>CM055116.1:1278000615-1278600615 GCA_029206835.1 Rana muscosa | reverse complement strand
GGAGATGAAATCTTTTTTCCTCTAGACGTAAAGAGTGCCCCCTTGTTCTCTGTGTTGACCGTAAAGTGAATAACTCAACACCAAGTTCACTATATGGACCCCTTATATATTCGTACATGTTAATCATATTCCCCCTTATTCTCCTTTTCTCAAGAGTGAATAAATTCAGTTCCTCTAATCTTTCTTCATAGCTGAGCTCCTCCATGCCTCTTATCAGTTTGGTTGCCATTCTCTGCACTTTCTCCAGTTCCCCAATATGCTTTTTGAGAACTGGTGCCCAAAACTGAACTGCATATTCCAGATGAGGTCTTACTAATGATTTGTACAGATGATATCTCTCTCTCTGGAGTCCATACCTCTCTTATACAAGAAAGGACTTTGCTCGCTTTGGAAACCGCAGCTTGGCATTGCATGCCATTATTGAGCTTATGATCTACCAAAACCCCCAGATCCTTCTCCACTATGAACCCCCCCAGTTGTACTCCCCCTAGTATGTATGATGCATTCATATTCTTAGCCCCCAAGTGCATAACTTTACATTTATCACCATTAAACCTCATCTGCCACATAGTCGCCCAATTAGACAGAGCATTGAGGTTGGCTTGCAAATTGCCGACATCCTGTAAGGACGTTATTCCACTGCATAGCTTAGTGTCATCTGCAAAGACAGAAATGTTACTTTTGATCCCAGACCCAATATCATTTATAAAGATATTAAAAGGTAAGGGTCCCAACACTGAACCTTGGGGTACACCACTGATAACCTTGGACCATTCAGAGTAAGAACCATTAACCACGACTCTCTGAATTCTGTCTTTTAGCCAGTTTTCTATCCATTTACAAACTGATATTTTCAATCTGGTAGACTTTACCTTGCACATGAGCCGTGTGTGGGGAACTGTATCGCACGTATTTGCAAAATCCAAGTATACCACGTCCACAGCCACGCCTCTGTCCAAGTATACCACGTCCACCGCCACCCCTCTGTCCAAGGTTTTACTTACCTCTTCATAAAAAGAAATCAGGTTTGTCTGACAACTTCTGTCTTTCATAAATCCATGCTGTCTGTTGCTTAAATAGTTTTTTTCCAGCAAGAACTCATCTATGTGGTCTTTTAATAATCTCTCCAGTATCTTCCCAACTATAGAAGTTAAACTAACAGGTCTATAGTTACTTGGTAAAGACTTTGTTCCCTTTTTAAATATAGGCACCACATTGGCCCTGCGCCAATCCAGTGGTATTATTCCTGTCATTAATGAGTCCCTAAAAATTAGATACAATGGCTTTGAAATTACAGAGCTCAATTCTTTTAGGATCCGTGGGTGTATGCTATCTGGTCCAGGTGCTTTATCCACCTTTTATTCTGTCTAAATATTTCTGGGCCATATCACTTTTGAGCCATTGTGGATTTGGGGCTGTGTCACTACCACCCCCATTTTGGACATGAGCTCCCCCATGTTCCATTGTATACACAGAGCTGAAGAAAGTATTTAATAAATTAGCCTTCTCTTTTTCCCCAGTCACCCACTCTAGATTATTTTGTAAAGGGCCTACATGCTCAGACTTGACCTTTTTACTATTAATATATTTGAAGAATTTTTTGGGGTTTGTCCTACTATCTTTTGCAATCTGTCGTTCGTTTTGAATTTTTGCATCCTTGATTTCCTTTTTACATATCCTGTTATATTCTTTGTAACATTTAAACAACACTAGTGTTCCCTCATTTTTATATTTTTTAAAAGCTCTTTTCTTATAGTTTATAGCTTTTTTAACTTTAACTGTGAGCCACATAGGTTTTATTTTTAGCCTTTTAAACTTATTTCCCATGGGAATATACTTTGCAGTGAGTTCACAAACAGTCTTTTTGAAGAATTCCCATTTCTGTTCTGTGCCCATTGATGCCAATATTCCCTCCCAGTCTAAGTCCTGGAGAGCAGCACTCATCCTTGGAAAATTTGCTTTATTGAAATTAAGTGTTTTTATCTTTCCTGCATGTATTTCTTGCTTACAGCTAACATCAAATGAAATCATGTTATGGTCACTGCTACCCTGATGTTCCTTTATCTGAACATTAGTAATACGCTCTGCATGGTTTGAGATTACCAGGTCCAACAGAGCATCATTCCTAGTTGGGGCCTCAATAAACTGGACCATAAAATTGTCCTGCAATAGGTTTATAAATTTTTGCCCTTTAACTGTCCCAGCAGTGCCATTGCTCAAGTCAAATTCTGGGTAGTTAAAAGCCCACATTATTATCACCGTCCCAGCCATTGCAGCCCTTTCCATCTGTGCAAGGAGCTGAGTCTCCACCTCCTCATTA
Organism: Rana muscosa; assembly: GCA_029206835.1. Lineage (NCBI taxonomy): Eukaryota > Metazoa > Chordata > Amphibia > Anura > Ranidae > Rana > Rana muscosa. The sequence continues at coordinate 1,278,598,295 of CM055116.1, read as the reverse complement.
ACATTGGGTGGTCTATAACAAACTCTAATGATTAACTTTGAACTACGTACATCTGTATACAGTTCCACCCATAATGCTTCAGACTCATCCCACTCTCCATCCACCAGGTCCTCTTTCACACTCGCTTTGAGATCACTTCTCACATAGAGACAGACCCTGCCACCTTTCCTTTTTGCCCTGTCTCGCCGAAAGAGTGCATAGCCAGGAATATTAATAACCCAGTCATGTGAGGATTGAAGCCACGTTTCAGCAAGACCGATTACGTCATAGCTCTCCTCATGCACCAGAGCTTCCAACTCGCCTATTTTGCTTGGCAGACTTCTGGCATTGGTGAACAAACACTTTAATGTATTACATTTTTCTCTGGTGTTTTTCATATAATTTAAATACTCCTCCAGCCTTCCCATAAACCTCTCCCCCAGCACAGCAGACCCCCTTCCATTCAAGTGCAAACCGTCTTTAGCATATAGGTTTCACCCCAATGAAACGTCAGCCCAGTGTTCTAGAAACCCAAATCCCTCCTCCCTACAACAGGTCTTTAGCCATGCTTTCAGCTCTCTAATCTCCCTCTGCCTTTCCTGTGTTGCGCATGGCACAGGCAATATTTCAGAGAATATCACCTTGGAGGTCCTTGCCTTCATCTTGCAGCCTAGTTCTTTAAATTGATTCTTAAGGAGCCTCCACCTTCCATGTATACTGTCATTGGTTCCAACGTGGACCAAGACAGCTGGGTCATGCCCAGCCCCTCCCAGTAATTTATCCACCCGGTCCACCACATGCCGAACCCTGGCACCAGGGAGACAGCAAACCATTCGGTTGAGGCGATCCTGGCGACAAATTATTCTATCAGTCCTTCTGATTATAGAATCCCCTATAACTACCAACTGTCTAGACCTACCTGCACTCCCCTCACCACCTCTACTAGATGGGTTGCTCTCCCGGCTGTTAGGGGTAGCAGTGACATCTAGGGCTGCCACCTCTGTGTTTGCCACCTCCACATCTTCACCCAACTTGGAAAATTTGTTTTGATGCACAAATACAGGACTGGCCATCCTTTTCAGCAAGCCCCTTCCACTCCCTCTAACTACATTAACCCATCTTCCTATCTGATAATCCTGACTTGCCCCTCCACCCTCCACATCAGCCCTACTGACCACCTGCTCAGCGAGCAGAGGACCCCTTTCAAGGTTGCCCTTTCTGCCCAGTGTTGCAACTTGCGCCTCCAGATCTCTAATGCGAGCTTCCAGAAGGGCAACCTGCTCACATCTGTCACAGCGGTATCTATCCTGGAGCTGTTGCACCAATTTTGCATACATGTGGCACACTGTGCACTGAGCAAAACCTTCAACCCTGCTAGCACTCATTTCCCAGTTACAATATAATTACTTGTAGGAAGTTTATAATATTACTCACAGTTTAGAAGACTCCAGTCTTAACTCCTGGTTTTTACCTGTCCACTTTAGTTAAAAATTCCACTTATGTTCACAAAATCCACATGCAAGCCACCATCAGCAGGGAGCCAGCTCCTAAGGGAGTTTGAACAGACACTTATATACTCACCTGTGAACAATTAACGACTCCACTTAATTAACAGAAAAAAAAGCTGTTTAAAAAGTGTCAGAGAAAGGAGGGGAAAAAAAAAAAAAGTATTTTTAAAACTGATAAACGTATCAAATAAAGGACAAAAAATAAAAATAAAAATAAATCAACACTTGCAAGCAGAAGCAGTTAAAAGCAAAACTCCTGGTTTTTAACTGTCCACTTTAGTTCAAAATTCCACTTATGTTCACAAAATCCACATGCAAGCCACCATCAGCAGGGAGCAGATGCTGAAGAAAAGCTTAACCACTGCCCCTGTCTTGGCCTACGCAGGTCCCAAGAAGCCCTATGAACTCCATGTAGATGCCAGTCATGACGGTCTGGGAGGAGTGCTCTATCAGGAGCATGAAGGGCAACTGCGACCCGTTGCATATGTGAGCAGAAGTTTGTCCCCTTCCGAAAAGAACTACCCCACTCATAAACTGGAGTTCCTGGCCCTCAAGTGGGCTGTGGTGGACAAACTTAAAGACTACCTGTATGGGGCAGAATTCACAGTGAAAACTGACAACAACCCCCTTACTTATCTCTTCACCACAGCAAAGCTGGATGCCACAGGCCATCGATGGCTGGCTGCACTGTCTGGATTCAACTTCAGCCTGAAATACAGACCCGGGTCTGGCAACCGAGATGCAGATGCCCTGTCTAGAAGGTCTCATGCCCCCGCCAGCAGAGCAGAAGACTGGACCCAAGTGGCACCAGACGGAGTGTGGGCCCTCTGTCAAGGGGCTGAACTCCAGGCCAGCGGTGGATCTAGAGCAGAAGAGATAGGGGTCACAGTGGTAGGAGTCCCCAAACAATACTGTGGAGTAACACAGATAGAGGAAGATGACTTGCCAAAACTGTCCAAGAAGGAGTTGAGATGTGACCAATTGGAAGACCCCTTGGGAAAATTGGTCCTGGAGGCCCTGTAAAATTAGGGTCCAGATAGACTCTTGCGTCACCCTTCAAAGGAAGCTCGTCTGCTGCGGAAGGAGTGGGACAGGCTGCAGGTGCATCAAGGGGTGGTCTACCGAAGGGGCCCCTCGGATGACCTAGAAGAAAGATGGCAACTGTTTCTACCTGAGAAGCACAGAGTCTTGGTGGCCCTACACGACAACCATGGCCACCTAGGAGCTGAGAGAGCCTTTCAACTTGTCAGGAATTGGTTCAATTGGCCCTGCATGAGGGCTGAAGTGGAGGAATACTGCCACTCATGTGCACGCTGCATTCAACAAAAGACTTTACCCCATCAAGCTGCCCCAATGGGCCATCTGCAGAGCCAGGGCCCGTTGGATTTGGTATGCATTGATTTTCTCTGCCTCGAACCCGACTTGAGTGGACTAGGAAGTGTTCTGGTGATAACCGATAATTTCACCCGGTATGCCCAGGCCTTCCCAACCAAAGACCAGAAGGCTTCCACCGTGGCCAAAGTACTTATGGAGAAATACTTTGTGCATTATGGGCTACCACAGCGTCTCCACTCAGATCAAGGGAGAGACTTCGAAAGTCGGCTGATCTGGAAACTCTTGGACTCCTTAGGGATCAAGAAGACCTGAACCACCCCCTACCATCCACAAGGGGATGCTCAGCCGGAGAGGTTCAACCAAACCCTACTCAATATGCTGGGGACTTTAAGTAGTGAAAAGAAGCAGCACTGGAGCAAGCACATTGCAGCAATTGTGCATGCCTACAATAGCACAACAAGTGACGCTACAGGGTTCTCCCCCTATCGACTCATGTTCGGGAGAGAAGCAAGACTGCCCGTAGACCTGGCCTTTGGCACCTCCATTGATCATTCCTCGGCCACTTCCCACAAAGGATATGTGGACAGGCTGAGGCACAGTTTAAAGATGGCCTATAAACAGGCCCAAGCAGCTTCAGACCAAAGAGGAGCCCGCAACAAGAAGAACTTTGACCTGAAGGTCCGGATTCAGGATCTGCAACCTGGGGACAGAGTGCTGCTGAGGAACTTGGGAGTCCCTGGGAAGCACAAGCTTGCAGACAGATGGAGACCTGAACCCTATGTCGTTTGCCAGAAGCTGCCTGGCCTACCCGTCTACAAACTGAAGCCGGAGGGAAGGGTGGGGCCATTGAAGACTTGGCACCGGAACCACATACTCCCACTCGCTGAAGCAGTCCAGATACCCCCTACCAGGGATTCTCCTGAGCCAACTTCCTTTCTGGACACTCCTAGGCCAAATACTCGGTCTCAGGCGTCTCGAACTGACGGAATGGATGTCTCTGAACCCAGTGAGGATGAGAGGGAAGAGCTTGAATGGCTGTGGCCTTCCCAGAACCCAGTAACCTCTGCTATAGATCTTCCACCTTCTGAAGACGCCATAGACAGTACACTGAATGCAGAAGCTACTGAGTTCATCCCGTCCAGTCCTCTATCAGACTCATGGGAAGATGCCTTCAACTCACTCTCAGAGGAGGATCCAAAAGAGTCTATGTATCTCCCAGCTCCTGAATCAAATGTTCCAGAGACAGTGGAAGTTCCTGTGTCTGTTCCAGAGGAGGAACCCACAGTGTCCGAACCAGAAGTCCCACGAGAGCAGAGGATGAAAAGAACCATAAGGCCTCCCCGGAAGTTGACTTACCCACAAATGGGGAAGAGCTCGGAAGACACTGTGGTCACCGCCAGGAGGAGTGCAGAAAACCCTGATCCCTCCACTGTTCATTTGGTGGAGGGCAACCCCGACTCACCCTCTGGCACAGTTAGGCAGGCCACTCATGACAGTGTGACCTGTGGGCAAGGAAATTCACCCCCTCGTTTTTGGTGGGAGTTTCCTCTGCCGACATCATACACAACTTTGTCTAGGGTTGTACGTAGTGTATTTTAATAATTATCTTTGGGGACCAAAGAGTTTAGGTGGGGGAGTGTGTAGCGGGGTCTCCTTTAAGGCCCTATGAACTACGTTACCCAGAACCCCGCTTGGCACCCAAGGTGCATTTAGCCACCGCAGAGACTCATGGGTGGGGTATAAAAGGGAAGGGCGAGGCTAAGCTCGGCCTCTTTGGACACCACGCAGCAATCAATAGGACTTCCTGTGCGGACCTGCTGCAGTGCAAGGCCCAAGGCCTGGGCCTTGTGCACCTCCAAAGAGCCTTCCACCTCACTGCGGAGCCTGGGTGGCACCTAATCTCCCTTTGTGTTGCTGACATCAGCTGGACCTGAGACCCGGCCATCGCAGACCCTGTGTGTGGAGACACAGCGGTGGAAGTCCCGGACTAGGATCGAGTCCGGAGGGGTGAGAGAGCACCTGCTCACAGCTATAGCCGAGTACTGTTGTTTAGGCCTATAGACTGCCTTGGCCCCATCGTGCTATACTTGCCATCCCGCAAGGAGACTAGTTCCTGAACTGAGTTGTATAGTCTCCCGGGAGTTGCTCTCTTGTTTCAAACCGTTTACTTGGATTATAACTGTTTGTTCCTGTATGTGCACCAACGAATCCTCTTGCATGCGAAGATTTCCCCCGCTTAAAGACTGAGCTGTAGTTAAGTCAGGCCTGACTGAGGGTGTAGAACTTTAGTGGGCGTCATATTGCTCACGGGGAGAATAGCTGCACGTGGCGTATGATCAGTGTGCATACAGTAATTGTCTAGTGTTAGTATTACTGCAGGGCTCTGCATGTATCTATGTAATGTGTTGATTGCTGACTTTTATAACTAAGTAAATCCGTTATAGTTTATCACTCTGGTATTAGTGTCTATTACTATAGCTAACAACTGCTTGTACCACTATAGGATTGCAGCCCAGAAAAGCACCGAGCTATCCCATCATATCATACCCTAGACTAGCTGTGCCAGAAGAGGGTCGAGTAGATTGCCGGGGGTTGGCAGTGCCCTGTACAGGGCCCAAACAAAACCTGCGGCCCTCTTTGCTGAGGGTATCGCTACACATGTATATACACACACACACACACGTGTTTGAGCTTTTGGGTGCACCCCCTAATGCAATAGGCTGCGCACACCCATGCTACCGGTAACTGTGCCAGGAGCATGCAGGGTGCACGTTCTTGGCACAGCTGTGTTGGCAATGTGGTGTGCAAATATGCAGCTGCTTGGCGCCAAGGCCCACCCGCCGAGAGGCAGCATAGCTGCGTGCCATCGGTGCCAAGAGGTTAAAATGCTTTATTTGAAATGGGTTTTAAGGGATGAGAAATCATCAGATATCCCAAAAACACCAGGGTAGAATGGGCTCCATATTGTATTTGGACCACAAGTAAGCCATGGTGGGAAATCACAGGGCCCTTCAGGCAAGCAGAGTCTGGTATAGAATACAGTGTAATTTGAGACCTGAATGGGTTGAATGGACAAACCCCCCCTCTATACAGTCTCATAGGGAAACATGAACAGCTGAGGCTGTCAATCACAGGCTGTGTGTTGGAGCACCCCTCCACTTCAATCCAGCACAGCTGACTCATGCAGATAGCAGAGGAACCAGGCTGCAGACAGAAATCACACTTGGTGCTTAGGATTGAGACAAGTACATAATATAGCTGGACAGTGGTGGCCGGTGCTCTATTTTTTTTTGGGGGGGGGGGGGGAGGAAAACAAACCACCCGCCACCCCTCCACAGTCCCAGTACTACTCACCCCCTGGATGCAGCTGCTCTTAGTCTGAAGCCCGGGGCTGATTACGATAACTTTATTTTTCAGGCAGTAGTGGAGGGTCCCCACCCATGGCACTGCAGGATGAAGCCCTCTGAATGTCCCCCCTCTGTTCACTCTGGGGGGGTCCCTGCCTGGTCCGCACACAGAGAGTCCTCCTGCTGGACCCGAGGCTTTGAGAAATGAACGGGATAAGAGGCTGCTGGGCTCCCCCCTTCCCACTGCGTCTTCTCCTCTTAGCCAATTGGGTCTTATGACCCGCTTCCTGATTGGCTGAGAGGAGAATCAGGAAAACAATAGTGAATTTTAATTCGCTACTGTCACACAACTGGATGGGCTCAGGGCGCAGTGCTCTGTGTCCCAAGCCCATCCTATTTTATTAAGCCAATTAGAGCCTAATCATGCTTAAAAATATAAAAAAAACCCTATTGGAATCCATGCGTCCGGTGCCCTGCATGTAAATTAGGGGCCGGGTGCATGGATTAGGGGGGGCGGTCCCCTACGCCCCTAATGGATGGGCCGCCACTGTAGCTGGACATGCACTGTTAATTTTTCATTCTTCTAATAAGAGCTTTACCACTTTAAGTTGCCTTTCCTTGTAACTAGTCCACTAGTCCAACCTCACACAGTTCCAGTCTCCACTTACAGTTTAAGGAAATAAAACTTGTACAGTAAAACCTTGGATTGCGAGTAACGCGATTTATGAGCATTTCGCAATACGAGCAGTTTTTTTTTTTTTTTCTTTAAATCCTGACTCGGTTTTGTGAGCGTTGTCTCGCAAAACGAGCAGGATTCAAGCCTCTGGGCCAGTACCGCAATTTGCCAGAGGTGATGCTCAGAGACACTCGGATCCGCTTGGAGACATTCGGAAACACGCCAAAGCACTCCATTTCTGAGTGTCTTCGAGCGTCACTGAATGTCTCTGAGCCATAAGCGGATACGATCTCCCTAAAAAGAGATCAGCCGATCTGGTAAGCGGCATTGATGTTATAGGTGGAGGACCTTCTCTATCAATCACTTATCACTTATCCTTCTGGTGTTAACTGATTTGAAGTCACCATGGATTACTATATTGAAGATTAGCCTCTCAGGATTGTGTTCTGGAACTTTCTCAATTTGGGAATTTTTTATTTTCTTATTTTTGTCTCTGTTACCAGCAGTGACAATTATATTGGAAAGGCAACCCATCCTGGTTTATGTGATGAACTTCCATCATCTGGGTTCATCAGTTTGCCCTGTTTTTGGAACTTTCAAGGAAGCCTTTTAAGGCTTTTTTATTACACCTGGTTTATGATTCATGCATCACGCACTTGATATTTTATGTCACTTTTTTTTTTTTTTTATTGTTGCAGCGCAGCTTAATATTTTTATTTATTTTTTATTTGAATGTCTCTGAGCGTCTCTGAGCATCTCTCAGTGTCTCCGAGCTTCTCCGAGTGTTTCCAAGTGTCCCCCCACCTCTGGCCACATGCAGTACTGCGTACACGAGCAGTGACACTGGAACTAATTACGGTGGAACCTCGGATTGCGAGTAACGCGGTTAACAAGCGTTTCGCAATACGAGCGCTGTATTTCTAAAAATCCTAACTCGGTTTTCGAGTGTTGTCTCACAAAACGAGCAGAATTTAGGCCAAAGCGGTGTGCAGTACCGCTTTTGGCCTGAGGTGGGGGGGGCGCCGGAGCCGAACAGCGCCGATCGTCGCCGTTCGGAAATGCACGGAAAGGCCCGAGGACAGTTCGGCTGACCTTGGCAAATCTCGGAAAGGCTCGTGAACGGAGTCTTTCTGAAGTTTGCCGAGGTCAGCCGAACTGTCTTCTGGTCTTTCCGGCCGTTTTCAAGGCTCCCTGGCGCCCCCCTACCGCCTCTGGCCGCATGCAGTATTGCATGCCATTGAAGTCAATGCGGAACAAATTATTTTCGTTTCCATTGACTTCAATGGGGAAACTCGCTTTGATATGCAAGTACTTTGGATTACGAGCATTCTCCTGGAACAGATTATGGTTGTAATCCGAGGTTCCACTGTATCTCACCCACTTCAACCAGTGTGTTCAGTAAGAAATGTATTACTTTTTTCATCTTGAGCCTGACATGTTTAAGTTCCCTCCATTTTTTTTTTTTTTTTTACAGCTCCAAGGCGGGTTATAACAACGAGTGTTGGAAGATCAGCAATGGAAATTATGAGGCTCAGGGGTGTTGGAAACCTAACAAGTGGATTTGTGAAAGGGACATTGTGTTGGGAATCTATGTATTTTCTGAGAAACTTCCATTATTTGAACTGCAAAATAACAAGTATTATTGTAGAAAAATTATTTAAGGAACAAATACTTAGAATGGGGTAAAATGGAAGGAAAATAAATTTTGATATTATTAATTAATTGACACTCAGCGAAAACAGAACCTTTTTATTACTTCATCATTTTGTGACTCCGAACTCTTCAATATGCAAAGCTGTTATGAATTTTCCCTCCATAGCAGACAATGAAGATTGTGTCTTACGCCAGGATCGGGTGGCTTTACAAATAAATATTATAAGCTGTTCAAACATAATTCCCCCCCCCCCCCACCTTGAAAATGTTTTTACGGCTCCTGCGCCCCTATCCTCCATCCTCAGGATATGCTGGGAGCGTATATCATCATTATCTTACCTAAACCTGGAAAAGATCCCACAACCACCGGAAATTTTCAACCTAGCTCATAACTAAATACAGACATAAAGATACAAGTAAAACAGGGGTGTCCAAACTTTTTTTCAAAGAGGGCCAGATTTGATGAAGTGAACATGCGTGAGGACCGACCATTTTTGCCTGACATTCTTTGAACCATTAAAATTCTGTCTTAAGCCCCGTACACACGGTCGGACTTCCATCTGACTTTTCCGTGGTTTTTTGTCCGAATGGAGTTGGCCGGGCACACCCATAGCATACACACCACAGGACTTTTCTGCAAACTTTCCCAAAACATTTTCCAACATCACGTGGTTTTTCTGCTCTTTTCTGCTCTTTACCGCCACCCTTTGGTCAACTTCTGCTATTGTTGGTTGATTTTACCATTAGTTGTTTTGTCCATCGGACAAAAGTCCGATGGTTTTCTGTACACACGGTCGAACTTTGCTCCATCGGACTTTTGTTGGCCAAAAGTTTGTCCGTTTGCAGACCCAACTTTTGTCCGATAAAAACAAAAAAAAAAACAAAAAAAGTTTGTCCGATGGAGCGTACACACGGGTCGGATTGTTGGTCCAACTTGCTCAAAATGAAGTTTGTTGGGCAAAAGTCCGACCGTGTGTACGGGGCTTAAGTGTGTTTGTTCGAGCACTAATACACGGCTGTGTGTGGTGAAGAGATGAGCTTAGGCGTGTTATTTTGCTATACCATATTTATCGGCGTATAACTGGCACCTTCACTTTAGGAGAGAAGTTTCAGGAAAAATATTTTTTTTAAATAAAGTACTGTGAAGCACAATAAGGGTCAGTGCCCATCAATGCAGCCCCATCGTTGCCATGAATGCAGCCCCACCGTTGCCATGAATGCAGCCCCACCGTTGCCATGAATGCAGCCCCACCGTTGCCATGAATGCAGACCCACCTTTGCCATGAATGCAGCCCCACTATTGCCATGAATGCAGACCCACCGTTGCCATGAATGCAGCCCCACCTTTGCCATGAATGCAGCCCCACTATTGCCATGAATGCAGACCAGTGGCGGCTGGTGCTCAAAATTTTTGGGGGGCGCAAACAAACTGAAAAAAAAAACATCAATTGCCGCCACTGTGCCCATTAAATGCAGCCACTGTGCCCATTAAACGCAGCCACTGTGCCCATCAAACACCGCCAGTTTGCCCCCAAATGCAGCCAGTTTGCCCCCTCAAATGCAGTTTGCCCCCTTAAATGCAGCCAATTTGTCCCCAAATGCAGCCAGTTTGTCCCCTACAATTGCAGCCAGTTTGTGCCCCCAATTGCAGCCAGTTTGTGCCCCCAATTGCAGCCAGTTTGTGCCCCCAATTGCAGCCAGTTTGTGCCCCCAATTGCAGCCAGTTTGTCCCCCCAATTGCAGCCAGTTTGTGCCCCCAATTGCAGCCAGTTTGTGCCCCCAATTGCAGCCAGTTTGTCCCCCCAATTGCAGCCAGTTTGTCCCCCCAAATGCAGCCAGTTTGTCCCCCCAATTGCAGCCAGTTTGTGCCCCCAAATGCAGAAAGTTTGTTCCCTCAAATGCAGCCAGTTTGTCCCCCCAATTGCAGCCAGTTTGTCCCCCCAATTGCAGCCAGTTTGTCCCCCCAATTGCAGACAGTTTGTCCCCATAATTGCAGCCAGATTGTGCCCCCAATTGCAGCCAGTTTGTCCCCCCAATTGCAGCCAGTTTGTGCCCCCAATTGCAGCCAGTTTGTGCCCTCAAATGCAGCCAGTTCGTGCCCCTAAATGCAGCCAGTTTCCCCCCAGCCCGGCACTTACCTTCCTCTGGTCAGCGCCGTCCTCCTCCACGCTCCCTCGATATCTTTTCATGTCCTCGGTGTTGCTTCAGCCAATCAGGTGACTGGTAACCAGACCCGGTGCACCTGATTGGCTGAGAGGCGGGTCAGTGTTAGGGAAGCAATTCCCTAACACAGCACTGTTTAACCAGGGAACGCACAGCCTGTGCGCCCTCTGGTTAACCATTTGGAAGCCGAGTAGAGCCCACAGGCTCTAATCAGGAAGCCTATTAGAGCGTCTCGCTCTAAAAAGGCACTTCCAAAACACACCCACCGCTGTTATTCAGATGGCCGGTGCTCAACAGGGGGCCGAACACCTGAATAGTGGGCGGCAGCGGCGACAATTCATGGATTCATGCAATGCATGAATCTATGTATTGTTGATTGATGGATGCAGGAGAGAGGGGGCGGCGCTCCTGCTCCCACTATGGACACACCGCCACTGATGCAGACCCACCGTTGCCATAAATGCAGACCCACAGTTGCCATGCATGCAGATTCACCGTTGACATGCATGCAGCCCCACCGTTGACATGCATGCAGACCCACCATTGCCATGAATGCAGACCCACAGTTGCCATGAATTCAGACCCACAGTTGCCATGAATTCAGACCCACAGTTGCCATGAATGCAGACCCACAGTTGCCATGAATTCAGACCCACAGTTGCCATGAATTCAGACCCACAGTTGCCATGAATGCAGACCCACCGTTGCCATGAATGCAGACCCATCGTTGCCATGAATGCAGCCCCATCGTTGCCATGAATGCAGCCCCATCGTTGCCATGAATGCAGCCCCACCATTGCCATGAATGCAGCCTCACCATTGCCACAAATGCAGCCTCACCATTGCCACGAATGCAGACTCACCATTGCCTTCAGTACAGCCTGATTGATGCCCATTCACAGCCTCAGTTGGGACAGGGAGGGGGACGGGACGAGCGCCAACAGATTACATACAGCAGAATCTGTTTTCTCGGCGGCCTCTTTAATACAACGTCCCGCCTCCTATGATGGACAGAACAGTCATCCAATGGCAGTGCAGGAGATGGGACTTTCTACTACAGGCGCCGCCGTGCAAACAGGAAATTCACCTGTATGTACGGCACTCGTTCCGCCTCCTCCCTGTCCACTCCAAGGCAGCCAGCATGTATATCTTTTGTGGCCCCTGGCGCTCGGGGATTCGATGGGGGCCACAAAAGTTATACATGTCCAAATTACCAGGCAGGCCAATCGAAACTGGAATGCGGGCCGGACTTTGGACATGCCTGCAGTAAAACCTTGGATTGCGAGCATAATTTGTTCTGGAAGCATGCTTGTAATCCAAAGCACTTGTATATGAAAGTGAATTTCCCCATAAAAAATACTGTAAACTCAAATGATTTGTTCCACAACCATTTATTCATAGGTCTTTCAGTTTATAGTCCATATAAAAAGATTATAGCCATGTGACCAGGTTGTGTAACCATAAAATGTCCACCCACAAATGGAAACCTCCACAAGGGGATTAGAAGCAAAATCCAGCAGGAGCTCCAGAGTATAAAAGAGAAGAGAGGCGCCTCTAAAGTATCTCACAAAAGTAAGTACACCCCTCAGTCACATTTTTGTAAATATTTTCTTCTATCTTTTCATGTGACAACACTGAAGAAATTACACTTTGCTACAATGTAAAGTAGTGAGTGTACAGCTTGTATAACGGTGTAAATTTGCTGTCCCATCAAAATAACTCAACACACAGCCATTAATGTCTAAACCACTGGCAACAAAAGTGAGTACACCCCTAAGTGAAAATGTCCAAATTGGGCCCAATTAGCCAATTAGCCAGTGTCAATATTTTGTGTGGCCACCATTATTTTCCAGCACTGCCTTAACCCTCTTGGGCATGGAGGTAACCAGAGCTTCACAGGTTGTCACTGGAGTCCTTTTCCCCTCCTCCATGACGACATCACGGAGCTGGTGGATGTTGGAGACCTTGCGCTCCTCCACCTTCCGTTTGAGGAGCCCCACAGATGCTCAATAGGGTTTAGGTCTGGAGACATGCTTGGCCAGTCCATCACCTTTACCCTCAGATTCTTTAGCAAGGCAGTGGTGGTCTTGGAGGTGTGTTTGGGGTCATTATCATGTTGGAATACTACCCTTCGGCCCAGTCTCTGAAGGGAGGGGATCATGCTCTGCTTCAGTGTGTCACAGTACATGTTGGCATTCATGGTTCCCTCAATGATCTGTAGCCCCCCAGTGCCGGCAGCACTCATGCAGTCCCAGACCATGACACCCCCACCACCATGCCTGACTGTAGACAAGACACACTTGTCTTTGTCCTCCTCACCTGGTTGCCGCCACACACGCCTGACACCATCTGACACCAAATAAGATTATCTTGGTCTCTTAAGACCACAGGACATGGTTCCAGTAATCCATGTCCTTAGTCTGCTTGTCTTCAGCAAACTGTTTGCGGTCTTTCTTGTGCATCATCTTTAGAAGAGGCTTCCTTCTGGGACGACAGCCATGCAGACCAATTTGATGCAGCGTGCGGCGTATGGTCTGAGCACTGACAGGCTGACCCCCCACCCCTTCAACCTCTGCAGCAATGCTGGCAGCACTCATACGTCTATTTCCCAAAGTCAACCTCTGGATATGACACTGAGCACGTGACCTCAACTTCTTTGGTGGACCATGGTGAGGCCTGTTCTGAGGGGAACCTGTCCTGTTATACCGCTGTATGGTCTTGGCCACCATGCTGCAGCTCAGGTTCAGGGTCTTGGCAATCTTCTTATAGCCTCGGCCATCTTTATGTAGAGCAACAATTCTTTTTTTCAGATCCTCAGAGAGTTCTTTGCCATGAGGTGCCATGTTGAACTTCCAGTGACCAGTATGAGAGAGTGAGAGCGATAACACCAAATTTAACACACCTGCTCCCCATTCACACCTGAGACTTTGTAACACTAACGAGTCACATGACACCGGGGAGGGGAAATGGCTAAATGGGGTCCAAATTGGACATTTTCACTTAGGGGTGTACTCTCTTTTGTTGCCAGCGGTTTAGACATTAATGGCTGTGTGTTGAGTTATTTTGAGAGGACAGCAAATTTACACTGTTATACAAGCTGTACACTCACTACTTTACATTGTAGCAAAGTGTCATTTCTTCAGTGTTGTCACATGAAAAGATAGAATAAAATATTTACAAAAATGTGAGGGGTGTACTCACTTTTGTGAGGTACTGTAAGTGTAGCAATATGGTTACATTTAATGAAGGTATAACATTTAGCAACTCACATGGTTGATGATTAAAAGAGGCACATCTAAGTATGCAGTAGGGTTGCACCGATACTAGTATCGGTATCGGTGCCGATACTGAGTATTTGCACAAGTATCGTTACTCGTGCAAATGCACCAATACCTGAAACCGATACTTTCAGGCTAAGTTCTTTGAGCTGTCAGTGGGTCTCCCCTGTTGACAGCTGAAGTGTTAAAGAAGTCTGGTAATTGGAGCTGTGAAAAAAAAAAAAAACAGCCAATGTTTATTAACAATATTGCTCAGCCAACACTAAAATAAAAAGAAACGTTTCTTTTTCTATCTTTCTTTTTCTTCATCTGCAGATCAAAGGGATGAACAAATGTTCCTCTGTTTTTTTTTTTTGTTCATGTCTATTTTATAAACGATAAACAATTAAAACTTTTTTTTTTTTGTTTGCTTTGTTAGTAAATATTTTTACACATATATATTAACATATATATATTGTGACAGCAGGAAGGTAAAGTCACCTGGTTGCATCCAGGGGGGTAGATATATTTCGCCCAGATTCATTAGATGTTAGCTCATGCCTGGAACCAGACCTGTGTGGACTGTCTAGGGAGAGTGAACCCCTGTGCGGTGAGACAAAGCCTGTGTGGCTATTTGCTTGGACATTTAAAATCAGGGACTTAGGGACTAGGACAGCACTAGGCTGATCCCAGTTGTTAGTTAGGAAACCTGTATGTTTACTCAGAGGTCAAGTTGACCAGGATTTATTTTGTTTATGTTTCTTTTGCTTTGCTGTGTTTTGTCACTGTAAATAGAAAATAAACCGCACCTTTTTGATTTTGAAAACCACAACCTCCGTTTGCTGGGCCTGTTTTTGTGTGGGGAGCCCATCCCGGGGGTCACACACACCCGCTGCCGAGCTAACCCCCTCACAGTTGGTGGAGAACCAGTGGCAGTTTTTTTTTAAGCCAGCATGGAGGAGATACTGAAGCAGCTGGCTCTAGCAAATGCCAATCAACAGCAGACAAATGCAGGTTTACAAAAGAGCCTTGCAGCTCATCAACAGAGCTTCGCAGCCCAGCAGCAAGCTCATCAACAGAGCCTTGCAGCTCAACAACAGAACTTCGCAGCCCAGCAGCAAGCTCATCAACAGAGCCTTGCAGCCCAGCAGCAGACAAACGCAACTTTGCAACAGAGTCTGGAGGCTCAGCAACAAGCCCAGCAGCAATCTGAGGCCCGCTTCATAGACCTGTTGCAGAAGCAAGAGCAGAGACTACAACAACAGATGGAAGCAGTAATGCAGCAACGTCCGCAGACCAGTGAGGAAAGCCGTCCCACTAATACCGCGTCCTTTGGGGTGAGTCTTTTTTTGACAAAAATGACTGGAGAGGATGATCCAGAGGTATTTTTGACCACATTTGAAAGGACCGCTGAAAGAGAAAAGTGGCCTGAGGAGCAGTGGGCTGGACTGGTGGCTCCTCTGTTAACTGGTGAATCGCAGAAAGCTTACTATGACCTAGAGCCTAACCAAGCAAAAGACTATGTGATGCTAAAAGCTGAAATTTTGGCAAGGCTGGGTGTCACCCAGGCTGTCCGGGCTCAGCGTGTGCATAACTGGACTTTCCAGCTTGGAAAACCCCCCAGGTCTCAAATGTATGATCTCATTCACCTGAGCAGAAAGTGGCTACAGCCAGAGACTTTGTCCGCACCAAAGATTGTGGAACGTGTTGTAATGGATCGATTTTTGAGAGCTCTTCCTACTGCCATCCAAAAGTGGGTAAGCCATGGAGACCCAGAGACGGCCGATGGTCTTGTGGATCGTGTGGAGAAATACTTGGCTACAGAGAACCTGACGGCCTCTTCCAGAGACTCTCGGACTTTCCACCCTAAGACCAGACCATCCCCAGGGGCGGATAAGAGGATTCCAAGGGGTGAGGGTGGAGAGAGTGAGAGGGTGGGAGCTCTACCCCAAGTTTGGCGAGAACAGCCTGGGAAATCAGCGGCTCAAGAGGCGGCAAGAAGGATCGTTTGCTACCGCTGCCGGCAAGCGGGACATATTGCAGCCAATTGCCCGGTTGTGGAGGAACCCATGCAGTGTGACTTTCTGACGGGCAGACGTCAGTCGCTGTGTGCGACAGTCGCATGCACTGCCATTCGGGGAACTGAGAAACATTTATGCAAAATGTGTGTTAATGGTAGAAATGTTGTGGTATTGCTGGATTCAGGTAGCCTTGTGACCCTGATAAAGGCTGAGTTAGTTAAAACAGAGGTCTCTGGGAATAGCAAGGTAGCCGTTATTTGTGTGCATGGGGACACCCGAGAGTATCCAGTGACTACAGTGTGTTTCGAGACCCCCAAAGGTACCCTCTCTCATCCAGTGGGCTTAGTATCTCAGTTACCGCATGACGCCATTGTGGGAAGGGATTTTCCGAAGTTCTGGGAACTGTGGGATGATCCTGAGCCCCCCACTGGTGCCCCTATGTACCAGGAATGTGATAGCCAGAACTCCCCTGAGAGTGGTGAGGACTCTCCGGAATTTCCCTTATCAGTATTGGCAGGGGAGACTCAAGAAACTGGAGAGGAGCCCACCTCCTCAGACGAAAACCTACCGTCTGTGGAGTTTTCTGATCTTGAGGTTCACAGGGAAAACTTTGCCACAGAACAGTTGAGAGACCCCGCCCTAATAAAGGCACGGGAAAACGTAGTGAAAATAGATGGCGAGTTAGTGAACCCAGATAATACCTGCACTTACCCATACTTCAGCGTAGAGAAGGACCTACTGTATCGGGTGGCAAAAAGGGCAGAAGAAACCGTTGAGCAGCTTGTGGTGCCCAAACCTTACAGGAAGTTGGTGTTGGAGTTGGCCCATGGGCACATTCTTGGAGGTCATCTGGGGACAGAGAAAACCCGAGAGAGGGTATTACAGAGATTCTATTGGCCGGGGGTGATGAAGGACATAGAAAATTATTGTTCCTCCTGCCCTGTGTGTCAGAGGTTGGCCCCGATGCCACATTTCCGTAGCCCGCTGGTCCCTCTACCCATCATTGAGGTCCCGTTTGAGAGGATCGCCATGGATTTGGTAGGTCCTATAATCAAGTCCGCTAGGGGGCACCAATACATATTAGTTATAATGGACTATGCCACCCGTTATCCAGAAGCGATCCCTCTCCGAAATACCTCGGCCAAAACCATAGCCAAAGAGCTATCTCTTGTGTTTAGCCGGGTGGGTATTTGTAAAGAACTGCTTACGGACCAAGGTACACCCTTTATGTCCCGGGTTATGAAGGAGCTGTGTAAATTGTTCAAAGTGACGCAATTACGTACATCTGTGTATCACCCCCAAACCGATGGGCTGGTTGAAAGATTCAACAAAACCCTAAAACAAATGTTGAAGAAAGTGGTGGATAGAGATGGAAAGGATTGGGACTGTCTACTTCCTTATCTGATGTTTGCTATTAGGGAGGTGCCCCAATCCTCTACGGGATTCTCCCCCTTTGAGTTACTGTATGGGAGACACCCAAGAGGGCTGTTGGATATTGCCAAGGAAACTTGGGAAAGTGAGAGTTCTCCCCACAGGAGTGTGATTGAGCATGTCGCCCTGATGCAAGACCGAATTGCACAGGTAATGCCCATCGTGAAGGAACATTTGGCCCAAGCGCAGTTAGCACAGCAGAGAGTGTACAACCGTGGAGCCAAGACCCGTACCTTTTCCCCGGGGGATAGGATACTGGTACTTGTCCCTACGGTTGAAAGTAAATTCCTTGCCAAATGGCAAGGCCCCTACGAGATAATGGAAAAAGTGAGCGAAGTGAATTACAAGGTCAGACAACCAGGAAGGCGAAAGCCCGAACAGATCTATCACGTTAATCTGTTGAAAGCCTGGAGGGATAGAGAGTCCCTAGTCGCAGACACTTGGTCACCAGCTCAAACTGGTTGCGTGATTCCTGAGGTTGGAATAGCAGCCACCTTGTCACAACCCCAACAACAGGAGGTTAAGGAGTTTGTGCTTCGCAACAAGGAGGTATTCTCTGAGCTGCCGGGACAAACATCTGGGGTAGAGCATGACATCATTACCCCACCCGGTGAAAGGGTGAAGTTAAAACCCTATCGGATCCCAGAGGCCCGACGGGAGGCAATACGGGAGGAAGTACAGAAAATGCTGAACTTAGGGGTGATAGAGGAGTCCCAAAGTGATTGGTCTAGTCCCATTGTGTTGGTGCCTAAACCGGTTGGGAGCTGGCGATTTTGTAACGATTTTCGTCAGTTGAACAAAGTTACAAAATTTGACACCTACCCCATGCCACGTATTGATGAGTTGATCGACCGGCTGGGAACAGCCCGATACATGACGACTCTTGACCTCACAAAAGGGTATTGGCAAATCCCCCTGGCCAAGTCGGCCAAAGAGAAAACCGCATTTGTAACCCCAGACGGGGCGTTCCAATATAAAAGAATGCCGTTCGGGTTACAGAATGCGCCGGCCACATTCCAGCGGAAAATGGACCAGATGCTGAGGCCCCATCGGAAGTATGCTGCGGCTTACCTGGATGACGTAATTGTCCATAGCACAGATTGGGCCTCACATCTGCCAAAAGTGCAAGCAGTCCTGGACTCTGTTCGGGAAGCGGGGTTTACGGCTAACCCCAAGAAGTGTACCATTGGGCAGGAGGAGGCCAAATATCTTGGGTACACCATTGGGAGGGGAGTAATAAAACCCCAACTCAACAAAGTCGAGGCCATCCAGAGTTGGCCACGTCCCAACAGCAAGAAGCAGGTACGAGCCTTTCTGGGAATCGCTGGGTATTATTGGCGATTCATTCCCCACTTTGCTTCTAAGGCTGTGCCCCTAACCAACCTGACAAAGGGGAAAGGGTCGGTCATGATTAAATGGACCCCCGAGGCTGAGGCAGCATTCCAATTCTTGAAACAAGCCTTATGTAGCCAGCCAGTGTTGTACTCACCCGACTTCTCTAAAGACTTTGTCGTACAAAGTGATGCGTCAGATGTGGGGTTAGGAGCAGTATTGTCCCAGGTCTGGAACGGGGAAGAGCACCCAGTCATTTACCTCAGCAGGAAATTGAAGTCCCATGAGGTAAATTACGCCACCGTTGAAAAGGAGTGTTTAGCGGTGAAGTGGGCTCTAGATTCCCTTCGGTACTACCTGCTAGGTAGGCACTTTGACATGGTTACGGATCACGCTCCGTTAAAGTGGATGGCTCAAAACAAGGAAACAAATAGAAGAGTGAATAGGTGGTTCCTGGCCCTCCAGGAATTCAACTTCACAGTAAAGCATCGCCCTGGCGTTCAAATGGGGAATGTGGATGCTTTGTCTCGAGTACATGAATGCCTGATTGCTGGTGTTCCAACCCCGAGGTTAAAACAAGAGGGGGGGTATGTGACAGCAGGAAGGTAAAGTCACCTGGTTGCATCCAGGGGGGTAGATATATTTCGCCCAGATTCAGGCTTTACGCCGACTTATACAACTAGGTGGAGAGTTGTATAAGCCCAGCTGAGGCTAGTGGGCTCATGGATGACTCATACCTCTAGGGAGAGTGTGGGGCGTCGTGCAGACAGGGAGTTGATGAGACCAGCTGAAGCTTGTCAGCTCATTTAGGCCTCTATAAGAACTCCCAGATTCATTAGGTGTTTGCTCATGCCTGGAACCAGACCTGTGTGGACTGTCTAGGGAGAGTGAACCCCTGTGCGGTGAGACAAAGCCTGTGTGGCTATTTGCTTGGACATTTAAAACCAGGGACTTAGGGACTAGGACAGCACTAGGCTGATCCCAGTTGTTAGTTAGGAAACCTGTATGTTTAGTCAGAGGTCAACTTGACCAGGATTTATTTTATTTATGTTTCTTTTGCTTTGCTGTGTTTTGTCACTGTAAATAGAAAATAAACCGCACCTTTTTGATTTTGAAAACCACAACCTCCGTTTGCTGGGCCTGTTTTTGTGTGGGGAGCCCATCCCGGGGGTCACACACACCCGCTGCCGAGCTAACCCCCTCACAATATATATATATATATATATATATATATATATATATATACACATTTCACATTGAAAAAGCGCAAAATAAAAAAAATAAAAGATTTCAATTGTAACTAACTTTTCAATGCTTTGTACTATTGCTGACAGCTGAAGCGAAAACTGAAAACATGTGGTAGGTATCGGTAATTGGTATCGGCGAGTGCTAAAAAAAAAAGTATCGGTGCATCCCTAGTATGCAGGCATCCGGGGTAAAGCTGTCCACATAGACCGTCCTTCACACCGCCGGCTCTCACCTCTATCAGTCTGCAATCGTGACCGGGAAGACTACCCTGCAGTAGAGCGATCTGAAAGCGAGGCTTAAATCGCTCGTGGAGCGCAGCGTGGAAAGAATGACAATGACAATGGTTGTGCAGAGGATGTGAGTTGCTAAAGGTTGAACCTTCATTAAATGTAACCATATTGATACACTTAGAGGCGCCTCTCTTCTCTTTTATACTCAGTTGTGACATGACGCTACTTGTTAATTAGGAGAGGTGTAGGTGTGGTGCTGTTCATATAGAGCCAAAAGGTGGCAGTGTGGTTGGAAAAATTGGATATTTTATGAATATTAGAGTGTTAACCACTTGCTTACTGGGCACTTAAACCCCCCTTCCTGCCCAGACCAATTTTCAGCTTTCAGTGCTGATGCACTTTGAATCACAATTGTGCGGTCATACAACGCTGTACCCAAATTAGAGCTTTCTTTTGGTGGTATTTGATCGACTCTGCGGTTTTTATTTTTTGTTAAAAAAGTTTAAAAAGACATATTTAAAAAAAAAATTATATATTTTTTATATTTTGTTATAAAATTTTGCAAACAGGTAATTTTTCTCCTTCGTTGATGTACGCTGATGAGGCTGCACTGATGGGCCCTGATTGGCTGCACTGATGGGCCCTGATTGGCTGCACTGATGGGCACTGATTGGCTGCACTGATGGGCAACGGTGGGCTGCACTGATGGGCACCGATAAGGGGGCACTGGTGGGCACTGATAGGCGGCACTGGTGGGCACTGAGAGGTGGCACTGAAGAGCATTGAGAGGTGGCACTGGAGGGCACTGAGAAGTGGCACTAATAGGTGGCATTGATAGGTGGCACTGATAGCTGGCAGTGATGGGCACTGATGGGTAGCAGTGATGGGTGGCAATAATGGGCCCTGATCGTCACTGATAGGTTACACTGATTGGCAGCATTGCTAGGTGGCACTGATGAGGCACTGATTGGCACCACTGGTGGGCATTGATAGGTGGCACTTGTGGGCATTGATAGGTGGCACTGTGGGCACTGGCAGGCGGTATTTGTGGGCACAGATGAGGCAGGAGAAGGGCCTCCTTCCTCTTCGGGACCCACGTCCCTTGTAAACAAGCCGGTGATCTGCTTTTTTTTCTCCTCACGCTGTCAGCGTGAGGAGAAAAGAAAAACAATTACTGATCCTTTGTTTACATCACGTGATCAGCTGACCGGCCCCTTACTCGGATCTGTGATCACCCGAGTCTCAGTGACTCGAAGGATCACAGCACGCGCCGCGCGGGGAGTGCGTGAAGGGGAGGCCGTCTATTGACGGCCTCCCGGCATTTGGGGTCCACGCTGTGGTAGTCATAGCGCGGGCGCCAAGTGGTTAAAGTATAAAGTACTAACAATTGACATCATGAGTAAATAAAAATTGGTATACCAGAAGAGTAATGAATGTGTTTTTGCAATTTTTTTTATTAAAAACCTTAAAGTGATAAGTGTTTCAAGTGCTACACCCCCTGCATTAGATATATGACATTAAAATATAACATTTAAAATATTAATGCAGTTCATATATGTAGTTGCAGTCCATCAAACAATATATAAATATATGAAAATTTCCTTGCAAAAAAATATATAATATATATTCCAAAAAGTAAATAAAGTGACGGGTGCTCTTCAGAAAAAAAGTGACTTTTCATGTGCTCTTCCGTTTTTGGTGCTGGTGCTCCTTATAGTGCCCCTAGTGGAAATGCACTCACCAAATGTCCTCACTCCACACAGGGGTATTGCGCATTCACAGTATCGGCCACTGTGCAGCACTCTATGGATCCTCGGCATTAGGGATGAGCTTCGAGTTCGACTCGAACATTGCCTGTTCGCCCGTTTGCCGAACAGCGAACAATTTGGGGTGTTCGCGGCAAATTCGAAAAGTCTATGGGAGAAATCTAAAGTGCTAATTATAAAGGCTTATATGCAAGTTATTGCCATAAAAAGTGTCTGGGGACCCGGGTCCTGCCCCAGGGGACATGTATCAATGCAAAAAAAAGTTTTAAAAACTGACGTTTTTTCGGGAGCAGTGATTTTAATAATGCTTAAAGTGAAACAATAAAAGTGAAATATTCCTTTAAATTTCGTACCTGGGGGGTGTGTATGATATGCATGTAAAGTGGCGCATGTTTCCCGTGCTTAGAACTGTCCCTGCAAAAAATGTCATTTCTGAAGGAAAAAAAGTCATTTAAAACTCACTCGCGGCTATTAATGAATTGTCGGCTCCCGCCAATACAGAGAAAAGTCATTGATAAAAAATAAAAATAAAAGGGTGGGGGTCCCCCAGAATTCAATTACCAGGCCCTTCAGGTCTGGAATGGATATTAAGGGGAACCCCGCCGCAAATTTTAAAAAAAAATGCGTGCGGTTCCCCCCAAATATCCATACCAGGCCCTTCAGATCTGGCATGGATTTTAAGGGGAACTCCACCCCAAATGTAAAAAAAAATGGCGTGGAGTCCTCCCAAAAATCCATACCAGACCCTTATCTGAGCACGCAACCTGGCCGGCCGCTGGGGAAGAGGGGGGGACGAGAGAGCGGCCCCCCTCCCTCCTGAACCGTACCAGGCCACATGCCCTCAACATGGGGAGGATGTCCCCATGTTGATGGGGACAAGGGCCTCATCCCCACAACCCTTGCCCGGTGGTTGTGGGGGTCTGCGGGCGGGGGGCTTATCGGAATCTGGAAGACCCCTTTAGCAAAGGGGACCCCTAGATCCCGCCCCCCCCTATGTGAATTGGTAAGGGGTACATTGTACCCCTACCATTTCACGAAGAAAGTGTAAAAAAAATGTAAATAAAAAAACACACAAACACCTTGAAAAAGTTCTTTATTAAAAAAACAAAAAAAACATTCCAGCGGTGAAATCCAGTGTCCCGCGGCGATCCCGATGTCCAGCGCTGTCCGTCATTGGTTGTGCCTGAGCGGACCTGATGGGGAACTTCCTCCGCAGTCTATTACATGTATAGACCCGCCCCTTCTAAAGTTCCCCATCAGGTCCGCTCAGCCTTACACCTAGTCATTGGCTGAGCGGACCTGATGGGGAACTTCCTTCACTGTGTAATACATGAATCAGGTCCGCATCAGGTCCGCTCAGCGAATGACTAGGTGTAAGGCTGAGCGGACCTGATGGGGAACTTTAGAAGGGGCGGGTCTATACATTTAAAATACTGAGAGGGAGTTCCCCATCAGGTCCGCTCAGGCACAACCAATGACGGACAGCGCTGGACATCGAGATCGCCGCGGGACACTGGATTTCATCGCTGGAATGTTTTTTTTGTTTTTTTAATAAAGAACTTTTTCAAGGTGTTTGTGTGTTTTTTTACATTTTTTTACGCTTTCTTCGTGAAATGGTAGGGGTACAATGAACCCCTTACCAATTCACATAGGGGGGGGCGGGATCTGGGGGTCCCCTTTGTTAAATGGGTCTTCCAGATTCCGATAAGCCCCCCGCCCGCAGACCCCCACAACCACCGGGCAAGGGTTGTGGGGATGAGGCCCTTGTCCCCATCAACATGGGGACATCCTCCCCATGTTGAGGGCATGTGGCTTGGTACGGTTCAGGAGGGAGGGGGGGGCGCTCTCTCGTCCCCCCCTCTTCCCCTGCGGCCGGCCAGGTTGCGTGCTCGGATAAGGGTCTGGTATGGATTTTTGGGGGACTCCACGACATTTTTTTTTTAAATTTGGGGTGGAGTTCCCCTTAAAATCCATGCCAGATCTGAAGGGCCTGGTATGGATATTTGGGGGAACTCCACGCATTTTTTTTTTAATTTGCGGCGGGGTTCCCCTTAATATCCATTCCAGACCTGAAGGGCCTGGTAATTGAATTCTGGGGAACCCCCACGCTTTTTTTTTTAAATTAATGACTTTTCTATGTATTGCCGGGAGCCGACAATTCATTAATAGCCGGGAGTGAGTTTTAAATGACTTTTTTTCCTTCAAAAATGACATTTTGTGCAGGGACAGTTCTAAGCACGGGAAACATGCGCCACTTCACAGGCATACTATACACACCCCCCAGGTACGAAATTTAAAGGAATATTTAACTTTTATTGTTTAATTTTAAGCATTATTAAAATCACTGCTCCCGAAAAAACGGCCTTTTTAAAACTTTTTTTTGCATTGATACATGTCCCCTGGGGCAGGACCCGGGTCCCCAAACACTTTTTAGGACAATAACTTGCATATAAGTCTTTATAATTAGCACTTTAGATTTCGAACGTTCGAGTCCATTGTATTTAATAGGGTTCTAAAGTTTACACGAACATTCTGTCTGTTCACAGGTTCTGGTGCGAACCAAACAGGGGGGTGTTCGGCTCATCCCTGCTCGGCATGCTTATTTCCAATCTGATCTTCTATGTCTGCGCTTTTGCTATATTTCCTATAACACTTCATCCCTTGCTGGTATGTAGATATAAAACATGCCAGGAGAGCACTCCGCCCCAAGCCCACCCAGTTGTGTGACAATAGCGAAATAATATTCGCTAATGTCTTCCTGTTTCTCCTCCCAGCCAATCAGGAAGCGAGTCGGAGACACGATTGGCCGGGAGTCCTAAGACCCGATCGGCCGCGAGTCCTAAGTCCTGATTGGCAGGGAGCAGAAGCGACCGCCGGAGCTCGGGAGGAGACGCAGGGAGAGATGCCGTGGCCTGGATAGGGGAAAGTGTGAGGCTGGTGGGGGGGGAGGCGATCGATTGACCCCCCCAAAAAAATTGAACAACAGCTGTCACAGGTGGCAAAATCACATAATTATTCCTCACAGTCATGTGACTCTAGAATTCCAGGAGGTTGAATCCCATGTGAACTACGGCAGAGTCAGGCAGCAATTTAGTGATGGAAATATGCCAGTGTGGGCTGTCAGAATGGAGGTTCAAGTCCTAATCCTGATACCTGTCAGTGACGCCGTGCCTGACTACACTCATCAGCTGGAGTCCAATATGCTTTGATTGGGTCAAATACTAAAGGTCAATAAATAAAACCAATGGGTAGGAATGGTTGTACTGTTGCTTTTATTGTACTGTATGTCCTTTGTATGTCTTTTTAACCACTTCAGCCCCGGACGAATTGGCTGCCAAATGGCCGGGCCACTTTTTGCGATTCGGCACTGCGTCGCTTTAACTGACAATTGCGTGGTCGTGCGACGTGGCTCCCAAAAAAAATTGACGTCCTTTTTTCCCCACACATAGAGCTTTCTTTTGGTGGTATTTGATCACCTCTGCGGTTTTTATTTTTTGCGCTATAAACAAAAAAAGAGTGACAATTTTGAAAAAAAAATCAATATTTTTTACTTTTTGCTATAATAAATATCCCCAAAAATATCTAAAAAACTATTTTTTTCCTCAGTTTAGGCTGATACGTATTCTTCTACATATTTTTGGTAAAAAAAACGCAATACACGTATATTGATTGGTTTGCGCAAAAGTTATAGCGTCTACAAAATAGGGGATCGTTTTATGGCATTTTTATTAATATTTTTTTTTTTTACTAGTAATGGCGGCGCTCAGCGATTTTTATCATGACTGCAACATTTTGGCAGACACATCGGACACTTTTGACGCCATTTTGGGACCATTCACATTTATACAGCGATCAGTGCTATAAAAATGCATTGATTACTGTGTAAATGACACTGGCAGTAAAGGGGTTAACCACTAGGGGCAAGGAAGGGGTTAAGTGTGTCCTAGGGAGTGATTCTAACTGTGTGGGGGTGGGGCTTACTGTGATACTTCACTGATCACCGCTCCCGATTACAGGGAGCAGATGATCAGTGTCCTGTCACTAGGCAGAAAAGGGAGATGCCTTTTTTACATAGGCATCCCCCCGTTCTGCAGCTCCGTGACACGATCGCGGGACACCGGTGGACATCGAGTCCGCGGGTCCCCCAGGCACTGTGACGGAGCTCGCAGCAGGGGCGCGCACCCACACGGCGGCAAATTTAAAGGGACGTACCTGTACACTCATTTGCCTGTCCGTGCCATTCTGCCGACGTATATGGGTGTGCGGCGGTCGGCAAGGGGTTAAAGGACTTAATAAAATGGAAGTCATTGTTTTATGATGTTCTAAATGTCTTCTTATGATTTGGGTACAGGATGTGGAATCCCCATCCCACTGCTGCCTACTCGGTGTAGTTTGTACGGTGCTCCCAACAACAACAACACCACCTGTTAGTGAAGGAAATAGTTCATCTGGGCCAGCTTGGCTCCAAATCAACTCTTTAACGGCACAATACAGGTGGAGTTAGGCTCTAATGTTTAGAAAATGAGTTACTGAGATCTAAAATGAATGAATTTGTTTTATAACCACATCAGACGGAGGAGGAGGTGAATGTTTTGTGTATGCCGGTAAGAGGCGGTGGGGGACACACAGCTGTGTACACATCATGGTGAGGAAAAGAGGAAGTCACACAACCGCGTGATCAGCAGTTTGGGTAGTGGAGCTATAAAAATATAGACAGAATTACCAGTGCCAAGTCCCAGAGGACCTCCCGGGGCACAAGTCACAGATAGATAGAGAGATACTTTGTATCTATCTCCTGCCTGATCAATGTTTATAAACAATGTTACTTTGTATCTCTCTATCTCCCGTCTGATCAATGTTTATACACAATGTTACTTTGTATCTCTCTATCTCCTGTCTGATTAATGTTTATAAACAATGTTACTTTGTATCTCTCTATCACCTGTCTGATCAATGTTTATAAACAATGTTACTTTGTATCTCTCTATCTCCCGTCTGATCAATGTTTATAAACAATGTTACTTTGTATCTCTCTATCTCCCGTCTGATTAATGTTTATAAACAATGTTACTTTGTATCTCTCTATCACCTGTCTGATCAATGTTTATAAACAATGTTACTATGTATCTCTCTATCTCCCGTCTCATCAATGTTTTTAAACAATGATACTTTGTATCTCTTTATTTCCCATCTGATCAATGTTTATAAACAATGTTACTTTGTATCTCTCCATCTCCTGTCTGATCAATGTTTATAAACAATGTTACTTTGTATCTCTCTATCTCCTGTCTGATCAATGTTTATAAACAATGTTACTTTATATCTCTCTATCTCCCGTCTGATTAATGTTTATAAACAATGTTACTTTGTATCTCTCTATCTCCTGTCTGATCAATGTCTATAAACAATGTTACTTTGTATCTCTCTATCTCCTGCCTCATCAATGTTTATAAAAAATGTTACTTTGTATCTCTCTATCTCCTGTCTGACCAATATTTATAAACATTGTTACTTTGTATCTTTCTATCTTTGTCTGACCAATGTTTATAAACACTGTGTCAAACACTTTGCTTTTTTTTTTTTCTTCTACAGCTGCTCCGTTTACACAGCAAATCCTGGCTGTCATTTTGACAGTTATAAATTGGCAGCAAGGTGTGAGGAGGAAAGCAGGAAAGGGGCAAAAGGACAGAACATTAGAGTGCATTTCCATTAACGATTTTTTGGATGCAGGGCGGCCAGTGTCCACAACTGGCTATAATTGCCAGAGTTGTGCCATGCTAAGCTATCTTAGAAATATTCATAGCACTGGGTTTTGAGCGATTGTTGGGCTGCTCCACTGCTATAGGAATCATTATTATTCTGTCATTCAAGACAATGTGAACACACGGCAAACACGTCTCCATCACCCCCCTACACTGTTCCAGAGAGAGTGTTGTTGTGTAACAATATCAGCCAAATGATCAGGCAAACAGTGATAAGCATCTTGATGGTTACTGAACAGGGTGAATAGAAGATACCGCTAGAATGGTAGGATAGTATGAAAGAGTGTTGAACATACAATTACAGGAGATAAATATATCTTCACTAATATACAGTAGATACTTAGGAGTAGTTTACACACTTGGCCACCAGGTGGCAGCACATTACATTACAGTATAACAGAGTTTAGAAAAGTTCATAGGCAAACAGGAGGTGTAGCTCAGATTAGAACAAATACAGTTGCTTGTGCTTTCCTGGCAATTGGGTTTTGGCACCTCTTTCCCCTCGCTCTCAGTTCAGTAGTGGATTGCAGGGATCCCCAGGCAAGATCCACAACAGACAGTCTGGAGGAGACTTTGTTCTGAAGGTTCAGTGGCTGAAGGTAATGCCAACCCACTGGGAAGCCAGTATTCTATAGCCAGTCAGCACAGCGTCCACCATGACTGGGGCTTACAGGGAAGCTGCATGTTCTTGTGCTTCCATGCTGGATACAACACTGGAAGGCCCCGCACTTGGTGTCAGCTCACGTGCCGAGTCACCAGGGCCGCCATCACAAGTTTTGGGGCCCCTTACACAGCTTTAGGCAGGGCCCCCCTGGAGCAGAGAACCGGGGGGGGGTGCTGACGAAAAAAAAACAAGTGCGATCTCTTCTCTCCTGACGTGTGACAGGTGTAATGCAAAAAAATAAAAGATAAATAAAGAAACCGGGAGGGGGGCCAGCCGGGCCTGTAAGGGGCCCTGGGGACCATCGGGCCCCTTACAGGTGTAATGCAAAAATAATAGAAAAAAATTAAAAATGTGGGGGGGGGCAGCCGGGCCCCTGGGGACCATCGGGCCCCTTACAGGTGTAATGCCCCTGTACCCCCTGCGAGTCACTGCTGTCCTGTCAGGTGTGGATCATATGAGACTTGATGCGTAGGATGAGCTGGAACTTATATCTCCTGAGCATGTTCGGGAGTCCAAGCCATTGTGGGAGCCAAGGGGATTGTGGGGAATGGAGGTAAAGAAGGTAAAGAAGCCCACACCCCATTTCTGAGTAAAGGGGCCCTCTTCTACAATAATGCTGCTCTTCCTCTGAGAAGTAAGGCATGGGTAGGGGTTCACTTCCAAGGGGGGAAGATATTGACACAAACACAATCCAAGTAAATATTTGGGAACGCCTCTACAAGGAGTATCATCTTTTGGTGAGATAGTCTCTTTCCTACTTGTAAAGGGATGCAGACACTGCTACTTTTCCTAGAGGAACTCTGAGACTTGCTCAGGCGGTTTTATAGAGCACTGACTCTCCCATTCAAGATTCATTCATGGTGAAGGAAAAGACATGGGGGAGCACACAGCTGGTTCTTCATAATAGAGAAAGGTGAAATTTTGCAATAAAATTTGTTAACATCCTTGCACAGTTTGTAGACCACCCAGAGGGAGTTGTTTTATCCTCGCAAAAGTGGAGTTATACTTTGATAGACAGAGTGCCATGGCAGTGCAGAGACATATGGAAGAAATAATGGCGGTGCAGAGACATACAGAAGAAATAATGGCGGTGCAGAGATATATGGAAGAAACAATGGTGGTGCAGAGACATATAGAAGAAATAATTGCAGTGAAGAGATATATGGAAGAAACAATGGTGGTGCAGAGACATATAGAAGAAATAATGGCAGTGAAGAGACATATGGAAGAAATAATGGCAGTGAAGAGACATATGGAAGAAATAATGGCAGAGAAGAGACCTATGGAAGAAATAATAGCGGTGCAGAGACAAATGGAAGAAACAATGGTGGTGCAGAGACATATGGAAGAAACAATGGTGGTGCAGAAACATATGGAAGAAACACTGGCGGTGCAGAGACATTTGGAAGAAACAATGGTGGTGCAGAGACATATGGAAGAAACAAGGGTGGTGCAGAGACATATGGAAGAAACACTGGCGGTGCAGAGACATATGGAAGAAACAATGGCGGTGCAGAGACATATGGAAGAAACACTGGTTGTACAGAGACATATGGAAGAAACAATGGTGGTGCAGAGACATGTGAGATCATCATCATGGAAAATTATAAATTAACATGAACAGAAGTGGAAAGATCACAGAGAATGTTCTCCGAGCATGCAGAGCACACATTACTTTCATAGATTCCCTAAAACAGAAAAAACTGTCACCACTTCATACTTCATTGCCTTCTCCGAGCCGTTACTAAGGAAATACTAGATAAAAAGTCACTGAGCATGTGATAAGGACAACACCACGCTTACTTTTTATACTTGAATCTACATTATATACAAGGTGTCTATCTATCTATCTCTATCTATCTATCTATCTATCTATCTATCTATCTATCTATCTATCTATCTATCTTTGGTTGAACTTAATGAACTTTTTTCTACATATGTTACAATGTTACACTGCCCAGGCATGGTCTAACTTTGCCACTAACAGGGAGCAGGTCCATCGTTGTCACTATCAGGAAGCCCATCCACCATTTTTGCTATCAAGAAGCCAGTCCATCGTTGTCACTATCAGTAACCCAATCCACTGTTGTCACTATCAGGAAGACGGTCCACTAATGTCACTCTAGGGAAGCTGGTCCATTGTTGTCAATATCAGGAAGCCCGACCACCATTGTCACTATCAGGAAGCCAGTCCATCGTTGTCACCAGAAAGGAGCCAGTCCACCATTGTTACTATCAGAAAGAAAGCCGGTCCACCATTGTCGCTATTAGACATGTGCACACTGAAATATTTTGTTTCGGAATTTTGTTTTCGTCCGAAAAATAAATTTAATTAGGTACTCCCGAAATTCGTTTTTATTTATTTTGTTTAGTTAAAAAATGCATTCGTCCAAAAATCCGAAATAATTAGGGTCGATTCTGTCATTGAAGGCTCATGTTATCTGTTGAATGTTCTAAGAAGATTCGACGGTGCAGCTAAACTGTACGACGCCGCCATCGTACATTTCCGGTTGAATGCTCCGCCTACAAGCTATAGAAGAATTCTAATGTTGTATGACACTAGTAATAATTATATTTATTAATTATTATTACTAGTCATCCAACATTAGAATTCTGCTATAGCCTATGGGAAGAGCATTTGACCGGAAATGTACGATTGCGGGTACGACTGCTTCGTCTAATCTTCATGTCAAATCTTTTCTCTATGTCGAATAATCTTGGACTAATAGAGTTAGGTTAGGCACATTCGACCTTTTTTGCTATTGTCTCTATAATGTCGAATCTTTTCTCTCTATGTAGAATAATCTTGGACTAATAGAGTTAAGGTTAGGCACATTCGACCACAGGTTCGATAGACACAGATCGCTATTGTCAGTGTCATGTCCAATCTCCTATCTATATCCAACTGTTGTCACAACGAAAACGAAAATAAAGCATTTGTTTATGTTGGATCTTTCGGTTTTCGGATTCTGCGCGTTCATTATCGTTTGTTAAAACGATAACGAAAATACCCGAAATTCAGGCGAAAATGCATTCCGACTAAAACTAATGCACATGTCTAGTCACTATCAGGAAGGTGGTCCACCATTGTCACGATTAAGAAACCGGTCCACCCTAGTCATTAACAACAAGATGGTCCTCCTTTTTTACTATCAGGAAACCGTTTTAACATTGTCACTAGGGATGAGCTCGGTGTTCGAGTCGAACATACGTTCGACTCGAACATCGGCTGTTCGATCGTTCGACGAAGATCGAACGATTTGGGCCGTTCGCGCCTAATTCGAGTGACGCGAACGGCCCACAATGCACTACGCCATCGCAGTGTCATCCAGGCGCTGTGATTGGCCAAGCATGCACTGTGACCCCGCATGCTTGGCCAATCACAGCGCCGGCAGCGAGGAGAGCAATGATTGGCCACAGGCAGGATGCCTGTGGCCAATTATTGCTGAGGGTGTTTAGTACACGCCCCACACTATAAAAGGCCGCCAGCACGGCGGCCTAGTGTAGTGTGTTCCGGAGCAGGGAAAGAGAAGCATAGGCAGGGACAGTGACATTTTTTTTTTCTTGCTTAACCTGGATTCCTTTAGTTTAGGGAAAGAGAAGGATAGGTAGGGAGAGTGTCAGTGTGTTTTACTGTACGAATCCTTGCATCTAGGGACAGGGAAGGACAGTGAGGGAAATTCTCCTTGTGCTATAGTGTGCTTTAAAAAAACATTTTTTCTAGGGACAGAAAACTCTAGGTAGGGAGAGTGTCAGTGTGTTTTACTGTACGAATCCTTGTTTCTAGGGACAGGGAAGGACAGTGAGGGAAATTCTCCTTGTGCTATAGTGTGCTTTAAAAAAACATTTTTTCTAGGGACAGAAAACTATAGGTAGGGAGAGTGTCAGTGTGTTTTACTGTACGAATCCTTGTTTCTAGGGACAGGGAAGGACAGTGAGGGAAATTCTCCTTGTGCTATAGTGTGCTAAAGCATTCCTCATCAACCATCTTTGAAATCCTTGTTTTTTGGACAGTCAGGGAAATTGTCGTTGTGCTATTCTGTGCAAAAGCAATCATCCTCAACCATATTTAGAAATCCTTAAGTAAAGGGACAGAGAAGGACACCTGAAGGTAGCCCTTATTGCTTATTTCCCATCTCCCTGCAGGCCATCTATTAGAATGTCTGGAAGGCAAACAAGGAGAGGCAGACAGTCAGGAGGCAATAAAAGAGGGCAAGCAGGCTCTGTGTCTGGGGACAACAGTGCTGGTCGTGGACGCGGTGCATTGTCATCAGCACATGGCCATGGGACACGCTTGTCCTTCTTTTCGGCAGCTGGACATGTTGAGCCACATCATGCCGAAGTCTTGGTAGAGTGGATGACCAAGCCCTCCTCCTCCTCCTCATCCTCTCTCACCCAGGCTCAGGGTACTGGCAAAGCAGCTGCCAAAGCGTCCTCTTCCCTGGTATCAATGTCAGACTCATCATCAGTCACTCCTTCCCCAGACCCACCATATCCTCCTCCTGAGGAGTCCCCCGAACTGTTTGAGCACAGTGTTGGGTACATGCTCCAGGAGGATGCCCAGCGTTTCGAAGGGTCTGATGATGAAACCCAGCTACAGGAAGGCAGTAGCGTGAGAGCAGACAGAGGGGATGCTCAAGAAGGACACCAATCTGGCAGTCATGTTCCAGCAGCTGCAGCATACTGCCAGATTGGCTCCAGTGATGAGGAGGGAGGGAATGATGAGGTCACTGACTCCACGTGGGTGCCTAATAGGAGAGAGGAGGAGGAGGAGGATGAGGAGGAGGCACATCTCCAACGAGGCAGGATGCCCTTTGGTGGCCAGCGTAAGGGCAGTACACCAACGGAATCACACCGCAGAGCTCCGCCTGTGCAGGGCGCTGCCTCTGCCCGTCATTCAAAAAGTTCTTTGGTGTGGGCCTTTTTTGAGGCTAGTGCATCAGATCGCACAGCTGCTGTTTGCAACATATGTCTCAAGCGTATATCGCGTGGCCAAAACATCAGCCGCTTGGGTACCACATGCCTGACCAGACATATGTTGACCTGCCATGCAGCTCGTTGGCAAGCCTACCTCAAAGACCCACACCAAAGAACAAAGCGGACCTCTCCTTGCACCGCATCAGCTGGGATCTCCAACCCCACTATAACTTCAGTCCTCTCTGAAACATGCACTGAGAGGAATGAAGGTGTAGAATTAGGTGTGTCACAGCCAAGTACTTGCGGCCACTCTGCTAGCAGTACACCGACGTCCGATTCTAGCAGGCAAATTTCCCTGCCCCAGCTGCTGGACCGTCGAAAGAAGTTCACTCCCAGCCATCCACATGCCCAGCGGTTGAATGCTAGCTTGGCTAAATTGCTAGCGCTTCAACTGCTGCCTTTTCAGTTGGTAGACTCGGCCCCCTTCCGTGAGTTTGTGCAATGTGCGGTTCCTCAGTGGCAGGTTCCCAAACGCCACTTTTTCTCACGGAAGGCTATTCCGGCTCTCTACCGGCATGTGGAAGGCAATGTCTTGGCCTCGCTGGACAGGGCGGTCAGCGGTAAGGTGCATATTACCGCTGACTCATGGTCCAGCAGGCATGGACAGGGACGTTACCTTTCTTTCACGGCCCATTGGGTCACTCTTTTGGCAGCTGGGAAGGATGCAGGACAAGGTGCAGTAGTGTTGGAGGTTGTTCCACCGCCACGCCTCCAAAATGCTACTACTGGTTGTGACACACCTCTCTCCTCCACCCCCTCCTCTTCTTCTTCCTCCATGGCCTCTTCCTGTGGTTTGTCCTCTGAACCAGCGGTGCTCCGTAGCCGTTCACGGGGCTACGCAAGTACGCAGGCAAAAAGATGCCATGCCGTGCTTGCGCTGGTGTGTTTGGGGGACAGGAGCCACACTGGGGCAGAGGTCCTGTCTGCTCTGCAGGGGCAGGCCGAGAGGTGGTTGACGCCACGCCAGCTTAAGCCAGGAATGGTGGTTTGCGACAATGGCACCAACCTCCTCTCCGCCCTCCGACAGGGACAACTGACCCATGTGCCCTGTGTGGCTCACGTCCTTAACCTGGTGGTGCAGCGGTTCTTGGGCAGGTACCCGGGCTTACAGGATGTCCTGAGGCAGGCCAGGAAAGTCTGTGTGCATTTCCGCAGATCTTATAATGCCAGTGCTCGCCTGGCTGAGCTGCAAAAGGAGTTGAACCTGCCCAAGAACCGCCTTATATGTGACATGCCCACCAGGTGGAACTCAACGTTGGCCATGCTGCAGCGGCTGCACACGCAGCAGAGGGCCATCAATGAGTACCTGTGCGACTACGGCACCAGGACAGGGTCAGGGGAGCTTGGTTTTTTTTCTCCACGCCAGTGGGGCATGATCAGGGATGCATGCACTGTCCTGGCACCATTTGAGGAGGCCACGAGGATGGTGAGCAGTGACAGTGCATGCATCAGTGACACTGTACCTCTTGTCCACCTGTTGGAGCACACGCTGCGTGGAATAATGGACAGGGCACTTGAGGCAGAACAGAGGCAGGAAGAGGAGGACTTCCTTGCCTCTCAAGGCCCCCTTTACCCAGACAGTGTTCCTTCTGTCCCACCCATCGCACAGGAAGAGGAGGAGGAGGAGGAGGATTGTGTCAGCATGGAGGTGGAGGCTGGCACTCAGCATCATCAGCAGCAGTCTTTTAGGGATGATTTACAGTCCCAAGAAACCAGTGGACTTGTACGTGGCTGGGAGGAGGTGGCTGCGGATCATGTCGTCCTTAGTGACCCAGAGGACTCCGGAGCGAATGCCTCAGCAAACCTACGCTGCATGGCCTCCCTGATCCTGCAAAGTCTGCGGAAGGATCCTCGTATTCTTCGGATCAAGGAGAGGGACCATTACTGGCTGGCCACTCTCCTTGATCCACGGTACAAGGGTAAGGTTGCGGACCTTATGTTACCGTCGCAGAGGGAGCAGAGGATGAGACAACTCCGGGAGGCCTTGCAGAAAGGTCTGTGCAACACGTTCCCAGAGACTGGGAGGTTACAAAGTCCTGGTCCTGGACAACGAGTTGCTGAGGCTTCGGGCAGTCAAAGAAGGAGCGGTGGGGAAGGTGGCCGTCTGACCGATGCGTTCAGACAATTCTTTAATCCGCAGCCCCAAAGTATGATCGGTTCCAGCAACCATCGCCAGCGTCTGATAAACATGGTGCAGGAATATGTAGGGGCAAGGTCAGACTTGGACACCTTCCCCACCGAAAATCCTCTGGCTTACTGGGTCTTGAGGATGGATCACTGGGCAGAGCTTGCACAGTATGCAATTGAGGCCCTGGCCTGTCCTGCATCCAGCGTTCTTTCGGAACGCACATTCAGTGCTGCTGGAGGATTTGTCACGGATCACAGGGTGCGCCTGTCCACCGACTCGGTTGATCGACTGACTTTCATCAAGATGAACCAGTCTTGGATCACCACCAGCTACCACACACCTGATGCTGATATAACAGACTAATTGATTTTAACATGTCACATCCCTTCAAGACTGATGCTGATGCTGAGTGTCTGTGCTGTTATGTTGACTGGCTATCCTCCTCCTCCGAGTCCTCAATGATACGATTGATGATGATAGCTTGGAAGATCATTTTTGTTTATGGGTGCCGCCACCAGTGGCTAAGGCCCAATTTTTCAGCCCCTGTTTTACAGGGGCGTGTAATTACAATTTTTTTAGCAATAATTTGCCATAGGGCTCATTGCTGTGCTCCAAGTACAGTATCTGTGAGGGGTTGGAGTGTTGTGGCACCAGTGCCTAAGGCCCAATTTTTCAGCCCCTGTTTAACAGGGGCGTGTCATTACAATTTTTGAAGCAATACTTTGCAACAGGGCTCATTGCTGTGCTCCAAGTACAGTATCTGTGAGGGGTTGTAGTGTTGTGCCACCAGTGCCTAAGGCCCAATTTTTCAGCCCCTGTTCAACAGGGGCATGTAATTACAATTCTTGATCTAATAATTCACAGCAGGGCCCATTCCTGCACCCACCAAGAGTAACTCTGAGGGCTTACAGTGTTGTGGCAACGCCACCACCACCACCACCACGAAAGGCCCAATTTTTCAGCCCCTGTTCAACAGGGGCATGCAATTACAATTCTTGATCTAATAATTCACAGCAGGGCCCATTGCTGCACCCACCAAGAGTAACTGTCAGGGCTTACAGTGTTGTGGCAACGCCACCACCAACACCACCACGAAAGGCCCAATTTTTCAGCCCCTGTTCAAAAGGGGCATGTAATTACAATTCTTGATCTAATAATTCACAGCAGGGCCCATTCCTGCACCCACCAAGAGTAACTCTGAGGGCTTACAGTGTTGTGGCAACACCACCACCACCACGAAAGGCCCAATTTTTCAGCCCCTGTTCAACAGGGGCATGCAATTACAATTCTTGATCTAATAATTCACAGCAGGGCCCATTGCTGCACCCACCAAGAGTAACTGTCAGGGCTTACAGTGTTGTGGCACCAGCACCACCATCAAAG
Organism: Rana muscosa; assembly: GCA_029206835.1. Taxonomy (NCBI): domain Eukaryota; kingdom Metazoa; phylum Chordata; class Amphibia; order Anura; family Ranidae; genus Rana; species Rana muscosa. The sequence continues at coordinate 1,278,561,435 of CM055116.1, read as the reverse complement.
GCCCAATTTTTACTACCACTGTTCAACAATTATATGTAATTACAATTCCTGATATAATAGTTGACAGCAGGGCGTTCCAGCACCAACCAAGAGTAACTGTGAGTGCTTACAGTGTTGTGCCAACACCAACAACTAAGGGGCCTATTTCTGCAGAGTATATACGGCAGGTCCCTACTTTCAAACATCCAACTTACAAACGACTCCTACTTGCAAACGCAAGAAGACAACAGGAAGTGAGAGGAAATCTACCCCTAGGAAGGAAAATTCTCTCCTGTAAGAATTAATATGGGAGAAAGGTGTCTCCTCTGTACTGATGCTTTATCACCAATCCTTGTTTCAAGAAAAACACCACATTTCAAAAACAGTTGTCATTGGGACGCAAAGTGAGGTGAAATGTTCTGAACAGGGGCACAGACAGCAAAACAAATGTTACAGGGGTGATAACCCTTACCTATGTTTTCCAAAAAGTTTAAAAATAGATTTTTGGGCTGGAGCTACACTTAAACAATGTACCTGTTCAAAATTACAAACACATTCTACATAAGAACAAACCTACAGTCCCTGTCTTGTATGCACCGCCTGTATACGGCTGTTCAGAGTATATAGGGCCTTTTTTATTTTATGTGCGGGGTTCCCCTTAATATCCATACAAGACCCAAAGGGGCTGGTAATGGGCTGGGGTAGGGGGGGGGGGGGGGTGATGGGGTAGCTATGCCATTTTTCTTAAAGATTTTCATCCATATTACCGGGACCAGACATTACATTAAAGCCGCAAGCAGTTTTAAATGGCTTTTTTTTCCTTTAGAAGTGTCATTTTGTGCAGGGACAGTTCTAAACACGGGAAACACGTGGCACTTCACAGGCATACTTTAGACACCCCCCAGGTACGATATTTAAAGGAATATTTGACTTTTTTTTTTTCACTTTATGCATCATTAAAATGACTGCTCCCGAAAAACGACCGTTTTTAAAACTTCTTTTTGCATTGATACATGTCCCCTGGTGCAGAAGCCGGGTTCCCAAACTCTGTTTCGGACAATAACATGGATAATAGTCATTATAATTAGCACTTTAGAATCCAAACGTTCGCATCCATTGTATTTAATAGGGTTCTAATGTTCGTGCGAACTTTCGGTCCTTTTGCGGGTTCTGGTGCGAACCGAACCCGGGGGTGTTCGGCTCATCACTAATTGTCACTATAAGGAAGCTGGTCCACCATTACCCTTTCTTTTTGTATTATGTCACTCTCTAACTGCAACCCCTCCCCCCAAAAAAAATATTAGGTACCTCAGAGGCAGGTTGGGCTAGAATTTCACCTCATGATCTAGTGCTCAGCAATAGTGGAGCAGATGGGCCCCAATAGTGGAGCACCAGTCACATTTCAATGCAAAAAACTGAGTTTATTGATTTTCACCCAACACTCCTGGGGAAGAGGGTTAGGGCCCATGGATTTAGTGCTCTCCAGATAAGGGAAAAAAAGTAGTGATGAGCCGAACACCCCCGGGTTCGGTTCGCACCAGAACCCGCGAACGGACCGAAAGTTCGTACGAACATTAGAACCCTATTAAATACAATGGATGCGAACGTTCGAATTCTAAAGTGCTAATTATAACGACTATTATGCATGTTATTGTCCTAAAAAGGGTTTGGGAACCCGGGTTCTGCACCAGGGGACATGTATCAATGCAAAAAGAAGTTTTAAAAACGGTCGTTTTTCGGGAGCAGTCATTTTAATGATGCATAAAGTGAAAAAAAAAAAGTCAAATATTCCTTTAAATATCGTACCTGGGGGGTGTCTAAAGTATGCCTGTGAAGTGCCACGTGTTTCCCGTGTTTAGAACTGTCCCTGCACAAAATGACACTTCTAAAGGAAAAAAAAGCCATTTAAAACTGCTTGCGGCTTTAATGTAATGTCTGGTCCCGGTAATATGGATGAAAATCTTTAAGAAAAATGGCATAGCTACCCCATGACCCCCCCCCCCTACCCCAGCCCATTACCAGCCCCTTTGGGTCTTGTATGGATATTAAGGGGAACACCGCACACAAAATAAAAAAGGCCCTATATACTCTGAACAGCCGTATACAGGCGGTGCATACAAGACAGGGACTGTAGGTTTGTTCTTATGTAGAATGTGTTTGTAATTTTGAACAGGTACATTGTTTAAGTGTAGCTCCAGCCCAAAAATCTATTTTTAAACTTTTTGGAAAACATAGGTAAGGGTTATCACCCCTGTAACATTTGTTTTGCTGTCTGTGCCCCTGTTCAGAACATTTCACCTCACTTTCCGTCCCAATGACAACTGTTTTTGAAATGTGGTGTTTTTCTTGAAACAAGGATTGCTGATAAAGCATCAGTACAGAGGAGACACCTTTCTCCCATATTAATTCTTACAGGAGAGAATTTTCCTTCCATGGGGTAGATTTCCTCTCACTTCCTGTTGTCTTCTTTCGTTTGCAAGTAGGAGTCGTTTGTAAGTTGGATGTTTGAAAGTAGGGACCTGCCGTATATACTCTGCAGAAATAGGCCCCTTAGTTGTTGGTGTTGGCACAACACTGTAAGCACTCAGTTACTCTTGGTTGGTGCTGGAACGCCCTGCTGTCAACTATTATATCAGGAATTTTAATTACATATAATTGTTGAACAGTGGTAGTAAAAATTGGGGCTTTGATGGTGGTGCTGGTGCCACAACACTGTAAGCCCTGACAGTTACTCTTGGTGGGTGCAGCAATGGGCCCTGCTGTGAATTATTAGATCAAGAATTGTAATTACATGCCCCTTTTGAACAGGGGCTGAAAAATTGGGCCTTTCGTGGTGGTGGTGGTGGTGGCGTTGCCACAAGACTGTAAGCCCTCAGAGTTACTCTTGGTGGGTGCAGCAATGGACCCTGCTGTGAATTATTAGATCAAGAATTGTAATTGCATGCCCCTGTTGAACAGGGGCTGAAAAATTGGGCCTTAGGCACTGGTGGCACAACACTACAACCCCTCACAGATACTGTACTTGGAGCACAGCAATGAGCCCTGTTGCAAAGTATTGCTTCAAAAATTGTAATGACACGCCCCTGTTAAACAGGGGCTGAAAAATTGGGCCTTAGGCACTGGTGCCACAACACTCCAACCCCTCACAGATACTGTACTTGGAGCACAGCAATGAGCCCTATGGCAAATTATTGCTAAAAAAATTGTAATTACACGCCCCTGTAAAACAGGGGCTGAAAAATTGGGCGTTAGGCACTGGTGGCGGCACCCATAAACAAAAATGATCTTCCAAGCTATCATCATCAATCGTATCATTGAGGACTCGGAGGAGGAGGATAGCCAGTCAACATAACAGCACAGGCACTCAGCATCAGCATCAGTCTTGAAGGGATGTGACATGTTAAAATCAATTAGTCTGTTATATCAGCATCAGGTGTGTGGTAGCTGGTGGTGATCCAAGACTGGTTCATCTTGATGAAAGTCAGTCGATCAACCGAGTCGGTGGACAGGCGCACCCTGTGATCCGTGACAAATCCTCCAGCAGCACTGAATGTGCGTTCCGAAAGAACGCTGGATGCAGGACAGGCCAGTAGCTCAATTGCATACTGTGCAAGCTCTGGCCAGTGATCCATCCTCAAGACCCAGTAAGCCAGAGGATTTTCGGTGGGGAAGGTGTCCAAGTCTGACCTTGCCCCTAGATATTCCTGCACCATGTTTATCAGACGCTGGCGATGGTTGCTGGAACCGATCATACTTTGGGGCTGCGGACTAAAGAATTGTCTGAACGCATCGGTCAGACGGCCACCTTCCCCACCGCTCCTTCTTTGACTGGCCGAAGCCTCAGCAACTCGTTGTCCAGGACCAGGAGTTTGTAACCTCCCAGTCTCTGGGAACGCGTTGCACAGACCTTTCTGCAAGGCCTCCCGGAGTTGTCTCATCCTCTGCTCCCTCTGCGACGGTAACATAAGGTCCGCAACCTTACCCTTGTACCGTGGATCAAGGAGAGTGGCCAGCCAGTAATGGTCCCTCTCCTTGATCCGAAGAATACGAGGATCCTTCCGCAGACTTTGCAGGATCAGGGAGGCCATGCAGCGTAGGTTTGCTGAGGCATTCGCTCCGGAGTCCTCTGGGTCACTAAGGACGACATGATCCGCAGCCACCTCCTCCCAGCCACGTACAAGTCCACTGGTTTCTTGGGACTGTAAATCATCCCTAAAAGACTGCTGCTGATGATGCTGAGTGCCAGCCTCCACCTCCATGCTGACACAATCCTCCTCCTCCTCCTCCTCCTCCTCCTCTTCCTGTGCGATGGGTGGGACAGAAGGAACACTGTCTGGGTAAAGGGGGCCTTGAGAGGCAAGGAAGTCCTCCTCTTCCTGCCTCTGTTCTGCCTCAAGTGCCCTGTCCATTATTCCACGCAGCGTGTGCTCCAACAGGTGGACAAGAGGTACAGTGTCACTGATGCATGCACTGTCACTGCTCACCATCCTCGTGGCCTCCTCAAATGGTGCCAGGACAGTGCATGCATCCCTGATCATGCCCCACTGGCGTGGAGAAAAAAAACCAAGCTCCCCTGACCCTGTCCTGGTGCCGTAGTCGCACAGGTACTCATTGATGGCCCTCTGCTGCGTGTGCAGCCGCTGCAGCATGGCCAACGTTGAGTTCCACCTGGTGGGCATGTCACATATAAGGCGGTTCTTGGGCAGGTTCAACTCCTTTTGCAGCTCAGCCAGGCGAGCACTGGCATTATAAGATCTGCGGAAATGCACACAGACTTTCCTGGCCTGCCTCAGGACATCCTGTAAGCCCGGGTACCTGCCCAAGAACCGCTGCACCACCAGGTTAAGGACGTGAGCCACACAGGGCACATGGGTCAGTTGTCCCTGTCGGAGGGCGGAGAGGAGGTTGGTGCCATTGTCGCAAACCACCATTCCTGGCTTAAGCTGGCGTGGCGTCAACCACCTCTCGGCCTGGCCCTGCAGAGCAGACAGGACCTCTGCCCCAGTGTGGCTTCTGTCCCCCAAACACACCAGCGCAAGCACGGCATGGCATCTTTTTGCCTGCGTACTTGCGTAGCCCCGTGAACGGCTACGGAGCACCGCTGGTTCATAGGACAAACCACAGGAAGAGGCCATGGAGGAAGAAGAAGAGGAGGGGGTGGAGGAGAGAGGTGTGTCACAACCAGTAGTAGCATTTTGGAGGCGTGGCGGTGGGACAACCTCCAACACTACTGCACCTTGTCCTGCATCCTTCCCAGCTGCCAAAAGAGTGACCCAATGGGCCGTGAAAGAAAGGTAACGTCCCTGTCCATGCCTGCTGGACCATGAGTCAGCGGTAATATGCACCTTACCGCTGACCGCCCTGTCCAGCGAGGCCAAGACATTGCCTTCCACATGCCGGTAGAGAGCCGGAATAGCCTTCCGTGAGAAAAAGTGGCGTTTGGGAACCTGCCACTGAGGAACCGCACATTGCACAAACTCACGGAAGGGGGCCGAGTCTACCAACTGAAAAGGCAGCAGTTGAAGCGCTAGCAATTTAGCCAAGCTAGCATTCAACCGCTGGGCATGTGGATGGCTGGGAGTGAACTTCTTTCGACGGTCCAGCAGCTGGGGCAGGGAAATTTGCCTGCTAGAATCGGACGTCGGTGTACTGCTAGCAGAGTGGCCGCAAGTACTTGGCTGTGACACACCTAATTCTACACCTTCATTCCTCTCAGTGCATGTTTCAGAGAGGACTGAAGTTATAGTGGGGTTGGAGATCCCAGCTGATGCGGTGCAAGGAGAGGTCCGCTTTGTTCTTTGGTGTGGGTCTTTGAGGTAGGCTTGCCAACGAGCTGCATGGCAGGTCAACATATGTCTGGTCAGGCATGTGGTACCCAAGCGGCTGATGTTTTGGCCACGCGATATACGCTTGAGACATATGTTGCAAACAGCAGCTGTGCGATCTGATGCACTAGCCTCAAAAAAGGCCCACACCAAAGAACTTTTTGAATGACGGGCAGAGGCAGCGCCCTGCACAGGCGGAGCTCTGCGGTGTGATTCCGTCGGTGTACTGCCCTTACGCTGGCCACCAAAGGGCATCCTGCCTCGTTGGAGATGTGCCTCCTCCTCATCCTCCTCCTCCTCCTCTCTCCTATTAGGCACCCACGTGGAGTCAGTGACCTCATCATCACCTCCCTCCTCATCACTGGAGCCAATCTGGCAGTATGCTGCAGCTGCTGGAACATGACTGCCAGATTGGTGTCCTTCTTGAGCATCCCCTCTGTCTGCTCTCACGCTACTGCCTTCCTCTAGCTGGGTTTCATCATCAGACCCTTCGAAACGCTGGGCATCCTCCTGGAGCATGTACCCAACACTGTGCTGAAACAGTTCGGGGGACTCCTCAGGAGGAGGACATGGTGGGTCTAGGGAAGGAGTGACTGATGATGAGTCTGACATTGATACCAGGGAAGAGGACGCTTTGGCAGCTGCTTTTCCAGTACCCTGAGCCTGGGTGAGAGAGGATGAGGAGGAGGAGGGCTTGGTCATCCACTCTACCAAGTCTTCGGCATGATGTGGCTCAACATGTCCAGCTGCCGAAAAGAAGGACAAGCGTGTCCCATGGCCATGTGCTGATGACAATGCACCGCGTCCACGACCAGCACTGTTGCCCCCAGACACAGAGCCTGCTTGCCCTCTTTTATTGCCTCCTGACTGTCTGCCTCTCCTTGTTTGCCTTCCAGACATTCTAATAGATGGCCTGCAGGGAGATGGGAAAAAAGCAATAAGGGCTACCTTCAGGTGTCCTTCTCTGTCCCTTGAAACAAGGACTTTGACAGTGAAAGAAACTGACACACTCTCCCTACCTACAGTTTTCTGTCCCTAGAAAAAATGTTTTTTTTAAGCACAATTTAGCACAAGGAGAATTCACTCACTGTCCTTCCATGTCCCTGGAAACAAGGACTTTGACAGTGAAAGAAACTGACACACTCTCCCTACCTACAGTTTTCTGTCCCTAGAAAAAATGTTTTTTTTAAGCACAATTTAGCACAAGGAGAATTCACTCACTGTCCTTCCAGGTCCCTGGAAACAAGGACTTTGACAGTGAAAGAAACTGACACACTCTCCCTACCTACAGTTTTCTGTCCCTAGAAAAAATGTTTTTTTTAAGCACAATTTAGCACAAGGAGAATTCACTCACTGTCCTTCCAGGTCCCTGGAAACAAGGACTTTGACAGTGAAAGAAACTGACACACTCTCCCTACCTACAGTTTTCTGTCCCTAGAAAAAATGTTTTTTTTAAGCACAATTTAGCACAAGGAGAATTCACTCACTGTCCTTCCAGGTCCCTGGAAACAAGGACTTTGACAGTGAAAGAAACTGACACACTCTCCCTACCTACAGTTTTCTGTCCCTAGAAAAAATGTTTTTTTTAAGCACAATTTAGCACAAGGAGAATTCACTCACTGTCCTTCCAGGTCCCTGGAAACAAGGACTTTGACAGTGAAAGAAACTGACACACTCTCCCTACCTACAGTTTTCTGTCCCTAGAAAAAATGTTTTTTTTAAGCACAATTTAGCACAAGGAGAATTCACTCACTGTCCTTCCAGGTCCCTGGAAACAAGGACTTTGACAGTGAAAGAAACTGACACACTCTCCCTACCTACAGTTTTCTGTCCCTAGAAAAAATGTTTTTTTTAAGCACAATTTAGCACAAGGAGAATTCACTCACTGTCCTTCCAGGTCCCTGGAAACAAGGACTTTGACAGTGAAAGAAACTGACACACTCTCCCTACCTACAGTTTTCTGTCCCTAGAAAAAATGTTTTTTTTAAGCACAATTTAGCACAAGGAGAATTCACTCACTGTCCTTCCAGGTCCCTGGAAACAAGGACTTTGACAGTGAAAGAAACTGACACACTCTCCCTACCTACAGTTTTCTGTCCCTAGAAAAAATGTTTTTTTTAAGCACAATTTAGCACAAGGAGAATTCACTCACTGTCCTTCCAGGTCCCTGGAAACAAGGACTTTGACAGTGAAAGAAACTGACACAATCTCCCTACCTACAGTTTTCTGTCCCTAGAAAAAATGTTTTTTTTAAGCACAATTTAGCACAAGGAGAATTCACTCACTGTCCTTCCAGGTCCCTGGAAACAAGGACTTTGACAGTGAAAGAAACTGACACACTCTCCCTACCTACAGTTTTCTGTCCCTAGAAAAAATGTTTTTTTTAAGCACAATTTAGCACAAGGAGAATTCACTCACTGTCCTTCCAGGTCCCTGGAAACAAGGACTTTGACAGTGAAAGAAACTGACACACTCTCCCTACCTACAGTTTTCTGTCCCTAGAAAAAATGTTTTTTTTAAGCACAATTTAGCACAAGGAGAATTCACTCACTGTCCTTCCAGGTCCCTGGAAACAAGGACTTTGACAGTGAAAGAAACTGACACACTCTCCCTACCTACAGTTTTCTGTCCCTAGAAAAAATGTTTTTTTTAAGCACAATTTAGCACAAGGAGAATTCACTCACTGTCCTTCCAGGTCCCTGGAAACAAGGACTTTGACAGTGAAAGAAACTGACACACTCTCCCTACCTACAGTTTTCTGTCCCTAGAAAAAATGTTTTTTTAAGCACAATTTAGCACAAGGAGAATTCACTCACTGTCCTTCCAGGTCCCTGGAAACAAGGACTTTGACAGTGAAAGAAACTGACACACTCTCCCTACCTACAGTTTTCTGTCCCTAGAAAAAATGTTTTTTTTAAGCACAATTTAGCACAAGGAGAATTCACTCACTGTCCTTCCAGGTCCCTGGAAACAAGGACTTTGACAGTAAAAGAAACTGACACACTCTCCCTACCTACAGTTTTCTGTCCCTAGAAAAAATGTTTTTTTTAAGCACAATTTAGCACAAGGAGAATTCACTCACTGTCCTTCCAGGTCCCTGGAAACAAGGACTTTGACAGTGAAAGAAACTGACACACTCTCCCTACCTACAGTTTTCTGTCCCTAGAAAAAATGTTTTTTTTAAGCACAATTTAGCACAAGGAGAATTCACTCACTGTCCTTCCAGGTCCCTGGAAACAAGGACTTTGACAGTGAAAGAAACTGACACACTCTCCCTACCTACAGTTTTCTGTCCCTAGAAAAAATGTTTTTTTTAAGCACAATTTAGCACAAGGAGAATTCACTCACTGTCCTTCCAGGTCCCTGGAAACAAGGACTTTGACAGTGAAAGAAACTGACACACTCTCCCTACCTACAGTTTTCTGTCCCTAGAAAAAATGTTTTTTTTAAGCACAATTTAGCACAAGGAGAATTCACTCACTGTCCTTCCAGGTCCCTGGAAACAAGGACTTTGACAGTGAAAGAAACTGACACACTCTCCCTACCTACAGTTTTCTGTCCCTAGAAAAAATGTTTTTTTTAAGCACAATATAGCACAAGCACAAAACACACTGACACTCTCCCTACCTATCCTTCTCTTTCCCTAAACTAAAGGAATCCAGGTTAAGCAAGAAAGAAATAAAAGTCACTGTCCCTGCCTATGCTGCTCTATCCCTGCTCCGGAACACACTACACTAGGCCGCCGTGCTGGCGGCCTTTTATAGTGTGGGGCGTGTACTAAACACCCTCAGCAATAATTGGCCACAGGCATCCTGCCTGTGGCCAATCATTGCTCTCCTCGCTGCCGGCGCTGTGATTGGCCAAGCATGCGGGGTCACAGTGCATGCTTGGCCAATCACAGCGCCTGGATGACACTGCGATGGCGTAGTGCATTGTGGGCCGTCCGCGTCACTCGAATTTGGCGCGAACGGCCCAAATCGTTCGATCTTCGTCGAACGATCGAACAGCCGATGTTCGAGTCGAACGTATGTTCGACTCGAACACGAAGCTCATCCCTAGTTGTAACCCTGCAGGAGGGTTCCCTACCTTGAGGGGCTCTGCCCCTCTGGGCAGACTGCTGGAGTTTGCTGCATGTTCATTGAGGTCCCAGCTGTGGCATAGCATTGCATTGCTTTGTAAGTGAAGGAAAGAGCTATACTAAAACACATTTGAAATGAATGGATCAGAATGAGTATATTCCTGTGTCAATATGTCACCACCCTCTATGGATAGATGATGTTGCTAAAGTACACTTTACTAGAATCCTAATGCCGCGTACACACAATCGTTATTCACGGCGGTGAAAACACTGCCGTGAATCACGACAGGAAAAACGAGGGAACGGCTTGTTCCCCCACACACGGGCGTTTTTCCCGTCATTTTTTCTCTTGGCGAGAAAAACGACCATGTGTAGGCTCCGCGGCAGTGTTTCCCTATGGGAAAACTGCCGCGGAAAAAAATGCCGTGAATCACGACGAGAAAAATTAGAGCATGTTCTAATTTTTCTCGTCGTAACGGGAAAAACTGCAAAAAGCCCACAGACGATCGTTTTTCTCGTCCAAAGGAAAAAATTTCATTTTTCCCGACGGGAAAAATGATCGTGTGTACGCGGCATAAGAAATTGTTCTAAACTCAAAGAATATTTGATCCACTCAGAGATTATTATGAACAGATTCATTGACAAAAGGGTATGATAAAGACTGGAGACGGCAAGGTATGAAATTAGCAAATACTGTCTGGAGGGAGGGAAGATCAGAAAGGGGTATAAGGAAAGGAAACAAAATAATAATATGGATTATGCAAGTCTTAATAGCCTGTGTAAAGAAATAGAAAGAATGGTGGGAAATTGTGGCCTATTTTGCAAAAAGATCAGTGTTGGGACCTCTTATTCCAAGCAAACCACAATTTTTTTTCTGAAGGGACGAATAAATTGAAAAGCAGACTAGTTAAAAATGTGTCACGGTCAGGCTCAGAGACCAGTAGGTAAAGCAGTAGAGAGGCTCCCACTGACCAGCTGGATAAGTACAGAAGCAGGTCACCCTGTTGAATGACATAGGCTCACCCGAGGTGCGAGGTTTAAGCACTAACCGGTGTTCACCAGAGCTCCCGGTGGAGGAGTTGGGTTTTGCTGTGTGTTAGTACCAGGTCACGGTCATCAGGATCGCCCCACCAGGAGATGAGCAAGCAGGGGTTCAGTAGCAGATATAGAAGGCAGGGATCAAGTAGAAGCATAGTCAGTTAACAAGCCAAAGATTGGTAATGAGTAGCTGCTGGTTGGGGGTCAAGCAAAAACATAAGCCAAAGGTCGGTAATGAGTGGTAGCAGGCATACTGAAGGCAGCAGGAGTGAAAAGAATGAGACACCACTGGAGAGAGCAAAATAATCTGGCAAACAGGAAGTGCAGAGACATAGCTTAAATCAGGAAGTTCATGGAAGGAGTAAAGGGTTCAAGGTTCAAGAAAAACAGGGTTTAAGGAAAGATCATTCAAAGAATTGTGCAGTGAGCTGTCCAGGTTCAGCACCTTCAGATCCGGGTCCTGACAAAATGTCATCTCCCTTTCATGAAAGAGAATGTGATACATGTTCGATATGAAGGTTTTCTATCCCTGCAGAACATGTAATATATGTAGAACCATGGGATGTACCACAAGAAAAATAAGAGGTTTTAAATTAAATGTCACTGGAAGGGAATTTCAGATGAGACGTTTTATTATGTGTAATACTTCCTTTGTCACTTACATACTGGAGTGCCCTTGTGGCCTCCAGTATGTGGGCTGTACTACATAAAAATTACAAATTGGGCTCAGAGAACATGTCCAAAGTATTAAAAAAGATCTGAAGAGTCACAGTCTGTCAAAACATTTTTCAGAGGTTCATAATAGATGAAGTCAGGTGCTTGGCTAAGAATGCCGGGGAGGACATAAAGACTAGAGATATTGCCTGCAGCTGCTCTCTGTAGCTGATGCCCTGCGATGCTGAACTGGTTAACAGTTATTTTAGCCAGAGGAGGGAGCTGCTGAGCAGGAAGAGTTCAGTAGACTGAGTCAAGCAGCACTGCACTGTGGGAACTGTAGTCCAGAGGAGAGAGACTTTACTGTAATCAGATTTTGAACTACACGATATTGCCAAAAGTATTGGGACACCCTTCCAAATCATTAGATTAGGGTGTTCCAATCAGCTCCATGGCCACAGGTTTATAAAATAAAGCACCTAGGCACGCAAACTGTTTCTACAAACATTTGTGAAAGAATGGGTCACTCTCAGGAGCTCAGTGAATTCAAGCATGGTACTGTGATAGGTTGTCACCTGTGCAATAAGTCCATCGGTGAAATTTCCTTGCTACTAAATATTCCACGATCAACTGTTAGTGGTATTACAGTATAACAAAGTGGAAGCAACTGGCAACAACAGCAACTCAGCCACGAAGTGGTAGGCCACGTAAACTGATAGAGCAGGGTCAGCGAATGCTGAAGCGCACAGTGCGCAGAAGTCGCCAACTGTCTGCAGAGTCAATACCTACAGACCTCCAAATTTTCTGTGGCCTTCAGATTAGCACAACAACAGTGTGTAGAGAGCTTCATGGAATGGGTTTCCATGGCCGAGCAGCTTCATCCAAGCCTTGCATCACCAAATGCAATGCAAAGCGTCAGGTGCAGTGGTGTAAAGCACACTGCCACTGGACTCTAGACAAGTAGAGACGCATACCAAGACATTTTGGACAATTCCATGCTTCAAACTTTGTGGGAACAGTTTTGGGATGGCCCCTTCCTGTTCCAACATGACTGCACACCAGTGCACAAAGCAAGGTCCATAAAGACATGAAAGGGTGTAATGTTTGTGCTGGAACACTGTGTGACCCTTCACCTTTTTCTCCTGATGCATGCTGGGAAGGGGCTGTACCAGGAAGTAGTTAGAGTGGTGTGTGAGACTGGAAGCAGCAGCAGCATGATGGACAGAAGGGATTACATCTGGTAATGACAGAATCCTGTTGTATTAAGACTCCTCCATGTAACAAGTCATCATGTTCTGAGTGAGTAATAAACCCTTCCATGGTTAAGAAGTTCATCTGGCCTGTGTGTAACTTGCTGAGCAGATACTTTAGCATTGCTAGCAAAACTCTGAGAGACCCCGTGTCTAAGGGACATAACAGGGGCGACGAGGATTGTGGATTTTAGCACACATGGCCTTCATAGGGTTTATTCAACCATTTGATCCTGCTGCTGAATCATGGAGCTCCTGGGTGGAGGAGCTGGAGCAGTGCAGTATATGGAAGCAAATAGTGTGGCTGCAGAAAAGAAGGTTGCAGTTTTCCTCACAATATTGGGTCAAGCTGCATATGGCACTCTCAGAGACCTCATTTCTCCAGACAAGCCGGCCTCTAAGCCCCTGCCTGAGTTAATTCAGAAGCTACATGAGCACTACAACCCAAAGTCATTAGAGATTGCAGAGCGGTTTAAATTCTACAGTAGAAGGCAGCATGCCGGGGAGGACATAAAGACTTATATCATTGCTTTACGTAAACTAGCTGCCACTTGTCAGTTTGGAGACTACCTGCAGACGGCTCTCCGTGACATGTTTGTCATGGGACTCTGCGACCCAGCCATACAGAAACGTTTACTCACAGAACCCAACTTGACTTTGACGAAAGCCACTGACCTTGCTACGGTCATGGAGTTGGCTACACGGGACGCCACCCTGCAAGCCAGGGAGAGGAAATATTCCACTCTGCTATCACCCGACACCCAAGACGGCCGTCCCCAAATCTTCCTAAACCTCGCCACCCTAATTCTTCTGTCCCTAGGACACCAACTTGCTACCGTTGTGGTAACACTACTCACAGTGCACCTGCTTGCAAGTTAAAGGATGTCATTTGTTTTCTTTGTGGAAAAACTGGCCATATTGGGCGTGTTTGCCGCAGCTCATGCTCCCCGAACACTACCACTAAAGTTAGACGTAAACAGACATTTCATATGGATACTGACAATCACGGCTCCAGCTCTGATGAGGAAACCTGTGTCCAGCATGTTGGACTGTTTCGGGTAGCTGGGAGTACTCCTGCGATTAAAGTGGATGTCACACTCAATGGCTGTCCTGTCTCCATGGATGTTGATACAGGGGCGGCAGTGTCTGTCATTTCATGGACTGATTTAAAGGCATCGGGTCTGTCCCTACCGCTCCAACCTACAAATCTCACACTACAAACCTACAGCAAGGAACTACTACAGCCCTTGGGTTATGTGAAACCCCTTGTTACATTAGGCAACCACAGTCAAACTCTACGCCTTTATGTTGTCAATAAAGGAGGTCCTCCGCTGTACGGTAGGGACTGGATCAAAGCCCTGGGCATGCCTCCTCTTGCCATTGCCCAATGTACATTGCTTTCTGAGGTAGACCATTGGGTGGAATCCCTGAAGTCACGCTTTAAGGGGGTTTTTGAGGACTCTTGGGCACAGTAAAAGGAAAAATGGCCCACCTCCTCTTGAAGCCGGGTGCTACACCTCGTTTTTGTAAGGCAAGATCAGTACCTTTTGCCTTGAGAAAGAAAGTGGAAGCAGAGCTGGACCACCTATTGGCTGAAAAGGTCATAACTAAAGTTGATAGAAGTGAATGGGCATCGTCAATTGTGCCTGTCAAGAAAAAGAATGGAGACATTAGAATTTGTGGAGATTTCAGGGTTGCCCTGAACATCCAACTTCTTGTGGATTAATACCCATTGCCTCGACTTGAAGATCTATTTAGCTCATTGGCTGGGGGGCAAAAGTTTACAAAAATAGACTTAAAGCAAGCTTACCTGCAACTGCAAGTACACCCAGATTCACGCCATCTGTTGACCATTAACACTCATAAAGGATTATTCCAATATAACCGCATGGTTTTTGACATAGCCCCAGCTCCAGCCATCTGGCAGCGAATCATGGATGAGGTCCTGGCAGGCATACCTTTCACTCAATGTCTACTAGATGACATGCTCATCACTGGTCCCACTGATGAAGAACACAGAAAGAATGTTGAAGCTGTGCTAGAGAGACTTCAAAGGTATGGTTTACGTGTCAATCTTTCAAAATGCGAATTTCTAAAGTCTCGACTGGAATTTTGTGCCCACACTGTGGACAGACATGGGTTACACACTACTGAAGAAAAGGTTAAAGCCCTTACCCATGCCCCTACTCCCCAGAATGTCACACAGCTCAGGTCCTACCTTGGCCTCCTAAATTACTACCACCATTTCTTGCCGAACCTAGCACACCAGCTTTACCCATTACATCGCTTACTGGATGCAAGAGCTAAATGGATATGGACAGCCAAATGTGAAGAAGCTTTTCGGCTTTCTAAAGAACTCATTCTGTCTTCTCGAGTTCTGGTCCACTATGATTTAAAGAAACACGTCACCTTGGCTTGTGACGCCTCGCCTTATGGACTGGGTGCTGTGCTTTCCCATGTCATGCCAGATGGCACAGAGCGCCCCATTTCTTTTGCCTCCAGGTCTTTAACCTCAGCAGAGCAAAACTGCTCCCAGATAGACAAGGAAGCTTTGGCCATTGTATGGGCCACAAAAAAATTTCATACGTACATCTATGGTCGGGAGTTTACACTTATCACTGACCACAAACCTCTGTTGTCAATACTGAACCCTCAGAAAGGAATTTCTACAACAACCGCACCTCGCTTACAAAGGTACGCTTTATTCTTGGGAGCTTATACTTATTCTATCAGATACCGCTCCCATGATGCCCATGGCAATGCAGATGCGTTTTCTAGATTGCCAATTGGAGACCACTCACCAAGAGACATACGCATAGTGGAAATACACAGGCCAAAATCCTGCATGTCCACCTCCTTAATTGCCAGACATACAGTCACAGATCCCGTCCTGTCTCAGATATTCTCATATGTTTAGGCTGGATGGCCAGAGAAAGTCCCAGGTGAATTTCGTCCGTACTTTGCCAGAAAATGTGAGCTTGTGACTAATGCTGGTTGCCTACAGTGGGGCAACAGAGTGATTATACCTCAGTATTTGCAACCAACCATGCTAAGGATACTGCATGAGGGCCATCCTGGTGTGGTGCGCATGAAGCAGCGAGCCTGGAGCTATGTTTGGTGGCCCCAAATGGACACAGCAATTGAAGATTATGTGGCTCAATGTCCTGGGTGCTGTCAAGCTCAGCGACCCCAAAAGAAAGGAACCCTGCTACCTTGGCCATGGCCGACAGAACCGTGGTCAAGACTCCATCTTGATTTTGCTGGCCCAATCCAGGGTAAAATGTATTTGATCGTGGTAGATGCACATTCAAAATGGCTGGAGGTTTTTCAAATGCCTTCTGTTACCTCAGCTGCTACCATTCTAGTCTTAAGGAAGCTCTTTGCTCAATATGGCTTGCCAACAGCCATAGTCTCGGACAATGGGACTCAATTTACATCGCATGAGTTTCAATCCTTCCTCAGTGGCTTGGGCATCCAACACTACAAAACAGCTCCTTATCATCCAGCCTCAAATGGGCTGGCAGAACGGTTTGTGCAGACGTTTAAGAAGCACTTACTGTCCCCTCTGGACCAGGTTGGACTGTCAGAGGAGAAGCTTCTGGAGTTCTTGACCATGTACCGAAACACAAAACACGCTACTTCTGGGCTGTCCCCAGCTTTTCTTATGTTTGGCAGGCATCTCCGCACCAAACTGGATTTAGTTCATCCACAGGAACAGTCACTGACACCTCCTCCGCCAGGCCGTCCTGGATTCCGTGCTGGTGATCTTGTATGGTTTCCGAATTACAGAGTTTTGCCTCATTGGCTTCCTGGCATTATTGATGGACCTCTTGGACAACGAATGTACCTTGTTCGCCTGGAGAATGGCGTTTGTGTTCGAAGACACCTTTCGCAATTGAGAAAGCGCATTTGCCTGCCAGTAGAAACAAACCCGACCTCTCTTTCTACCCAACCACCAGAGTCTACTCAGGGCTCTACTGGTGACATATGGCATGGTGTCTGGCATGATCCTACAAGTTTACAACCAACTCTTGAAGCGGTTGGTGACCGTATTCCTGAGGAGCCTGGACATGTGCCTGGAGTTGCAGAGACTGATTTGTCTGTTGGACACCCACTGACACCTCCAGAACCTTTGACAGCCTCTACCCCTCCTGGTGCTGTGCCACTTCGTAAGTCTGCCCGCCAAAGACATCAAACTCCTCGTTGGCAAAGCACTAAAATCTTACAGGACACTTTGGAGGTCAGGAAACAGAGACAAAGGGCTCGTAACTAGTGTTGAGCGGACCCGAACTGTAAAGTTCGGGTCCGTACCGAATTTTGGCGTTTTCCCGACCCCGGACCCGGACCCGGATTTTGCGCTAAAGTCCGGGTTCGGGTTCGGATTCGGGAATTTAATGGCGCAGTTAGAAATGCTTCAGGGGCCAGCCAATCACCATTTGATTAGCTGGTGTGCCCTTAGAAGCCATCATAGCCATGCCTACTAATGGCATGGCTGTAATTGGTCAGTGCAACATGTGACCCAGCATGTGACCAGCTTCTATATAAGAAAGAGGCACACAGCACAGATCGTCACTCTGCTTTTAGACAGTGTAGGGAAAGGATCCTGGCTGCTGTTGCTGTGAGGGAGAGAATAGGAGTTAGTCCTGATTCTGCAATCTACTGATAGAAAAGATAGGGAGACAGTGTAGTGTAGTGTAGTGTAGGGGCAGGATCCTGTTTGTGCTTTCAGGGAGAGAGATTTAGATAGGAGTCCAGATTGAGAGATATAATAGCTCAGCGATCTGCATAGGTTTATCTGTTTGTGTTGCAAGCTCAGTGCACCAGCACTGCATTACGTTGAGTGATACACCTATTCCATACTGTGGCTGTATTGTGCTCTTGCTAAAAGACCTATTTTGGTCAGAAAAAAAAAAGGCACTTTATTGTGCTTTTGCTAAAAAGACCCATTTTTGGGCCCCAAAAAAAAAAAAAAGGCACTTTATTGTGCTGTTGCAAAAAAAAAAACTGCACTTTGTTGTGCGCAAAAAAGACCTATTTTTGGGCAAAAAAAATATTTTGCAGTGTATATCTCTAGTTGTGTGAAATAACCAATTTCTATATATTTTTCTTGTACTATGCTATACTAAAAAAAAACAAAAAAACTTTTTTTTGAATAGCATTCTCTGCAGCTGTGCGATTCAGCGGTTATATACTGTGGTTGTGTTGTGCTCTTTCAAAAAACGCCATTTAGGGCCACAGAAAATATTTTGCAGTGTGAAATACACATGTGGAGGTGTGTAAAATAAACAATTTCTATATATTGTACAGTGCTATACTAAAAAAAACAACATTTTTTTTGAATAGCATTCTCTGCACTTCTATAGCTGTGCGATTCAGTGGTTAAATACTGTGGTTGTGTTGTGCTCTTTCAAAAAACGCCATTTAGGGCCACAGAAAATATTTTGCAGTGTGAAATACACATGTGGAGGTGTGTAAAATAAACAATTTCTATATATTGTACAGTGCTATACTAAAAAAAAACAAAATTTTTTTTGAATAGCATTCTCTGCACTTCTATAGCTGTGCGATTCAGTGGTTAAATACTGTGGTTGTGTTGTGCTCTTTCAAAAAACGCCATTTAGGGCCACAGAAAATATTTTGCAGTGTGAAATACACATGTGGAGGTGTGTAAAATAAACAATTTCTATATATTTTCCTTGTACTGTGCTATACTAAAAAAAACAACCTTTTTTTTTGAATAGCATTTTCTGTAGCTGTGCGATTCAGCGGTTACGTGCTGTGGGTGTGTTGTGGTCTGGCAAAAAACGCCATTTAGGGCCACAGAAAATATTTTGCAGTGTGAAATACACATCTGGAGGTGTGTGTAAAAAAACAATTTATATATATTTTCCTTGTACTGTGCTATACTAAAAAAAACAACCTTTTTTTTTTGAATAGCATTTTCTGCAGTTCTGTAGCTGTGCGTTTCAGCCATTACGTACTGTGGGTGTGTTGTGGTCTTCCAAAAAACGCCATTTAGGGCAAGATCCTAAATTTGGAAAATATGAGGGGAAGGTCAAAGGGACGTGGTGGCCCCGGTCGTGGTGCTGCTGGTGGAGCTCCTGTTGCAGGGAGAGGACGTGGTGGATCTGTGCCAGCTACACGCACAAGTGAAACACCTTCCTCAGGTGCGAGTAGGCGACCGAGCCTGCGGCGGTATTTTGTTGCGCCTAATGAGGCTGTACCAATGTTTAGGCCAGGACAAGTACAGGCGATAGTAGATTGGGTTGCTGACAGTGCCTCGGGTTCCTTCACATTGTCTCCCACCCACTCTTCTGCTGAAAGATCAGAGTTGGCACCTGAAGCCCATGTCCATCAGTCTTTCACCTCACCCCCTTGCAAATCAGCCAAGCAGTCTGAGCCCCAAATCATGCAGCAGTCTCTTCTGCTTTTCGATGACTCTGTTAGCAGGGTTTCCCAGGGCCATCCACCTAGCCCTGCCCCAGAAGTGGAAGAGATTGAGTGCACCGATGCCCAACCACTTATGTTTCATGATGAGTACATGGGAGGACCATCGCAGCACGTCTCGGATGATGACGAAACACAGGTGCCAACTGCTGCTGCTTTCGCAATTGTGCAGACAGACATGGAGGGCAGGGGTGAAGACTGGGTGGAAGATGATGTGGAGGACGATGAGGTCCTCGACCCCACATGGAATCAACGTTATGCAGGTGACCAGTGTAGTTCGGAGGAAGAGGCGGTGGTCGCACAGAGCCACCAGCACAGCAGAAGAGGGAGCAGGGTGCAAAAACGGAGCATTCGTCCCCTAGACAGTACATCTGCTACTGCCCAACGCAGCAAGGGACCGAGCACACCAAAGCCAGGTCCAAGGACTTCCCTAGCGTGGCAGTTCTTCACACAGTGTGTTGATGACAAGACACGAGTGGTTTGCACGCTGTGCAATCAGAGCCTGAAGCGAGGCATAAACGTTCTCAACCTGAGCACAAGCTGCATGACCAGGCATCTAAGTGCAAAGCACGAGCTGCAGTGGAGTAGACACCTCAGAAACCAAGAAAGGTCTCTGGCTCCTCCTGCTTCCTCTTCTGCTGCAGTCTCGGCCTCTTCATCCACCTCTGTAGTGACAGTGGCACCTGTCACCACGCAAACAGAGGATCTGCCAGCAACACTACCACCTGGGTCACCGACCATCTCCACAATGTCCCATGGAAGCGTTCAGCTCTCTATCTCCCAAACATTGGAGCGGAAGAGGAAGTACCCCCCTAGACACCCGCGATCCCTGGCCCTGAATGCCAGCATTTCAAAATTCCTGGCCTTTGAAATGCTGTCATTCCGTCTGGTGGAGACGCAGAGTTTTAAAAGCCTGATGGCATTGGCTGTCCCGCAGTACGTCGTGCCCAGCCGCCACTACTTTTCCAGGTGAGCCATCCCTTCCCTGCACAACCAGGTGGGGGACAAAATCAGGTGTGCACTGCGCAACGCCATCTGTGGCAAGGTCCACCTAACTACGGATGCGTGGACCAGTAAGCACGGTCAGGGACGTTATATCTCCCTAACAGCACACTGGGTAAATGCAGTGGCTGCTGGGCCTGAGGCAGATAGCGGTTTGGCGCATGTCCTTCCACCACCGAGGATTGCAGGGCGCTTCAGTTTGCCTCCTGTTGCTAACTCCTCCTTCTCCGCTTCCTCATCCTCTACCGCCTCCTCATCCATTCAGCGTAACACCTTCACCACCAACTTCAGCACAGCCAGGGGTAAACGACAGCAGGCAGTTTTAAAACTTTCCTGTTTGGGGGAAAATCCCCACACCGCGCAGGAGTTGTGGAGGGACATGGAACAACAGACCGATGAGTGGTTGCTGTCAGTGAGCCTCAAGCCCGGCCTGGTGGTGTGCGATAATGGGCGAAATCTCGTAGCAGCTCTGGGTCTAGCCGGTTTGACGCACATCCCTTGCCTGGCGCATGTGCTGAACTTGGTGGTCCAGAGGTTCCTTAAAAATTACCCCAATATGCCAGAGCTGCTGCAGAAAGTGCGGGCTGTGTGTGCGCACTTTCGGCGTTCTCACCCTGCTGCTGCTCGCCTGTCAGCACTGCAGCGTAACTTCGGCCTTCCCGCTCACCGCCTCATATGTGACGTGCCCACAAGGTGGAACTCCACCTTGCACATGCTGGCCAGACTGTGCGAGCAGCAGCAGGCAATAGTGGAGTTTCAGCTGCAGCAATCACGCGTGAGTCGCTCTGCGGAACAGCACCACTTCACCACCAATAACTGGGCCTCCATGCGAGACCTGTGTGCCTTGTTGCGCTGTTTCGAGTACTCCACCAACATGGCCAGTGCCAATGACGCCGTTCTCAGCGTTACTATCCCAGTTCTATGCCTCCTTGAAAAAACGCTTCGTGCGATGATGGAAGAGGATGTGGCACAGGAGGATGAGGAGGAGGAGGAGGAAGCGGGATCATTTCAAAGGCTTTCAGGGCAGTCTTTCACAAGTGGCTACGAGGGTGGGTTCCTGCACCAACAAACGCCAGGTACACAATTGTCCGGCAGAAAGGGCACAGTTCTGGAGGATGACGAGGTGGAGGAGGAGATGGAGGAGGAGGAGGAGGAGGAGCCATTTTCACAGCAGGGTGGCACCCAGACCAGCTCGTGGCCATCACTGGTGCGTGGCTGGGGGGATACAGAGGACACAGACGATACACCTCCCACAGAGGACAGCTTTTCTTTGCCTCTGGGCAGCCTGGCACACATGAGCGATTACATGCTGCAGTGTTTCCGCAACGACAGCCGAGTTGCCCACATTTTAACTGGTGCTGATTACTGGGTGGCCACCCTGCTGGATCCCCGTTACAAGGACAACGTACCGTCCTTAATTCCCTCACTGGAGCGGGATCGTAAGATGCGCGAGTACAAGCGCACGCTGGTAGACGCGCTGCTGGTGGCATTCCCACCTGACAGCGGGCGTACGGTGGAAGCACAAGGCGAAGGCAGAGGAGGAGGAAGAGGTCGCCAACGCAGCCGGGGCACCGGCAGCACCTCAGAAGGCAGGGTTAGCATGGCTGAAATGTGGAAAAGCTTTGTCAGCACGCCACAACAACCAGCACCACCAGCTGAGATGGAACGTCTTAGCAGGAGGCAGCATTTCACCAACATGGTTGAGCAGTATGTGTCCACAGGCCTACACGTACTGGATGACGGGTCTGCCCCCTTTAACTTCTGGGTCTCCAAATTGGGCACATGGCCTGAGCTTGCCGTTTATGCCTTGGAGGTGCTGGCCTGCCCTGCAGCCAGTGTATTATCTGAACGTGTATTTAGCACGGCAGGGGGCGTTATCACAGACAAGCGCAGCCGCCTGTCCAGAGCCAATGTGGACAAGCTCACATTCATTAAAATGAACCAGGCATGGATCCCACAGGACTTGTCCGTACCTTGTGCAGAATAGACATGTATACCGGTGTTGTGACAAAAACTGTCCGGCCATCGGATTGTGCCCGGCCCGTACTGCGCAGGCGCAGCGCTTGCGCAGTACAGAGGACAAGGAGATTCACAAAATCTCCGAAGATGAACGGCGCCTGCGCTGTGAGTGCAGGTTCAAGCCCCACCATCCAAGAGGACATACGGTAGCACATAGTAACAGGGCCCCTCACGGGCTCGCTTCGATCGCGGCCTTGCTTGGCTCGGCTTGAACCACGGATGGTGTGGCCTTCACCTGAACTCAACACGCAGGCGCCGTTAGTCTTGGGAGATTTTTGAAATCCCCTTGTCCTACATACTGAGCAAGCGCAGTACAGGGCGGACACTATTCGACAGGGGACAGAATTCGACACATCACCGGCCTTACCCAGCCATTGTTGTATTTTTGAACCAGTGTTGGCTACCTCGTCCTCCTCCACCGCCGCTTCCACCTACACAGCCACATCCACCGCCACCTCAACCTCCTACTCCATATGGACCTCGTCCTGCTAGGCCAAGATTAAAATTTTTATTTTATTTTTTTGTAGCGCACAGATCCTTTCCCCCTTACCTGCCTTTATGTTGTTGGCTCTTCGCAGGAGGGAGAAAGGCACACCGCACTACCAGCCCGTACCCTCCTATATAAAGAGGTTGAGCGGTGTACTTGACGGGCCGTGTCCACAGCCGGAGTCAAAACTCCTCCAGAGGATGATTCTCACCTCTACTGTAGGTAGAGGCAAGTCCTTTAATTGCCAGTAAAGTCAATGTCCACACCAGCTGAAACTCCAACTCTTATTCTCTCATGGCAAAATAAACTCTACTCGGATAGAAAAGGTTAGAGCAAAGAAACAGGACAGCTTAAGGTGTGGAGGAGGTCCAGGCACAAACGTAGCACATTCACTTCACTGCTTAGGTTTCTCAAACAGTTTTTGGCGCACGGTCTCTGCCACAGACATTGAGGTTGGTCTCTGCCACAGACCGGGTGTACAAGGCCCCTGCCACGGACCTGGAGAACTTTGGTCTCTGCCACAGACCAGGGTGTATAAGGCCCCTGCCACGGGCCGGTTGAATAAGGCCTCTGATACAGTCAAGGTGACCTTGAGCTTCTCCTTCTACGTACCTAGCCCATATCAAGGGGAAGACATCTCTCCAGGGAGTCAACAGACCCTTCCTTTACCGTGACTCCCGCATCGGTCCATCAGAATGATCCTCCCTTCCCTGGAACAGGGTCCCCTACACGAGGCGGCTCTGGACTCCAGGCTTTACTCCCGCCCCTAGGCCTCCATACCCAGGGCAGCAAGAACTCCAGGATAGTACCTCACCCCGGGCTAAAGGTGCCCGAGATGGAACAGGAACACATGCACCCAGGCCGAAGGCACCTGGGCGCGGACCCCACTGGACATCAGCCCCCAGGCCAAAGGTCTGCCCCTTTTATATGCTCTCCCGGCATGCACAGCAGGTTCCCCGCCCCGCTGTACTACTGCCAAGAGGGGACACAAAAGGCGCCACCTGTAGGCCGCAGGGAACTGCACACCAATACTGTCCCCCGAGGACAAAATGGTCCATGAATCCTACAGAATTAGGGTGTTTGAGCCTATTTACCACTCAAACACTTTCCTTAAATTTAGCACCCCGCTACATTTTTATTTCAAAGTATTTTATTTTCCCACTAGCTTATCCATTAAATTAAATAATTTATTCCAGAAAGGGCGTATTCTGGGGCATTCCCACCATATGTGTGGCATTGTGCCGTTGAGTTTCTGAGGTTCTTAATGACTTCCTGTACCTCTTCTGCTGAAAAGGGGGCCTCCAGCATATTTTTTTATTTTTTAATTTTTTTTATGTTCTTTTAAGTTATTTCCTATCCACATTTGTTTGCAGAGCACTTGCCATGTTCTTAACAACATTTTGCTGCCATTTGCAGCCCTCTAGCCCTTTCCATTACTTTTTTAGAGCCTTTTTAGTCGTCAGAAGTCCGGGTCCCCATTGACTTCAATGGGGTCCGGGTCCGGGTTCGGGTTAAAGTTCGGTCCCGAATCCGAACTTTTTTCCGAAGTTCGGCCGAACCCGCCGGACCCGAATATCCAGCTACCCGCTCAACACTACTCGTAACGTGATGCAGGAGCCACAGAACTGAGTTGGAGATACTACTTGCTGAACTGATCCTGCTTGCCTTGTTATTTTATGTGTTGAGTGTTTTGTTCTATTGTTATGTTTATTTTATTTATTTTTTTCCTATTGTTTTTTTGTTTTCATGGGAAAAAGAGGAGATGTAATGTTTGTGCTGGAACACTGTGTGACCCTTCACCTTTTTCTCCTGATGCATGCTGGGAAGGGGTTGTACCAGGAAGTAGTTAGAGTGGTGTGTGCGACTGGAAGCAGCAGCAGCATGATGGACAGAAGGGATTACATCTGGTAATGACAGAATCCTGTTGTATTAAGACTCCTCCATGTAACAAGTCATCATGTTCTGAGTGAGTAATAAACCCTTCCATGGTTAAGAAGTTCATCTGGCCTGTGTGTAACTTGCTGAGCAGATACTTTAGCATTGCTAGCAACACTCTGAGAGACCCCGTGTCTAAGGGACATAACAAAGGGCGAGTTTGGGGTTTAGGAACTTGACTGGCCTGCATAGAGTCCTGACCTTAATCTGATAGAACACCTTTGGGATGAATTAGAGCGGACACTGCGAGTCAGGCCTTCTCGTCCAAAATCAGTGCCTGGCCTCACAAATGGGCTTCTGGAAGAATGGGCAAACATTCCCATAGACACGCTCCTAAACCTTGTGGACAGCCTTCCCATAAGAGTTGAAGCTTTTATACTATAGCTGCAATGGGTGGGTCAACTCAATATTGAATATTGAACCTTACGGACTAAGACTGGTTAAAGTTCATGTAAAGGCAGGTGTCCCAATACTTTTGGCAATAAAGTGTACATTCACAGAAGAGAGGAGATTGCTGTCCAGTTTGCATAATTATTGCTGCATAGCAGCTGCCTCAGCAAGATCCAAGGTGCTGAGTTTGGGAATGCTGACAGCCAGAGTCAACTGGGTGCAGAGCAGAGAGTGGACTAATCGTGTGTGTGAGCTGAAATATCACTGGGACTGGTGAGCTGCTGCAGGGATTTACTATGTATTTATACATGGAGATCATATCCCCCCTCATGTATTTATACATGGAGATCATATCCCCCCTTATGTATTTATACATGGAGATCATATCCCCCCTTATGTATTTATACATGGAGATCATATCCCCCCTTATGTATTTATACATGGAGATCATATCCCCCCTTATGTATTTATACATGGAGATCATATCCCCCCTCATGTATTTATACATGGTGATCATATCCCCCCTTATGTATTTATACATGGTGATCATATCCCCCCTTATGTATTTATACATGGAGATCATATCCCCCCTCATGTATTTATACATGGAGATCATATCCCCCTTATGTATTTATACATGGAGATCATATCCCCCTTATGTATTTATACATGGAGATCATATCCCCCCTCATGTATTTATACATGGAGATCATATCCCCCCTCATGTATTTATACATGGAGATCATATCCCCCTTATGTATTTATACATGGAGATCATATCCCCCTTATGTATTTATACATGGAGATCATATCCCCCCTCATGTATTTATACATGGAGATCATATCCCCCTTATGTATTTATACATGGAGATCATATCCCCCCTCATGTATTTATACATGGAGATCATATCCCCCCTTATGTATTTATACATGGAGATCATATCCCCCTTATGTATTTATACATGGAGATCATATCCCCCCTCATGTATTTATACATGGAGATCATATCCCCCTTATGTATTTATACATGGAGATCATATCCCCCTTATGTATTTATACATGGAGATCATATCCCCCCTCATGTATTTATACATGGAGATCATATCCCCCTTATGTATTTATACATGGAGATCATATCCCCCTTATGTATTTATACATGGAGATCATATCCCCCCTCATGTATTTATACATGGAGATCATATCCCCCTTATGTATTTATACATGGAGATCATATCCCCCTTATGTATTTATACATGGAGATCATATCCCCCCTTTTGTATTTATACATGGAGATCATATCCCCCTTATGTATTTATACATGGAGATCATATCCCCCTTATGTATTTATACATGGAGATCATATCCCCCCTTATGTATTTATACATGGAGATCATATCCCCCTTATGTATTTATACATGGAGATCATATCCCCCCCTTATGTATTTATACATGGTGATCATATCCCCCCTCATGTATTTATACATGGAGATCATATCCCCCTTATGTATTTATACATGGAGATCATATCCCCCCTTATGTATTTATACATGGAGATCATATCCCCCTTATGTATTTATACATGGAGATCATATCCCCCCTTATGTATATATACATGGAGATCATATTCCCCCTCATGTATTTATACATGGAGATCATATCCCCCTTATGTATTTATACATGGAGATCATATCCCCCCTTATGTATTTATACATGGAGATCATATCCCCCTTATGTATTTATACATGGAGATCATATCCCCCCTTATGTATATATACATGGAGATCATATCCCCCTTATGTATTTATACATGGAGATCATATCCCCCTTATGTATTTATACATGGAGATCATATCCCCCCTTATGTATTTATACATGGTGATCATATCCCCCCTTATGTATTTATACATGGAGATCATATTCCCCCTCATGTATTTATACATGGAGATCATATCCCCCCTTATGTATTTATACATGGAGATCATATCCCCCTTATGTATTTATACATGGAGATCATATCCCCCCCTTATGTATTTATACATGGAGATCATATCCCCCATTATGTATTTATACATGGAGATCATATCCCCCTTATGTATTTATACATGGAGATCATATCCCCCCCTTATGTATTTATACATGGTGATCATATCCCCCCTTATGTATTTATACATGGTGATCATATCCCCCCCTTATGTATTTATACATGGTGATCATATCCCCCCTTATGTATTTATATATGGAGATCATATCCCCCCCTTATGTATTTATACATGGAGATCATATCCCCCTTATGTATTTATGCATGGTGATCATATCCCCCTTATGTATTTATACATGGAGATCATATCCCCCTTATGTATTTATACATGGTGATCATATCCCCCTTATGTATTTATACATGGAGATCATATCCCCCCCTTATGTATTTATACATGGAGATCATATCCCCCCTTATGTATTTATACATGGAGATCATATCACCCCCCTTATGTATTTATACATGGAGATCATATCCCTCCCTTATGTATTTATACATGGAGATCATATCCCCCCTTATGTATTTATACATGGAGATCATATCACCCCCCTTATGTATTTATACATGGAGATCATATCCCCCCCTTATGTATTTATACATGGAGATCATATCCCCCCTTATGTATTTATACATGGAGATCATATCACCCCCCTTATGTATTTATACATGGAGATCATATCACCCCCCTTATGTATTTATACATGGTGATCATATCCCCCTTATGTATTTATACATGAAGATCATATCCCGCTTATGTATTTATACATGGAGATCATATCCCCCCTTATGTATGTAGCCAAGTTTTGCTAATGTGCTTATCATTAGGGACAGTTTGTTATTTTTATATATGGGTTTGGCTCCCTCTAGTGCATGCTGGACTATTTGCATGTGTGTTCTTTTCCTCCTGTGAGAATGACCAGAGCAATGCATCATGGAACATATAGTCCAGGATAAGTAAGTGACACTGTTGGCCGGACCAATCTAAATGCTGTGAGCACAAAGCAGCCTGCTGGTAGAGGAAATAAAAGAGCAAGTTTGGCCTGTTTTCGCTCTCTCTGGACGCCATTCTGACCCTGCCAGCAGGAGGCCTGTGTGACAGGGAGTGGAGAATCTGCGGCCTACACAATGGGGAGCCGGATCGCAAGCCTCAGAGGGATCTCAGAGGACAGCATTGCTATTCCAGCACAGCGGACCAGCCTGCATTCCCAGACCATCTGGAAACACCTGCAATCCAGTCCACCGGGAGCTGCAGCGTGGCGTGGCGGCGCCATTTCCACAGGACAGAGACACAGAGAATTGCGGCTGGAACCCTCCATCCATCTGACATCCGTAGTGGTGAGCGGGCACAGCCCTTGTGATAGTTGATAACAGTTTTGCTGAGTAATTCCTTTACAGACTGGCTGGTGATACTTGTAGTTCCACGGATGTGAATCTACTTCTTCCCAGACCTCACACAGCAGGCGCTTGGAATCCATTCTCCCCATTGTGCTCTAAAGTCAGTATTGTGAACATTCTTCTGACACAGTTAAAGAGGAGCATACATGTGGTAACACCCCTTCAGATAAAGTGCAGATTAGTTCATCTTTTTTCTTTTCCACCTTGGATTACAAATTTTACTGTACTATAAACAACAGGCTAGCTGAAGATAACCGGAACTGAAGGAACACTTGTCATTTCTTCTTTGCTGTGCATAATTTCTTTACATTCCTTTGCTAATGCATTGAACTACAAATACAGGGGGGAGACAATCTATAGGATATTGTTCAATTTACATTGTGTTCAATATATGCATATGTTCATCACTGTTTGCTGGTCTGTGTGTTGAGGACACAGAGGGAAAGTTTCCAATATATGTGTTACTGAGTTTTTGGTATTTGTTTCTCTGTCTACCTGTTCACATAGGTCTTGTAGTGGATTTATGTCAAGCACCTTTGTATATCAGTTATGAGACCTATCCACTGTTAAACTAAAGCTGTGTTTATTCATGCCATTCTTTGTGTTAATTTCATCTTAGTAAACATATCTGAGTGGTTCAGTGATACTGTGTGAGTTTCTCATTACTATCGCAGCTGTGCGAGATGGAACCCAAAGTGTCAGAGGTAAGAGAGGATTTGCAGAGTTGAGGTATCCAATGGGGTATAGAGTCTACTAGCAGCCCTTGCGGGGGTACCGCTACATGTATTTGTACATGGTGATCATACCCCCACCTTATATATTTATACATGGAGATCATATGACTCCTTATGTATTTATACATGGAGATCATATCCCCCCTTATGTATTTATATATGGTGATCATATCCCCCCTTATGTATTTATACATGGAGATCATATCCCCCCCCTTATGTATTTATACATGGAGATCATATCCCCCTTATGTATTTATACATGGAGATCATATCCCCCCTTATGTATTTATATATGGAGATCATATCCCCCCCTTATGTAGTTGTACATGGTGGTCATATCCCCCTTAATCTCCTCTACATAGCTGAGCTCCTCCATTCCTCTTATCAGTTTGGTTGCCCTTCTTTGCACTTTCTCCAGTTCCCCGATATCCTTTTTGAGAACTGGAGCCCAAAACTGAACTGCATATTCCAGATGAGGTCTCTCTTTCTGCTGTCCACATAGTCTTTTAAAATCAAAACTGAATGACCCAGTGGTACTATGCCAGTCATTAAAAAGTCCCTAAAAATTTGAAACAATGGCTTAGATATACAGTAACAGAGCTCAGCTCTTTGAGGACCCATGGGTGTAAACCGTCTTGTGCAGGTGCTTTATTCACCTTTATTTTGTCTAAGTGTTTCCCGGTCATAACAAATTTGAGCCATTGGGGATGAGTTGGGGCTATGTCCATACCATCCCCAATTAAAGGCTAAGTCCACCTTTCCAAAAAAATATAATAAATGCTTGTTTGTTGACAGGGGCCTGCAGAACATTGTACCTGTGATCAGTGGATTGTGGGTGCAATGCCAGGCTCCTGCACACACACTGCCTGGAGCTGTCTGCCAGTATACAGGCAGACAGTTCTAGGCAGTGTGAATGAACTACTATGTGCCGATCATCACGCTCACAGATCATTGATACTACAAGTCCATCTGCCATGGTGGTCTAGTTTAAGGGGGACATTCTTCCTATTGGCCACCAGTATAAGGGGCATTGTTCCTATTGACCCCTGATAAATTGGTTTTAGTAAGGGTTCCTCGAGACCCGAAAGTTATTTTTGGGGTTCCTCTAGGGTTAAAAGGTTGAGAAAGGCTGGTCTAATGTGTAAAGTAATAAAGGAAATCAACAACTTCTGCCCACAGTGAAACTTATGAAAGTTTATTTAGAAGTGAAACGTTACAAAGCAAAAAAAAAGATTAGAAATTTGAGTTTAATGTGTCTGGAGATCATTAGATATAACAAGCGGATGAAGGATCTGACCTCTTCATCAACTGGGAGGCGTTTAAGCTCCAGTCCTCCTGGACAGTTGTCATGGAGGACCGTCCCAAACATCAACATTTTACACATTAAATCAATCACTTAAGAACCCGCAGAAGCAGCAAATCATTAATTACGAGATACATTCATTTTTTGTTATCTCTAAACTACTTATCAGCTTGACTGACCTCCAGACTCCCAAATATCTTGTTGTAGAAGAAGGAGACCAACTCTCTCTATGTTCCCCAACAAGACCTTCCAAGGATCCGGAGATCAACAATTTGTTCTAATAACATCTTTCTGCAAAGTCATTCTACCAAGTGAACCTGTTATTATACAAGTATCTAACATTAGTGTAGCGGCCTCACCCCGTGCTCTTTAGCTAGGGGTATGTCGAGCGACAGAGTGAGGTGCGCTACGGCCCATGTCCTCCCCATGGCTGTGGGTGAGGTGAAGGCCAGTACCAATCTTTTCCTCGGGCCAAATGTGTGCTGGTTACGAGGGTCAGTCCTTCCGTGCCAGAATCTCCCTTTGTTCCCATCAACAGAGTCCATACACCCATCAAAGTCCAAACTCAGGTTTATTGCGTATCTCCACATACAGTCAAATGCAACGGCATGATACGATGGGGAAGCAGGTCGAGGCACTGTACAGGTTTCTAGTCCCTATACTCCCTGTGCTATGACCAGGGGTTGCAGGAGTCTTGATGAAAGCTCCTCCGCTACGCTGTAGCCCCTATCAGGGGAAGATGTCCTCCAAGGGAGTTACCGAAGGCCCATCCGTCACCGGGTTAACACTGCACCGGGTCTTCGGACGGGTGACCTCCCCAGCCTCCTCACCTCAGATGCGGGTCCCCTCGCAAGGGGCGCCCTGGAGCAACTTCACCCTCGCGGGACCCAGTCGGAGTCACCGGGTCCCAGGCCTCCTCAATAGTACCTCACCCCAGGCTGAAGGTGCCTGGGATGGACTCCATCTTCATTCCGGCCAGGCCTAGGGCGCCTAGGCCGGAACCTTGAACCGCCCGCACCCAGGCCTAGGGCGCCTGGGTGCGTGAAGAGATGATCTCCCCCACCCGACAGACAGACAGACCTCGTGGCGAGGGCGTCTCCCCCTTTTATCTCCTCCCATCGACACCACGGCGGGTTCCCCGCCCCAGCCGTACCATCTCCAGGAAGGGACAAAAAAGGGTAACACTGTGGTAGTGATTCTACCTCGAGCCTGTAGGTTCCCCGCCACCCACAGGCCAAGGAGAATATTGCACCACCCAATCCTCCACGAATAACAAAAAGGGGTCTAATCCCTGACATAATTACACACCTGGGTCTCTCTACCCCCAGGTGTATCCCACTAACTTTTAAGACCCCGCTACACACTCCCCCCTGTGATTTGACGCTGGTCCCCAGCGTCAGGTGCACACCCATGTCTCCCAAGAAGTGGTGACATGAAGTGGGCCCCAGAGGCTATCCCTCAAATTTTGGATACTGTGTGTGCCAAGACCTGCTCCAGGGAAAGGGAACTATAAAACATTAAAACTTTTGTATAAAACATCTGTCATGTACACATATACAATCCCTCCCGTCACTGTCTAAGAACCACCCCATACTCAGTAGTCATGACCGACGAATCTCCTGTAGAAGGGAAACAAAAAAAAACACATCCTAACACTCTGTGTTAACTTGGCATGAGTGGGTCCGTCAGCCGAGAGACCCACCCACTCCGATAAGTAAGTAATGCATGTGTAACATTTCAAACAACCGTTGCACAACACTGCCACCTGGTGACAGCGCTGCGGTAATGACACTTGGTGAGATCTTCATTCTTCCAGCTTTCCTACTCTGACTCTGCCCCAAAAGTCTCTGCCTTTGGCACATGAAGAAAAGGGAGAAAAAAAAAACAACAGCTCCCAAATCTCCAGTGAGTAAAAGAAAAGCCCAAATCAAAACAAAAGTAGGGCACAGTTCTAGGCGTCTGGGAATGTCTCTTCCAGAAAGTTTCAACAGCAACAAGATAGGAGCTCACTTCTCCTATAAGTAGAACCTTGGATCCGGCAGAAACAGGGGCTTCAGGTGCCCGTCAAACACTTCCACCGAATACTCGACATCCTTTCCTTCTTTCCTGCAGATGAGCAACTTATCGACATGAATATGGCGCCCAAGTCTCCAATCAGCTCTGCAGTCCTTGAACTTTTTAGACACAGGCGGCGAACATGACAGGTATCGCCTGGCATGGGGTACTTTAAGCTTTTCCCATACAAACTCGTCATACCACCTTGGTCGCAGAACCTCGACTTCATACAATAAGTCCCGAGGCAAGTAGGGGTACTCCCACCCATATTCACGGGCGACTCTCTGGGAGAAAAGTCTCTGCAACCTGGCTAGAGGCGGCATCACATCTCGCTCACCTTTTCCTGGCTGCACGATGGCCTCCGGGTGCCGAGGTACCTTCACCATCTCGGGTTGCTTTGTCTTTGGTGCCCGCAACGAAGCACGCTGCATCCCCACCACCAGAGCGGGTGATGTAGTTGAATGAGGAAAGTTGGTCGGAGGACTAGATTTCCTCGGGAACTCCGGGGCCTTCACCCGGAGCGTACTGTCTTCTATGGACATGGGGGAATCCTGCGGTTTACTCAGCACAGGTAGCAGGCGTCTGTCCCAGCCCTTCCGGTGAAACAGTTCGTCTATCTCTCCGTCATCCCCACAGTCTGACAATGACTCTAGGTCGGAGGTATCATACATCTCAGCGGGAAGGTAGTCTCTAGTAGACGGAAGGCTACCCTCCCTTGCGGGCTCCACCGACTGTGGACCCCCGACACCTCCAACCAACACCACAGTCCCAGCCCCTGGCTCACCTGGACCTTCTGAAGAACTGGGATGTCCGGGACTCTCTTCTCTACCGGCGCCATCCAGGCCAGGCAAGCGGCGGGGTGAAACTTGACCACGACCATAGGATGCCTGTACCAGGCCGACTTTCCTCTTCGGAGGTGGGAGCAGGGAGTCTGTAGTGACCGAAGCAGTGTCCTCAGATTTTTCTCTCTCAGTCTCTGGTTGGGCAGTCACTTCGCCCTGGTCAGCGCGCACGGGAAACTCCGCAAAGGCTTTGATCTCTCCCTCCGGAGTGGCGGTTCCTGTGATGCAGTTGAGGCGTAGGGCCCGGGGCCTTTCCGTGTGTGGTTCAACCTCAAAAAGGAACTCCTTGCATGCCTCACATCGCCCGAATGGCTTTAGTTGGACCACCAGTCCCGAGCATCCGGGACAGATCACACCGAGGGCCTCCGTGTCTCTGCATGAATACAGAGCCAACTGTCCTCTGGGCCTGAGCCTTATCCCTGTGTCTTTAATGGGCGCAGCAAATGCAGTCATCTTGAAAGGATAAGGTACCGGCATCCACGGGGAGCCTGAGTTCACTCCGACCACTTGCTGCTCCATCACACGCTGACCTCGCGCCGGAGTCTCTACGTGTATCTCCACACGTGGCCAGACTCCTCCCACGACTTGCAAGTTTTCGCGGGCTTCCGCCAGCCTCCGCCCACAAATTGTACAGTCATGGGGTGCCTCGTGGCGCAGTGCATTAACAGTCCCCACATGTAGTACTTCACACGGCTGGACCTCTCCCTTTTTACGCTCCTCTGCGTGGGCCTTTCCCGACTTATGGTCATGTCC
The DNA here is from genome assembly GCA_029206835.1 of Rana muscosa. NCBI lineage: Eukaryota > Metazoa > Chordata > Amphibia > Anura > Ranidae > Rana > Rana muscosa. Next base: position 1,278,527,211 of record CM055116.1, on the reverse strand, counting down.
ACAACTCCGAGCAGGGATGCACTTTGGCCAATCACATGGCCGACCTGCTCGGACCTCCTCCGGGCAGCAAAGTTCAAACACAGCCGTTCCAAACCTCAGGGTCAACACACATTTCATCCCGGACTCACGAGCCCCCACGTGTAGCGGCCTCACCCCGTCCTCTTTAGCTAGGGGTATGTCGAGCGACAGAGTGAGGTGCGCTACGGCCCATGTCCTCCCCATGGCTGTGGGTGAGGTGAAGGCCAGTACCAATCTTTTCCTCGGGCCAAATGTGTGCTGGTTACGAGGGTCAGTCCTTCCGTGCCAGAATCTCCCTTTGTTCCCATCAACAGAGTCCATACACCCATCAAAGTCCAAACTCAGGTTTATTGCGTATCTCCACATACAGTCAAATGCAACGGCATGATACAATGGGGAAGCAGGTCGAGGCACTGTACAGGTTTCTAGTCCCTACACTCCCTGTGCTATGACCAGGGGTTGCAGGAGTCTTGATGAAAGCTCCTCCGCTACGCTGTAGCCCCTATCAGGGGAAGATGTCCTCCAAGGGAGTTACCGAAGGCCCATCCGTCACCGGGTTAACACTGCACCGGGTCTTCGGACGGGTGACCTCCCCAGCCTCCTCACCTCAGATGCGGGTCCCCTCGCAAGGGGCGCCCTGGAGCAACTTCACCCTCGCGGGACCCAGTCGGAGTCACCGGGTCCCAGGCCTCCTCAATAGTACCTCACCCCAGGCTGAAGGTGCCTGGGATGGACTCCATCTTCATTCCGGCCAGGCCTAGGGCGCCTAGGCCAGAACCTTGAACCGCCCGCACCCAGGCCTAGGGCGCCTGGGTGCGTGAAGAGATGATCTCCCCCACCCGACAGACAGACCTCGTGGCGAGGGCGTCTCCCCCTTTTATCTCCTCCCATCGACACCGCGGCGGGTTCCCCGCCCCAGCCATACCATCTCCAGGAAGGGACAAAAAAGGGTAACACTGTGGTAGTGATTCTACCTTGAGCCTGTAGGTTCCCCGCCACCCACAGGCCAAGGAGAATATTGCACCACCCAATCCTCCACGAATAACAAAAAGGGGTCTAATCCCTGACATAATTACACACCTGGGTCTCTCTAGCCCCAGGTGTATCCCACTAACTTTTAAGACCCCGCTACATTAGCATATAAGCACTTAGTCATGTCATTTCATCAGTAAAGCATATAATAATTATCTTTCTTTATCGTATGATTAGAGCCATCGAGGAAATTGGGTTAATGGTGATTCTAGCAATAGTTTGATCCATCCCGTTATTGTATCGATATCCAATTATTGGCCAGTCTTCCCATTTTTATTTTTGGTACAATATGAAAGATGAGGTTGAGACGAGTAAATAGATCCTGCTTTTAAAATTGTGTGTCCCCAGTTTAGCGGAAACCATAAATGATGGCCCTGGAATTATTACTATCACTCTGGTATGCTCAGTAATACCTAATGCATATGGTCCATTGACATATGTAGGTGCCCCTGACACATGCGTCTATGTTCATATGTGCGTGTATATGCAGGGAGCCTTTAAATTTTGGGGGGATTTAAGAGTCTCTTTACTGACACATCAGAGGTCTATTAGACCAGGGGTCTCTAAACTTTCGAAACTAGAGGCCAGTTTATTGCCCTTCAAACTTTAAGGAGTTCAGACTGGCCAGTGGGAGTAGAAACTGCCCTGGCATCAGTGGGAGTAAACAATGTCAAAAACTTGGTGGTCAATGGGAGTAAAAAAATGACATCATTGGTGTCAGCGGGAGGAATAGTGTCCCATCATTGGTGTCAGCGGGAGCAATAGTGTCCCATCATTGGTGTCAGTGGGAGAATTAGTTCCCAATCTCTGCTATCAGTGGGAGGAATAATGCCTCATTGTTGGTGTCAATGGAAGGAATGTGATCCATCATTGGTGCCAGTGGGATAATTAGTTCCCAATCTCAGGTGTTTATGGGAGGAATAATGCCTCATTGTTGGTGCCAGTGGTAGAATTTGTTTCCAATCTTTGGTATCAGTGGGAGGAATAGTGCCCCATTATTGGTGCCGGTGGGAGGAAAAGTGCTCTATCATTGGTGCCAGTGGGAGGAATAGTGTTCCATCTATGGTATCAGTGGTAATATTGCCTTGTATCAGTGGAAGGAATAGTGCCCCAGGGGCCAGATAAAGGCAAGCAAAGGGCCACCTCTTCCCTGCGGGACACAGTTTGGAGATACCTGTATTAGACTATAAGGTTTCCTCTGCCCTCCAATGAAACTAATGAAGCCCACATTGTGCTCCATTTGCTTCTGCACGCAGTTTTCAGGAAAAGTGACAGCAGAAACTGGAAGTGATGAAATCCTTGTTGCTTCCAAGTTCTTACAAGCTGGGGGAGATCAGCAGATGGAGGTTCTCTGGTCTCCTTCCCCTCTATCCAGCAACACCACACATGTTGGTCCTGTAGGTGGGACAGCAGAGCCTGGGAAATATGGTGGGAGGGTAACCAGGGAAGATATCTATTCCAGGGGTCCATGGAAGTGATCTGGTGGCTGTACAGCCCCCTGGTCACCTCCATCTTAAAACCCACATTGGGCTGTGATGTTTAAAAGCATTCTCAGCTAATGTAGCAGCCAAGAGTGTGTGTAAAACCCCTGCTGCTGCCAAGGTAAGCCTTATGTCAGTGGTGGAGAAAGAGAAAATGTTGCCGACTCCTGGGCTGTCACCCAGAGCCAGAACAAGCATGCAGCCTAAAACATCTGAAATTGTTCCTGGTCAGTGACCAGTGGCGGTGCGTCCATAAAGGGCGCAGGAGTGCCGCCCCCGCCCCCCCTCTCCTGTCACTCTCCCTCTCACATAGATAGATTCATGCATTGCATGAATCTATCTGTGGTTTGCCGCTGCCGCCCCCTAATCATGTGCCTGGCCCCTTGTCGGGTGCCGGGCATATGAATTACAGCAGCGGGGTCTCTTTGGAAGCGCCTGATTAGAGCCATAGGCTCTAATAGGCTTCCAAAATTATAAACAGCGGGCGCACTGATGTGCGTTTGCTTATTACTCAGTGTTGTGTTAGGGAACCGAATATATTGCTTCCCTAACACTGACCCGCCTCTCAGCCACTCATGTTGTTCGGGTCTGGTTACCTGTTACCTGTTTAGCTGAAACAACAGGCGCCGCTATTGGACACCTGACGGGAGGAGAGGACGGGGGAAGAAGTGCAGGAGACGCATGAAGGACCCCGCTTGTCGCCCCACCAAGACAGGGTAAGTGCCGGGCAGACGTCGAGCGGGCGGGGGGCACACTGGCAGAATTTAATGGGCCCACTGGCAGAATTTGGCACACTGGCAGCATTTGGCACACTGGCACCATTGGGCACACTGGCATCATTTGCCACACTGGCAGCATTGGGCACACTGGCAGCACTAGGCACACTGGCAGCATTTGGCATACTGGCAGCATTTGATGGGCACACTGGCAGCATTTGATGGCCACACTGGCAGCATTTGGCACACTGGCAGCATTTAATGGGCACACTGGCAGCATTTGTCACACTGGCAGCATTGGGCACACTGGCAGCATTTGGCACACTGGCAGCATTGGGCACACTGGCAGCATTGGGCACACTGGCAGCACTAGGCACACTGGCAGCATTTGGCACACTGGCAGCATTTAATGGGCACACTGGCAGCATTTGATGGGCACACTGGCAGCATTTGGCACAGTGGCAGCATTTGTTGGGCACACTGGCAGCGTTTGATGGCACAGTGGTTGCAATTGATGGCGCAGTCGCTGCGTTTGATGGCACGGTGGCTGCAATTGATGTTTTTTTTTTGTTTGTTTTTTCAGTTTGTTTGCGTGACCAACTAGGTGGTAAAGAGAGGTTTAGGATGAAGATGACAGCCCCATTACCCAGAATTTTGTAAATAAATCAATATGTTCTTGTCCACTGCTTCCTCCTGTTGGCCAAGTATTGAACCAATCAGTGTCACCAGTATCTGAGTAGATTTCTCAGATCTGATCCCCCCCCCAGATATCTTTATACAACCTTTCCATACACCTATCCCAGCATGGAGGGGCTCAGTGAAGGTGGTGGTGAAGGTGTGGAGGTGTCGGATCGGGTCACACAGATCATAAAAAGAGATCCGCCCGGCCTCATAATCCAGATCTATCCTGACTCTCCTACTGGAGACACCGCCGGGTAATTGGATCTGATTACTGTCATGTATCACTGAGTAGTAACTAAACCCCCACCTCCTTAAACCCCAGGACTTCTTATTGTCCCCAATTGCTGACTGACCTTCTCTCCTGTCTATACTGGGGTAACACATCCCGACTCTACAGAAGCCTGACCTCTCGATATCCACTTCCCAGAAATGTCTCCCTGAGGAGAAACTCTGACTGCTCATCACCTGAGGACACCGAAATCTCTCTGGTGTTTCTGGCCGATTCTGATGTAATAACCAGGATACAGTTTTCCTGTTATCTGATATACGTAGTTCATTAGAAGCTGTACTCACATCCAGTAATACGTCTGTAATCCCCAACACCCCCGATGTTAGCTGTATTATGTCAGATAGACCTGAGTGTAATGTGAGTGAGATCTCCACCACTTCCAGATCCCCTCCATCATGGAGGAGTTCATCATGTCTCTCTCTGTCTTCATCATCTCCATCCTCAGTATCACACAAGTCACCTGTGTCTGATTCCTGTAGGACAGTCAGTGGATCCGTCATGTTACACAGCTTCTCAATGTCCCCCATCTTCCTGGACAGCTCCTCCTTCTTTATTTCCAACTGTTGGATCTTATCATTGACTGAGATGGAGACTCGCTCTGCCTGCCTGGAGAGCTCACTCAGGACTCTCTTCTCCAGGTCTTCCAGACGTCTCCTGAGGTCTCTGAACAGGACAGTGACTCTCTCTGTTTCATCATCTGCTTTTCCTTGTACTTTCCTCCTGTGTTCCTGCAGACTCTGGACTCTTTTCTCTATCTTCTCTCTCTTTGTCATCAGTTTCTGCAGAACATTCCTCAGTTTCTTCTTCTTCATCTCAGAGGCCTCATCCAGAGTCTCCACCTGGTGTCCCCGATGTTCTCCATCCAGCTTGCAGGACACACAGATACAGGTGAAGTCCTTAGTGCAGTAATACTCCAGGATCTTCTTATGGACGGAGCATTTCCTGTTCTCCAGGGACGTGGGGGGGTCACATAAGACGTGTTCTGGTGACTTGCTGTGGACTCTCAGGTGATTGTCACACAGAGAAGCTTCACACAGCAGACAGGATATCACAGCAGGTACAGGAGTGTGAATACAGTAAGTACAGAAGACCCCGGACTCCTCCTGATCTGGCTGAGAAGACAGGAAATTCTCTGCTATGTTACGTAATGTTATGTTCCTCTGAAGGACGGGACGTTTCCTGGATGTTTGTCTACAGTCAGGACAGGAATAACCTCCAGACCTCTCCTGTATATCCAACACACGACCAATACAGTCCCGGCAGAAGTTATGTCCACATTTCATGGTTACAGGATCTGTATAAATGTTCAGACAGATGGAACATTCCGGCTCCTTCCTCAGATCAGCAGTCGCCATCGCTGAAAGCAGAAGAGAGAAATTACAGTAACGTCTCTGACACTCATTAACCAGTGTGATCGATTCTGTACACTCCTACAGGGCGAGGCTGAGACTGAGACCCGTAGTCACAGGATTCCTTATACAGAGGAACACAGATAATACATGGGAGGATTCCTGATAATAATCTCCCTATCTGTGCGGACATAAAGGGCATTTAATAATTTGTGGAAACATAGAGGTTGACTTACTCAATGTAAATATACTGTGCACTGCAAGTGTTCCAGCAGTTGCTCCAGAGCTTAGTAAATGAGGTTAAACTTCACTTTGCACAGAACATTCAAATATGTGCAAGAAAAAAAAAAACAGGATTTTTGTTTGTACATGATTGGATGATAGAAACCAGCAGAGCTTCCCCTCAGATCTAGAGCAAATGCACTTAAAGTGCACTTCAAAGTGCACAGTATGTCTGCCTTTAGTAAATCAACCTCCAAGTGTCAGGAATATTTCTTCCTTCTTTGTATTATTATTTGAACATTTAATCAACTGATAAACTTACCCAGAGATCTAGAGATTAGTGGGTGGCACAGACATGATTTGGGTGTTGTGGGTCAGAAGTCAGTAAACGTTCCTTCCTGTTCTAAGAAGATGTATTCTAGTACGGGGATCAGATCGCATCCCCCCCCCCCTCCTAAACTTCATTATGTGTTATGGCAGTGAGGGGGTTATTTACACTCTATATGTACCAACACAACAGTAGATCAGAGAAGTATTTTTCAACCTTTTTTCAGTCAAGGCACCCTTTAGAATTAGAACTGTGCACAATCCCGGGCAAACCAGTCTGAGGGCTTCAATCTCCCCAATACGGATAATAAACACTTGGAAGCCTGCCTTGCCCGAGCAATATTGTGCTTGGTTTCCTGTCTCCTGTCTGTGTCTGTTACCGACCTTGGCATGCTTTGGCTATCCCTGCCTGCTTGTTACCCTGATCTTTTGCGTGTTCTCTGTTTATCCTTGTCTGCTAGTTGCCCTGACCTTTTGGCTTATCTCCCGACTATGCTCCTGTAGCCTACCGTGAGCGTGAGCTGGGAGACCCTGGGGGCCGCGACCTGGAGCCAGTTGCAGCGCAGTCCATCCTCACCACTAGAGGCTCTGGTGAACACCTGCTGGCTCTTAGAGTCTGCGCCCTGGGGAATCTTATGCTCTAGCTCCCAGTGGGATCCGTGTTGGTGCTCCAGTGGACCTGCTTTTCTGAACCACCCAGAGTTCCATCCGCAGCAGTCAGCCATAGGGCCCACTAGCAGAGTGGTGCACTCCTGACCCCAACGGTGTGCATCTGTCACCTGGCAGTGAGTTAGAGTCAATGATTAAGAAAGGTGTGAAGAAAAAGATTCTAAATGAAAAAAGAGGGAGAATTTTTAATACCTTCAGGTTGTAGGACTTCCATAGTAAATTTTTTGCCTAAAATAGATAAAAATGCCACTAGGCCAAAAGGGAGACCAATTGTTAATGGCGTAGATTCATTGTCAGCCTGGTTAGGCCAATATATAGACATACATTTACCGCCCCTTGTTGTTTCTACTAAAGCAATATCTCAAGGATACAAAGCACATGTTGCAGATTATAGATGAAGTATCCATTACTGTACAGTGTTTCCTGGATACAGCAGACGTAGGTTCACTATATGCCATTATAGGCCATAAGGATGCTATGGAATCTTGTCTGCTAGACCTTTTGGCTTATCTCCCGACTATCCTCCTGTAGCCTACTGTGAGCGTGAGCTGGGAGACCCTGGGGGCTGCGTCCTGGAGCCAGTTGCAGCGCAGTCATCCTCACCACTAGAGGCTCTGGTAAACACCTGCTGGCTCTTATACCGCATACACATGGTCGGAATTTCCGACAAGAACAGTTCGATGTGAGCTTTTGGTCGGAAATTCCGACCGTGTCTATGCTCCATCGCACTTTTTCTGTCGTAATTCCTGACAACAAAAATTTGAGAGCTTGTTCTCAATTTTTCGACAAGAAAAGTTCTTGTCGGAAATTCCGATCATCTGTATGCAATTCCGACACACAAAAAAACACGCATGCTCTGAATCAATTCGATGCATGCTCGGAATCATTGAACTCCATTTTTCTAGGTTTGTTGTAGAGTTGTACGTCACCGCGTTCTTGACGGTCGGAATTTTGTGTGACCGTGTGTATGCAACACAAGTTTGAGCCAACATTCTGTCGGAAAAAAATCCATGGTTTTCTTGTCGGATTCGAAGAAACAGATTCTAAATGAAAAAAAAAGGCTGACTTTTTAATACCTGAAGGTTGTAGGACTCCCATAGTCTATTTTTTGCCTAAAATAGATAAAAATGTCACTAGGCCAAAAGGGAGACCGATTGTTAATGGCGTAGATTCATTGTCAGCCTGGTTAGATATATAGAATATATAGAATATAGAATATAGACATACATTTACCGCCCCTTGTTGTTTCTACTAAAGCATATCTTAAGGATACAAAGAACATGTTGCAGATTATAGATGAAGTATCCATTACTGGACAGTGTTTCCTGGATACAGCCGACGTAGGTTCGCTAAATATCATTATAGGCCATAAGGATGCTATGGAATCCGTTAGGTGGGCCCTGAGATCCTCTGACCTTACGAGGAGACATAAAAAATTCATAATGGATAGTTTGGCATACAGGTTACTGCATAACTATTTTTGGTATGCCAACCAGTATTACCATCAGATTACGGGGGTTGTTATCGGGGCTTGGTTCGCCCCTAGTGCAACCCATATTTTTATGGCCCACTGGGAGGAAGAAGCAGTTTTTAAGGAACAACCCCATGAGTTACTTTGCTACGGACGCTACATAGATGATGTGTTTATGATTTGACAAGGAGAGGAGGCAACATTGAAACAATTTATTTTTACTATTACCATCTAATTTAGACATATAGTATTGACATGGCATGTGGATAGAGAAAGAGTGACATTCTTATGCCTTGTACACATGGCTGGTTTTCCCATCGGAAAAACTCAGATGAGAGCTTTTGGCCGGGAATCCCGACTGTGTATGTTCCATCTGAGTTTTTCCATTGGTAAAACTGCCAAAAACGGCCGGCAAAAAAAAAAGAGGACTGGCTCTCTCTTTTCTCGTCGGGATTCCCGACTTACTTTTTCTCGTCGGAAAACCCGACCGTGTGTACGGGGCATCAGACTTAGAGGTCTTCAGGAAAGGTATTGCTTTATACACAAAAAAATGATTTAACCCCACAGATAGGAATAGTTTCATATCACTGGACAGCCATCACAGGTCCTGGCTTTTGAACATCCTGAAAGGGCAGTTCATTAGCCTTCGGAGGAACTGTACGGATCCAGAGGATTTTTTGAGACAATCTAGTATCTTAGAGAAAAGATTCCTGGAGAAAAATTACGATCAATCCAATATCAGGCATGAAATTGAAAAAGTCAACAGTATGGGCAGAAGTACCTTGATTAAGAACAAAGATAAAACAGGGGTGGTGAGTAAGACAGAGGACCAATTTAGGACAATTTTAGATTACAATGCCCAAACTAAGAAAGTGGAGAATATTATCAAAAGGTATTCAGGTATCCTACAAAAAGATAGAATATTAGGTCAAGTCTTACCAACCCAACAACGTTTTGTATATAAAAAAGCTCCTGCACTGAGGAACACCTTAGCCCCAGGAGTAGTAGATGCCCCTAAGCCCAATAAGCGATCTTTTTCCATCAATGGTAGGCTTTTTTGCGTGTAGTAAATGCAAACCATGTTACACCTTTAAGTGTAATATAAAAAAGAAAAAGGAGTTAATAGCACCGGCCACAGGGAAGACCCATGTAATTAGAGATTCATCACCTGCTCCACCAAGGGGGTCGTCTACATGTTGGAGCATGAATGCGGTAAACAATACGTGGGACGTACCTCCAGGGAGTTGCATGGGTGTAAACTGTCTGGTGCAGGTGCTTTATTAACCTTTAATTTTGTCTAAGTGTTCTGGATCATATCAAATTTGAACCATTGTGGATCATTTGGGGCTATGTCAATACCATCCCCATTAAAGGCTAAGATCACCTTTCCAAAAAAAATATAATGAATGCACTTTTTTTTTTTGACAGGAGCCTGCAGAACATTGTACCTTAGATCAGTGGATCATAGGTGCAATGTCAGGCTCCTGCACACACTGCCTAGAGCTCTCTTCTTGTATCTCTGTACAGACAGACAGTTCTAGGCAGTGTGAATGAACTACCAGTGTGCTGATCACCACGCTCACAGATCATTGATACTACAAGTCCATCTGCCATGGTGGTCTAGTCAGGTTTAATGTGTAACGTAATAAAGGAAATCAACAACTTCTGCCCACAGTGAAGGTTATGAAAGTTTATTTAGAAGTGAAGCGTTACAAAGTAAAATAAAGATTAGAAATTTTAGTTTAATGTGTCTGGAGATCATTATATATAACAAGCGGATGAAGGATCTGGCCTCTTCATCAACTGGGAGGCGTATAAGCTCCAATACTTCTGGACAGTTGTCATGGAGGACCATCCCAAACATCAACATTTTACACATTAAATCAATCACTTAAGAACCTGTACAAGCAACAAATCATTAATTTCAAGATACATTCATTTTTTGTTATCTCTAAACTACTTATCAGCTTGACTGACCTCCAGACTCCCAAATATCTTGTTGTAGAAGAAGGAGACCAACTCTCTCTATGTTCCCCAACAAGACCTTCCAAGGATCCGGATATCAACAATTTGTTCTAATAACATTTTTCTGCAAAGTCATTCTACCAAGTGAACCTGTTATTATACAAGCATCTAACATTAGCATATAAGCACTTTGTAATGTCATGTCATCAGTAAAGCATCTAATAATTATCTTTCTTTATCGTATGATTAGAGCCATAGAGGAAATGGGGTAAACAGGGATTCTAGCGTCCCGTTATGGCATCTATATTCAATTATTGGTCAGTCTTCCCATTTTTATTTTTGGCACAATATGAAAGATGAGGTTGAGTCGAGTAAATAGATCCAAAATACGTCATGCTTTAACCCCTTGCCGCCGAGCGGCATTCGGGGGTTATACCGGGATGATGAAGGCATCATCCCTGTATCGTTTTTTAGAGCGGGCTAAAAGCCGCTCGGTTTTTATCCCGGAGGGGCTGGAGGGGACATCCCCCCCCTCCCGCCACTTCCGCCGCTCTTGCCGGGCCTCCCGTCCCACCGGGAGACCCGATCCACGATGCGCCACTTCCGGCGCCTAGCCACAGACTGGAACGAAGCCGTAAAGTCGTCACGACTTCACTTCCGGTTAACTCGGCTGCCAATGGCGCCAGATTTAAAAAAATATACAGTATTCAGAATCGCCGTTTTTGGCGATCTGAATACTTTGAAGTGCAAAGGAGGGATTTGGGGTCTTTTAGAGTGCCTGTCACCACCTATTACTGTCACAAGGGATGTTTACATTCCTTGTGACAGCAATAAAAGTGATCAAAATTTTTTTTTTTTCAAAACACAATTTAATAATATAAAAATGAATAAAATAAATAAGAAAAACATTTTTTTTAAAGCGCCCCCTTCCCCGCTAGCTCGCGAAGCAAAGAAAACGTATACAGAAGTCGTGCCCGCATATGTAAACGGTGTTCAAATAACACATGTGAGGTATCGCCGCGATCATCAGAGCGAGAGCAATAATTCTAGCACTAGTGCTCCTCTGTAACTCTAACCTGGTAACCGTAAAAAAAAAATTAAGCGTTGCCTATGGAGATTTTTAGGTACCGTAGATTGTCGCCATTCCACGAGTGCGTGCAATTATAAAGCATGACATGTTTGGTATCTATTTACTCGGCTTAACATCATCTTTCACATTATATAAAAAAATTGGGCTATCTTTACTGTTTCGTTTTTTTTTTAATTCATGAAAGTGTCTTTTTCCCCAAAAGTTGCGTCTAAAACACTGCTGCACAAATACTGTGTGACATAAAATATTGCAACAATCGCCATTTTATTCTCTAGATTCTCTGCTAAAAATATATATATAATGTTTGGGGGTTCTAAATAATTTTCTAGCAAAAAATACGGATTTTAACTTGTAAACACCAAATGTCAGAAATAGGCTAAGGCCTCGTACACACGGCCGGTTTTCTCGGCAAGAACCAGCAAGAAAATTGCTGGCAGAGCTTTCTTGCCGAGTAAACCGGCCGTGTGTACGAGGCTTTCAGGTTTGTCGTCAAGAAAACTGCCCAGAATCTCAATGAGAAAAATAGAGAACCTGCTCTCTATTTTCTCGTCGGGATTCCCAACGAGAAATCCGAGAGTGTGTATGCTTAACTGTCGCAGTGGAAACCCCGCGCATGCTCGAAATGACTTTGACGCATGCGCGGTAGCTTCCTAGGCATAGGTAGGGTGTAGCAAGATGGCGGCGATGGCATCGAATGTGACGAGTGCACGCTCGTCGTAGTCGATGACATCACCGCGTTCGTTCCATTCAAAAGAACGGCGGTTCTTTTGAATGGAGCCTTTGTACACTCGGCCGGGACAAGATTCTTGTCAAGAATCTCGTCAGGGAAAAACGACGGATTTTTTCCTGACGACATTCTCGGACGTGTGTACGAGGCTTTAGTCAGGATAGGGTTAAAATTGTGTGTCCCCAGTTTAGAGGAAACCATAAATGATGGCCCTGGAATTATTACTATCACTCTGGCATGCTCAGCAATACCTAATGCGTGTGGTCCATTGACATGTGTAGGTGCCCCTGACACATGCGTCTATGTTCATATGTGCGTGTATATGCAGGGGGCCTTTAAATTTTGGGGGGATTTAGGAGTCTCTTTACTGACACATCAGAGGTCTATTTTACCAGGGGTCTCCAAACTTTCAAAACAAGAGGCCAGTTTATTGCCCTTCAAACTTTAAGGAGGTCAGACTGGCCAGTAAACAATGTCAAAGACTTGGTGGTCAATGGGAGAAAAAAAATGACATCATTGGTGTCAGAGGGAGGAATAGTGTCCCATCATTGGTGTCAGTGGGAGAATTAGTACCCAATCTCTGCTATCAGTGGGAGGAATAATGCCCCATTCTTGGTGTCAATGGAAGGAATGTGATCCATCATTGGTGCCAGTGGGATAATTAGTTCCCAATCTCTGGTGTTTATGGGAGGAATAATGCCCCATTGTTGGTGCCAGTGGGAGAATTTGTTTCCAATCTTTGGTATCAGTGGGAGGAATAGTGCCCCATTATTGGTGCCAGTGGGAGGAATAGTGTTCCATCTTTGGTATCAGTGGTAATATTGCCTTGTATCAGTGGAAGGAATAGTGCCCCAAGGGCCAGATAAAGGCAAGCAAAGGGCCACCTCTTTCCTGCGGGACACAGTTTGGAGATACCTGTATTAGACTATAAAGTCTCCTCTGCCCTCCACTGAAACTAATGAAGCCCACATTGTGCTCCATTTGCTTCTGCACACAGTTTTCAGGAAAAGTGACAGCAGAAACTGGAAGTGATGAAATCTTTGTTGCTTCCAAGTTCTTACAAGCTGGGGGAGATCAGCAGATGGAGGTTCTCTGGTCTCCTTCCCCTCTATCTAGGCAACACCACACATGTTGGTCCTGTAGGTGGGACAGCGGAGCCTGGGAAATATGGTGGGAGGGTAACAAGGGAAGGTACCTATTCCAGGGGTCCATGGAAGTGATCTGGTGGCTGTACAGCCCCCTGGTCACCTCCATCTTAAAACCCACATTGGGCTGTGATGTTTAAAAGCATTCTCAGCTAATGTAGCAGCCAAGAGTGTGTGTCAAACCCCTGCTTCTGCCAAGGTAAGCCTTATGTCTGTGGTGGAGAAAGAGAAAATGTTGCCGACTCCTGGGCTGTCACCCAGAGCAAGCATGCAGCCCAAAACATCTGAATTTGTTCCTGGTCAGTGACCAAGGGCGGTGCATCCACAAAGGGGGCAGGAGTGCCGCCCCCCCTCTCCTGTCACTCTCCCTCTCACATAGATTCATGCAATGCATGAATCTATCAATCTGTGGTTTGCCGCTGCCGCCCCCTATTCATGTGCCCGGCCCCTTGTTGGGCGCCGGGCATATGAATTACAGCGGCGGGGTTTCTTTGGAAGCGCCTGATTAGAGCCATAGACTCTAATAGGCTTCCTGATTAGAGCCGTGGGCTCTAATAGGCTTCCAAAAGGGTAAACAGCAGGCGCACTGCTGTGTGTTCGCTTATTACTCAGTGTTGTGTTAGGGAACCGAATACATTGCTTCCCTAACACTGACCCGCCTCTCAGCCACTCAGGTTGCTCAGGTCTGGTCTGAAACAACAGGCGCCGCTATTGGACACCTGACGGGAGGAGAGGACGGGGGAAGAAGTGCAGGAGACGCATGAAGGACCCCGCTCGTTGCCGTCACCCGCTGCCCCACCAAGACCGGGTAAGTGCCGGGCAGACGTCGAGCGGGCGGGGGGCACACTGGCAGCATTTATAGGGCACACTGGCAGCATTTGGCACACTGGCAGAATTTGGCACACTGGCAGCATTGGGCACACTGGCAGCATTGGGCACACTGGCAGCATTTGGCGCACTGGCACCATTGGGCACACTGGCATTTGCCACACTGGCAGAATTGGGCACACTGGCAGCACTGGGCACACTGGCAGCATTTGGTACACTGGCAGCATTTAATGGGCACACTGGCAGCATTTGGCACAGTGGCAGCATTTAATGGGCACACTGGCAGCGTTTGATGGCACAGTGGCTGCAATTGATGGCACAGTCGCTGCGTTTGATGGGCACAGTCGCAGCATTTGATGGCACAGTGGCAGCGTTTGATGGGCACAGTCGCAGCATTTAATGGGCACACTGGCAGCGTTTGATGGCACAGTGGCTGCAATTGATGGCACAGTGGCAGCGTTTGATGTGCACAGTCGCAGCATTTGATGGCACAGTGGCAGCGTTTGATGGCACAGTGGCAGCGTTTGATGTTTTTTTTTTCAAATTTTTTTCAGTTTGTTTGCGCCCCCCCACCAAAGATTTTTTAGCACCAGCTGCCACTGTCAGTGACCCACTAGGTGGTAAAGAGAGGTTTAGGATGAAGATGACAGCCCCATTACCCAGAACTTTGTAAATAAATCAGTATGTTCTTGTCCACTGCTTCCTCCTGTTGGCCAAGTATTGAACCAATCAGTGTCACCAGTATCTGAGTAGATTTCTCAGATCTGATCCCCCCCCAGATATCTTTATACAACCTTTCCATACACCTATCCCAGCATGGAGGGGCTCGGTGAAGGTGGTGGTGAAGGTGTGGAGGTGTCGGATCGGGTCACACAGATCATAAAAGGAGATCCGCCCGGCCTCATAATCCAGCTCTATCCTGACTCTCCTACTGGAGACACCGCCGGGTAATGGGATCTGATTACTGTCATGTATCACTGAGTAGTAACTAAACCCCCACCTCCTTAAACCCCAGGACTTCTTATTGTCCCCAATTCCTGACTGACCTTCTCTCCTGTCTATACTGGGGTAACACATCCCGACTCTACAGAAGCCTGACCTCTCGATATCCACTTCCCAGTAATGTCTCCCTGAGGAGAAGCTCTGACTGCTCATCACCTGAGGACACCGAAATCTCTCTGGTGTTTCTGGCCGATTCTGATGTAATAACCAGGATACAGTTTTCCTGTCATCTGATATACGTAGTTCATTAGAAGCTGTACTCACATCCAGTAATACGTCTGTAATCCCCAACACCCCCGATGTTAGCTGTATTATGTCAGATAGACCTGAGTGTAATGTGAGCGAGATCTCCACCACTTCCAGATCCCCTCCATCATGGAGGAGTTCATCATATCTCTCTCTGTCCTCATCATCTCCATCCTCAGTATCACACAAGTCACCTGTGTCTGATTCCTGTAGGACAGTCAGTGGATCCGTCATGTTACACAGCTTCTCAATGTCCCCCATCTTCCTGGATAGCTCCTCCTTCTTTTTTTCCAACTGTTGGATCTTATCATTGACTGAGATGGAGACCAGCTCTGCCTGCCTGGAGATCTCACTCAGGACTCTCTTCTCCAGGTCTTCCAGACGTCTCCTGAGGTCTCTGAACAGGACAGTGACTCTCTCTGTTTCATCATCTGCTTTTCCTTGTACTTTCCTCCTGCGTTCCTGCAGACTCTGGACTCTTTTCTCCGTCTCCTCTCTCTCTGTAATCAGTTTCTGCAGAACATTCCTCAGTTTCTTCCTCTTCATCTCAGAGGCCTCGTCCAGAGTCTCCACCTGGTGTCCCCGATGTTCTCCGGCCAAACTGCAGGACACACAGATACAGGAGGAGTCCTCAGTGCAGTAATACTCCAGGATCTTCTTATGGACGGAGCATTTCCTGTTCTCCAGGGAAGTGGTGAGGTCACATAAGACGTGTTCTGGTGACTTGCTGTGGACTCTCAGGTGATTTCCACACAGAGAAGCTTCACACAGCAGACAGGATATCACAGCAGGTACAGGAGTGTGAATACAGTAAGTACAGAAGACCCCGGACTTCTCCTGATCTGGATGGGTGGACAGGAAATTATCCACTATGTTACGTAATGTTATGTTCCTCTGAAGGACGGGACGTTTCCTGGATTTTTGTCTACAACCAGGACAGGAATAACCTCCAGACCCCTCCTGTGTATCCAACACACGACCAATACAGTCCCGGCAGAAGTTGTGTCCACATTTCAGGGTTACAGGATCTGTATAAATGTTCAGACAGACGGAACATTCCAGCTTCTTCCTCAGATCAGCAGTCGCCATCGCTGAGAGCAGAAGAGAGAAATAACACTAAAGTCTCTGACACTCATTAACCAGTGTGACCAGTTCTGTACACTCCTACACAGGGAAGGGCTGAGAGTGAGACTCATAGTCATAGGAATCCTTATACAGAGGAACACAGATAATACATGGGAGGATTCCTGACAATAATCTTCCTATCCGGGGGACATAAAGGGCATTTAATAATCTGTGAAAACATAGAGGTTGACTTATTAAAGGTAAATATATTGGGCACTGCAAGTGTTCCAGCAGTTGCTCCAGAGCTTAGTAAATGAGGTAAAACTTCACTTTGCAAAGAACATTCAAATACATGCAAGGAAAAAAAAAAACAGCATTTTTGTTTGTACATGATTGGATGATAGAAACCAGCAGAGCTTCCCCTCAGATCTAGAGCAAATGCACTTAAAGTGCACAGTATGTTTGCCTTTAGTAAATCAACCTCAAGTGTCAGGAATATTTCTTCCTCTTTTGTGTTATTATTTGAACATTTAATCAACTGATAAAGTTACCCAGAGATCTGGAGATTAGTGGGTGACACAGACATGATTTGTGTGTTGTGGGTCAGAAGTCAGTAAACTTTCCTTCCTGTTCTAAGAAGATGTATTCTAGTACGGGGATCAGATCGCATCCGGCCCCCCCTTCTAAACTCCATTATGTGTTATGGCAGTGAGGGGGTTATTTACACTCTATATGTACCAACACAACAGTAGATCAAAAAAGTGTTTTTCAACCTTTTTTTTAGTCAAGGCTCCTTTTAGAATTAGAACTGTGCACAATCCCAGGCAAACCAGTCTGAGGGCTTCAATCTCCTCAATACGGATAATAAACACTTGGAAGTTTTTCGTGATATGGTAGCTAATGATTTGGACACACTCAAAATTAAGAAAGTACCAGACCCCCAATATATTAAGAGAGCTGTCCAACAACTAGAGGATAGGAAAAATATCATCTTACGACCAGCAGATAAGGGGGGAGGGATTGTTCTTGTAACGAGCCCCTGCTCGCTCTCTTCCACTCTCCCGACACTCCTCTGTGGCTATTGGATCAGATTGCAGATCGCAACGTCTGATGGTTCGGTCATCCGATGCTCCGGGATTCGAACTACAGCTATGTGCCGTTCAAACCCATTTGTGATAGCTCAGAACAAACACCAGGCAGGCTGTATGCAAGTTCAAACAGGAATCTCACCCTTATTGGATGCACACAACACTCTTTTAAAACATAGCAGTTTGAATACCCTGCCCCCAACAACCACTTTCCTATTGGTCAATTGTAAAGTACAGTTTAGTTCTCAATTAGGTCCTCTTGGCCATGCAAATGAGGACTTGAAACAGGGTCAGCAGGGATTGGTCCAAAAGCTTGAATAGGAGGACTGATATGTGTAATGACACAGAGAAGCCCCAGGGGGTAATTAAAGTACATAAACAAACAGTCAAACACAGAACAATGCTTTTCTTCTAGACCATGGAGCCGTCTGGAGGGGGGTTAGCCTTAAGACAGGGCAGAAGACCCACCACTGTGTAATAGACTCAAAGGAGAAATACTTCAGTATTCCAAGGTTCATGACAATACTCCCCCCTGGGAAACAGTCCAACAGCCACAAGGGGACCCAAAACGGGTCAACTTGAGGATGTTGAAAAAGTAGTCTTCCAGGTCCGTAGGCCGGGATAACCCATCCGCATTCCCGTTTTGAGGCCCTGGCCCATAATCGGAAGGCAAGAGGCTAGCATTCAGTCCTCTCCAAAAGCCTCTGTCCCGGCTAGATCTGTCACAGTTCTGATGACCAAAAAACATTACACAGAAGAAATGGAAAGGTTATTATCCAATAAAATGACCTACCGGTTATTAAACAGAAATTCCATCTGTGAGTTTAAGAGTGAGTGTCATGAATCGGCAGTAATACCTTCATGCCCTGTCTGTCTGCTTACCTGGTCTGTGTGTCAGCCTTGGGCTGCACTCTCACACCTGGATGGTTAAGTAATCTTCCCTCAGCGTGGCTCCCCCCTGGCCTCTACAGAATACATTATTTAACACTGTGCTGTCCAAGCCTGCCTTGCCCGAGCAATATTGTGCGTTTGGTTTCCTGTCTCCTGCTTGCCGTGTGCTCTATGTCTGTGTCTTTTACTGATCTTGGCTTGCTTTGACTATCCCTGCCTGCTTGTTACCCTGATATTTTGTGTGTTCTCTGTTTATCCTTGTCTGCTAGTTGCCCTGACCTTTTGGCTTATCTCCCGACTATCCTCCTGTAGCCTACCGTGAGCGTGAGCTGGGAGACCCTGGGGGCCGCGTCCTGGAGCCAGTTGCAGCGCAGTCATCCTCACCACTAGAGGCTCTGGTAAACAACTGCTGGCTCTTATGCCGCATACACACGGTCGGAATTTCAGACAAGAACAGTTCGATGTGAGCTTTTGGTCGGAAATTCCGACCGTGTGTAGGCTCCATCGCACTTTTTCTGTCGGAATTCCTGACAACAAAAATTTGAGAGCTTGTTCTCAATTTTTCGACAAGAAAAGTTCTTGTCGGAAATTCCGATCATCTGTATGCAATTCCGACACACAAAAAAACACGCATGCTCTGAATCAATTCGATGCGTGCTCGGAATCATTGAACTCCATTTTTCTAGGTTTGTTGTAGAGTTGTACTTCACGCGTTCTTGACGGTCGGAATTTTGTGTGACCGTGTGTATGCAACACAAGTTTGAACCAACATTCTGTCGGAAAAAAATCCATGGTTTTCTTGTCGGATTTTCCGATTGTGTGTACGCAGCATTAGACTCAGCGCCCTGGGGCATTAGACTCCGCACTCTAGCTCCCAGTGGGATCCGTGTTGGTGCTCCAGTGGACCTGCTTTTCTGAACCACCCAGAGTTCCATCCGTAGCAGTCAGCCATAGGGCCCAATACCTCAGTGGTGCACTCCTGACCCCAACGGTGTGCATCTGTCACCTGGCCTCAGGTGACCTGACAGTGAGTTAGAGTCACTTATCAAGAAAGGTGTGAAGAAACAGATTCTAAATGAAAAAAAAAGGCTGACTTTTTAATACCTTCAGGTTGTAGGACTCCCATAGTCTATTTTTTGCCTAAAATAGATAAAAATGTCACTAGGCCAAAAGGGAGACCGATTGTTAATGGCGTAGATTCATTGTCAGCCTGGTTAGATATATAGAATATATAGAATATAGAATATAGACATACATTTACCGCCCCTTGTTGTTTCTACTAAAGCATATCTCAAGGATACAAAGCACATGTTGCAGATTATAGATGAAGTATCCATTACTGGACAGTGTTTCCTGGATACAGCAGACGTAGGTTCGCTAAATACCATTATAGGCCATAAGGATGCTATGGAATCCGTTAGGTGGGCCCTGAGATCCTCTGACCTTACGAGGAGACATAAAAAATTCATAATGGATAGTTTGGCATACAGGTTACTGCATAACTATTTTTGGTATGCCAACCAGTATTACCATCAGATTACAGGGGTTGCTATGGGGGCTTGGTTCGCCCCTTGTGCAACCCATATTTTTATGGCCCACTGGGAGGAAGAAGCAGTTTTTAAGGAATGACCCCATGAGTTACTTTGCTACAGACGCTACATAGATAATGTGTTTATGATTTGACATGGAGAGGAGGCAACATTGAAACTGTAACGAGCCCCTTTGCTCGCTCGGCTCCACTCTCCCGACACTCCTCTGCTCTATTGGATCATCCGGTGCTCCAGGATTCCAACTACCGCTATGTGCCATTCGAATCCATTTGTGGTCGGTCAGAACAAACACCAGGCAGGCTGTATGTAAGTTCAACCAAGAGAGACTTTATTAGAACCAAAAATCAAGTCTTATATACAGTAACAGAGGGTGTAACCAGAACATAAATTAACATGAGCTAATTAACTAAATCCTTTAGTCAGCCAAGGTGACTCATAGATATGACCGTTCAGGGTAGACATCCCGACTCCTACCTGTCTCACCTGCTATACAATACACATTATCCTAAGTGTAAACATCACACATTTTAGCAGGGTCAAATTAGCACAGAGGACAGACAGATGGCTGGAGGTGATTGCATTCGCATATCCTTAGAGGGAATGTGTGAACGTCCCAACAGTATAAATCAGTCACTCTAATATGGCATATCCAGGGTCCCCAGATTCTGTGTGTCTTGGGGGGACATGGACCTGAATCCAAAGTAACACCCCCTCAAGGGTCCCCAGGCATACAGCTCACAAAGAGCACCGTTCCCCCAAATGCCAGGGCCCATGGTCGCAAGGCAAGAGGCTTGCATTCAGTCCCCTCCAAAAGCCTCTGTCCCGGCTAGGTCTGTCACACATCTCCCCTTTCGGCAGGAAACTAACATAGGAGGAGACCCCAAACGGGTTGACTCCGAAGTTAGTCCATATTTCCATTCCCCCAATGCCGGCATCCACACAGTACCCCAAACAAATTGCTCCAAACAGAGCATTACTTACCCAGCCAACCTCTGCCTCTCTCAGAGAACATACCCGCCGCTGGGGAGAGGCCTGGACTGGCCCTTCTCCCTGGAGTCCTTTCTGCCGCTGGAGAGAAGACAGGGTGACTGGGCTCAGTCCGTCATGCTGTTGGGGATCTGGGTCGACTGCCCGGCATCCCTGGGGTATACAAGTGGAGACTGAAGTCCCATCCACTTGTGGTAGGTGAAAATCCCCCAGTGCTTGCAAAGCAAGGCTGACATCCTCCTGTCTCAGTGTCACACCATTTTCTGGGGTTGTGTCAGTGAGGACTGAAGTCCCATCCAATACCACAGGACCTCCCTCTTCGGTTAGTTGAGAGCAGAGGCCTGTGGCACTCTGCTCTGTTGCCAGCTCTTCTGCTGGGTTGCTGTGAGTGGAGACCGCAGTCCCATCCACCGATATCCGCTCCTGTGGCAGTTGTGTGCCGATGCCAGTAGCATTCTGCCCTGCTGCCAGTGATTCAGCTGGGAGTAAAAGCTTTACTGCCTCAGCTTGTTGCTGGGGAGAGGGGCCAACTGCCCCGGCTCCCTGAAACTCCACAGTGGTTTCCGGTGCTGGGCAGAGGTGGGTATCACTCTGCCCTGTTGCCAGCACTTCTGCTGGGGACTCCACACCATCTGCTCTGGTTAACTGTTGGGGGGGGGGAGATGGCCTGCTTCTCCTCCCTGCATCTCTCGCAACCTCCTTCCGAATTCCTCTTTCATGGCGGCTGGTTCTTTAAGCGTTGTCTCCGATTGCCGTATTACCGCCATTCTCCACTCATGTTGCCGCTCTAGTTCTCTCTTTTGTCGCTCTAGTTCTCTCTTTTGTCGCTCTCGTTCTCTCTCTTGTCACTCTCGTTCTCTCTCTTGTCGCTCTCGTTCTCTCTCTTGTCGCTCTCGTTCTCTCTCTTGTCGGGCATCCTGCAGCTGGATGTCTTTAATGGCTTCCTGTATGGCGGTCTCTGATGGGTTAGCCCCATATAATGCCAACCGCTGCCGCACTCGTTGCTGAAACAAATCTTCAACTGACCGGGGTCCTGCATCACCCTTCTTCTGGTCCATCTCGGCTCTCAAGTAGGTCTTTCAGCGTGACTTTCCTGCAGGCTGCATAGCTGGTCCTTCACTGTGGTGGTTTGGAGTGTCCCAGTAACTGGAGAGCAAATCCCACCGCTGCCAACCAATGTAACGAGCCCCTTTGCTCGCTCGGCTCCACTCTCCCGACACTCCTCTGCTCTATTGGATCATCCGGTGCTCCAGGATTCCAACTACCGCTATGTGCCATTCGAATCCATTTGTGGTCGGTCAGAACAAACACCAGGCAGGCTGTATGTAAGTTCAACCAAGAGAGACTTTATTAGAACCAAAAATCAAGTCTTATATACAGTAACAGAGGGTGTAACCAGAACATAAATTAACATGAGCTAATTAACTAAATCCTTTAGTCAGCCAAGGTGACTCATAGATATGACCGTTCAGGGTAGAAATCCCGGCTCCTACCTGTCTCACCTGCAATACAATACACATTATCCTAAGTGTAAACATCACGCATTTTAGCAGGGTCAAATTAGCACAGAGGACAGACAGATGGCTGGAGGTGATTGCATTCGCATATCCTTAGAGGGAATGTGTGAACGTCCCAACAGTATGAATCAGTCACTCTAATATGGCATATCCAGGGTCCCCAGATTCTGTGTGTCTTGGGGGGACATGGACCTGAATCCAAAGTAATACCCCCTCAAGGGTCCCCAGGCATACAGCTCACAAAGAGCACCGTTCCCCCAAATGCCAGGGCCCATGGTCGCAAGGCAAGAGGCTTGCATTCAGTCCCCTCCAAAAGCCTCTGTCCCGGCTAGGTCTGTCACAGAAACAATTTATGTCTAAATTAGATGGTAATAGCAAAAATATAGTATTGACATGGCATGTGGATAGAGAAAGAATGACATTCTTATACCTCGTACACACGGACGGTTTTCCCATCGGAAAAACTCAGATGACAGCTTTTGGCCGGGAATCCCGACCGTGTGTATGCTCCATCCATCCAACGGGAAAACTGCCAAAAACGGCCGGAAAAAAAAAGAGAACTGGCTCTCTTTTTTCCTGTCGGGACTCCCGACTGACTTTTTCCCGTTGGAAAAACCCGACCGTGTGTATGGGGCATCAGACTTAGAGGTCTTCAGGAAAGGTATTGCTTTATGCACAAAAAAAATGATTTAACCCCACAGATAGGAATAGTATCATATCACTGGACAGTCATCACAGGTCCTGGCTTTTGAACATCCTGAAAGGGCAGTTCATTCGCCTTCGGAGGAACTGTACGGATCTAGAGGATTTTTTGAGACAATCTAGTATCTTAGAGAAAAGATTCCTGGAGAAAAATTACGATCAATCCAATATCAGGCATGAAATTGAAAAAGTCAACAGTATGGAAAGAAGTACCTTGATTAAAGACAAAGATAAAAAGGGTGGTGAGTAAGCCAGAGGACCAATTTAGGACCATTTTAGATTACAATGCCCAAACTAAGAAAGTGGAGAATATTATCAAAAGGTATTCAGGTATCCTACAAAAAGATAGAATATTAGGTCAAGTCTTACCAACCCAACCACGTTTTGTATATAAAAAAGCTCCTGCACTGAGGAACTTCTTAGCCCCAGGAGTAGTAGATGCCCCTAAGCCCAATAAGCGATCTTTTTCCATCAATGGTAGGCTTTTATGCGTGTGGTAAATGCAAACCATGTAAAACCTTTAAGTGTAATATAAAAAAGAAAAAGGAGTTAATAGCCTCGGCCACAGGGAAGACCCATGTAATTAGAGATTTCATCACCTGCTCCACCAAGGGGGTCGTCTATATGTTGGAGCATGAATGCGGTAAACAATACGTGGGACGTACCTCCAGGGAGTTGCATGGGTGTAAACTGTCTGCTGCAGGTGCTTTATTAACCTTTATTTTGTCTGATGCCGCATACACACGACCGCTTTTAATGTCATTGAAAAAAACTGAGTTTTTCTCGACGTGATTCTTCTCAAGCCTGCCTTGCCTACACACTATTGTGGAAAAAAATGCTCGAGTAAAGCGCAGTGACGTACAACACGTACGACGGCACTATAAAGGGGAAGTTCCATTCGGATGGCGCCACCCTTCATGTTAGTAAAGTTAGTTAAGAGACGATTCGCGCTTTTCAGCCTCGTGCTTTTCAGTCTGTTACAGCGTGACGAATGTGCTATCTCCATTACGAACGCTAGTTTTACCAGAACGAGCGCTCCCGTCTCATAACTTGATTCTGAGCATGCGGTTTTTTTTTCACGTCGTTAAAGCGTACACACGGCCGTTTTTCATGACGAGAAAAACAACGACGTGAAAAACGACGAGAAAAATTAGAGCATGTTCCAATTTTTTCATGGCCATTTTTTACGTCGTGAAAAATGCTCTGAAGCCCACACACGATCATTTTTAATGACCATTTTAAAAAATGGCATTTTTCTTGTCATTAAAAATGGTCGTGTGTACGCGGCATTAGTGTTTCTGGATCATATCAAATTTGAACCATTGTGGATCATTTGAGGCTATGTCAATACCATCCCCATTAAAGGCAAAGTTCACCTTTCCAAAAAAAATATAATTAATGCACTTTTGTTTTTTTGTCAGGAGCCTGCAGAACATTGTACCTGTGATCAGTGGATCTGATGGGTGCAATGTCAGGCTCCTGCACACACTGCCTAGAGCTCTCTTCTTGTATCTCTGTACAGGCAGACAGTTCTAGGCAGTGTGAATGAACTACCAGTGTGCTGATCATCACGCTCACAGATCATTGATACTACAAGTCCATCTACCATGGTGGTCTAGTTAGGTTTAATGTGTAACGTAATAAAGGAAATCAACAACTTCTGCCCACAGTGAAGGTTCTGAAAGATTATTTAGAAGTGAAGCCTAAATAAAGTCTAAGTATAATAAGTAAAATAAAGATTAGAAATTTGAGTTTAATGTGTCTGGAGATCATTAGATATAACATGTGGATGAAGGATCTGACCTCTTCATCAACTTGGAGGCGTTTAAGCTTCAATCCTCCTGGACAGTTGTCATGGAGGACCATCCCAAACATCAACATTTTACACATTAAATCAATCACTTAAGAGCCTGCACAAGCAGCAAATCATTAATTACGAGATACATTCATTTTTTGTTCTCTCTAAACTACTTATCAGCTTGACTGGCCTCCAGACTCCCAAATATCTCATTGTAAATGGAGGAGACCCACTCTCTCTATGTTCCCCAACAAGACCTTCCAAGGATCCGGAGATCAACAATTTGTTCTAATAACATCTTTCTGCAAAGTCATTCTACCAAGTGAACCTGTTATTATACAATAATCTAACATTAGCATATAAGCACTTTGTAATGTCATTTAATCAGTAAAGTATATAATAATATTTTTTCTTTATTGTATGATTAGAGCCATCGAGGAACTTAGGTTAATGGTGACTCTAGCAATAGTTTGATCCATCCCGTCATTGTATCTATATCCAATTATTGGCCAGTCTTCCCATTTTATTTTTGGTACAATATGAAAGATGAAGTTGGGTCGAGTAAATAGATCCCAAATACATCATGCTTTAAAATTGTGCATGCCCAGTTTAGAGGAAACCATAAAATGATGGCCCTGGAATTATTACTATCACTCTGGCATGCTCGGCAATACCTAATGTGTGTGGTCCATTGACAAATGTAGGTGCCCCTGACACATGCATCTATGTTCATATGTGCGTGTATATGCAGGGGGACTTTCATTTTTGGGGGGATTTAAGAGTCTCTTTACTGACACATCAGATGTCTATTAGACCAGGGGTCTCCAAACTTTCGAAACAAGAGGCCAGTTTATTGCCCTTCAAACTTTAAGGAGGTCAGACTGGCCAGTGGGAGTAGAAACTGCCCTGGCATCAGTGGGAGTAAACAATGTCAAAGACTTGGTGGTCAATGGGAGTAAAAAAATGACATCATTGGTGTCAGCGGCCAGAATAGTGTCCCATCATTGGTGTCAGTGGGAGAATTAGTACCCAATCTCTGGTATCAGTGGGAGTAATAAATGCCCCATTGTTGGTGTCAATGGAAAGAATGCGACCCATCATTGGTGTCAGTGGGATAATTAGTTCCCAATCTCTGGTGTTTATGGGAGTAATAATGCCCCATTGTTTTGATGCCAGTGGGAGATTTAGTTCCCAATCTTTGCTATCAGTGGGAGGAGTAGTGCCCCATTGTGGGTGTCAGTGGGAGGAATAGTGCTTCATCATTGGTGTCTTTGGGAGGAATAAGTCCCCAATTTTTGGTGCTAGTGGGAGGAATAGTATTCCATCTTTGGTATCAGTGATATTGCCTTGTATCAGTGGAAGGAATAGTGCCCCAGGGGCCGAATACAGGCAAGCAAAGGGCCACAATATAAACAAAAAAGTCAGTGCTAATACCCATACATCACATAGAAAGCAGAGCTCCCGGGTGCTCGATCCACAGTCGCTGGCTGAGTAGAGTAATGAGGAAAAGATTATCCGCACTCCGGTTGTTGCTCTTTAAAAAAAAATCCTATTTATTACCAAGCCACAGTGAACAAATGCAAATGAGAACAGTTGATGCGTTTCAGCCTATAAGGCCTTAGTCATAAGTTATGACTAAGGCCTTATAGGCTGAAACGTGTCAACTTTTCTCATTTGCGTTTGTTCACTGTGGCTTGTTAATAAATACGACAATTTTTTAAAGAG
Organism: Rana muscosa; assembly: GCA_029206835.1. Classification (NCBI taxonomy): domain Eukaryota; kingdom Metazoa; phylum Chordata; class Amphibia; order Anura; family Ranidae; genus Rana; species Rana muscosa. The sequence goes on along the minus strand of CM055116.1, from coordinate 1,278,500,630 downwards.
CAACGACCAGAGTGCGGATCATCTTTTCCTCAAGCAAAGGGCCACATCTGGCCTACGGGACACAGTTTGGAGATACCTGTATTAGAATATAAGGTTGCCTCTGCCCTCCACTGAAACTAATGAAGCCCACATTGTGCTCCATTTGCTTCTGCACACGTTTTTTAGGAAAAGCGACAGCAGAAACTATAAGTGATGAAATAATTGTTACTTCCAAGTTCTTACAAGCTGGGGGAGATCAGCAGATGGAGGTTCTCTGGTCTCTTTTCCCTCTATCCAGTAACACCACACATGCTGGTCCTGTAGGTGGGACAGCGGAGCCTGGGAAATATAGTGGGAGGGTAAAAAGGGAAGTTACCTATTCCAGTGGTCCATGGAAGTGATCTGGTGGCTGTAAAGCCCCCTGGTCACCTACATCTTAAAACCCACATTGGGGCTGTGATGTTTAAAAGCATTCTCAGCTAATGTAGCAGCCAAGAGTGTGTGTCAAATCCCAGCTGCTGCCAAGGTAAGCCTTATGTCGGTGGTGGAGAAAGATTAAATGTTGCCGACTCCTGGGCTGTCACCCAGAGCAAGAACAAGCATGCAGCCTAAAACATCCGAATTTGTTCCTGGTCAGTGAGCCACTAGGTGGTAAAGAGAGGTTTAGGATGAAGATGACAGCCCCATTCCCCAGAACTTTGTAAATAATAATGTATGTTCCTGTCCACTGATTCCTCCTGTTGGCCAAGCATTGAACCAATCATATTCTCCATCCTGTGGTGTTACCAGTTTCTGAGTAGATTTCCCCTCCCAATATATCTTTATACAACCTTCCCAAACACATAACCCAGCATGGAGGGGCTCAGTGAAGGTGGTGTGGAAGGTGTGGAGATGTCGGATCGGGTCACACAGATCATAAAAGGAGATCCGCCCGTCCTCATAATCCAGATCTATCCCGACTCTGTTACTGGAGACACCGACAGGTAATCAAATCTTATTACGGTCATGTATCACTGAGTACCGATTAGCCCCCCACCTCTCCAACCCCCAGGACTTCTTATTGTCCCCAATTCCTGACCGATCTCCTCTCCTGTGTATACTGGGTAACACATCCCGACTTTACAGTACTCTGACCCCCCGACATCTACTTCCCAGTAATGTCTCCCTGAGGAGAAACTCTGACTGCTCATCACCTGAGGATACTGAAATCTCTCTGGTGTTTCTGGGCGATTCTGATGTGATGGCCAGGATGCAGTCTTGTCATTTGATATATGTAGCTCATTACCAGCTGTACTCACATCCAGAAATATGTCTGTAATCCCCCATGTTTACTGTACAGCCCCAATATTTGGCCCTCCAGCCAGGTGGTGTGAGTGTTGTATGGTGGGGGAGGGTTGGGGATATCTCCTGGATGGTTGTATGGTGGGGGAGGGTTGGGGACGTCTCCTGGATGGTTGTATGGTGGGGGAGGGTTGGGTGTGTGGCCTGGATGGTTGTATGGTGGGGGGGGGTTGGGGATATCTCCTGGATGGTTGTATGGTGGGGGAGGGTTGGGGACGTCTCCTGGATGGTTGTATGGTGGGGGAGGGTTGGGGACGTTTCCTGGATGGTTCAGCATTGATGTGACCTTTGCCCTTTGTAGTAGAATGTGGATAGACATGTGTGCCTGTACATTTCTCTACATTTCCCCCAGACATGATATCAGATAAACCTGTGTGTAATGTGTGTGAGATCCCCGCCACATCCAGATCCCCTCCATCATGGAGGAGTTTATCATATCTCTCTCTGTCCTCATCATCTCCATCCTCAGTATCACACAAGTCACCTGTGTCTGATTCCTGTAGGACAGTCAGTGGATCCGTCATGTTACACAGCTCCTCAATGTCCCCCATCTTCCTGGACAGCTCCTCCTCCTTTATTTCCAGATCCTGGAGCAGATCATTGATTAACAAGGAAATCCGATCTCGGCCTGCCCAGGGATCTCACTCAGGACTCTCTTCTCCAGGTCTTCCAGACGTCTCCTGAGGTCTCTGAACAGGGAAGTGACTCTCTCTGTTTCATCATCTGCTTTTCCTTGTACTTTCCTCCTGTGTTCCTGCAGACTCTGGACTCTTTTCTCCATCTCCTCTCTCTCTGTTATCAGTTTCTGCAGAACATTCCTCAGTTTCTTCTTCTTCATCTCAGAGGCCTCATCCAGAGTCTCCACCTGGTGTCCCCGATGTTCTCCATCCAGCCTGCAGGACACACAGATACAGGAGGAGTCCTCAGTGCAGTAATACTCCAGGATCTTCTTATGGACGGAGCATTTCCTGTTCTCCAGGGAAGTGGTGGGGTCACATAAGACGTGTTCTGGTGACTTGCTGTGGACTCTCAGGTGATTGTCACACAGAGAAGCTTCACAATGCAGACAGGATATCATAGCAGGTACAGGAGTGTGAATACAGTAAGTACAGAAGACCCCGGACTTCTCCTGATCTGGCTGAGCAGACAGGAAATTCTCCATGATGTTACGTAATGTTGTGTTCCTCCGCAGTGCAGGCTGATTGTGAAACCTCTCTCTGCAATCAGGACAGGAATAACCTCCAGACCACTCCTGTGTATCCAACACACGACCAATACAGTCCCGGCAGAAGTTGTGTCCACATTTCAGGGTTACAGGATCTGTATAAATGTTCAGACAGACAGAACATTCCAGCTCCTTCCTCAGATCAGCAGACGCCATCCCTAAGAGCAGAAGAGAGAAATGAAAGTGAAAGTATCTGATACTCATTAACTAGTGTGACCAGTTCTATACATTCCTACACAGGGTGAGGCTGACACTGAAGCTGGCCATTAGAGATGGCCTTGCGGTTCACCCCGTGGTCGGTTCGCGGTGAACTTTGCGCGTTCGCTTTCGCCGAACCGGCGGACATATGGCGCTATTGGCGGCCGCCATATTCTTTAACATTGTGAAGAACTTTGACCCATGACACATCCATCATGTGGTACAGGACAGCCAATTGAGACATTTCAGCACATGGACATACCCCCTACATTATAAATAGACCTTATCTGGCTGCCATTTCACATTCTGTCTTCTGTCAGTGTAGGGAGAGGTTGCTGTGCTGTGGAGCAGGGACAGACTGTATCACTAGCTATTAGGTCCACAAAAGTCCTTTTAAGGACTGGTATAGGTGTACTATTGTTTAGTGTGCAGTATATAGGGGTGTAATACACTTATAATATGCTTTCTAATATAGAAAGCATATTATAGTGGATTTGTATTGTGCAGCATTGTGACTGCTGAGAGGTTCTGCAGCGATACTACAACTACAAAGTGTGACAAACGCAATTAGAAAAAAGTATTATAACTGGTGTGATAGACCAGTGGCCCCCCAAAACGACAGATTGAAGCGGGGTGTTATATACCTTTTTCCACATATACTGCACTTCTCTAGAGACTTTTGTCACAGGGTCATTTAAAAAATGACAGGCAGAGGAAGAGGCAGGCCCTTCCGCAGGGGTGGTAGGGGTAGGGCAGAAGCACCAGGCCGGAGCCAAAGTGGGAAGTTGCAGAAGGTGCGTTCGATTACGTCAAAGGACGCACCAGACTTGGTTGAGTGTCTCACTAAGCCTTCCTCTTCTGCACCCTCCTCATCCTCTCTATCTGCACCCTCTTCACTCTCTGCTGTGTGCACCCCCAAAGACACTACCACCAACACCACCACTTACTTCTTTATCCAGGCTATGAATGTCTAATTTTTCAGACTGGAATTGAAAATCAATGGGTCTGTAAACGTTCCGCTAAATTGTGGAACGGATGCGGACCCATTTTACAGACGTGTGAATGAACCCTATATGTATTTGACATGTATTTACAGGCTGCTGTCAGTTCTGGCTTATTAAGGCCGAGCTATTACAATAAAACCGAGCAATATTACAAAAAACAAAATACACGTTATAACTGCATAAACGATTTATATAACTTATGAAAGAAAAAAATTATTTATGGCAACTTTTCCAATAGCAGGATCATCTCCTGCACCCCCTTCATAGCCTGGCCTTGCCTCTCCTCCATGGCCCTCATGCGCTCCTGAATTGACGAAATTTTGCAGATAAAAAAAGAATGCTTGTCGATCGCAGATTCGCTAAATACTTCTGGTATGTCATTGTCCATGTTGTGGGACTATGTGTTCACAGCTAGTAAGTATTTTGTAGCTGCAAAAATATGACCTGGAGGTTTTTCATGTTTGCCTGCCATTAAAATGAATGGGACCCGCCGCGAACCTGCGGTTCGCGAACATTTGCGCGCATTTGCGCGATCGCGTTCGCAAGCCGTCCCATCAGATGTTCGTCCATCACTACTGGCCATACACGAGTCACTTTTTTTTTTGTTCAACCAGTGGGTTGAACAAAAAAGACTAACCCGATTCCTTCCCCTATCCACACATTGCGTCATTGTATTTAGACAGCGGGCAGACTTTTTGCAGAGCTGATGATCGAGAGGAAATTTTCCAGAAGGGCGGATGTACAGAAGTTGATCAGTAGTAGGGATGAGCCGAACACCCCCCGGTTCGGTTCGCACCAGAACCTGCGGACGGACCGAAAGTTTGCGCAAACTTTAGAACCCTATTAAATACAATGGACTCGAACGTTCGAAATCAAAAGTGCTAATTATAATGGCTAATATGCAAGGTATTGTCCTAAAAAGGGTTTGGGGACCTGGGTCCTGCCCCAGGGGACATGTATCAATGCAAAAAGAAGTTTTAAAAACGTCTGTTTTTTCGGGAGCTGTGATTTTAATGATGCATAAAGTGAAAAAAAAATAAGTGAAATATTCCTTTAAATATCATACCTGGGGGGGTTGTATAGTATGCCTGTGAAGTGGCACATGTTTCCCGTGTTTAGAACTGTCCCTGCATAAAATGACATTTCTAAAGGAAAAAAAGTAATTTAAAACTGCTTGCGGCTATAATGTAATGTCTGGTCCTGGCAATATGGATGAAAATCATTGAGAAAAATGGCATGGGTACCCCCCCTCCCCCCCCCTACCAGCCCCTTTGGGTCTTGTATGGATATGGATATTAAGGGGAACCCCGCACCCAAATTCAAAAAAGGCCCTATATACGCTGAACAGCAGTATACAGGCGGTGCAAACAAGACAGGGACTGTAGGTTTGTTCTTAAGTAGAATCTGTTTGTAATTTGGAACGGGTAAATTTTTAAAGTGTAGCTCCAGCCAAAAAATCTATTTTTACGCTTTTTGGAAAACATAGGGAAGGGTTATCACCCCTGTAACATTTGTTTTGCTGTCTGTGCCCCTGTTCAGAACATTTCACCTCACTTTCCGTCCCAATGACAAATGTTTTTAGAAAATTTGGGGTTTTTATTGAAACAAGGATTGGTGATAAAGCATCAGTAGAGAGGAGACACCTTTTTCCCATATTAATTCTTACAGGAGAGAATTTTCCTTCCTAGGGGTAGATTTCCTCTCACTTCCTGTTGTCTCCTTCGGTTTGCAAGTAGGAGTCCTTTGTAAGTTGGATGTTTGAAAGTAGGGGCCTGTCGTATATACTCTGCAGAAATTTGCCCCATAGGCCTCGTACACACGGCCAAGATTCTCGTCGAAAACAACATGTTGTTTTTTTCGACGAGATTCTTGGACAAGAAACTTGTCCCGGCCGAGTGTACAGACGCTCGATTCAAAGAACCCGCGGTTCTTTGAATGGAGCGTACGTGGTGACGTCATCGACTACGACGAGCATGCGTTTGTCACATTCGATGCCGTCGCCGCCATCTTGGTATACCCTACGTATGCCTAGGAAGCTACCGCGCATGCGTTAAATTCATTTCGAACATGCGCGGGCTTCCGGGAGGACAGGTAAGTGTACACACACTCACTTTTCTCGTTGAGAAACAGGCTGGCGAGAATCTCGACGAGAAAATAGAGAGCAGGATCTCTATTTTCTCGTCGAGATTCTTGTCGCTTTTCTTGACGAGAAACCATACACACGAACGAATTTCTCGGCAAAAAATCTCTGCCAGCAAGTTTCTTGCTGGTTTTTGCCGAGAAACTCGTTCGTGTGTACGAGGCATTAGATGTTGGTGTTGTCACAACACTGTAAGCCCTCACAGTTACTCTTGGTGGGTGCATGAATGGGCCCTGCTGTGAATTATTAGATCAAGAATTGTAATTACATGCCCCTGTTGAACAGGGGCATAAAAATTGGGCCTTTGGTGGTTACATAGTTACATAGTTAGTCAGGTTGAAAAAAGACACAATGTCCATCCAGTTCAACCATGAAAAAAAAAAAAAAAAAATATCGTACAATCCCATATACCCAATTCTATACCCACAGTTGATCCAGAGGAAGGCAAAAAAAAACAGCAGAGCATGATCCAGTTTGCTACAGAAGGGGAAAAAATTCCTTCCTGATCCCCCGAGAGGCAATCGGATTTACCCCGGATCAACTTTACCTATAAATGTCAGTACTCAGTTATATTCTGTACATTTAGGAAAGAATCCAGACCTTTCTTAAAGCAATCTACTGAGCTGGCCAGAACCACTTCTGCAGGGAGTCTATTCCACATTTTCACAGCTCTTACTGTGAAGAAACCTTTCCGTATTTGGGGATTAAATGCTTTTTCCTCTAGACGTAAAGAGTGCCCCCTTGTTCTCTGTGATGACCGTAAAGTGAATAACTCAACACCAAGTTCACTATATGGACCCCTTACATATTTGTACGTGTTGATCATATCCCCCCTTATTCTCCTCTTCTCAAGAGAGAATAAATTCAGTTCCTGTAATCTTTCCTCATAGCTGAGCTCCTCCATGCCTCTTATCAGTTTGGTTGCCCTTCTCTGCACTTTCTCCAGTTCCCCGATATCCTTTTTGAGAACTGGTGCCCAAAACTGAACTGCATATTCCAGATGAGGTCTTACTAATGATTTGTACAGATGATGTCTCTCTCTCTGGAGTCCATACCTCTCTTATACAAGAAAGGACTTTGCTTGCTTTGGAAACCGCAGCTTGGCATTGCATGTTATTATTGAGCTTATGATCTACCAAAACCCCCAGATCCTTCTCCACTACGGATCCCCCCAGTTGTACTCCCCCTAGTATGTGTGATGCATTCATATTCTTAGCCCCCAAGTGCATAACTTTACATTTATCAACATTAAACCTCATCTGCCACATAGTCGCCCAATTAGACAGGGCATTGAGGTCGGCTTGTCCCACTGCATAGCTTAGTGTCATCTGCAAAGACAGAAATGTTACTTTTAATCTCAGACCCAATATTATTTATAAAGATATTAAAAAGTAAGGGTCCCAACACTGAACCTTGGGGTACACCACTGATAACCTTGGACCATTCAGAGTAAGAATCATTAACCACGACTCTCTGAATTCTGTCTTTTGGCCAGTTTTCTATCCATTTACAAACTGATATTTCCAATCCTGTAGACTTGACCTTACACATGAGCCGTATGTGAGGAACTGTATCCAACGCTTTTGCAAAATCCAAGTATACCACGTCCACTACCACCCCTCTGTCCAAGTATACCACGTCCACCGCCACCCCTCTGTCCAAGTATACCACGTCCACAGCCACCCCTCTGTCCAAGTATACCACGTCCACCGCCACCCCTCTGTCCAAGTATACCACGTCCACAGCCACCCCTCTGTCCAAGTATACCACGTCCACCGCCACGCCTCTGTCCAAGTATACCACATCCACAACCACCCCTCTGTCCAAGTATACCACGTCCACCGTCACCCCTCTGTCCAAGTATACCACGTCCACCGCCACTCCTCTGTCCAAGTATACCACGTCCACCGCCACCCCCTCTGTCCAAGTATACCACGTCCACCGCCACGCCTCTGTCCAAGTATACCGCGTCCACAGCCACCCCTCTGTCCAAGTATACCACGTCCACAGCCAGCCCTCTGTCCAAGTATACCACGACCACAGCCAGCCCTCTGTCCAAGTATACCACGTCCACAGCCCCCCCTCTGTCCAAGGATTTACTTACCTCTTCATAAAAAGAAATCAGGTTTGTCTGACAACTTCTGTCTTTCATGAATCCATGCTGTCTGTTGCTTAAAATATTTTTTTCCAGCAAGAACTCATCTATGTGGTCTTTTATTAATCTCTCCAGTATCTTCCCAACTATAGAAGTTAAACTAACAGGTCTATAGTTACTTGTTAAAGACTTTGTTCCCGTTTTAAATATAGGTACCACATTAGCCCTGCGCCAATCCAGTGGTACTATTCCTGTCATTAATGAGTCACTAAAAATTAGATACAATGGCTTTGAAATTACAGAGCTCAATTCTTTTAGGATCCGTGGGTGTATGACATCTGGTCCAGGTGCTTTATCCACCTTTATTCTGTCTAAATATTTCTGGACCATATCACTTTTGAGCCATTGTGGATTTGGGGCTGTGTCACTACCACCCCCATTATGAACATGATCTCCCCCATGCTCCATTGTATACACAGAGTGGTCATGGTGGTGGTGGTTGTGGTGTTGCCACAACACTGTAAGCCCTCACAGTTACTCTTGGTGGGCGCAGGAATGGGCCCTGATGTGAATTATTAGATCAAGAATTGTAATTACATGCCCCTGTTAAACAGGGGCAGAAAAATTGGGCCTTAGGCACTGGTGCCACAACACTGCAACCCCTCACAGATACTGTACTTGGAGCGCAGCAATGAGCCCTGCTGCAAAGTATTGCATCAAAAATTCTAATTACACACCCCTGTTAAACAGGGGCAGAAAAATTGGGCCTTAGGCACTGGTGCTGGTGTCACAACACTGCAACCCCTCACAGATACTCTATTAGGAGCACAGGAATGAGTCCTGCTGCAAAGTATTGCATCAAAAATTGTATTTACACACCCCTATTAAACAGGGGCTGAAAAATTGGGCCTAAAACCTAGTACACACGGCTGAGATTCTCATCAGGAAAAAACCCATCGTTTTTCCTGACGAGATTCTTGACAAGAATCTTGTCCCAGCCGAGTGTACACACACTCCATTCAAAAGAACCACCCTTCTTTTGAATGGAAAGAACGCGGTGACGTCATCGACTACGACGAGCATGCGCTCGTCACATTCGATGCTGTCGCCGCCATATTGCTACACCCTACCTATGCCTAGGAAGCTACCGCGCATGCGTCAAAGTCATTTCGAGCATGCGCGGGTTTCCACGGCGACAGGTAAGTATACACACTCTCGGGTTTCTCGTCGGGAAACAGGCCAACAAGAATCCCGACGAGAAAATAGAGAGCAGGTTCTCTATTTTTCTTGTCGAGATTCTGGGCAGTTTTCTTGATGAGAAACATGAAAGCCTCGTACACACGCATGGTTTTCTCAGCAAAGAAAGCTCTGCCAGCAGTTTTCTTGTCGTTTCTTGCCGAGAAAACCGGTCGTGTGTACGAGGCCTTTAGCCACTGGTGGCGGTGTCCAGAACCAAAAAAATTCTTTCAAGCTATCAGCATGATCATTGAGGAGGAAGAGGATAGTCACTCAGCATAACAGGATAGTCACTCAGCATCAGCATAGGCAGTCTTGAAGGGATCTGAAATTTCCAAAAAAATTATTCAGTTACATCAGCATCAGGTGCTTGGTAGCTGGTGGTGATCCAAGACTGCTTCATTTTTTTGAAGGTCAATCGATCGACAGAGTCGGTGGACAGGCGCACCCTGTGATCGGTTACAAAGCCTCCAGCAGCACTGAATGTGCGTTCCGAAAGAACGCTTGATGCAGGACAGGCCAGTAGCTCAATTGCATACTGTGCAAACTCTGGCCAGTGATCCATCCTCAAGACCCAGTAACCCAGAGGATTTTCGGTGGGAAAGGTGTCCAAGTCTGATCTTGCCCCTAGGTTTTCCTGCACCATGTAAACCAGGCGATGGTTGCTGGAACCGACCATACCTTGGGGCTGCGTACTAAAAAATTGTCTGAACGCATTGATCAGATGGCCACCTTCTCCACCGCTCCTTCTTTGACTGACCGAAGCCTCAGCAACACATTGTCCAGGACCAGGCATTTGTAACCTCCCAGTCTCTGGGAACGCGTTGCACAGACCTTTCTGCAAGGCCTCCCGAAGATGCTTCATCCTCTGCTCCCTCTGCGATGGCAAGATAAGGTCCACAACCTTACCCTTGTAACGTGGATCAAGGAGGGTTGCCAGCCAGTAATGATCTCTCTCCTTGATAGCACGAATACGAGGATCCTTCCGCAGGCTTTGCAGGATCAGGGAGGCAATGCAGCGTAGGTTTGCTGAGGCATTCGGTGCAGAGTCCTCTGGGTCACTAAGGACGACATGATCTGCAGCCACCTCCTCCCAGCCACGTACAAGTCCATGGGTGTCTTGGGACTGTAATTGATCCCTTGAAGACTGCTGCTGATGCTGAGTGATAGGCTCCACCTCCATGCTGACACAATAATCCTCCTCCTCGTCCTCTTCCTGTGTGATAGCCGGGCCAGCAGGAACACTGTCTGGATAAAGGGGGCCTTGAGAGGCAAGGAAGTCCTCCTCTTCCTCCCTCTGTTCTGCCTCAAGTGCCCTGTCCATTATTCCACATAGCGTGTGCTCCAACAGGTGGACAAGAGGGACAGTGTCACTGATGCATGCACTGTCACTGCTCATCATCCTCGTGGCCTCCTCAAATGGTGCCAGGACAGTGCATGCATCCCTGATCATGGCCCACTGGCGTGGGAAAAAAATCCAAGCTCCCCTGACACTGTCCTGGTGCCATATTGCAACAGATACTCATTGATGGCCCTCTGCTGCGTGTGCAGCCACTGCAGCATGGCCAACGTAGAGTTCCACCTGGTGGGCATGTCACAGATTAGGCGGTTCTTGGGCAGGTTGTAATCCTTTTGCAGCTCAGCCAGCCGAGCACTGGCATTATATGACCGGTGGAAATGCCCACAGAGTTTCCTGGCCTGCTTCAGGACCTCCTGTAAGCCTGGGTACCTGCCCAAGAATCGCTGCACCACCAAGTTAAGGACGTGAGCCAAACAGGGCACATGGGTCAGTTGTCCCTGTCGGAGGATGGAGAGGAGGTTGGTGCCATTGTCGGAAACCACCTTTCCTGGCTTAAGCTTGCGTGGCGTCAACCACCTCTGAGCCTGCCCCTGCAGAGCTGACAGAATCTCTTACCCAGTGTGGCTCCTGTCCCCCAAGCACACCAGCTCAAGCACTGCATGGCATCTTTTTGCCTGCGTACTTGCGTATCCCCTTGAACGCCTGCGGAGCACCGCTGGTTCTGAGGACAAAGCATAGGTAGAGGCCATGGAGGAAGAAAAAGAGGAGGGGGTGGAGGAGAGAGGTGTGTCAGAATCACTAGTAGTAACATTTTGGAGGCGTGGTAGCGGAACAACCTCCAACACTATTGCACCTTGTCCTGCATCCTTCCCAGCTGCCAGCAGAGTCACCCAATGCGCCATGAAAGATAGGTAACGTCCCTGTCCATGCCTGCTGGACCATGAGTCAGCGGTAATATGCACCTTACCGCTGACCGCCCTGTCCAGCGAGGCCAAGACATTGCCATCCACATGCCGGTAGAGAGCAGGAATCGTCTTCCGTGAGAAAAAGTGGCGTTTGGGAACCTGCCACTGAGGAACCGCACATTCCACAAACTCACAGAAGGGGGCAGGGTCTACCAACTGAAAAGTCAGCAGTTGAAGTGCTAGCAATTTAGCCAAGCTAGCATTCAACCGCTGGGCATGTGGATGGCTGGGAGCAAACTTCTTTCGGCGGTGCAGCAGCTGGGGCAGGGAAATTTGCCTGGTACAATCGGACGTCGGTGTACCGATAGCAGATTGCCCGCATGTACTTGGCTGTGACACACCCAATTCTACACCTTCATTCCTCTCAGTGCATGTTTCAGAGAGAACAGAAGGTATAGTGGGGTTGGAGATCCCAGCTGATGAGGAGCAAGGAGAGGTCTGCTTTGCTCTTTGGTGTGGGTCTTTTAGGTAAGCTTGCCAACTGACTGCATGGCAGGTCGACATATGTCTGGTCAAGCACGTGGTGCCCAAGCGGCTGATGTTTTGGCCATGCAAAATACGCTTTAGACATATGTTGCAAATGGCAACGGTGTGATCTGCTGCACACGTCTGAAAAAAGGCCCACACCAAAGAACTTTTGGAATAATGCGCAGAGACAGCAGCGCCCTGCACATGCGGAGCTCTGCAGTGTGATGCAGTCGGTGTGCTGCCCTTAAGCTGGCCCCTGGAGGGCATCCTGCCTCGTTGGAGATGTGCCTCCTCCTCCTCTCTGGCACCCACGTGGAGTCAGTGACCTCATCATCCCCTCCCTCCTCATCACTGGAGCAAATCTGACAGTATGCTGCAGCTGGGGGAATATGACTGCCAGATAGCTGTCCTTGTTGGGCACCCCCTCTCTCTGGGCTCACGTTACTACCCCCTCTCTCTGGGCTCACGTTACTGCCTTCCTCCAGCTGGGTTCCATCATTAGAGCCTTCAAAACGCTTGGCATCCCCCTGGAGCATGTACCCAACACTGTGGTCAAACAGTTCGGGGGACTCCTCAGGAGGACATGGTGGGACTAAGGAAGGAGTGACTGATGCCATTGAGCCGAGGGAAGAGGCCGCTTTGGCAGCTGCTTTGCCAGACAAAGAACCCTGAGCCTGGGTGAGAGAGGATGAGGAGGAGGAGGAGGGCTTGGTCATCCACTCTACCAAGTCTTGGGCATGTTGAGGCTCAACATGGCCAGCTGCCGAAAAGAAGGACAAGCGTGTCCCATGGCCACGTGCTGATGAGGATGCACCGAGTCCATGACCAGCACTGTTGCCTCTAGACACAGCGCCTGCTTGCCCTCTTTTATTGCCTCGTGACTGTCTGCCTCTTCTTGTTTGCCTTTCAGACATACTAATGACCTGCAGTGAGATGAAGCTGCACAAAGGTGGGATGTATGTATATATATGTATATATATATATATATATATATCTGTACTGATGATGCAGCTATCAGAATCAACTGCCTGCTGTGGTATTAGTATGGGAAAAGCAGCAATTGTTTTCAGTTAGTTTTAGGTGAAAGAGGACACAGTACACTGAAAATACTTGCAGCTCTCTGCCTGTGGTTTTATTATGAGAACACCTCTATAATAGTCACTAACTGTATTCAGGTAAGCTTTAGGTGAACGCTATGCAAAGCACACAGTACACTAAGTGAAACACTGACTGCAGCTAGCACAATCACCTGCCTGCCTGTCACAGTATGGAGAAAACCAGGAACGGATCTAGCTAAACTAAATACAGTGTATAAATATATATACAACACCTAGGATCAGGGCCGCCATCAGGGGGGTACAGGCAGTACACCTGTAAGGGGCCCGGATGGCCCCCCTTTTCTTCTTTTTTTTTGTAAGGGGCCCAGAGGTCCCCAGGGGCCTGGAGTTCCCCAGGGCCCCGAATGTCAACCCCCCTTTTTTGTATTTTTTTTTATAATTTTTTTTATTATTAATTTCTTATTAAATTTTTTTTATTTATTTATTTATTTATTTTTTATTTATTTTTTGTAAGGAGCCCAGAGGTCCCCAGAGGCCCGGAGGTCCCCAGGGCCCCGGATGGAAACCTCCCTTTTTTATTTATTTTTTATAAAAAAAAATTATTATATATTTTTTTATAATTTTTTTTTATTTATTTACTTTATTTTATTATTTTTTTTGTAAGGGGCCCAGAGGTCCCCAGAGGCCCTGAGGTCCCCATGGCCCCGGATGGAAACCTCCCCCCCCTTTTTTTTTTTTTTTATAAAAATGATTATTATTATTTTTTTTTTATAATTATTTTTTTTTTTGTAAGGGGCCCAGGAGGTCCCCAGGGCCCTGGATGGCAACCCCCCTATTTTTTGTTTTTTTTGTGTTCGTCAGCACCCAAACCCCCTGCTTCTCAATTCGTGGCAGGGGGGGCCCCATGTCTGAAGCTGTGTAAGGGGCCCCAAAATTCCTGATGGCGGCCCTGCCTAGGATGCATATATATCCTCTACACACTGTAACTGCAGCTAACTGACTCGCCTGCCTGCTCTATCTAACTCAATATAAATGACACTGTCTGTCTCTGATATCTCTCTCTTTTAACAACTCCAACACACTACACAAGGCTGCCAAGCCGACGCCCTTATATAGTGTGGGGCGTGTACTAAACCCCCTGTGCCATAATTGGCCAAAGCCACCCTGGCTTTGGCCAATTACGGCTCTCCCTTTTTTCCGCACTGTGATTGGCCAAGCATTCGGGTCATAGTGCATGCTTGACCAATCATCAGCCAGCAATGCACTGCGCTGCCGCAGTGAATTATGGGCCGTGACGCGCCACTCGAATTTGGCGCGAACGGCCCATAATGTTCGCAATTTGGCGAATAGCCGAACAGCCGATGTTCGAGTCGAACATGAGTTCGACTTGAACACGAAGCTCATCCCTACTCTACATGTCAGGCCCAAGAACCAGGTACGTGACAATCGTGTACCGTAGTGTATACATTGCCGGGGTTCTGTGAAAACAGCCAACTCATCCAAATCTCCAATTACTGATGCTGGAGAGTCACTGGAAGTGACGTGGTTGGAGATTTTGGCGAGCTGGAGTTTTCGGCAGAACACCGGCATGGATTCATGAAAGACAGAAGTTGTCTAACGAATCTGATTTCTTTTTCTGAGGAAGTAAGTAAAACCTTGTACAAATGGAGTGGCTGTGGATATGGAACAAATAACAAATGAAATTGTGGCGCAAATGCTAATGCAACCACCAACGGGCATCCGGCCTGCCCCAGGTGTGATGTCACTTCCTGCCTTGTGTCCCACTGTGGCTCTCCTCACTTCCTGGGTTATTGGACTTGGTTTCCTCACGGACAAAACGCGGTTTGCTGTTACAAGCGGCTCTTCCATCCAATGTGGCGTGGCTGCAGATAAGCTCTTGGACTTGATATTTCTGTGAGTTTGCATTTGGCTTTTTAATCATAATAAACCCATTGATGCCGGCGCCCCCTTGTGTTCTTTTTTGCTGTGGATATATTATATATGAATTTTGCCAAAGCGTTGGACACAGTTCCCCACACTTGGCTAATCTGTAATACATTATACAATTTTCTTGAACAATTTTCCTTTAGATTTACCAAAATCATATACTGTATATACTCGAGTATAAGCTGACCCGAATATAAGCCGAGGCACCTAATTTTACCACAAAAAAACTGGGAAAACGTATTGACTCGAGTATAAGCCTAGGGTGTCCATCTGCATGCCTCACTGTGCCTCATTTTGTCCATGTGCATGCCTCACTGTGTCCATGCCTCACTGTGCCCATGCCTCACTGTGCCCATGCCTTACTGTGCCTCACTTTGTCCATGTGCATGCCTCACTGTGCCCATGCCTCACTGTGCCCATGCCTCACTGTGCCCATGCCTAGACTGACGTTTAACATGGGAGTCTATGGAAGGAGCTTTGAAAAATCGGTGCTCCCCGGCCAAATGGGACTACATATGTGCCAAGTTCCAGGTTCAGGGGACCTACGACCAGCCAGTACCGGGTCTCCAAAGTCACCAGAGAAATTACCATTTAACATGGGAGTCTATGGAAGGGGTTCCCGGCTTTGAAAAATCGTTGCTCCCCCGCCGTAGGTCCCCCGGACAACAAACTTTGCACACTTGTAGTGGAAGAGTGGGGCTACATGTGTGCCAAGTTCCAGGTTCAGGAAATCTACGACCAGCCGGTACCGGGTCTCCAAAATCACCAGAGAAATGACCGTTTAACATGGGAGTCTATGGAAGGGGTGCCCGGCTTTGAAAAATCAGGGCTCCCCGGCCGTAGGTCCCCCGGACAACAAACTTTGCACACTTGTAGAGGAAGAGTGGGGCTACATGTGCATAGTTGCCAACATTGCAAAAAAAAAATCTGGGACACTTTTTCGCATGTAGGCGGAGCCTTGCTATAATTAGGGGGCGGGGCATTCGTTTGTAGGTGTGTCACACCCTAGCAGAAAAAAGCGGTGCGCGATGGTTTACGCGGGTAGTGGGAGTGGCTTAAATGGGCGTGGCTCAAAGGGGGTGTGGTTAGAGTCTGAGATGAATGAGGGATGAAGGGAGAAAGAAAGAGAGAAAGAAAGAGGGAGGGAAGGAAAGAGAAGGAAGGATGGAGGGACAGCAGGCCCAGACCCTACACCACAATAGAAATATGAGTATTCCAGAGTTTACCAATCAGCAGATAAAGATACTACAAACATCTGGTGTTAGCTCTTCAATTATCCTGGCACCATGGTTGTTATGGTGTCAGGATGACTGAAGTGCATTATTTCTATTATTACATTTTAGTATAAAATGAAATCATTCAACTCACCATAATGCCAAATCACTGTAAGCCCCAAGTGTGTCACCTGCCACGTCGCCTGCCACCAGATGCCATCAGGTGCCCCCAATGGAGTCCGTCCTTACATCAGCTTTACCCAGCGGAGTCCTTCCTTACATCAGGCGTACCCAGCGGAGTCCCCCCTTACATCAGGTGTCCCCAGCGGAGTCCCCCCTTACATCAGGTGTCCCCAGCGGAGTCCCCCCTTACATCAGGTGTTCCCAGCGGAGTCCCCCCTTACATCAGGTGTCCCCAGCGGAGTCCCCCCTTACATCAGGCATCCCCAGTGGAGTCCCCCCTTACATCAGGCGTCCCCAGTGGAGTCCCCCCTTACATCAGGCGTCCCCAGTGGAGTCCCCCCTTACATCAGGCGTCCCCAGCGGAGTCCCCCCTTACATCAGGCGTCCCCAGCGGAGTCCCCCCTTACATCAGGCGTCCCCAGCGGAGTCCCCCCTTACAACAGGCGTCCCCAGCGGAGTCCCCCCTTACAACAGGCATCCCCAGCGGAGTCCCCCCTTACATCAGGCGTCCCCAGCGGAGTCCCCCCTTACATCAGGCGTCCCCAGTGGAGTCCCCCCTTACATCAGGCGTCCCCAGCGGAGTCCCCCTTACATCAGGCGTCCCCAGTGGAGTCCCCCCTTACATCAGGCGTCCCCAGCGGAGTCCTTCCTTACATCAGGTGTCCTCAGCGGAGTCCCCCCTTACAACAGGCGTCCCCAGCGGAGTCCCCCCTTACATCAGGCGTCCCCAGCGGAGTCCCCCCTTACATCAGGCGTCCCCAGCGGAGTCCCCCCTTAACCAGGTGTCTCCTGTCTCGACCGCCATTACTGTTTCCCCTTCCCCGAGGGGGAACAAAATAGAGGCGGAGCCGACCGCGTGGCTGCACAAAAAATTAAGCTGTGGCGCCGCCCACCCCCGCCCCTTTCCATTACAGACAGACCTGCAGCGGGGCGGGCGGGGGGGGTGGCCGGCCGGCCAGCCAAAACACGGATGTAGTACAATAGAAGATAAAGCTGCTGCGGTGCCGCCCACCCACGGGGAGACGCGGGGTGTGGGCGGCGCCGCTGCAGCTTTATTTTCTATTGTACTACATCCTGGTTTTGGTCTTCTTTAAAATGGCGGCCGGCGGAGACATTGTCTCCGCCGGCCGTGGACCTCTAGCGGCGTCGGCCCGCGGCGGCCAAAGTCGTGGAAACCGGGAAAAATCGGATTGGCCGGGACATTGGCCGGGACAAAATAAATCCGGG
Organism: Rana muscosa; assembly: GCA_029206835.1. Taxonomy (NCBI): domain Eukaryota; kingdom Metazoa; phylum Chordata; class Amphibia; order Anura; family Ranidae; genus Rana; species Rana muscosa. The sequence goes on along the minus strand of CM055116.1, from coordinate 1,278,483,050 downwards.
AAAAGGGTTTGAATCCCGGGAATGTCCCGGCCAATCCGTGACTGTTGGCAACTATGCATGTGTGTCAGGGGTCCAGGGGGCCTACGACCGGCCGGTACTGGGTCCCCAAAGTCTGGGAGATCAGGCACAAAAAGGTGACTCGAGTATAAGCCGAGGGGGGCATTTTCAGCACAAAAAAATGTGCTGAAAAACTCAGCTTATACTCGAGTATATACGGTAATATAAGTATCTTTCACTTGCTCAATGCTATCACATTTATTAATCTCTTGTGATAACAATCACATAAACATAAAAAAAAGTAAAAATAATAATAATTTATATAAAAAAAAATCCCAAAACCCCCATTGCCCCACACACCTGGACAAACGCAAACGTTGGGTGCGTATGTGTATGTAAACTGCGGTCTTACCACACGTGTGACATATTGCTGCGAACGTCAGAGTGAGGACAAGAATTCTAGCACAAGAGCTCCTAGTTAACTCTAAATTGATGAGCTGTAATGGCTTTTAACCACTTAAGGACCGGGCCTATTTTTCAGACTCAGTGTTTACAAGTTAACCACTTCAATACCATGCACTTATACAGCTTCCTGCCCAAGCCAATTTTGAGCTTTCAGCACTGTCGCAAATTTTTTATCATTTTGTTCCCACAAATAGAGCTTTCTTTCGGTGGTATTTGATCGCCTCTGCGATTTTAATTTTTTGCACAACAAATAAGTTTTTCTTTGTTTCTGTTAATTTTTTTTGTAAATAAGTACCGTTTCTACTTCAATGACGGGCACTGATAAGGCGGCACTGAAGGGCACTGATAAGGCGACACTGATGGGCACCGATGAGGTGGCACCAATGAGGTGGCACTGATGAGGTGGCACTGATGATGGGCACTGATAGGCGGCACTGATGGGCACTGATATGTGGCACTGGTATGCGGCACTGATGGGCACTCATAGGTGGCACTGATTGGCACTCATAGGCGGCACTGATTGGCACTCATAGGCGGCACTGATTGGCACTCATGGGCGGCACTGATGGGCACTCATGGGCGGCACTGATGGGCACTTATGGGTGGCACTGATAGGTGGCATGGATGGGCACTGGTAGGTGGGCACAGATTGGCACGGATGGGCACTGATAGGTGGCACTGATGGACACTAGTAGGTGGCATTGGTGGCACTGGTGCCCAGCAATGCCAGCCACCACACATTGTGAAAGTGCCAGTCAGTGCCCATTTGTGGGCACTGATTGGCATATTTTTTTTAATGTTTTTATTTTATTTATTTATTTTTACTACATGTGAATGGCCATGGGGGCCATCCACATGATTTGGGCTTCCCTGGTGGTCCTGGGGGGCTTCCCTGGTGGTCTAGTGTGGGTATCCGAGGGGGGGCTGCGCTGATAAACAATCAGCGCGAACCCCCCCTGTCAGGAGAGCCGCCGATCGGCTCTCCTCTACTCGCGTCTGTCAGACGCAAGTGAGGAAGAGCCGATCAACGGCTCTTCCTGTTTACATTGTGATCAGCCGTGATTCGACACGGCTGATCACGTGGTAAAAAGCCTCCGACGGAGGCTTTTTACCGAGATCAGTGTAGCGGTGGGTCAGACTGACCCACCGCTCCACCGATCGCCGCGATGCGCGCCCCCCCGGGCGCGCGGCGGCTGTTATCCCGCAGGACGTCATATGACGTCCAGTGTGGATAACAGAACCACTTCCCGGACGTCAATCTGCTATTGACGGGGCGGGAAGTGGTTAAAATTGTTTTGTTTTTTTTGCTAGAAAATTACTTAGAACCCCCAAACATTATATATATTTTTTATAACACCCTGGAGAATAAAATGGCGGTCGTTTCAATACTTTCTGTCACACCAAATTTGCGCAGCCCTCTTACAAGCGCACTTTTTTTGAAAAAAAAACACTTTTTTGAATTAAAAATTAAGACAACAGTAAAGTTAGCCCAATTTCTTTTTATATTGTGAAATATAAATTGATACCCAACATGTCACGCTTCAAAATTGTGCCCGCTCGTGGAATGGCGACAAACTTTTACCCTTAAAAATTTCCATAGGCAACGTTTAAGAATTTCTACAGGTTGCATGTTTTGAGTTACAGAGGAGGTCTAGCGCTAGAATTATTGCTTTCACTCTAACGATTGCGGCGATACCTCACATGTGTGGTTTGAACACAGTTTTCATATGCGGGCGCTACTCGCGTATGCGTTCGCTTCTGCGTGCAAGCTCGGCGGGACGGGGCGCTTGAGTTTATTTTTTTCTTATTTATTTTACTTTTTATTTTTAATTTTGACACTGTCCTTTTTTAAAAATAATTGGGTCACTTTTATTCCTGTCACAAGGAATGTAAACATCCCTTGTAGTAGAAAAAAAGCATGACAGGACATCTCATACACTAAAATATAAAAATAAAAAAAAATCTCCTTTAAGAGCATTGGGCGGAAGTGACGTTGCTTCTGTCAGTCAATGCTATGGAGCCGAGTGGGGGCCATCTTCCCATCACTCAGCAGTCAGCTAAACAGGGGAGAGGACCCGATCATCTCCACCGCAACCGGCGGGTCTGTTAAGCGGTGGAGACCACCGGAGCTCGGCGGGAGGGGGGGGCCCTCTCCTGCCACCGATAAAAGTGATATAGCGGCAAATCCACCGCAGATACAACTTTTATCTGAAAGCGGACCGCCCGCTAAAGAAGAAGATAACGGGGTTATAGTAGCTAGCTGCTGCCATAACAACGGTATTCCTCTTCAAACAGCCGACGTATAACGACGGCGGGGCATTCGGCAAGTGGTTAAAGTGTCGCCTATGGTGATTTTTGGGCATCTTCATTTTTGGCAATATCGCGGGCGCACGCAAATTCAAAAGCGCTACACATCCCCCCAGTAATTTGACACTGGGCCCCAGTGTCTGGAACCAATTCATGCCCTCAAATGTGAGTCCGCATAAATCTGATCCAGAAACAAACCTATTCAAAAATACAAAAAAAATGGCAATTTAAAAATTGTTTCGCCTGTGCCTGAACCAAGGGGAAGGGGAAGGAGAGAAGGGAAGGGAAGGAACAACAAACAAACACACACAGGTGTAAACATGTAAAGGCATAACAGCATAATTATTTTCAAAATTATTTTTCCCCCTCCCACATCACTGTCTAAGACCTGCCTCATTCTCAGCAGACTTGAATGACATTCTCCTGCAGAGGGGAAAAGAAACACATTATCTGACACAGTATGTATTTTGGAGTGAAAAGGCTCCCCCCTAGAGGGAACCCCTCCATTCCAAAAAGTCAGGTGTGGTGTGTGTGAAAAACCGTTGCGCAACACTCCACCTGGTGGCCATGTCGTGATCTGGAGCACTTCTCTTGATCAGCAATCTCTTCATCTGTATCTTTGCCCTAACTTAACTAAACCCCAAGTCCTCATTATCTTTGCGGTGGAGAACAGCGAGAACCAAAAAAAACAACTGCTCCCAATTCTCCCAAGGAGTAGCCACCCCTTGCAAGGTAAAGAGTCCCTGAGTTCTGGCAAAGGCACTCCGGAGTGTCCAGCAACAACAACAAAAAACAGGAGTCTATTCTCCTATACGTAAAATCTTGGGTGCGGCAGTATCAGGGGTTTCAAGTACCTACCAAAAGTTTCCATGTGGTACTCTACATCCTCTCGACAAATAATCACCCTGTCAGCATGAATGTGCCGACCCAGCATCAATTCAGCCTTGCAATCTTTAAACCTTTTGGAGGCCACAGGAGAACATGAGAGGTACCTGCGAGCGTGGGGCACCTTGAGATGTGTCCAGATGAAATCATCATAACACCGCTGCCTGTGTGCCTCCACTTCATACAACAACTCTCTTGGCAAGTACGGGTACTCCCACCCGTACTCGCTGGCAACCTTCTGGCAAAACAGTCTCTGCAGTCTGGACAAGGGTGGCATTGTGGCACGGTTTCCCTCACCAGGCATAACAATTGACTCTGGGTGCCCAGGTGCCTTGACCACCTCCATACTGGGCATAGGATCCCGCAGCGACACTCGCTTCGCCCTAGCTTCGGGTGCAGGTGACTCCGGGAGCAGAAGGGCAGGCAGGGTACCAGATTCCTCCTCAGGCACCGGGGGCCTCCACCCGGGGTGCGCTGTCCCCAGTAGACATGGGTGAGTCCCTTTGCATACGGGACGAGGCCAGGGGCATCTTGTCCCAGCCCTTCCGCTCAAAAAGTTCATCTATGATGCCATCATCTCCGGCATCAGAGACCGATTCCAGGTTGGAGGTGTCACACTCCTCCGCGGGCAGGTAATTCCTTGTCTGTGGCTCCCCGACACCTCCGACAAAACACCAAGTCCCGTTCCCCGGCTTACCTCGGCCTTTACTTGTACTGGGATGTCCGAGGGTTTTCCATCCGGATCCATCCGGGCCGGGCGAGTGCAGGGATGTTCCTCCATCACGGCCGCTGGAAGCTCTAACGAGACCGACCTTCCTCTTTGGCGGTGGGACTAGGGAAGCTGTGATGACCGAAGCAGCATCCTTGGATTTTTCATCCTCCAAACTTTTGATCGCGACTTCCCCGGAAGTCTCTACAGTGCGCGTGGGAATAGCTGTCCAAGCTTTGACTTCTCCTTCACGAGTGGTGGCGCCTGTTAGGCAGTTGAGGTGGAAGGCCCGAGACCTTTCTATGGATTGCTCCACCTCGAAATTGAACTCTCCGCAGGCCTCGCAGCGCCTGAACGGCTTCAGCTGAACCACCAGTCCCGAACAGCCAGGACAAATCACACCAAGGGCCTCAATGTCCTTGCATACACACAGGGCGAATCGCCCCCGGGGCTTGAGCCTGATTCCCGTATCCATAACGGAAGCAGCAATTGGGGTCATCCTGGTATTGGTAGAAACTGGAACCCAGGAGGCATTAGTGAACACACTGACCGCTTGCTGCTCCATCGCGTACTGAATAACTGGCGCCAAGTCCCCACGTGCATGGCCGGACTCCTCCCCTTTTCCACACCAGTTCGCAGGCTTTCTCCTTGGCACGCCCACGAACTGTGCAGGGAGGGCGTGCCTCATGGCGCGTTAGCCAAAAATGGCCGACCTCCTCGGAACTCCTCTGGGCAGCAAAGTTCAAACTTCTGGAGGCCTCGACTCCATTACACGAACACAAATCCCGGACCCAGAGCCCCCACGTGTAGCGACCTCACCTCTCACTCCCTCCTTCTCTGTAAATGGCTCTCGTCTAGGGGACCAGGGAGGAGAGTGTGACGCACCACTAGCTCATACCCTCCAGTGTGTAGAGGTGTGAGCTATACCCAATTACCTTCGGGTCTGTGCCCCTGTCCAGAGCCAAAGCTCCCCTTGAGGATGATACTTTAACTCCCAGAAAGCCAAGTTCCCCACCATTGAAAGTCCAACACTTATTTATTCTTTAGAGCAATAAATAGTCCTTTTAGAGCAGACTGGTTAGACAACGAACAGACAAGGTGGTGAGGAAGGTCCAGGCACAAACATGAACTTGTTACTCTCCTGTTTCGGTATGCGCAAACAGGCTTGGCGCACGGTCGCTGCCACCGACCGTGAGGGTGGTCGCTGCCACCGACCGGGTGAATTGGATTCAAGGTCTCTGCCACCGACCTGGGTTTCAGTTGGGTCGCTGCCACCGACCATGAGAACGTGGACTACCTTCTTGAGATGCGGCCCCTGTCAGGGGAGACATCCATCCGGACAGTCACCAGAGGCCTCCGTCACCAGCCAATGCTGCGCTGGATCTCCGGGAATGTCACTTCTCTGGTCACCCTCGCCCTAGATTCGGGTGTCCAATACTGGAGGACACCCTAGCAATCCTCCATCCCTTGCGGGACCCAGTCGAAGGAACTGGGCCCCAGGCCTCCAGAGAGTACCTCACCCCAGACTAAAGGTGTCTGGGGTGGAATCGCAGCTCCGTCCCCGGGCCGAGGGCGCCCGGAGACCACCAGAACTCACACCCAGGCTGAAGGTGCCTGGGCGTGGACCCCGAGCGGAAGATGTCCGCCCCATTTATCCCCTCTCCCAGCATGCACAGCAGGTTCCCCGCCCCGCTGTACTACTGCTGCGAGAGGACAAAAAGGGTACAGACTTACAATGGTGGTTCAACCCCGGCCTATGGCGACAGCGCCACCTACAGGCCGCAGGGAACTGGACACCCTTGTATCCTCCACTGGCATAAATTGGTCCATTGAACCCTAACAATTGCTGCATCTGAGCCATTTATCACTCAGATGCCTCCCCTAAATATAACCACCCGCTACATATTTATATATAAAAATATAATATAATATATTATACATATATACAGTGGAACCTCAGTTTAATAAAATAAGCATTTTGATTTACGAGCAACTTTTTTACAAAAAATTCTGACTCGGTTTGCAAGTGTTGTCTCGCAAGACGAGCAGAATTCAACCTAATAGGGCCTGCAGTACCGCATTTGGCCTGAGGTGCGGGAGCGCCGGAGTCAAGCAGAGCCGAACAGCGACGATAGCAGCCAATTGGCGCCGTTCGTCAATACTCAGAAAAACACGGAAATACTCTTTTTCCAAGCCTTTCCGACGTTTGCCGAGGTCAGCCGACGTGTCCTCGGGCCTTTCCGGCCGTTTCCGAGGCTCTCCGGCTCCCCCCCACCTCTGGCAGCATGCGGTATTGCATCCCATTGAAGTCAATGCGGAACAAATTATTTTAGTTTCCCTTGACTTCAATGGGGAAACTCGCTTTGATATGCGAGTACTTTGGATTACGAGCCTTCTCCTGGAACGGATTATGCTCGTAATCCGAGGTTCCACTGTATATATATTATCTCTAAAGACTCATTCACGGCTCAATGGGAATATTGAGCTCAATTGGTTATAGGGGTAGGGATACTATATGTAGCACAAACTCTACTGGTCTCGCTGTTTAGCCCAGGTTCCAATCCCAATTTAGTGCAAACAGCCAGTCGCAGGGTTTTTTCAGCCAGGTGCACAATGTTTCGCTCAGTCCTTCACACAGTAAGCAGGCAGAGAGTGTCTTTTTTGTGTTTTTTTATAATTTTTGTTTGTAGAATTGGGGTAGGGGTTGGGAAAAGTCTTGGGATACCCAGAACTAACAAACTTGAAGGACACTGTCTAGCAAATGGTTAACTGTGGTAGAAAAAAAAGGTCTTCTATAAAAGGAAAAAGCAACCAAATCAGGACAGGAGGCTTCCGCCATTGAAACAACCTTGGCAACAGGTCTGGAACAGTCCCTGTAGCAAAAAAGGGGGCACAATGGCAACAGTCTCTCTCCCAGGATCTCTCTCAGGCCTACTCACTGTGCCTCTGGTTATCTGGATGCCTACTTCCAGTTTCAGCTTAAACTGTACCCTGAGCCTCCCGATAAGACCTTCTTTGGACATTGCCCATTTGTTCTGCGACTTGGAGGTGATCCTACAGCTCCTTGGAGAGCCAGGATCATCCAGAACTCCTTGCAGCTTCTCAGAGCCTTGGAAAAATGTACAAGTACTTCCAGGCTTGGTCACTCTCCAGCAGGCAAAGGACCCGGCTGCTCTAAGCGTCACACCCTATATATACACCTCTTAGCCCCCTGCTGGTCACTCTCCCGACCAGGGATTGGCTGAGGCTGTATATCAGGTCAGGCCAGACTCTACCCTCTCCACCCACTATGTTCCAGAGATTTCTGGAAAGACAGGGGGAGACAGGCAATCCTGCAACTGAAGAGAGCCCAGAGCAGACATAAATAATCAAACCAGCTCAACTGGCTATAGCAGAGCCAAAAAATAACTAAATGTACTGGCCTATACTAGCACCTAACTAGAAGGGTGCTACATATGTATTGCATACTCATCCACATAGAGGGCTGGTATCTGGCGGCTCCCTTATAGTTAAAGGGACCAAAAGGGACAGATTCCACAAGGCCAGGGTTGTGGGGAAGAGGACCTTTTCCTCATCAACAGTAGGGATGAGCCGAACACCCCCCGGTTCGGTTTGCACCAGAAAATGCAAACGGACCGAAAGTTTGCGTGAACTTTCGAACCCGGTTAAAGTCTATGGGACTCGAACGTTCGGAATCAAAAGTGCTAATTTTAAAGGCTAATATGCAAGTTATTGTCCTAAAAAGTGTTTGGGGACCCGGGTCCTGCACCAGGGGACATGTATCAATGCAAAAATAAGTTTTAAAGACGGACGTTTTTTGGGGAGCAGTGATTTTAATAATGCTTAAAGTGAAAAAAAAAGTGAAATATTCCTTTAACCACTTCCATACCGGGCACGCCCCTTCCTGCCCAGGACAATTTTCAGCTTTCAGCGATGTCACACTGAATGACAATTGCACGGTCATACAACGCTGTACCCAAACTAAATTTTTATCATTTTCTTCCCACAAATAGAGCTTTCTTTTGTTTGTATTTGATTACCTCTGCGTTTTTTTATTTTTGCTAAACAAACTAAAAAAGACCAAAATGTTTGGAAAAAAAATAGTTTTTTTTTAGTTTCTGTCATAAAATTGTGTTTTCCCCTTCACTGACGGGCACTGATGAGGCAGCACTGATGGGCACCAATAGGGCACTGATAGGCGGCACTGATGGGCACCTGGCTTAAGCTGGCGTGGCGTCAACCAACTCTGAGCCTGCCCCTGCAGAGCTGACAGAATCTCTGCCCCAGTGTGGCTCCTGTCCCCCAAGCACACCAGCGCAAGCACGGCATGGCATCTTTTTGCCTGCGTACTTGCGTAGCCCCTTGAACGCCTACGGAGCACCGCTGGTTCCGAGGACAAAGCACAGGAAGAGACCATGGAGGAAGAAGAAGAGGAGGGGGTGGAGGAGAGAGGTGTGTCAGAATCACCAGTAGTAGCATTTTGGAGGCGTGGTGGCGGAACAACCTCCAACACTACTGCACCTTGTCCTGCATCCTTCCCAGCTGCCAGCAGAGTCACCCAATGCGCCGTGAAAGATAGGCAACATTGCTGGACCATTAGTCAGCCGTAATATGCACCTTACCGCTGACCGCCCTGTCCAGCGAGGCATGGACATTGCCTTCCACATGCCGGTAGAGAGCCGGAATCCCCTTCCGTGAGAAAAAGTGGCGTTAGGGAACCTGCCACTAAGAAACTGCACATTCCACTAACTCACGGAAGGGGGCCGAGTCTACCAACTGAAAAGGCAGCAGTTGAAGTGCTAGCAATTTAGCCAAGCTAGCATTCAACCGCTGGGCATGTGGATGGCTGGGAGCGAACTTCTTAAGGCGGTGGAGGAGCTGGGGCAGGGAAATTTGCCTGGTACAATCTGACGTTGGTGTACCATTAGCAGATTGCCCGCAAGTACTTGGCTGTGACACACCTAATTCTAAACCTTCATTCCTCTCAGTGCAGGTTTCAGAGAGGACTGAAGGTATATTAGGGTTGGAGATCCCAGCTGATGAGGAGCAAGTAGAGGTCCGTTTTGTTCTTTGGTGTGGGTCTTTTTTGTATATTTGCCAACGGACTGCATGGCAGGTCGACATATGTCTGGTCAAGCATGTGGTGCCCAAGCGGCTCATGTTTTGGCCATGCGAGATACGCTTCAGACATATGTTGCAAATAGCAACGGTGCGATCTGCTGCACACGTCTGAAAAAAGGCCCACACCAAAGAACTTTTGGAATAACGCGCAGAGACAGCAGCGCCCTGAACATGCCGAACACTGCGGTGTGATGCAGTCGGTTGGCTGCCCTTAAGCTGGCCTCTGGAGGGCATCCTACCTCATTGGAGATGTGCCTCCTCCTCCTCCCTCCTATCGGGCACCCACGTGGAGTCAGTGACCTCATCATCCCCTCCCTTCTCATCACTGGAGAAAATCTGGCAGTATGCTGCAGCTGGGGGAACATGACTGCCAGATTGCTGTCCTTGTTGGGCACCCCCACTCTCTGGGCTCACGTTACTGCCTTCCTCTAGCTGGGTACCATCATCGGAGCCTTCAAAACGCTAGGCATCCTCCTGGAGAATGTACCCAACACTATGGTCAAACAGTTCGGGGGACTCCTCAGGAGGACATGATGGGGCTAGGGAAGGAGTGACTGATGCCATTGACCCGAGGGAAGAGGCCACGTTGGCAGCTGCTTTGCCAGACAAAGTACCCTCAGCCTGGGTGAGAGAGTATGAGGAGGATGAGGACGTCTTGGTCATCCACTCTACCAAGTCTTCGGCATGTTGCGGCTCAACATGGCCAGCTGCCCAAAAGAAGGACAAGCGTGTCCAGCGGCCACGTGCTGATGAGGATGCACCGTGTCCACGACCAGCACTGTTGCCTCTAGACACAGAGCCTGCTTGCCCTCTTTTATTGGCTCGTGACTGTCTGCCTTTCCTTGTTTGCCTTGCAGACATTCTAATGGCCTGCAGTGAGATGTAGCTGCACAAAGCTGGGATGTATATATATCTATACTGATTATACTGCAGCTAGCAGAATCAACTGCCTGCTGTGGTATTAGTATGAGAACACCAGCAATTGTATTCAGGTACCTTTAGGTGCACGCTGTGCAAAGGACACAGTACACTAAATGAAAATAATGCAGCTCCCTGCCTGTGGTATTTGTATGAGAACACCAGCAATTGTATTCAGGTAAGATTTAGGTGCACACTGTGCAAAGGACACAGTACACCAAGTGAAAATACTGCAGCTAGCACAATCACCTACCTGCCTGCCTGTCAGTATATTATGAAGAGAATAACAGGAACGGATCTAGCTAAACTGAATACAGTGTATAAATATATATACACACACAACACCTGGGATGCATACATATCCTCTACACACTGTAACTGAAGCTAACTGACTCGCCTGCCTGCTCTAACTCAAAATAAATTACACTCTCTCTCTCTCTCTGTCTTTAACCACCGCAACACACTACACAAGGCCACCACGGAGGCGGCCTTATATATTGTGGGGCGTGTACTAAACCCCCTGAGACATAATTGGCCAAAGAGCCACCTTGGCTTTGGCCAATTATGTCTCTCCGTTCTTTGCGCGCTGTGATTGGCCAAAGCATGCGGGTCAAAGTGCATGCTTGGCCAATCATCAGCCAGCAATGCACTGCGATGCCGCAGTGAATTATGGGCCGTGACGCGCCACTCGAATTTGGCGCGAACGACCCATAAAGTTCGTAATTCGATGAACGATCGAACGGCCGATGTTCGAGTCGAACGTACGTTCGACTCGAACCTCATCCCTAATCAACATGGGGGCAAGGTGGTTTGCCTTGAGATCCATGTTGAAGGCTTGTGGCCTGGTACAGTCCGGGGGCCACATGATCCCTTCCCCTTTTCTAGCCAGCAAGACTGCATGCTTGGATGGTATTGTGTGAATTTTTCGGTTCCCCCTAAAAACCATAACAAATCTGAAGGACCTGGCATAATTTTTTTTTTTTTAATGGGGTTACCCATAAAATCCATACCATACCAGCTGGTACAAAATTTGGGGAGGACCCGCGCTTTTTTTTTCACTGTCCTGCACCCCATCTATCCTCCCTGAATTTGCCAGGTGGGGATAGGTCACTGGTTGTTGGGATACTAATGGGTGCCAGCTCCCAACAACCTGGAGCTCTGATCAGGAAGCTTTTACATTTGGCAGTGGTAGTAATAGCTGATATATGTGTCAGTTCCTGCTGCAGCTGAAGGTTCAGCTTGGCCAAAAACCTGTTCATTCATTCATTCATTGAACGTTTCAAAGAGCAGTGAACGAATCTGCTGCTCATAACCATTGTACACAGTGCAAAGAGCTCATATTTCCCCTTCTGGTAAAATGCTCTAAACCTATAGTGTTATGTAGTGGTACCCCCATAGGGGCTGCTAAAAGTTGTAGCCCACCTGCCACCCCGGCATTCACTTCCCAATCACCTTGAAGACAATGAACAGTCCAGGGGTTTGTTTTTGTTATTTTATTGAGGGATTTGAACTTGGATAGGGTTGGAAATATATGGGATGCCCAGTAAAATGAACAATTGGTTGATTGTATATCAATCAGTTGGGACTATATACACTTTACAGCTCCAGTCTCCTGCAGCACAACACTTGCTTGCAGACTATCTCTCTCTCCTGCACAACATTTCACTTCAGGCACAGCTAGCATGTGGTTAGGCCCAACACTGACTCAGTCAGGCCTTAATAATTGCCATTTGCAGGCAGGGACCGCGGGTCCCTTTATTGTAGCAAAAAATTAATAGGAAGCAACCGGTATCCCCTCACTTCCTGCCTAGTAAAACATTGTCGACAGGAAGTGAAGGGAAATCCCTCTATTGGAGCCCTGTATAGCAGTACAAAACAAACAGGAAGAGCGGGCTAATCCTTCCCCACTCCATCCAAACCTGAAAAAAAGTACAGCTACAGATACACTATAAAGGTGCAGGCTCCAGGGCTATCATCCTGAACCTGGCTCTGCTTCCTAGTGTGTCACTGACCCAGAACAAGCATGCAGCCAGTGAAGTCTGAACAATCTGTCCTCCTGCATGCTTGTTCCTGGTCAGTGACACACTAGGTAGTGAAGTGAGGTTTAGGATGAAGATGATGGCCCCGGAGCCTGCAGCCTCAGTTATGTTGTTTTAACTGCCAACTCCTATTGCCTGAATATTACACCAATCAGATTCTCCACCTTATGATATCTCCAGTCTCTGGGCAGATTTCTCACCTCTGATTCTCCCCAGATATCTTTATACAACCCCACATTACCCATCCCCCAGCATGGAGGGGCTCAGTGAAGGTGGTGGTGAAGGTGTGGAGATGTCGGATCGGGTCACACAGATCATAAAAGCAGATCCGCCCGGCCTCATAATCCAGATCTATCCTGACTCTCTTTCTGGAGACACTGCTGGGTAATTGGATCTCCTTCCTGTCATGTATCACTGAGTACTGATTAACCCCCCACCTCTCCAAACACCAGGACTTCTCATTATATCCAATCGCTGACTCCTCTCCTGTCTATACTGGGGTAACACATCCCGACTCTCCAGTATAATGACCCCCCGACATCCACTTCCCAGTAATGTCTCCCTGAGGAGAAACTCTGACTGCTCATCACCTGATAACATCGAAATCTCTCTGATGTTTCTGGGCGATTCTGATCTGATGATGAGTAGGATGCAGTTTTCCTGTCATCTGATATATGTAGATCATTAGAAGCTGTGCTCACATCCAGTAATATGTCTGTAACCCCCAACACCCCCGATGTTTGCTGTACAGCCCCAATATTTGGTCCTCCAACCTGGCGGTGTAGTATGGTGGGGGAGGGTTGGAGTGGCTTAGATGGTTGTATGGTGGGGGAGGGTTTGAGGCGTTTCCTGGATGGTTCATCATTGATGTGACCTTTGTCCTTTGTAGTAGAATGTGGATAGACATGTGTGCCGGTACATTTCTCTACATTTACCCCAGACATGATATCAGATAAACATGTGTGTAATGTGTGTGAGATCCCCGCCACATCCAGATCCCCTCCATCATGGAGGAGTTTATCATATCTCTCTCTGTCCTCATCATCTCCATCCTCAGTATCACACAAGTCACCTGTGTCTGATTCCTGTAGGACAGTCAGTGAATCCGTCCTGTTACACAGCTCCTCAATGTAAAGTATTCTACTGTATAGTGTGTCCTTCTTTATTTCCAGATCATTGATCATCACGGAGATCCGCTCTGCCTGCCCAGAGATGTTCCTCCGGACTCTATTCTCCAGGTCTTCCAGACGTCTCCTGAGGTCTCTGAACAGGACAGTGACTCTCTCTGTCTCGTCATCTGCTTTTCCTTGTACTTTCCTCCTGCGTTCCTGCAGACTCTGGATTCTTTTCTCCGTCTTCTCTCTCTCTATCATCAGTTTCTGCAGAACATTTCTCAGTTTCTTCTTCTTCATCTCAGAGGCCTCATCCAGAGTCTCCACCTGGTGTCCCCGATGTTCTCCATCCAGCCTGCAGGACACACAGATACAGGTGGAGTCCTCAGTGCAGTAATACCTCAGTAGTTCCTTATGGACGGAGCATTTCCTGTTCTCCAGGGAAGTGGTGGGGTCACATAAGACGTGTTCTGGTGACTTGTTGTGGACTCTCAGGTGATTGTCACACAGAGAAGCTTCACAATGCAGACAGGATATCACAACAGGTACAGGAATGTGAATACAGTAAGTACAGAAGACCCTGGACTTCTCCTGATCTGGCTGAGCAGACAGGAAATTCTCTGCTATGTTACGTAGTGTTATGTTCCTCTGAAGGACGGGACGTTTCCTGAATGTCTGTCTACAATCAGGACAGAAATAACCTCCAGACCACCTCTGTGTATCCAACACATGACCAATACAGTCCCGGCAGAAGTTGTGTCCACAATTCAGGGTTACAGGATCTGTATAAATGCTCAGACAGATGGAACATTCCAGCTCCTTCCTCAGATCAGCAGACGCCATCGCTGAAAGCAAAAGAGAGAAATTAAAGTAACCAATGTGACCAGTTCTGTACATTCCTACACAGGGAGGGGCTGAGACTAGGGTGACCACATTTCCAAACTGCCATTCAGGGACACCTCTCTCACCTTCCTCAAAAAAAGATGAAGGGGGGGGGGCAGGGGGAAATGTAGTCTCGGGGCTGATGGGGAATTTGGCGGCGGATTTTTTATCAGGTGAATGTGCCACTTGCCACCAGATGCAGTGCCCCTTGCCACCCATAGCGTAGAAGGAAATGAGTAGCGTCACTATCTGGAGAGTGAAGATCACACCAGTCCCTGCTGCTTGCCGCTGGGTGCCGGAGAAGGAGGAGGTGCCGAGGTGGGTGGGGACAGCAGTGCTGTACTAGGTGCAGGCCTCGCTCCCTGTCTCACTGTCTGAGAGTAAATTGTCACTGGGACCAAGATGCCAGGCAGCGCTGGCCCTAGCAACCAGTTCTGGAAATGTAGTTATTAGTTAGTAGGGGGTGGCTGTGTCCTCTATTTCATTCCGGGACATTGTATTGTTCCAGAATGAAGGTGCCCAGGACAGACAAGTCAATTGCGGGACAGTCCCGGGCAATCCGGGACACGTGGGCACCCTAGCTGAGACTGAGACCCGTAGTCATAGGAATCCTTATACAGAGGAACACAGATAATACATGGGAGGATTCCTGACAATAATTGCCCTATCTGTAAAAATAAAGGATATTTAATTATCTGTGGAAACACCGGGGCTGATTTACTAAAGGTAAATATACTGTGCACTGCAAGTACAGTTGCTCCAGAGCTTAGTAAATGAGGTAAAACTTCACTTTGTAAAGAACATTCAATCACATGCAAGAAAAAAAAAACACAGCAATTTTGATTGTACATGATTGGATGATAGAAACCAGCAGAGCTTCCCCTCAGATCTAGAGCAAATGCACTTAAAGTGCACAGTATGTTTGCCTTTAGTAAATCAACGTTAAGTGTCAGGAATATTTCTTCCTCCTTTGTATTATTACTTGAATATTTAATAATCTAACTTACCCAGAGGAAATGGATTTATCTGAAGGAATTCAAGAGATCTGGAAATTAGTGGGTGGCACAGACATGATTTGGGAGTTGTGGGTCAGAAGTCACAAAACGTTCCTTCCTGTTCTAAGAAGATGAATTGTAGTACGGGGAGCAGATCCCATCCAGCCCCCCTCATAAACTCTATTATGTGTTATGGCAGTGAGGGGGTCATTTACACTCTGTATGTAAGAACACAACAGTACATCAGAGCAGTGGAGTCGCTAGGGGGTGGCTTCTGGGGCTATAGCCCCAAATCTGGGGCCCATCTCTCACCCCTACCCTGCATCATCGCTGTTGTGCTCTCACTGTGCAGCTGGGGGGAGCAGAGAGATTACTGTACATCATCTCTCACTGCCCGCCCTCTCTCTGGGGACCCTGATGTAAGGGGGGCTCTCTGGGGACCCTGATGTAAGGGGGAGGCTCTCTTTGGGACCCTGGTGTAATGAATGTGTGTGTGTGTATTATGTGTACATATGTGTGTGTGTGTGTATTATGTGTACATATGTGTGTGTGTGTATTATATGTGTGTGTGTGTATTATGTGTACATATGTGTGTGTGTATTATGTGTACATATGTGTGTGTGTATTATGTGTACATATGTGTGTGTGTATTATGTGTACATACATATATACATATATATATATATATATATATATATATATATATATGTAGCAGGTATGTGCTTTTCTGTTTGAATCTGGTGGGGAAACTGATGTATGGTTCCCTGGGGCCCACCGGGTGGCGCTGTCACTTTGGGCCCGGGGTTGAGCCATCGTTGCAGTGTCGTACCTCTTTTTGGCCTCTCAGCGGTTGTATGGTGGGGCGGGGAACCCGTCGTGCTTGCTGGGAGAGGGTATAAAGGGGCGGCCATTTTTGGTGGCGGGAGTCGAGTCCTGGGCACCTTCAGCCTGAGGGCGGTGGATCGTGTCGGGAGTCTAGGTGGCCTAGAGGAGTTCGGAGGTCGTGTTCTATCCCAGGCACCTTTAGCCTGGGGTGAGGTACTTGGATGGAGGTCTGGGACTGAGTGTCCCGGACTAAGGCTCCGCGAGGGATGGACTTCCTAGGGGACCCCGGGAGTGGGTACCCGAATCCAGTGGCGTAAGGGACCGGAGAGGGTACTTACCTGAAGACCTGCTGCAGCAAATTGCCAGTGACGGGTGAGCCTCCGGAGACCGCCGGGAGGGATGTCTTCCTCGATTAGGAACAGGAATCTACTTCTGGGAAGGAAGTAAGAGAATCCATTGTGCCTGGGCCTACTCACATCCACACCCCCTGTCTGTTCTGTTCATTGAGGGAGTCCAACTGATTGTGTTCGCTTTTACATTGAGAAGAATAAAGGAGTGTTGGACTTTAGTGGTGTGGGGCTCATTTACTGGCAGACACTGTTCAAGAAACCAGGAGGAGGCTCCAGATGCAGAACACCGACCCGAAGGTAAAAAGAGAATTGTCTCCCACTACACACACACCTGCAAGGGGGAACTTGGCGTGGTGACCCCGCACTCTCTCCTCAGAGGTACCCCTAGACAAAAAGCCAGAGCCAGAAGAACTGATACAAGAGGGAGAGAGTGGAGGCCGCTACATATATATATATTGTGAGGGTGCGACTCTGTGCGACCTTCAAGAATGTTGGTTTACAGCAGATTTGTTAAAGAAAGACATGCTGATTGAACAGCTGTGTGTTGGGCTATTTAGTTCTGACATGACTATGGATCAGGACCCCACCCAACAGACAGGAAGTCTGTGTGCATGGGAGTCAGGTGGACTCTCTTCCTCTGAGTGGAGTCAGAGGCGGTACATGTCTGCAGGAGGCAGACATCATTCGTGATACAGCAACAAAGGTGCTGACCAGGGGTAAGCAAGGAGGAAGCTTCAACTCTTGGAAACTGTTTGGGTCTGTGGAGCAGGCCCAAGGCCTGGATAGCAAGAAGGTAAAGCTATGAGGCTAAACTGTTAAGTATGCAAGATACAGGAATGGTGGAACCCCCCCTGTGAAATGCTACTGATGTTTTTGTGAACTTTTGTGCTTTTAAATAAAAATGGGCTACCATGCCCTTAAACAGAGTTCCTGACTGGCCTGAGTCACTGGAAAAATGCATCTACTACGAGAGCTAACAACCCCCAATCTTACAATAATATATATATATATATATATATATACACACATATACAGTACATACATACACACACACACACACACACACACACACACACACACACTAGGGTTGTCCTGATACCGATACTAGTATTGGTACAGACACCGAGCATTTGTGCCAGTACTTGTACTGGCACAAATACTCCCAATGATTGATCCAATATCTGGGAGAGGTGGGCGGAGTCAGAGGCTGCACGCAACCGGAAGTCAGCGGGCGGAGTCAGTGGGCAGAAAGGACGGAGCAGAGAGCGAGTCCTCAGCAGTGGAACTAGGTAAGCTAGCAGGGGTGCAGGACGCAGCCACATTTTTCATCAGGATCAGCGACCAGAGCCATCATATTCGGTCGCCGTCAGCGGTTGAACATATCGACGCCCATCTCGGTACACCCTGCACTCGGCCGCAGTAAGCCAGCAGCGGATATCTTGTTACACCCAGCCCATATAGTTCGGGCTGGGTGTAACAAGATGTCCGCTACTGCGGCTGAGTGCAAGGTGTACCAAGATGGGCGTCACAGATATAGCATTGCAAAATAAATCCTTTCCTCTCATGTCATTTATTGCTGCATTTCAGTGCCTGCCCATAAGTGCCACCTATCAGTGCCCATCAGTCAAACGTCACATGACATTTGAAAAGTATCGGTATCGGCAAGTACTTGAAAAAAGCATCGGTACTTGTACTCTGTCTTAAAAAAAGTGGTATCGGGACAGCCCTTTTATATATATATATATATATATGGTCACACGTAGATTACATACATGCGTATGTCCGTCCAAACGTATGACTCTTTACTTCACTGCTATGGGCTCTAGCCCCAGATCTTTTGTAGACCCAGCAATGCTTCTGGATCAGAGCAGTGTTTGTCAACCTTTTTTCGGTCAAGGCACCCTTTAGAACTTTGCACAATCCCGGGCACACTAGTCTGAGGACTTGTTCACACCCGGAGGTGTGTCTGAGCATACGCTTTTTCGCGAAACGTCACATTTTTTAATGTTCAGTGATCTTCTGCCTCCCTCTTCTAGCACAAATCCCCCCTCCTAGCACAGCACTCCCCCCACCAAAATCCCCCCTTCTAGCACACACACACACACACATTCTCCTAGCACAACCCCCCTTCTCCTAAATCTCCACTCCTAGTACAAGGTGTGTTCAAGTCAACCCCTGGACTTTTGAGTTTATTTAATAAAATAACAAATTTCAAGGAGTGGAAACTGCATTTATTTTTCGACATACTTCCCGGCTAAATTTATACACTTATCCCAGCGTTTAACCAATACCTGAAAAGCTTTGGCGTAAAAAGATTTGTCAGTGCACATGAACCATCCTAGGACAGCCGGCTTCACTTCGTTTCGGTTTCGTCTCTTGTGCAATTTCACAAGTTATGCATCGATTCCGGCTCATGTGTAAGGTAAAGTCTACAGGATGGAAAAATCAGTTTGTAAATGGATAGAAAACTGGCTAAAAGACCAAATTAAGAAAGTAGTGGCTACTGATAGAGTTGAGCGGACACCTGGATGTTCGGGTTCGACCGAACTTCGGAAAAAAGTTTGAGTTCGGGACCGAACTTGACCCCGAACCCGAACCCCATTGAAGTCAATGGGGACCCGAACTTCTGAGGACTATTTGCGCATGTTTCCCGTGCTTAGAACTGTCCCTGCACAAAGTGTCATTTCTGAAGGAAAAAAAGTCATTTAAAACTCACTCGCGGCTATTAATGAATTGTCGGCTCCCGGCAATACATAGAAAAGTCATTGATAAAAAATTTAAAAAAGTGTGGGGGTTCCCCCAAATTCAATTACCAGGCCCTTCAGGTCTGGTATGGATATTGAGGGGAACCCTGCCGCAAATTAAAAAAAAAATGCGTGCGGTTCCTCCAAATATCCATACCAGGCCCTTCAGGTCTGGTATGGATTTTAAGGGGAACTCCACCCCAAATAAAAAAAAAATGGTGTGGAGTAGCCCCAAAAATCCATACCAGACCCTTTATCCGAGCACGCAACCTGGCAGGCCGCAGGAAAAGAGGGGGGACGAGAGAGCGCCCCCCCTCCTGAACCGTACCTGAACCGAGGATGTCCCCATGTTGATGGGGACAAGGGCCTCATCCCCACAACCCTTGCCCGGTGGTTGTGGGGGTCTGTGGGCGGGGAGATTATCGGAATCTGGAAGACCCCTTTAACAAAGGGGACCCCCAGATCCCGGCCCCCCTTTATGTGAATTGGTAAGGGGTACATTGTACCCCTACCATTTCACGAAAAAGTGTAAAAAAAAAAATACACAGACACCTCGGAAAAGTCCTTTATTAAAAAGAAAAAAAAAAACATTCCAGCGATGAAATCCAGTGTCCCGCGGCGATCCGATGTCCAGCGCTGTCCAGACTAAATGTCATTGGCTGAGCCTAAGCGGACCTGATGGGGAACTTCCTCGGCAGTGTATTAAATGAATAGACCCGCCCCTTCTAAAGTTCCCCATCAGGTCCGCTCAGCCAATGACGTAGTGTAAGGCTGAGGACCTGATGCGGAAAGTGAGAAGAGGCGGGTCTATTCATTTATTATACTGGAAGAAGTTCCCCATCAGGTCCGCTCATCCAATGACGTAGGCGGAGTCTGACATACGAGGAGGCGGACCTTATGGGGAACTTCCTCCGCAGTATAATACATATATAGACCTGCCCCTTCTCACGTTCCGCATTAGGTCCTCAGCCTTACACTAAGTCATTGGCTGAGCAGACCTGATAGGGAACTTTAGAAGGGGCGGGTCTATTCATTTATTACACTGCGGAGGAAGTTCCCTATCAGGTCCGCTCAGGCTCAGCCAATGACGTCTCGTTTGGACAGCGCTGGACATCGGGATCGCCGCGGGACACTGGATTTCATCGCTGGAATGTTTTTTGTTTTTTTTTAATAAAGGACTTTCCCAATGGTGTCTGTGTATTTTTTTTTTAATTTTTTACACTCTCTTTGTGAAATGGTAGGGGTACAATGTACCCCTTACCAATTCACATAGGGGGGGGCGGGATCTGGGGGTCCCCTTTGTTAAAGGGGTCTTCCAGATTCCAATAAGCCCCCTGCCCGCAGACCCCCACAACCACCGGGCAAGGGTTGTGGGGATGAGGCCCTTGTCCCCATCAACATGGGGATACCCTCCCCATGTTGAGGGCATGTGGTCTGGTACGGTTCAGGAGGGGGGGTGCTCTCTCATCCCCCCCTCTTTTCCTGCGGCCTGCCAGGTTGCGTGCTCGGATAAAAGGTCTGGTATGGACATTTGGGGGAACTCCACGCATTTTTTTTTTAATTTGTGGCAGGGTTCCCCTTAATATCCATAGCAGACCTGAAGGGCCTGGTAATTGAATTTGGGGGAACCCCACGCTTTTTTTATTTTTTTTTAAAAATGACTTTTCTATGTATTGCCGGGAGCCGACAATTCATTAATAGCCGGGAGTGAGTTTTAAATGACTTTTTTTCCTTCAGAAATGACACTTTGTGCAGGGACAGTTCTAAGCACGGGAAACAAGTGCGACTTTACATGCATATTGCCGAACACCGGACCCGAACCCGAACCCGAACATACAGTCAATTGTTCGGGTTTGGGTCCGGGACCCAAAAACTCAAAAGTTCGGAACGGACCAGAACTTTACAGTTCGGGTCAGCTCAACCCTAGTTAATGATTCTTACTCTGAATGGTCTAAGGTTATCAGTCGTTTACCCCAAGGTTCAGTGTGATTAGTGGTGTACCCCAAGGTTCAGTGTGATTAGTGGTGTACCCCAAGGTTCAGTGTGATTAGTGGTGTACCCCAAGGTTCAGTGTGATTAGTGGTGTACCCCAAGGTTCAGTCTTATCAGTGGTTGTGACAGAACCCACTGTGTGCTTTGGAGGGGGCAGGGGGCTGGTCTCCTACCCACAGACTATGGCCCAGCAGAGAACAGGAGATTTGGAGGGCCATTTGCCATCTCCCGAAAAAAAGGAGAAGGCACCACCTCCAGACATTTGTGTCCGCGGTCGCCAAATCATCGGCACCGGGTGAACGTGGTATCTATGGCCGTTTCCGGCTACATATACCTATTGGCCCGGCTGGGCTAAATATATACTTTTATTCCACAATGTACTTTTAGCTGATGAAGGCATATACAAGATGACGGTATGCCCAAAGCGTGAGGCTACGAGACTTGGGGACAAAATGGCGTTGGGATAATGTAATTATGTCTCTATGCAAGTTGAATCCCCTCTCCCCAATCTTGTTATTGTGTTTAATCATGTTGGGTCATGGCACGTAGACAAAAGGTGTGGAGCAGGGGCGTACCTAGAGCATTTGGCACCCGGGGCGGATCCTATATCTGGCACCCCCCACCTTAAAATGTAAAAACACCCCACTGTGCCCCCTGCATATCTCTGCATACTTCAATATCTTTTTGTCAATTCTGTGTACCCCCTCTTCACAACTGCACCTCTGGACCCCTTTACATTACACTGCACCTCTGGACCCTGCAAAGCCACTACCTGCTCGGGCACTCCATGTCTGTCACCGCGCGATGCCGATGTTAAACCCACGCTGTCTCCTTTCATTTGTGGGGGGGGAGCGCCGGCCTGACATCCCCCCAGTGTGTGGCACCTGGTGCGGCACGCCCCCCCCCCCCGCAGTACGCCACTGGTGTGGAGACACATCCCAGCAGGGGATGTGTAAGGAGGGGCTGCCTGCTTATCATAATCCCTTTGTGTGTTTCAACTGTAGTTACTATTTGAATAGACAAGTGTCAAGTTTCCATTGGTTCTTCCTTGTCCTCTACCCCCTCTATGACAAGGCTTATGCCGCGTACACACGATCGGAAATTCCGCCAGCAAAAGTCCGATGTGAGCTTTTGGTCGGAAATTTAGACCGAGTGTAGGCTCCATCAGACTTTTGCTGTCGGAATTTCCGCCGGCAAAAGATTGAGAGCAGGTTCTCTATTTTTCCGACGGAAAAAGTTCCTATCAGAAATTCCGATCGTCTGTAGCAATTCCGATGCGCAAAATTCCTACGAATACTCGGAAGCATTGAACTTCATTTTCTCGGCTCGTCGCAGTGTTGTACGTCACCACGTTCTTGACGGTCGAAAGTTCAGAGAACTTTTGTGTGACCGTGTGTATGCAAGCCAAGCTTGAGCGGAATTGCGTCAGAAAAACCATCCAAGGTTTTTCCGTCGGAAATTCCGATTGTGTGTACGCGGCATAAGGGAGTGTCCCTAACTGTTTAAAAGGTGGATGTTTTGTACTTAATAAACAGTTTGAGCTCTGCATGTTTAACCCTCAACATCTGTGTGGTCTGCCTCGTGATTGGGGGGTTAAGGTCTGGTTATGGCAAGTCTGCAGGCTGCGGGTGCGTTTGGAGGACAGGAGACACAGGTCTGGAGGTGCCCAGCCGGGGTATCCGAGATCTGTCACAGTGGTGTGCCCCAAGGGTCAGTGTTATTAGTGGTGTAACCCCAAGGTTCAGTATTGGGATCCTTGCTCTTTAATATCTTTATAAATGATATAGGGTCTGGGATTTCTGTCTTTGCAGAGGACACCAAGCTATGCAGTGAAATAACGTCTTTACCCACTTGCCGACTGCCTCACATAGATATAGGTCGGCAGAATGGGACAGGCAGGCAAAGCAACTTACCTATACGTTGCTTTAAATCTGTAGCCTAGCGGGCGCGCACTAGCCGCCACGAGCTCCGCCAGATGTCCACCAGTGTCCCCGGAATCGTGTCACAGAGCTGCAGAACGGGGAGATGCCAATGTAAACAAGGCATTTCCCAGTTCTGCCTAATGACAGGACAGCGATCTACTGCTCCCTGTCATCGGGAGCAGTGATCAGTGTTGTGTCACTTGTAGCCCAGCCCCCTCACAGTTAGAATCACTCCCTAGGACACACTTAACCCCTTCCTCGCCCCCTAGTGTTTAACCCCTTCCCTGCCAGTGTCATTTACACAGTGATCAGTGCATTTTTATAGCACTGATCGCTATATAAATGACAATGGTCCCAAAATAGTGTCAAAAGTGTTTGATGTGTCCGCCGCAATGTCGCAGTCACAATTAAAAAAAAAAAAAAAAAAAAAAAAATCGCAGATCGCCGCCATTACTAGTAATAAAATAAATATAATAAAAATGCCATAAATCTATCCCCTATTTAGTAGACGCTATAACTTTTGCGCAAAGCAATCAATATACACTTATTGCGATTTTTTTTCACCAAAAATATGTAGAAGAATACGTATCGGCCTAAACTCAGGAAAAAAAAATGTTTTTTTATATTTTTTTTGGGGATATTTATTATAGCAAAAAGTAAAAAATATTGCTTTTTTTTTCAAAATTTACGCTTTCTTTTTGTTTATAGCACAAAAAATAAAAACCGCAGAGGTGATCAATTACCACCAAAAGAAAGCTCTATTTGTGGGGAAAAAACGGACATCAATTTTGTTTGGGTGCAACATCGCACGACTGCGCAATTGTCAGTTAAAGCGACGCAGTGCCGGATCGCAAAAAATGGCCTGGTCATTGGGCAGCCAATTCTTCCGGGGCTGAAGTGGTTACAGGAGGTCTCCAACTTACAAGCCGACCTCAATGCACTAATTGGGCGACCATGTGGCAGATGAGGTTTAATGTTGATAAATGTAAAGTTCTGGAACTTGGGGGCTAAGAATATGAATTCATCATACATACTAGGGGGAGTACAACTGGGGGGATCCGTAGCGGAGAAGGATCTGGGGGGATCCGTAGTGGAGAAGGATCTGGGGGGATCCGTAGTGGAGAAGGATCTGGGGGGATCCGTAGTGGAGAAGGATCTGGGGGGATCCGTAGTGGAGAAGGATCTGGGGGGATCCGTAGTGGAGAAGGATCTGGGGGGATCCGTAGTGGAGAAGGATCTAGGGGGGATCCGTAGCGGAGAAGGATCGGGGGGGATCCGTAGTGGAGAAGGATCTGGGGGGGATCCGTAGTGGAGAAGGATCTGGGGGGATCCGTAGTGGAGAAGGATCTGGGGGGATCCGTAGTGGAGAAGGATCTAGGGGGGATCCGTAGTGGAGAAGGATCTAGGGGGGATCCGTAGTGGAGAAGGATCTGGGGGGGATCCGTAGTGGAGAAGGATCTGGGGGGGATCCGTAGTGGAGAAGGATCTGGGGGGGATCCGTAGTGGAGAAGGATCTGGGGGGGATCCGTAGTGGAGAAGGATCTGGGGGGGATCCGTAGTGGAGAAGGATCTGGGGGGGATCCGTAGTGGAGAAGGATCTAGGGGGGATCCGTAGTGGAGAAGGATCTGGGGGGATCCGTAGTGGAGAAGGATCTGGGGGGGATCCGTAGTGGAGAAGGATTTGGGGGGATCCGTAGTGGAGAAGGATCTGGGGGGGATCCGTAGTGGAGAAGGATCTGGGGGGGATCCGTAGTGGAGAAGGATCTGGGGGGGATCCGTAGTGGAGAAGGATCTGGGGGGATCCGTAGTGGAGAAGGATCTGGGGGGGATCCGTAGTGGAGAAGGATCTGGGGGGATCAGTAGTGGAGAAGGATCTGGGGGGGATCCGTAGTGGAGAAGGATCTGGGGGGGGATCCGTAGTGGAGAAGGATCTGGGGGGATCCGTAGTGGAGAAGGATCTAGGGGGGGATCCGTAGTGGAGAAGGATCTGGGGGTTTTGGTAGATCATAAGAGTAATAATAACATGCAATGCCAAGCTGCGGTTTCCAAAGCGAGCAAAGTCCTTTCTTGTATTAGGAGAGGTATGGACTCCAGAGAGAGAGATATTCTGTGTACGTGTCTCTCTGCAGCAGGGACTGGAGCGCTTGTCAGGATAAATCTGTGAAATTGTCACAACCCACAACCTACCTGTACCAACCACAGGGGTCCTCGCACTCGCAGAGTGTCAGTCCTTGGCACTCTTGTTGGTGTTCTGTGTAACTCCTGTGTGAGTATGGTGAGGCCTCTAGCACATGTCTGATGGGAGCACTGAAGTGCTTCCTGTTATAGACAGCAATTGCATCACTTCCACCACACCCTCCTGAGGTCATTTCCTGTTTATTATAGTGATTAAAGCTGAAAGGTTCCAGAGAGAGAGCTCTGTTGTTATAGAGCTGTCCATAGTGTGTACCTGTTCCTTGCCGCGTGATATTGCTACCCGAGCCTTGCTACGTTTATTGACTCTGATCCTTTGCTGCCTTCCCTGACCTTATGCTACGTTTGATTTAGATTATTGGACTTTCCCTTTTTGTACCACGTGTAGCACCCTCTACTTGGGTAGTGTGCTAGAGTTTAGATTTTTGTCAGTGCAGGTAAATTTGGGCAGGCCTAGCTTTTTGTTTTGATCTGTGGCTGGGAGTGGCTTAGAGTAGGCTGGTACTGTTCAAACCTGTGCAGCGGCCACCCGCCTTCCTCCTTCTCACTCTTTGGCTCGTTCACTGGAGAGGAAGGAGCGTGTGGTCTCCGCCATGCCCGTACCCCCTGGGTTGCAGAGGTTAGGCACACTTAGTTTCCTTACGGGTCTTTGCAGCGGCCCCCTCAGTGTTGGTTTCTGTCCCTAATGTGTAAGGACAAAAGTCTCTATGCCCCAAGTAACTCCAAGGTCCACACCAGTATATCACTCCAACGTAGAGCTTTATTTTCTTATGCATGAAAGGAGAAAGGTGTTAGGAAGACAGATGGAATTCAGGCACTCCTGGCTTCGTCGCCACTTGATCCCAAGTGGGCACAGCTCACCCGGATAGTCACCCAATGGCACTAGCAGCCGGTGTGTAGCTCGAACAGTCAATTTAGTTCCCTAATGGATGCGGCTAGGAGATCCTCTGCCACAGGATCTATGGTGCCCCAAACCTCCTGATAGTCCAGATGTTAGGCCCCTGGGTTCCGGATGGACGACATCCCTCTGGAGAGTTACTGGGCCCCTTCCTTCACTGTGATTTCCTCACCAGTCCTTCGAAACGGTCCTCCCCCAGCCTCCTCTTCCAGAAACGGGTCCCACTTGCAAGGCGGCACCCTGGGATTCTCCCCCCCCCCGAAGTGGGCTCCAGCTAAAGGTGCTGGGCCCAGGGCTGAAGTTGCAGTCCCAGGACTAAAGGTGCCTGGGACTGAGGCGCACATGGCCTGGAGGGCCATGCACTCGACACTGGACTCCACACAAACAAACGAACGACCCCCTACTCTATGGCGTTTGCCCCTTTTGTACCCCCTCCCGGCATGCAAAGCAGGTCCACCACACCCACTGTACGGCTGCCGAGAGGAGACACCAAATCGCTGCCCCATCACCTGTAGTTCAACCCCGAGTATAGATGACAGCGTCCCCCATACTTCTTAGGGGAACTGCACACCAGGTGAAATAGCAACAAGACAGAGTCCAGCAATTGAAACGATTTGAGTCAACTACCACTCAAATCACCCCTAAATTTGGAACCCCCGCCACACACTCCCCTCTCTTAAAGAGACACTGTCCCCAGTGTCTGGAGACAAATTTGCACGCTCAATCCTGAGCAGAACTATATACAACAAAAAAAAGAAAAAAATACCAGAGTGCCTGAATGAAAGAAGTGAATTTCAGCAAAGAAAAGAGACAGGAACATTTTTCACAAATAACATTTCCTCCTTCCATCCTATCGCAACTAGATCCCACCCAATCTCCGGTGAGTTGCTTGATGGTCTCCTGCATGGGAAAGAAAAACACAGATCACACAAATAAATAACAGTCTATCACTACTGTATGTACATGAACCAAACCATCCTTCCTGAAAGAGATAATTTGTTTCAGCTAACGATACACACTAAGCCTAGTGTATATATTTTTTTCTATAGCAGTACCATGTAAGTGCCTTTTAAAAGTTTATCAGAACACTACCACCTAGTGGCAGCACACACATGTGACTCTCTTTAGCCTAAGTGCGTTCTAACACACTACCACACAAGGATCCCCTTGTTGATCTCGCCGGCTTCCAGCTTGGCCCTGACTAGCTCTACCCAAAGTTCTTTTCACTTGATGAGAAAAAAAAAAACAACAAAACAGTCCTTCAAAAAGTAAAAGAATCTCTGTAAATAGCGTTCAGCACAGCAGTTCAAGGCATTGTCTTTTAAAAGTAGTAACACACACAAAAAAAAACACAAGTCCCACTTTAAAGGTAAAACCGTGGGTCAGGTAGAGTCAAAGACTTCCAGTCCTTGTCCAAAGTTTCGATGAAGTAGGTCGCATCATCCTTGTCTTTACTGCAGATCACGACTCGATCCGCATGTATGTGGCGACCAAGAGACCAGTCTTTTCGGCAGCCCTTATATCTTCCAGTCATCACTGCCGAACAAGTGAAGTATCTGTGGCCTTTCTTCACCTCTAAGCGATCCCATACAAAGTCACTATACCATCGCTCCCGAGAGGCCTCGATTTCAAACAATAATTCCTTTGGGACATATGGGTATTCCCATCCATAGTCCACAGCAACTTTCTGGTTCAACAGCCGCTGTAGTCGAGCCAAAGGCGGCATGGTCGCCCGATCTCTAGTACCTGGTAGGACAATGGCGTCCGGAGATCTCCTGGGGCGTACAGGCTCCAACTGCGGCATAGGAGGCCTCAGTGGTGAACGGGCCTCCGGTGCAGAAGGCACAGAGGACACCGAAGCGTGCAGAGCAGGCACGGGTACAATTTCTCCAGCATTAACAGGGGTTTCCACCCGGGGTGTAGTATCCCTAGAGTTCATAGGCGATCCCTTTGCATTACGAGGAGAAGTTAAAGAAATTTTGACCCATCCTTTGCTGACAAACAGTTCATCAATCTCTGCATTATCTCCCATATCAGAGGAAGAATCTATGTCCAAAGAGTCCCACATCTCTGCTGGCAGGCACACTCTAGTGGACACAGGATCATCTTTTCACAGTTCCTTTGGGTCAGGCACCCAGGCGTCCCCAATTGAACGGAAACTAACCTTGGTTCCTTTCCCCAGCCGACCTCTAACCGTCAGGGAAACTTCTCCGGCTGGACGATCCGAGCCAGGCGGGAGCTGGGTTCAGCCTCCACCACGGCTGCAGGAAGCCTTTCCGAGTCCTACCTTCCTTTTAGCAGGCGGAAGGAAGGGCCCTGTAGAGACTGATGCAGCATCCGCTGGGTTCTCCACCTCGAATTCCTCAATGGCCGGAGCTTCAGCCTTTACGATTGCCACCTCTGCGGGACGGCGCTTGGGAATGGCGGTGATAGCACACACCTCCTCCTCAGGAGTAACAGCACCTGAGGTCCAGTTTACTCGGTAGACTTTTGGCTTCTCTGTCGGCTGCTCTACCTCGAACAGGAATTCCCCACAGCGGGTACATCTTCCGAAAGGCCGAAGATGTACGATCAACCCCTGACACTTCACACAGATCATGCCCAAGGCCTCTGCATCTCGACATGCATAAAGGGCAAAGCGGCCCCTGGACTTCAGTCGGATTCCTGTGTCAGTCAATGAGGCGGCAATAGGGGTCACATCCATAGTTGGACCGGGCAATAGAACACAAGATCCCGGTGAAGCAGGTTTCCAAGAAGGAGCGGACATGTCGCTTCATCAACAGTTCATCAGATAATGTCCCCTTTTCGCGCCAAACGTACCACGTGGAGCTCACACTTTTCAAGCTCCTCCCCTTTCTTGTTCCTTTGCTGCAATTACTTTGCAGGCTTTTCCAGACTTGACACGCCCACAAACTACGCAGCCAAAAATTTCCAGGCCTGAGTGCTTTCTCTTACTTGTGATGCAGGTTGAATTTCACACAAACATGGCCGACCTCCACGAAGCTTTCACAGGGGACTAAAGTCCAAATTTCTCCCGGGGCATACACCACAAAAATCCCGGACCACGAGCCCCCACGTGCAGCAGCCACCCGCCTCCCTCCTTCTCACTCTTTGGCTCGTTCACTGGAGAGGAAGGAGCGTGTGGTCTCTTCCATGCCCGTACCCCCTGGGTTGCAAAGGTTAGTCACACCTAGTTTCCTTACGGTCTTTGCAGCGACCCCCTCAGTGTTGGTTTCTGTCCCTAATGTGTAAGGACAAAAGTCTCTTTGCCCCAAGTAACTCCAAGGTCCACACCAGTATATCACTCCAACGTAGAGCTTTATTTTCTTATGCATGAAAGAAGAAAGGTGTTAGGAAGACAGATGGAATTCAGGCATTCCTGGCTTTGTCTCCACTCAATCCCAAGTGGGTACAGCTCACCCGGATAGTCACCCAATGGCACTAGCAGCCGGTGTGTAGCTCGAACAGTCAATTTATGTCCCTAATCGATGCAGCTAAGAGATCCTCTGCCACAGGATCTATGGTACCCCAAACCTCCTGATGGTCCAGATGATAGGCCCCTCGTTTCCGGATGGACGACATCCCTCTGGAGAGTTACCGGGCCCCTTCCTTCACTGTGATTTCCTCACCAGTCCTTCGAAACGGTCCTCCCCCAGCCTCCTCTTCCAGAAACGGGTCCCCTCGCAAGGCGGCACCCTGGGATTCTTCCTCCCAAAGTGGGCTCCAGCTAAAGGTGCTGGGCCCAGGGCTGAAGTTGCAGTCCCAGGACTAAAGGTGCCTGGGACTGAGGCGCACATGGCCCCATGGCCTGGAGGGCCATGCACTCGACACTGGACTCCACACGAATGAACGACCCCCTACTCTATGGCGTCTGCCCCTTTTGTACCCCCTCCCGGCATGCACATCAGGTCCACCACACCCACTGTACGGCTGCCGAGAGGAGACACCAAATCGCTGCCCCATCACCTGTAGTTCAACCCCGAGTAAAGATGACAGCGCCACCCATACTTCTTAGGGGAACTGCACACCAGGTGAAATAGCAACAAGACAGAGTCCAGCATTTGAAAAGATTTGAGTCAACTACCACTCAAATCACCCCTAAATTTGGTATAGCAGTCCCTAAATTTGGAACCCCCGCTACACCTGCCGTACCAGATTCATTTTCCCGATCGTAGTTCAGGACCCCCTTCACCTATTACTATTAATTGGGATGAGGAATTTGAAGTCAAGGCCATCAGAGACTGCATGAAGAGAAGGGGCCAAATACAGTATTTAATTAAATGGAGAGGCTATGGTCCGGAGGAGAATTCTTGGGAACCTAGTAGTAATGAGCACGCAGCGGACTTGATTTGTGCATTTTTTCAAAAAAGATAATTTTTTAAGGGCGCTCCTTTTCAGCCGGGCTCGCGCGCAGAAGCGAATGCATACGTGAGTAGCGCCCGCATATGAAAACGGTGTTCAAACCACACATGAAGTATCGCCACGATCGTTAGAGCGAGAGCAATAATTCTAGCCCTAGATCTCCTCTGTAACTCAAAACATGCAACCTGTAGAATTTTTTGAAACGTGAAAAAATGACACTTTTTTTTGTAAAAAAGAAAACGGTAAAATAAATACGATTTTTTTTTTTTAAACATGCCCCGTCCCGACGAGCTCGCCTGCAGAAGCGAACGCATACGTGAGCAGCGCCCGCATATGAAAACAGTATTTAAACCACACATGTGAGATATTGCCGCGATCGGCAGAGCGAGAGCAATAATTCTAGCCCTAGACCTCCTCTGTAACTCAGACATGCAACCTGTAGAATTTTTTAAAGCGGATCTCCGGCGGCCACTTTTTTTATTTTTTTTGTCATTCAATTATTTTTAGCATATCAAAAGAGTACTCACTTCTCTGCTGTTTTTAATCATCCGCATTGCGATTCCGTCTGGAAGGAAAACTTTTATTTTATCAGTAAAGCTGTTTCCATTTTGCTTGTGGGCATGAGAAGCCCACAAGCACTTACTTCCTTGTTGCGGCGATAACTCGCACCAAGGCTCCGCAATGACTCCTGGGAGCAAGGACAAAAGCTCCCAGGATACATTGCGGGTGAAGAATATGACGCACTACCCGCAGAATACCCGCAGAAGAGGGAGACAGGAAGCCGAGTGACACATGCTACCGTTTGTTTTGTAATGCATTAGAGTATGCTATTTGTTGTGGAATTTCTAGGCTGTTGTTTGCAGAGCACACAGCCCATAATTCCTGTGCTAAATAAGCACACACTTTAGATTCATCTTTTTGCAATAATGCTATCTTTAGGTTTGCTAAGATCCACTCACCGTTCATCCCATCACTCATTCAAGGAAAGCAGCACCACACCGCTTATGTTCTCATCTCCAGCATCCCAGCATGACTGCCTAGCCGACGCCTAATCATAGGCTTTTATTAAACTCAAAAGATCTCAGACAGGAGGTGATTGGCTGCAGCAAGCAATCACCTCCCCCCCCATGGGCGGGGACATCACAGGATGTCCCTTCCACACAGGAGAATGACCATACAAGGACATCCTTCCAACCAGATACAATATTCATTCAAATAGACTAGCAGTGACATACACTGCTACCAATGACGGAAACTACATGACAATTATGCCTCAAATGGACCACAATTATTTTATAGTTATGCTACCGTTCCTGTGGACACAGATCTGTGCGCTCGGAGTCATTCAACGCCCCCCGCCAGGGGCTGGCCAGTTCCCCCACCGGGGCGCAAAACAACATCTCTAAATGGAGCAAACATCGCTGTTTCCATAGGAAGATTTTCCCGCCACCGATCTTCCACCAACGTCTGTATGTGCAAATACGCTCAGATGAGCGCATTACAGCAAAACTGACACTGGGGGGACATCTGACAACATACATTTCCATAAAAATCTCAACAACAGTCCTCCCTTTTTTGTCATATGCACCCCATGTGTCCCTCGATGAAAGTTGATATGCTTCTTACACCCGAAAATGAATCAGTCCTTAGTCCATAAAAAGGAAAACGCGGCTTGACATGTAGACTCTACTCTTCAGGGGCATGACTTATAAAGGAGGACACGACATGGTGAGCTGTAGTAATCGCCGATCGGTCTGTGATCCTCTGTGTCTTGTATGTGGGTCCGGCTTCGGGGCGTCTCATCAAGGAAACTCTGGTCACGCGTCAAATCAGGCAACAGGAGCATCTCGTCACGACATAGAAAGAATAGAAATGAAAACGACATGAGTATATATATTCCCACTTCCTTTAACCACGATCCGCTGTAAAATAAAAATTAGATCCCCAAAGATTACCAGACCCTTAAAATAGACTCCTCACCTTCACTTAGCTACAGCTCTGGCTTCAACAATTACATGAAGAACCCTATCCTTAACGGATGAGAATTGTTCAATCGTATCCCAAGCCCGAGCCCCCCCCCACCTTGTACATCCAGGACCCCATGCCCAGACCTGGTCGGAGTTGGTGAACAAATCCCTTCTAGCTGGCCCTGCCATTCTTAATTTCCTGCGCCATCAGATCCTCGCGATCGGCCGCGACCTAAAAAGTTGGGACAGCTTCACCATCACGCATGAACCTCTTGCTTCGGGGGAATTACCTTTATAAGCTGCAGATCCACATAAACACCAAACTAAAGTTCAAACACACTTGTGGGCTGCCTAGATACCCAAACCGACAAGAGGCAGAACCATTAAAACGAAAACCAATGTTACCCTCTAAAAATACATTGTTAGGTTCCATTGACAAGTGTCTGTCTGGAGTCTTCACTAGTTTGTCAAAACTCCTCATACCCATAATAACATCATAAATGGCATGTACCGCTGTCATCGCTGGGGACTAAAACTCGGTGAAGACTCAGAACAGACCATCGGTCCTGTTCGCTTTCTGAGCTAGTCAGGACATACACTTTACATAATAACTTGGGATGCTTTTCACCGTTACCCTCGCTAAAATTTACTAAACAACAAAAATATAAATAAACAAAGATACTCCTCATTCTTTGGTGTGGTTGAGCAGCTTCTTGCAGTGGCTGGCGTGGTCTCATCCCTCAAGCTTCTTTACAACGACCCAGTCACCTGGAACCATTGACAAAAGGTTCTTAGCCTCTGGGATGGGAACCTACTTCACCAGACTGCTGCTTGCCGATTCAAATTCTATCAAAGAAAGACAGTCTTGGCACAAACTTGGTTAGAATTACAGAGGTTATTATTAGTTTGAAAAAAACTGTCATTCTTACATTTATCACTTCTCCCCCCTTTTCTTCCTCATTACAGACTGAAGGAAGAAATGCGTGGTGCAGGAAAAAAGAAACAATGAAATAGCCTATGATACTTTTACCTCCCTTAGACTCATGCATTTATCCATATGTACCGCTGTCTACATACACCTGTTCTCTGTGTACAAACTCCTTGGACCTGAAAAATACTTATAAGCAAAATCATTACTCTATCCTTCATATTTAACCTGCAAAGAATGGAAAATAATAATGACATTCCTGTACATTGGTAAATTGTCAATGACATTCTTTCAAAACCGATTCAAACAAAACCCTCTGTAACCCTTACTTTTCCCGTTCCTACAAACATACAACAGCCGCGACGCATCGGAGGATCGCTGCGGTAAGTTCGAACATATTCACGTTACTACATACAAACATTCCAATACAAATGTGGGGGAGATACTTCATAGTTTCCAAAACCACAAATGAAAAAAAACAAAAACAGCCAGAATTCTCCCTTCACTCTTTCAGCAATAGAAAAAAATACAATGGGAACATGAGAGCAGCTCGAGAACCTTCCATGGACCAGCCATACAAAGTTCAAACAAACGGGCATGAGAATTTAACCTCCATCAACACTCATCATTACAGATTTCTGAAGCCACAGCTCAACTACATCCAAGGTTCCTTTATTCTGAGGTCTCGTACCTCCAGACATCAAAAGTACCTTCCAAAGGAGTACACCTTACTGTACCCTCTGACCAGATATGTCATCCTTTAAGGGGTCTCATGTCCGGAGCCCAAAAACCCAGACCTCATGTGCGGTGCAGTTGTCTGACTGGTGTGGAGCCTAATTTTTTTCCTCCAACGCATGGACGGCACATTACCCATGACGATTCGAATCGCTTATGAAGTGTCCCGCGTCCAGGACACCCTTGCACTAGTTTTCGGAGCAGTACTGCTTAGTGACCATTTTTACAGTACTGGCACCCGGCGTATTCCGATTATTTTACACGGCCTCCCGGTATGCTAGAATCTACTCCTCACGTTTACATGCTCTTCAACCGATTATCGGCAGCCCTGTAAACGTGTTTGTCAGACAACCTTCAAAGCATCATGAAATCCTCCACTATTCAAAACAATATTATGGCTTCTTTCTACCTGCATCTAGATGATAAAACAATGGTGATGCCCCCCGTTTGCTCTCTACCCAAAACTGTATTTCAGTACAAAACTTTACAAAACTGGAACAAAATATAAAAGACTTTTAAACGCCAAAATGCTTTCCATTTTCCTTCCAAACACAAATCTCATTCAGACAACCCCAAGCTCCTCCCACCAACTTTCTGCTGATATATAAATGCTGAAAAGAAACTTCCGGTTATGCTCAGCTACTTAAAAAAAAAAAACTGGTTTATTTACATATCAATTGTTCAGGAAGAGGGAGGGGGAGGGGAGGCCCAGCCACATTGCTGTGTCTATCAAGATTTCAATTTAAACATAACACACCGTTGTGCAAAAACTCTGTTAGTCTTACAATCCATCAAAATTCAGTGTAAAGTGAACTTTTTCATATACTGCAAAGTCAGCTGACCCTGCAATAGCTTACATTCACTTAAATGAAAACAGAGAAATCCCCAACCTAACACCACCTGCATGGAGTTTGCATGTTCTCCCTGTGTCTGCGTTGGCTTCCTCCCACACTCCAACTGCTGGTAGGTCAGCCAGATCCCATCCATAAATAGGCCCCAGCATGTGTGTGTGTCCGCAAGCACGTTGTGGCCCCTCGGGGTAAGACCGCGCTATTTCAAGATACCACTCTATTCAACTCAAAAGGCGATGCTTAGAAAAACAACTTAAACCAGAGACAAAACCATCCTTCCAGTATGTCACCCCGGCGTCCCAACACTCTCCCCAGCAGTGCACAGGTCAAACTGTAAACGCATAAAACAGAAGAAAACTGCGCCAATCAACAAATGCCAATACAGCATATTCAGGAGCCGTGTTGGCTAAACTGGAACTTCCTATCTCAAACTGTAAACGTCTCAAAATGGCCGACAAGCCAGGATAACAAAATGGTGGATGACCACCACCCCCACCTCATGGACAACAACAAAAATGGCGCCATGCAATTTTTCCCGCCAAAACCAGCATGGGACGTCACAATGAACACCACATGGGTTCCCCCACACAAAGACAAACACAAATGGCCTCCACCAGGTTCCAACGCAGAAAAGACCGCACTACATTCGCACCAAACATCAAAATCTGCCCCAAAAGCTGAGAAATTCCACCAGCAAGACAGCCGACAAATGCCACATGGTATAGTACCCAAAGGAAAGGTTCCCTTATAGGACACCCACAGGCTAAGGAAAAACTGTGCCTTAGCCTTGCGGTTTGCCTGCCATTTTAACAAAAGCCAAGAATGGCGCCATTACTTTTTCCCGCCAAAACCAGCATCTCTTTAAAAGAAAATCAAAAATGTTTTTCTCCACAAAGACAGACTACACAATTGAGATTTTTCTAAATGATCATCAAAATCCACTGAAAAAGGTGTCAGCTACACTCTACAAGGACCACATGTACACTTACAAACTTAGCCTCCCTTTTGCCAACTAAACAGCACATTCAATAAATGTGAGTTACATGACAATATTAAAAACATATTCATTTCTCTAAGTCCATATACTCTGAGATATTCACCACTTTTCTCTACCTAAAGTTCACACACAGTGGCCTCAGCTTCCATAACAAGCCATTGCAGAGACATACTATGTCTGCCTTCTAGCAATGCCTGGCCACTTGGATATGCGGCGGGAACTTTCAACTCAAAAACCAAACTCTTTACTTAAAATATTTTTACACTTATGGGGACATGTGTCTTTGTCCCCTATAAAGGCAAAAATGACAATCTATCCATTTCTATTTTTCATAGAAATCACAAACACCACACACATACAGTACAATGTTGCCTGCATGTCTGCTCAGAGATTCTTTCCCTCAGGGCACAGCCCCTGCAACACAAAACAGTGGGCAAGCCCTTCCCCCATTCAAGCACATGGCAGCCAAACAATCTACTTACAAACTTCTCAGTGCACTAAATCCCACAGCTATACCTTCATTTCATACACAATATAAAGTTTCCATCCGATCATCTCTCAGGGCCCTCCCACTACAAAACTCCTGCATGCTATTTACAGAAAGTCACCAACTTTCACCCTTGTAACTGAGATGCTGGCTGCCCCTCCCCCACTAAACCTCATGGCTCACAAACAATCGTCCACTTTACAAACTGCTCAGTACATCGCACAAACAGCCATCTCTTACACAATTTCAATCACACTCATGGGTACACATGTCCTACATCACACAAACAATCTAATCACACACAGGCATACCCACACAGGCATACACAAACAAATTCACAGGCCTACGATCGGATTCACAGGCATACGATCTCTCTCCCAACAAAATCACACACACACATGCACGATCGGATTCGCAGACATACACACACACTGCAAACTTAAAGCATTATTTCAAAAAGACAAATTTTTTTGTTCTTTTACAAAGTAGAGCCCCCCACATCGGAACGTAGATCCACTCTCCCCCCCCATCTCGATCCGATGTCCAAAGGGACTCCATCTATTCCCAAAGATCCTGGCCCGCCATAAACTGTTGTGGAATTTCTAGGCTGTTGTTTACAGAGCACACAGCCCATAATTCCTGTGCTAAATAAGCACACACTTTAGATGCATCTTTTTGCAATAATGCTATCTTTAGGTTTGCTAAGATCCACTCACCGTTCATCCCATCACTCATTCAAGGAAAGCACCACCACACCGCTTATGTTCTCATCTCTCAGCAGACCAGCATGACTGCCTAGCCGACGCCTAATCATAGGCTTTTATTAAACTCAAAAGATCTCAGACAGGAGGTGATTGGCTGCAGCAAGCAATCACCTCCCCCCCCATGGGCGGGGACATCACAGGATGTCCCTTCCACACAGGAGAATGACCATACAAGGACATCCTTCCAACCAGATACAATATTCATTCAAATAGACTAGCAGTGACATACACTGCTACCAATGACGGAAACTACATGACAATTATGCCTCAAATGGACCACAATTATTTTATAGTTATGCTACTGTTCCTGTGGACACAGATCTGTGCGCTCGGAGTCATTCAACACCCCCCGCCAGGGGCTGGCCAATCCCCCAACGGGACGCAAAACAACATCTCTAAATGGAGCAAACATCGCTGTTTCCATAGGAAGATTTTCCCGCCACCGATCTTCCACCAACATCTGTATGTGCAAATACGCTCAGATGAGCGCACTACAGCAAAACTGACACTGGGGGGACATCTGACAACATACATTAATACATTTCCATAAAAATCTCCACAACATATTTCATTAAGCTAATGTATAAAAATCGGGTGGAGCTCCGCTTTAAGCGTCGACTATGGAGATTTTAAAGGGTAAAAGTTTGTCGCCATTCTACGAGCGGGGCACAATTTTGAAGTGTGACATGTTGGGTATCAATTTACTCTGTGTAACATTATCTTTCACAATATAAAAAAATAAATTGGGCTAACTTTACCGTTGTCTTATTTTTTTAATTCAAAAAAGTGTATTTTTTTCAAAAAAAGTGCGCTTGTAAGACCGCTGCGCAAATACTGTGTGACAGAAAGTATTGCAACAACCGCCATTTTATTCTCTAGGGTGTTAGAAAAAAATATATATAATGTTTGGGGGTTCTAAGTAATTTTCTAGCAAAAAAAACTGTTTTTAACTTGTAAACACCAAATCTAATGGCGCGTACACACAACCATTTTTCCTGTCATGCAAAAAAACGCTCGAGCAAAGCGCGGTGACGTACAACACGTAGGACGGCACTATAAAGGGGAAGTTCCATTCAAATGGCGCCACCCTTTGGGCTGCTTTTGCTGATCCCCGTGTTAGTAAAAGTTTGGTGAGAGACGATTCGCGCTTTTCAGCCTCGTGCTTTTCAGTCCGTTACAGCGTGACGAATGTGCGATCTCCATTCTGAACACTAGTTTTACCAGATTGAGCGCTCCTGTCTCATACTTGATTCTGAGCATGCGCATTTTTTTTCCCCTCGGAAAAGCATACACACGAGCGGTTTTCGCGACGAGAAAAAAACGACAAGAAAAAATAGAGCAGGTTCTAATTTTTTTGCGGGCAGTTTTCTCGTCGAGAAAACTGCTATGGATAATACACACGACCGGTTTTCCCAACCAATCTAAAAATGGCAGTTTTCTCGTCATGAAAAACGGTCGTGTGTACGGGGCATCAGAAATAGGCTTGGTAATGTAGTGGTTAACCACTTAAAGTTGTTGTAAACCCAACCACACGACTTGCACCTACAGGTAAGCCTAGATTAAGGAGATAGTAGCTGTAAACACACAGCACCGATGACGTCACACCCATGCGCACTAGCGGGCCGGCATCATTGCCGGTTTTCTGAATGGGATCTTGCCGGCCCGAACACGCCT
The DNA here is from genome assembly GCA_029206835.1 of Rana muscosa. Classification (NCBI taxonomy): domain Eukaryota; kingdom Metazoa; phylum Chordata; class Amphibia; order Anura; family Ranidae; genus Rana; species Rana muscosa. Next base: position 1,278,443,931 of record CM055116.1, on the reverse strand, counting down.
GCGTGTTACGCCATCGCTGCTCCGGCCAATCACAGCGCCGGAACGGCGATAACAGGAAGGGACATCGAGGCAAGATGGCACCGGAGGGGAACGAGGAGCAGTTCGGGGGCTTCGATTTCAAGTAAGTCATTCATAATGAGCTAGTATGCTACAGTATGCATACTAGCTCATTATGCCTTTCTTTTGCCGGGTTTATTTAAAAAAAAACAAAAAAAAAACGGCTTTACTTCCTCTTTAACCTGTTGTCCACCGCCCACCGTCAAATGACGGCGGGCGGAAGACACTCTCATTCTGACAGGACGTCATATGACGTCCTGCCTTTAAAACGAGCTAGGGGGCGCGCATGTGCCCGCTGCGTTGCTGGGGACCCGATGCGCGTGCCCGGCGGCCACGATGGCCGCCGGGCACCCGCGATTGCCCAGGAACCGAGCAGGAAAGTGGATCTGTGTGTGTAAACACACAGATCCACATCCTGTGAGGGAGAGGGGACCGATGGTGTGTCCCTTGTACATAGGGACAACCATTGGTCACCTCCCCCAGTCAGTCCCCTCCCCCCACAGTTAGAACACATTGAGGAAACACATTTAACCCCTTCCTCACCCCCTAGTGGTTAACCCCTTCCCTGCCAGTCACATTATCACAGTAATCAATGCATTTTTATAGCAGGGATCGCTGTATAAATGTGAATGGTCCCAAAAATGTCTCAAAAGGGTCCGATGTGTCCGCCACAATATCGCAGTCACAATAAAAATCGCAGATCGCCGCCATTACTAGTAAAAAAAAAATGCTATAAAACTATCCCCTATTTTGTAGACGCTATAACTTTTGCGCAAACCAATCAATAGGGATGAGCTCGGTGTTCGAGTCGAACATACGTTCGACTCGAACATCGGCTGTTCGATCGTTCGACGAAGATCGAACGATTTGGGCCGTTCGCGCCTAATTCGAGTGACGCGAACGGCCCACAATGCACTACGCCATCGCAGTGTCATCCAGGCGCTGTGATTGGCCAAGCATGCACTGTGACCCCGCATGCTTGGCCAATCACAGCGCCGGCAGCGAGGAGAGCAATGATTGGCCACAGGCAGGATGCCTGTGGCCAATTATTGCTGAGGGTGTTTAGTACACGCCCCACACTATAAAAGGCCGCCAGCACGGCGGCCTAGTGTAGTGTGTTCCGGAGCAGGGAAAGAGAAGCATAGGCAGGGACAGTGACATTTATTTTTTTCTTGCTTAACCTGGATTCCTTTAGTTTAGGGAAAGAGAAGGATAGGTAGGGAGAGTGTCAGTGTGTTTTACTGTGCGAATCCTTGTTTCTAGGGACAGGGAAGGACAGTGAGGGAAATTCTCCTTGTGCTATAGTGTGCTTTAAAAAAACATTTTTTCTAGGGACAGAAAACTATAGGTAGGGAGAGTGTCAGTGTGTTTTACTGTGCGAATCCTTGTTTCTAGGGACAGGGAAGGACAGTGAGGGAAATTCTCCTTGTGCTATAGTGTGCTTTAAAAAAACATTTTTTCTAGGGACAGAAAACTATAGGTAGAAAAAGTGTCAGTTTCTTTCACTGTGATAATCCTTGTTTCTAGGGACAGGGAAGGACAGTGAGGGAAATTCTCCTTGTGCTATAGTGTGCTTTAAAAAAACATTTTTTCTAGGGACAGAAAACTATAGGTAGGAAGAGTGTCAGTTTCTTTCACTGTGATAATCCTTGTTTCTAGGGACAGGGAAGGACAGTGAGGGAAATTCTCCTTGTGCTATAGTGTGCTTTAAAAAAAAAAAAATTCTAGGGACAGAAAACTATAGGTAGGGAGAGTGTTAGTGTGTTTTACTGTGCGAATCCTTGTTTCTAGGGACAGGGAAGGACAGTGAGGGAAATTCTCCTTGTGCTATAGTGTGCTTTAAAAAAACATTTTTTCTAGGGACAGAAAACTATAGGTAGGGAGAGTGTCAGTGTGTTTTACTGTGCGAATCCTTGTTTCTAGGGACAGGGAAGGACAGTGAGGGAAATTCTCCTTGTGCTATAGTGTGCTTTAAAAAAACATTTTTTCTAGGGACAGAAAACTATAGGTAGGAAGAGTGTCAGTTTCTTTCACTGTGATAATCCTTGTTTCTAGGGACAGGGAAGGACAGTGAGGGAAATTCTCCTTGTGCTATAGTGTGCTTTAAAAAAACATTTTTTCTAGGGACAGAAAACTATAGGTAGGGAGAGTGTCAGTTTCTTTCACTGTGATAATCCTTGTTTCTAGGGACAGGGAAGGACAGTGAGGGAAATTCTCCTTGTGCTATAGTGTGCTTTAAAAAAACATTTTTTCTAGGGACAGAAAACTATAGGTAGGAAGAGTGTCAGTTTCTTTCACTGTGATAATCCTTGTTTCTAGGGACAGGGAAGGACAGTGAGGGAAATTCTCCTTGTGCTATAGTGTGCTTTAAAAAAACATTTTTTCTAGGGACAGAAAACTATAGGTAGGAAGAGTGTCAGTTTCTTTCACTGTGATAATCCTTGTTTCTAGGGACAGGGAAGGACAGTGAGGGAAATTCTCCTTGTGCTATAGTGTGCTTTAAAAAAACATTTTTTGTAGGGACAGAAAACTATAGGTAGGAAGAGTGTCAGTTTCTTTCACTGTGATAATCCTTGTTTCTAGGGACAGGGAAGGACAGTGAGGGAAATTCTCCTTGTGCTATAGTGTGCTTTAAAAAAACATTTTTTCTAGGGACAGAAAACTATAGGTAGGAAGAGTGTCAGTTTCTTTCACTGTGATAATCCTTGTTTCTAGGGACAGGGAAGGACAGTGAGGGAAATTCTCCTTGTGCTATAGTGTGCTAAAGCATTCCTCATCAACCATCTTTGAAATCCTTGTTTTTTGGACAGTCAGGGAAATTGTCGTTGTGCTATTCTGTGCAAAAGCAATCATCCTCAACCATATTTAGAAATCCTTAAGTAAAGGGACAGAGAAGGACACCTGAAGGTAGCCCTTATTGCTTTTTTCCCATCTCCCTGCAGGCCATCTATTAGAATGTCTGGAAGGCAAACAAGGAGAGGCAGACAGTCAGGAGGCAATAAAAGAGGGCAAGCAGGCTCTGTGTCTGGGGGCAACAGTGCTGGTCGTGGACGCGGTGCATTGTCATCAGCACATGGCCATGGGACACGCTTGTCCTTCTTTTCGGCAGCTGGACATGTTGAGCCACATCATGCCGAAGACTTGGTAGAGTGGATGACCAAGCCCTCCTCCTCCTCCTCATCCTCTCTCACCCAGGCTCAGGGTACTGGCAAAGCAGCTGCCAAAGCGTCCTCTTCCCTGGTATCAATGTCAGACTCATCATCAGTCACTCCTTCCCTAGACCCACCATGTCCTCCTCCTGAGGAGTCCCCCGAACTGTTTGAGCACAGTGTTGGGTACATGCTCCAGGAGGATGCCCAGCGTTTCGAAGGGTCTGATGATGAAACCCAGCTACAGGAAGGCAGTAGGGTGAGAGCAGACAGAGGGGATGCTCAAGAAGGACACCAATCTGGCAGTCATGTTCCAGCAGCTGCAGCATACTGCCAGATTGGCTCCAGTGATGAGGAGGGAGGGGATGATGAGGTCACTGACTCCACGTGGGTGCCTAATAGGAGAGAGGAGGAGGAGGAGGATGAGGAGGAGGCACATCTCCAACGAGGCAGGATGCCCTTTGGTGGCCAGCGTAAGGGCAGTACACCGACGGAATCACACCGCAGAGCTCCGCCTGTGCAGGGCGCTGCCTCTGCCCGTCATTCAAAAAGTTCTTTGGTGTGGGCCTTTTTTGAGGCTAGTGCATCAGATCGCACAGCTGCTGTTTGCAACATATGTCTCAAGCGTATATCGCGTGGCCAAAACATCAGCCGCTTGGGTACCACATGCCTGACCAGACATATGTTGACCTGCCATGCAGCTCGTTGGCAAGCCTACCTCAAAGACCCACACCAAAGAACAAAGCGGACCTCTCCTTGCACCGCATCAGCTGGGATCTCCAACCCCACTATAACTTCAGTCCTCTCTGAAACATGCACTGAGAGGAATGAAGGTGTAGAATTAGGTGTGTCACAGCCAAGTACTTGCGGCCACTCTGCTAGCAGTACACCGACGTCCGATTCTAGCAGGCAAATTTCCCTGCCCCAGCTGCTGGACCGTCGAAAGAAGTTCACTCCCAGCCATCCACATGCCCAGCGGTTGAATGCTAGCTTGGCTAAATTGCTAGCGCTTCAACTGCTGCCTTTTCAGTTGGTAGACTCGGCCCCCTTCCGTGAGTTTGTGCAATGTGCGGTTCCTCAGTGGCAGGTTCCCAAAAGCCACTTTTTCTCACGGAAGGCTATTCCGGCTCTCTACCGGCATGTGGAAGGCAATGTCTTGGCCTCGCTGGACAGGGCGGTCAGCGGTAAGGTGCATATTACCGCTGACTCATGGTCCAGCAGGCATGGACAGGGACGTTACCTTTCTTTCACGGCCCATTGGGTCACTCTTTTGGCAGCTGGGAAGGATGCAGGACAAGGTGCAGTAGTGTTGGAGGTTGTTCCACCGCCACGCCTCCAAAATGCTACTACTGGTTGTGACACACCTCTCTCCTCAACCCCCTCCTCTTCTTCTTCCTCCATGGCCTCTTCCTGTGGTTTGTCCTCGGAACCAGCGGTGCTCCGTAGGCGTTCAAGGGGCTACGCAAGTACGCAGGCAAAAAGATGCCATGCCGTGCTTGCGCTGGTGTGTTTGGGGGACAGAAGCCACACTGGGGCAGAGGTCCTGTCTGCTCTGCAGGGCCAGGCCGAGAGGTGGTTGACGCCACGCCAGCTTAAGCCAGGAATGGTGGTTTGCGACAATGGCACCAACCTCCTCTCCGCCCTCCGACAGGGACAACTGACCCATGTGCCCTGTGTGGCTCACGTCCTTAACCTGGTGGTGCAGCGGTTCTTGGGCAGGTACCCGGGCTTACAGGATGTCCTGAGGCAGGCCAGGAAAGTCTGTGTGCATTTCCGCAGATCTTATAATGCCAGTGCTCGCCTGGCTGAGCTGCAAAAGGAGTTGAACCTGCCCAAGAACCGCCTTATATGTGACATGCCCACCAGGTGGAACTCAACGTTGGCCATGCTGCAGCGGCTGCACACGCAGCAGAGGGCCATCAATGAGTACCTGTGCGACTACGGCACCAGGACAGGGTCAGGGGAGCTTGTTTTTTTTTCTCCACGCCAGTGGGGCATGATCAGGGATGCATGCACTGTCCTGGCACCATTTGAGGAGGCCACGAGGATGGTGAGCAGTGACAGTGCATGCATCAGTGACACTGTACCTCTTGTCCACCTGTTGGAGCACACGCTGCGTGGAATAATGGACAGGGCACTTGAGGCAGAACAGAGGCAGGAAGAGGAGGACTTCCTTGCCTCTCAAGGCCCCCTTTACCCAGACAGTGTTCCTTCTGTCCCACCCATCGCACAGGAAGAGGAGGAGGAGGAGGAGGAGGAGGATTGTGTCAGCATGGAGGTGGAGGCTGGCACTCAGCATCATCAGCAGCAGTCTTTTAGGGATGATTTACAGTCCCAAGAAACCAGTGGACTTGTACGTGGCTGGGAGGAGGTGGCTGCGGATCATGTCGTCCTTAGTGACCCAGAGGACTCCGGAGCGAATGCCTCAGCAAACCTACGCTGCATGGCCTCCCTGATCCTGCAAAGTCTGCGGAAGGATCCTCGTATTCTTCGGATCAAGGAGAGGGACCATTACTGGCTGGCCACTCTCCTTGATCCACGGTACAAGGGTAAGGTTGCGGACCTTATGTTACCGTCGCAGAGGGAGCAGAGGATGAGACAACTCCGGGAGGCCTTGCAGAAAGGTCTGTGCAACGCGTTCCCAGAGACTGGGAGGTTACAAACTCCTGGTCCTGGACAACGAGTTGCTGAGGCTTCGGCCAGTCAAAGAAGGAGCGGTGGGGAAGGTGGCCGTCTGACCGATGCGTTCAGACAATTCTTTAGTCCGCAGCCCCAAAGTATGATCGGTTCCAGCAACCATCGCCAGCGTCTGATAAACATGGTGCAGGAATATCTAGGGGCAACGTCAGACTTGGACACCTTCCCCACCGAAAATCCTCTGGCTTACTGGGTCTTGAGGATGGATCACTGGCCAGAGCTTGCACAGTATGCAATTGAGCTACTGGCCTGTCCTGCATCCAGCGTTCTTTCGGAACGCACATTCAGTGCTGCTGGAGGATTTGTCACGGATCACAGGGTGCGCCTGTCCACCGACTCGGTTGATCGACTGACTTTCATCAAGATGAACCAGTCTTGGATCACCACCAGCTACCACACACCTGATGCTGATATAACAGACTAATTGACTTTAACATGTCACATCCCTTCAAGACTGATGCTGATGCTGAGTGCCTGTGCTGTTATGTTGACTGGCTATCCTCCTCCTCCGAGTCCTCAATGATACGATTGATGATGATAGCTTGGAAGATCATTTTTGTTTATGGGTGCCGCCACCAGTGGCTAAGGCCCAATTTTTCAGCCCCTGTTTTACAGGGGCGTGTAATTAAAATTTTTTTAGCAATAATTTGCCATAGGGCTCATTGCTGTGCTCCAAGTACAGTATCTGTGAGGGGTTGGAGTGTTGTGGCACCAGTGCCTAAGGCCCAATTTTTCAGCCCCTGTTTAACAGGGGCGTGTCATTACAATTTTTGAAGCAATACTTTGCAACAGGGCTCATTGCTGTGCTCCAAGTACAGTATCTGTGAGGGGTTGTAGTGTTGTGCCACCAGTGCCTAAGGCCCAATTTTTCAGCCCCTGTTCAACAGGGGCATGCAATTACAATTCTTGATCTAATAATTCACAGCAGGGCCCATTGCTGCACCCACCAAGAGTAACTGTCAGGGCTTACAGTGTTGTGGCAACGCCACCACCACCACCACCACCACGAAAGGCCCAATTTTTCAGCCCCTGTTCAAAAGGGGCATGTAATTACAATTCTTGATCTAATAATTCACAGCAGGGCCCATTCCTGCACCCACCAAGAGTAACTCTGAGGGCTTACAGTGTTGTGGCAACGCCACCACCACCACCACCACGAAAGGCCCAATTTTTCAGCCCCTGTTCAAAAGGGGCATGTAATTACAATTCTTGATCTAATAATTCACAGCAGGGCCCATTCCTGCACCCACCAAGAGTAACTCTGAGGGCTTACAGTGTTGTGGCAACGCCAGCACCACCACCACCACGAAAGGCCCAATTTTTCAGCCCCTGTTCAAAAGGGGCATGTAATTACAATTCTTGATCTAATAATTCACAGCAGGGCCCATTCCTGCACCCACCAAGAGTAACTCTGAGGGCTTACAGTGTTGTGGCAACACCACCACCACCACCACCACCACGAAAGGCCCAATTTTTCAGCCCCTGTTCAACAGGGGCATGCAATTACAATTCTTGATCTAATAATTCACAGCAGGGCCCATTGCTGCACCCACCAAGAGTAACTCTGAGGGCTTACAGTGTTGTGGCACCAGCACCACCATCAAAGGCCCAATTTTTACTACCACTGTTCAACAATTATATGTAATTAAAATTCCTGATATAATAGTTGACAGCAGGGCGTTCCAGCACCAACCAAGAGTAACTGTGAGTGCTTACAGTGTTGTGCCAACACCAACAACTAAGGGGCCTATTTCTGCAGAGTATATACGGCAGGTCCCTACTTTCAAACATCCAACTTACAAACGACTCCTACTTGCAAACGCAAGAAGACAACAGGAAGTGAGAGGAAATCTACCCCTTGGAAGGAAAATTCTCTCCTGTAAGAATTAATATGGGAGAAAGGTGTCTCCTCTGTACTGATGCTTTATCACCAATCCTTGTTTCAATAAAAACCCCACTTTTCAAAAACATTTGTCATTGGGACGGAAAGTGAGGTGAAATGTTCTGAACAGGGGCACAGACAGCAAAACAAATGTTACAGGGGTGATAACCCTTACCTATGTTTTCCAAAAAGTTTAAAAATAGATTTTTGGGCTGGAGCTACACTTAAACAATGTACCTGTTCAAAATTACAAACAGATTCTACATAAGAACAAACCTACAGTCCCTGTCTTGTATGCACCGCCTGTATACGGCTGTTCAGAGTATATAGGGCCTTTTTTTATTTTATGTGCGGGGTTCCCCTTAATATCCATACAAGACCCAAAGGGGCTGGTAATGGGCTGGGGTAGGGGGGGGGGGGTCATGGGGTAGCTATGCCATTTTTCTTAAAGATTTTCATCCATATTACCGGGACCAGACATTACATTAAAGCCGCAAGAAGTTTTAAATGGCTTTTTTTCCTTTAGAAGTGTAATTTTGTGCAGGGACAGTTCTAAACACGGGAAACACGTGGCACTTCACAGGCATACTTTAGACACCCCCCAGGTACGATATTTAAAGGAATATTTGACTTTTTTTTTTTCACTTTATGCATCATTAAAATGACTGCTCCCGAAAAACGACCATTTTTAAAACTTCTTTTTGCATTGATACATGTCCCCTGGTGCAGAACCCGGGTTCCCAAACCCTTTTTAGGACAATAACATGCATAATAGTTGTTATAATTAGCACTTTAGAATCCGAACGTTCGCATCCATTGTATTTAATAGGGTTCTAATGTTCGTACGAACTTTCGGTCCGTTCGCGGGTTCTGGTGCGAACCGAACCCGGGGGTGTTCGGCTCATCACTACCAATCAATACACGCTTACTGCGATTTTTTTTTACCAAAAATATGTAGAAGAATACGTATCGGCCTAAACTGAGGAAAATTTTAATTGGAAAAAATAAATAAAAATGGGTATTTATTATAGCAAAAAGTAAAAAATAGTGTTTTTTTTCCAAACTGGACACTCTTCTTTTGTTTTAAACGCAAAAAATAAAAACCACAGAGGTGATCAAATACCACCAAAAGAAAGCTTTATTTGTGGGGAAAAAAAGGACGCAAATTTTGTTTGGGAGCCACGTCGCACGACCGCGCAATTGTCATTCAAAGTGTGACAGCGCTGAAAGCTGAAAAATGGCTTGGGCAGGAAGGGGTTTTCGTGCACAGTAGGGAAGTGGTTAAGGACCGGGTCTATTTTTCAGACTCAGTGTTTACAAGTTAAAATTGTTTTTTTTTTTTTTTGCTAGAAAATTACTTAGAACCCCCAAACATAATATTTTTTTTATAACACCCTGGAGAATAAAATGGCGGTCATTGCAATACCTTCTGTCACACTGGATTTGCGCAGCGGTCTTACAAGCGCACTTTTTTTTGAAAAAAAACAAAACTTTTTTTAATTAAAAATTAAGACAACAGTAAAGTTAGCCCAATTTCTTTTTATATTGTGAAATATAAATTGATACCCAACATGTCGCGCTTCAAAGTTGCGCCCGCTCGTGGAATGGCGACAAACTTTTACCCTTGAAAATCTCCATAGGCGACGTTTAAGAATTTCTAGAGGTTCCATGTTTTGAGTTACAGAGGTCTAGCGCTAGAATTATTGCTCTCGCTCTAACGATCACGGCCATACCTCACGTGTGGTTTGAACACCGGTTTCATATGCAGGCGCTACTCGCGTATGCGTTCGCTTCTGCATGCGAGCTAGGCGGGATGGGGCGCTCGAATTATTTTGTCCTTATTTATTTAACTTTTTGTTTTTAATTTTGACACTGTCCTTTAAAAAAAAAAAAAAAAAAAGTGTCACTTTTATTCCTGTTACAAGGAATGTAAACATACCTTGTAGAAAAAAAGCATGACAAGACCTCTTAAATGTGAGATCTGGGGGGGTCAAAAAGACTTCACATCTCATATTTACACTAAAATTTATTTAAAAAATTGGATTTTTTTACTCACCGTAAAATCCTTTTCTCTGAGTTCATGGACGGACACAGCCTTAATCTTGACAAAGTGGGTATTAGCCTTCCTTCAGGAGTGACTAGGCAGAAAGTGTTAACAACTTCAAAGCGGAACATCCCCGCCCAGGGGGCGGTTCTACTGACTATATCCTCTCAGCCTGCACTAAGCAGATCAGTTTGTCAAAAAGCAGTACAAACCTAAAAAAGAGAGGGTGGGTGCTGTGTCCGTCCATGAACTCAGAGAAAAGGATTTTGCGGTGAGTAAAAAAAAATCCTATTTTCTCTTTCGTTCATGGACGGACACAGCCTTAATCTTGACAAAGTGGGACGTCCCAAAGCAGTGTCAAAATGAGGGGTGGGAACAGCATTAAAACAACTTCACCCCAAAACAAAACAAGACAGAGCTCCTCAACGGAGTAGTTGCAACTCTAAACAGCCGCCTGCAATACCTTGCGGCAGAAAGAAGCATCCGAAGATGCACACACCTCAACTTGTAAAGTTTAGTGAAAATGTGAACGGACGACCAGGTCGCCGCCTTACACACCTGGGAAACAGACGCTTGATGCTCCCAGAGCTTGGACAGCATCCAAGAAATACAACGTCGTCTCCTCAGGATTCGACGGATGAGGACACAAGGATGGCAGTACAATGTCTTCCTTGAGATGGAAGGTCGAAACGACCTTGGAAGAAAAGAAGGCCGCGGACGCAGCACCACCTATCCTTGTGGAAGATCAGATAAGGAGCCTTGTATGACAGGGCTGCCAGCTCAGAAACCCGTCCTAACTGACGTAACAGCCACCAAAAGGACCTCTTTCTGAGAAAGTGTTAACAAGGGAATCTCCCTGATGTTCTCAAACGGTGGTTTCTGAAGCACCGAGAGGCCATGCTGTTAATCCAAGAGGCACCTCTTGCCCTGGTCGAATGCGCCGGGAAAGCGAGGCGCCCGACCCTTTATGGCGTAAGCCTGATAATGATCTGTCGGATCCACCTCAAGATGGTAACCGACGAGACCGCTGGGCCCTTCTTGGGACCAGCCACCGAAACAAACCGTGAGTCTGAACTCCGGAACGGAGCAGTAACAGACAAGTATACTCTTAGAGCTCGGAAAACGTCCAAGGAATGCAACGTCGTCTCCTTAGGATTCAATGGATGAGGACACAAGGATGGCAGTACAATGTCTTCCTTGAGATGGAAGGTCGAACGACCTTAGGAAGAAAAGAAGGCTGCGGACGCAGCACCACCTTATCCTTGTGAAAGATCAGATAGGGAACCTTGCATGACAAGGCTGCCAGCTCAGAAACCCGTCTTAACTGATACAACAGCCACCAAAAGGGCCACTTTCTGAGAAAGTGTCAACAAGGGAATCTCCCTATGTTCTCAATCAGTGGTTTCTGAGGCACTTAGAGGCCATGCCATTAAAGCCCTTAACTGTAAAGCAGGATGGCGTATGGGACCTTGCGAAAGCAGGTCCTCTCGTAGGGGTAGACGCTAAGGGACGTCTGCTATACAAGTCCCACGGAGGGAGTGGAGGGCGGACCGGAGAGCCGCATGCCGAACCCCCTGTACAAATGTTCTCACTAAAAAGTGAGCCCCCAGGGGTCGTTGAAAAAAGACAGCCAGGGCAGATATCTGCCCCTTAATTGTACTTAAAGTAAAATTTTTGGTCCGCCCCACGCTGTAAGAACAGCAGGACTCTGGAACTAAATAAGTACGCGGATGCCACCTCCTTTCCTCCAAATGGATATGTAGGTCTTCTAAGTGCGATGGTAAATCTTCCGGAGGACGATTTCCGAGCACTCCTCATGGTAGAGGTCACCAAGTCTAACAGGCCCCGGTCTCTTAGCACCTGGCTCTCAATAGCCATGCCGTTAAGCCAGTGACTGTAAAACAGGATGGCGTATGGGACCTTGCGACAGTAGGTCCTGCTACCAGATGCACTAGATCGGCGTACCAAGGACGCCAAGGCCAATCCAGAGCAATTGGGATCATTGGAATCCTTCAGTCTGTGAAGCAGATGAGGAAGGAGCTTCAGAGGAGAGAAGGCATAGATTAGCCGGTACTGACTCCACGGTGCCACCAACGCATCTGTCGCGTCTGCCCATGGGTCTCTTGATCTGGCTACAAACCTCAATACCTTCCGAAAAGCCAGGATCTATGTCTGGGGGGGGCCCTCTCCTGCCACCGATAAAAGTGATCTTGCGGCAAATCCGCCGCAGATACAACTTTTATCTGAAAGCAGACCACCTGCTGAAGAAGAGGACACCGGGGTTATAGTAGCTAGCTGCTGCCATAACAACGGAATTCCTCTTCAAACAGCCACGTAAAACGACGGCGGGGCGGTTGGCAAGTGGTTAAAGTGTCACCTATGGTGATTTTTGAGCACCATGACACTGGCAGTGAAGGGGTTAACCTGTAGGGGGTGCTGAAGGGGTTAAGTGTTTCCTAGGGAGTTAATACTACTGTGTGGGGGCATGGCTTGGCATGTGACGTCACTGATCGTCGTTCCCTATGACAGGGAACAGACGATCAGTGACACTCACACTAGGAAGCACGGGGAGAGGTTTGTTTACACCTACCTCTCCCCGTTCTTCAGCTCTGTGACCCGATCGCGGGACACCGCCGGCGATCGGGTCCACGGGTCCCGCGGGCGCGGTTACGGAGCTCAGGACCGGGTCGCGAGCGCGACCCGTGGCTGGGCTTCTTGAAGGCGACGTACCTGTACGTGCTTGTGCCCAGCCGTGCCATTCTGCCGACGTGCATCGGGCGTGAGGCGGTCCTTAAGTGGTTAAAAAAACTGTTGCACAAATATCACATGAAACAAAAGTTTGCAACTATCACCTTTTTATCGTACAGGGCCTCTGCTTTCAGAAAATATATAATGTTCTCGGGGTTTATGTAATATTACATTTTTACATGTATGTGACATTATACATATATACAGTGGAACCTCGGTTTAATAAAACTCGGTTAACGAGCATTTTGATTTACGAGCAACTTTAAAAAAAAAAAATCTGACTCGGTTTGCGAGTGTTGTCTCGCAAGACGAGCAGAATTCAACTTAATAGGGCCTGCAGTATCACATTTGGCCTGAGGTGCGGGGGTGCCGGAGCCGAACAGTGACGATCGCAGCCGTTCGGCGCCGTTCGGCGCCGTTCGGCAATGCTCAGAAAGACACAGGAATACTCCGTTTCCGTGCCTTTCCGATGTTTGCCGAGGTCAGCCGACGTGTCCTCGGGCCTTTCCGGCCGTTTCCGAGGCTCTCCGGTGCCCCCCACCTCTGGCCACATGCGGTATTGCATCCCATTGAAGTTAATGCGGAACTAATTATTTTCGTTTCCCTTGACTTCAATGGTGAAACTCGCTTCGATATGCGAGTACTTTGGATTACGAGCATTCTCTTGGAACGGATTATGCTCGTAATCCGAGGTTCAACTGTATATATTGTACAGGACGCCGTGGAAGGACGCTATATTTCCCCTCTGTTTGGGCTGTGGTTCCTTTAAGGGAACAGAAAGGGTTAACACACCTGTCCAAGGAAGTGGTTTAAGACAGACAGGAAGTTGTAGGAGAGGGTGAAGGAGTATAGTGAAGACTGTGCATGGTGAATGGTGGACATTGCAAAGCTGTGAAGGCTGTGAAAAGCTGTGATTTCACATGGCAGTGGCCTGCCTGGAAGCCTGCTAGCTGGGGAAGCTACCTACAACCTAAAGAAAGGACTGTTAAACTGCGGTAGCAGTTCTGAACTCTACAAGTCGGTGAGACTGGTATTTCTTTTGTTTTTGCTGCTGTAAAGCCATTTAAGTTTAATAAACCTTCTTTTGGACTGAAAAGCCTGTGTCCTGCGATGTAGCTGGTTCCCCAAACATTACACTGGTGCTCGAATGCGGGAAGGACAGAATAACAGGCATAAGAAGAAGAAAAAAAAAACATTTATTTTTTATTTGCATTGAACATGACATTGAACTGACAGTTAAAGGGACAGTACATTGGAAACGTTGAAAGCCGAAGCAATGGAGGAGCTAATTAAACAGTTGTCCCTAGCTAATCAGCTGCAGCAAGAAAATACTTGCCTGTTGGTGACCCAGCAAGCAGCCCAGCAAGAGGTTATGCAGGCTCAGGTGGCTGTCTTAAAGGAAGCAGTGCAGCAGCTGTCTCAGGGTCGGGAGCAAGTGGCTGTTGCCCCTGGCAACCAGGTGACTGTGAGGGCAAGCCATTTTCTGCAGAAATTGTCCCTGAGCGATGATGTAGAGGCATTTCTTGCTACATTTGAGAGGACGGCAGAGAGAGAAGGGTGGCCTCAGGACAAGTGGGCCGGCCTCATTGCTCCTTTTCTCACCGGAGATCCTCAAAAAGCCTACTTTGACCTGCCACCCGATGATGCTAAAGACTATCAAAAGTTAAAGGCAGAAATTCTGTCCCGTCTGGGGGTGACTACGGCCGCTCGGGCCCAACGAGTACACCAATGGAAGTCTCGACCAGATCGGCCACCCCGATCTCAAATTCATGACCTGGTGCAACTGAAAAAAAATGGCTCCAGCCTGAGGTGTTGTCTGGCCCCCAAATTGTGGAACGGGTCATGCTGGACCGATACCTGAGATCCCTGCCAGACGACCTTCAACGGTGGGTCAGCCATGGAGACCCCAAAACAGCAAACCTCCTTGTCGAGATGGTGGAACGATATACAGTGGTGGAGGACCTGCTTGGACCTACCATGCGCATGGGACCCAGTCTGCCACGGCCTGTTCGACCAACTGCTGCCCTTTGAAAGGATGTCCCAAGGAGTCCTGGAGCAAACACCCGGGAAGGTCAAGAGTCACTCCCGGTACCTCCTCAGCGTTTTGTTCCTGTTCGGAGAGGAGGGGATGTACAATGTTGGCGATGTCATTCCTGGGGTCATACCCGGGCACACTGCCCACTGCAAGAGGAGCCCATGGAATGCGGGGTTCTTCGGAGGGGGTCCTTTTTTGCCCATAAAGTATGCACCACACTCGACATGGGTGAGGAAAAATTTGAGTGTGAAGTTCAAGTGAACCACCTCCCTGCCCGGGCTTTGTTGGACTCCGGAAGCATGGTAACCCTGGTTCATCCTAGAGTAATTGGGAAGATCGGTTCGGTAAGCAAAACCTTACGGGTGGTGTGCATTCACGGGGACACTAGAGAGTACCCTCTCATCTTGGTGTCCATCTCCTCAGCATGTGGCACTGGTACTCAAGAGGTGGGGGTGCTAAAGAACTTGGTACATGATGTTATAATAGACAAGACTGTCCGTTGTTTACAAAACTGTGGGAACAAGGAAAATAGTTCAGAGATTGGGGAGAAACTAGCCTCCCTGTTCCTACTGCTGAGAGGAATAACCCTGAACTGCCAAATGTTCTTAATGTGGATCCAAATGATGAAAATGCTAATGATTGGGTTAATGGTGGGGAAAGTAGGGCTGATACTGTTGAGAATGTCAAGATATGTGGTCCACAGACCTACCAAAACACTGAGGGGGGAGAACCTTCCCCACTTCAGGTAATGCTGGGGGAAGAGGACGAGGAAGTGGCCTCTAACCCTGCCTTTCCAGATTTGGGTGTTCCCCAGGGGGCGTTTGGTACTGCTCAGATGCAGGACCACACTTTGGCCCGTGCACGGAAACAAGTTGTAGTAGTAAATGGGGTTCCCCAAGAGCCAGGTGCGAATGAGCGGTGGCCACACTTCGCAATATGAGTTATCGTATCGGGTTTCCAAGGTGAGAGAAAATGTGGTAGAACAATTGTTGGTACCCCAACAATATAGACGAAAGGTTCTGGACCTGGCCCATGACGATGTGTTAGGGGGACACCTGGGAGTTGAGAAGACGGAGGCACGGATCACCGACCGGTTTTACTGGCCAGGTCTGAAAGCAGAGGTAAAGAAATACTGTACCTCTTGTCCCACCTGTCAGTTGACCGCTCCGGTGACCCACTTCCGGAGCTCTTTGGTCCCTCTGCCCATAATTGAGGTCCCGTTCGAGAGGATAGCCATGGATATAGTGGGTCCCTTGGTAAAGTCAGCTCGAGGTTACTCCTACATATTGGTGATTCTTGACTATGCCACCCGATATCCTGAGGCGCTTCCCCTGCGGAATACCTCCTCTAAGGCTATTGCCCGGGAATTATTCCAGATGTTTACACGGACTGGTTTTCCCAAGGAAATACTCACAGACCAGGGCACCCCGTTTATGTTGAGAGTTATGGCCGATGTGTGCAAGCTGTTCTGGATTAAACAGCTGCACACATCGGTCTACCATCCCCAAACAGACGGGTGGAACGCTTTAATAAGACCCTTAAGTCTATGCTCAAGAGAGTGGTACAAAGGGATGGGAAAGACTGGGACTGCCTGTTACCAGCTCTCCTGTTTGCTATCAGGGAAGTGCCCCAGGCCTCCACAGGATTTTCGCCCTAGGAGTTGGTATATAGGCGGAGACCTTGCGGACTACTTGACTTTATTAAAGAGGAATGGGAAAGTGAACCTGTTCAGCATAAGAGTGTTCTTGAATATGTCTCCCAAATGCAGGAAAGGATCCAAACTGTGATGCCACTAGTCAAAGAGCATTTGCAAAAAGCCCAGGAGGCTCAATGACGGGTCTATAACAGGGCTGCTAAAATAAGGCACTTCCAAGTGGGGGATCGAGTAGCGGTGCTAATTCCCACTGTGGAAAGTAAATTCTTGGCCAGATGGCAAGGTCCCTTTGAAGTTGTGGAAAAAGTGGGAGAGGTAAATTATAGAGTCCACCAGCCAGGCAAGAGGAAACTGTATCAGATATCAGATATATAACCGTATCAGATATATCATGTCAACTTGTTAAAGCCCTGGACAGACAGGGAACCGGTGACCTCCCTGGCTAGTGCCAGACTTGAGCCTCAGGTTGGGGTGGAGAGTGTCCAAGTAGCCAGTACCCTGTCTAAAATCCAAAGTCAGCAGGCAAAGGAGTTCTTGCAGAGAAATAAAGAAATGTTTTCAGACTTGCCAGGGCTAACTAGTGTCATAGAATATGATATTATCACGGAACCTGGAGTCAAAGTTTTTGTCCGGCCCTACTGCATCCCAGAGGCTCAAAGGAAGGCCGTTTCAGAGGAAGTGAAGAAGATGCTAGACCTGGAGATCATTGAGGAATCGCAGCGTGAGTGGTCGAGCCCGATTGTGTTGGTACCAAAGCCCAACGGGACTCTGCGATTCTGCAATGATTTCCGGAAAATTAATGAGGTTTCACGGTTTGATGCCTACCCCATGCCCCGGGTAGATGAGCTTATTGAGAGACTAGGTCCAGCCAGGTATATCACAACATTAGACCTTACCAAGGGGTATTGGCAAATCCTGTTGACTAAGGCTGCTAGAGACAAAACTGCTTTTTCTACCCCAGAGGGGAGTTTTTAGTACAAACATATGCCTTTTGGACTACAAACTGCTCCAGCCACTTTCCAGCGAGCAATGGATAGGATTTTACAACCTCACCGGGAGTATGACTCAGTGTACTTGGACGACATAGTCATTTTTAGCAGAGACTGGGAATCACACTTGCCCAAAGTCCAGGCAGTAATGGACTCTCTTTGGAAGGAGGGGTTTACAATAAACCCTGAAAAATGCGCTTTGGGAATGGAGGAGGTGAAATACCTGGGCTATATTGTGGGTAGAGGGGTGGTGAAACCTCAGGTTAGCAAGGTAGAGGCTATACAGAATTGGCCCCGCCCCCTCACAAAAAAAGCAGGTATGTGCATTCCTGGGCATGGTGGAATACTACAGGAGATTCGTACCCAACTTTGCCACATTGGCGGCTCCATTGACCGATCTGACTAATGGTCGGAAATCGGTCATGGTGGAATGGAATGCAAATGCTGAAAAGGCTTTTTTGGAGCTCAAGTCAGCACTGTGCCAACACCCTGTCCTGATGGCTCCCAATTTTTCAAACAAGTTTGTTGTCCAGACTGATGCTTCCGATGTAGGATTGGGAGCTGTGTTGTCACAGGTTGTTCATGGTGAGGAGCACCCAGTAGTCTACCTGAGTAGGAAGTTGACACCAGCGGAAAAAAACTACGCTATAGTTGAACGGGAATGTCTGCCCATTAAGTGGGCTCTGGAATCCCTCAGATATTACCTCTTGGGAAGGAAGTTTAGGTTGATTTCTGACCATGCCCCTTTAACATGGATGAGGCAAGGTAAAGGGACTAATGCCAGGATTACACGTTGGTTCCTGGCGCTCCAGGAATTTAAATTTGTAGTGGAGCATAGGCCCGGGAGACTGCATCAAAATGCAGATGCCCTCTCCCGAGTCCATTGTTTTAGCTCCACTGTTGCCTCCACCTTCTTGGCGTTGGGGCACGGGGGGGGGGGGATATGTACAGGACGCCGTGGCTGGGTCCTAGAAGGATGCTATATTTCCCCTCTGTTTGGGCTGTGGTTCCTTTAAGGGAACAGAAAGGATTAACACACCTGTCCAAGGAAGTGGTTTAAGACAGACAGGAAGTTGTAGGAGAGGGTGAAGGAGTATAGTGAAGACTGTAAATGGTAAATGGTGGACATTGCAAACCTGTGGAGGCTGTGAAAAGCTGTGATTGCACATGGCAGTGGCCTGCCTGGAAGCCTGCTAGCTGGGGAAGCTACCTACAACCTAAAGAAAGGACTGTTAACCACTTAACGACCGCCCACTGTAAATATACGTCGGCAGAATGGCACCGACAGGCAGAATCACGTATATCTACGTGATCGCCTTTGTATAGTTGGGGGGTCCGATCGGACCCCCCTTCTTTACAGTGAGCGGTGGTTAAATGTTCGGGAGCAATCCGGGATGAGGGGATGGCCGTTTGATTCCGGCCACCCCCTCGCGATCGCTCCCGGCGAATGAGAAAGCTTCCCTGCCTGTGTAATGTTTACACAGGCAGAGGAAGTGATGTCATCTCTCCTGCGGCGCTCACATATACCGAGCGCCGTACAAGAGAAGACACACAGGTTAGTGCACAAACAGTACACTGACACCAGGACACATAGGAACATAAATCGCCCCCCCCCAGATCACCCCCCAGACACCCCAGATCACTCCCCAGTCACAGTGTCACTGATTGAAGTGACCATTTATTTACTGATCACTGCAATCAGTGACATTTGTGACTGTAAAAGTGTCACTAAAGTTAGTTTTAGGTCCAGTGTAGCCCCCTAACCCCCCCTAATAAAGGTTTAACCCCCTGATCACCCCCCAGATAACCCTTTCACCCCCTATCACCACTGTCGCTAAGCGATAGTTTTTCTGATCGCTGTCTTAGCGTCGGTGATGCCGATCGGTAACCAGTAATTTTTTTAGGTTTGCTGCAGGTTTTTAATAGCGTCAGGTACCCCCATATATTATCTAATAAAGGTTTAACCCCCTTGATCGCCCCCCAGGTAACCCTTTCACCCCCTATCACCACTGTCGCTAAGCGATCGTTTTTCTGATCGCTGTCTTAGTGTCGGTGATGCCGATCGGTAGCCAGTAATTTTTTTTAGGTTCCCCGTCAGGTTTTTATATAGCGTCAGGTACCCCCATATATTACCTAATAAAGGTTTTAACCCCCTAATTGCCCCTAGTTAACCCTTTCACCAGTGATCACCATATAAGTGTTACGGGTGACGCTGGTTAGTTAGTTTGCTTTTTATAGTGTCAGGGCACCCGCCGTATATGACCCAATAAAGGTTTAACCCCCTGATCGCCCGGCGGGTGATATCAATTAGGTTTAGCGTCAGAGAGGGTCTGTGTCACACCCCAGGCAGCGTCAGGTTAGTGCCAGTAACGCTAACACCCACGCGTGAAGCATACACCTCCCTTAGTGGTATAGTATCTGAACAGATCAATATCTGATCTGATCAGATCTATACTAGCGTCCCCAGCAGTTTAGGGTTCCCAAAAATGCAGTGTTAGCGGGATCAGCCCAGATACCTGCTGGCACCTGCGTTTTGCCCCTCCGTCCAGCCCAGGCCACCCAAGTGCAGTATCGATCGATCACTGTCACTTACAAAACACAACACACATAACTGCAGCGTTCGCAGAGACAGGCCTGATCCCTGCGACTCCAGTGCTGTAGGAGGTGATTTCACCACCACAGTTAAAAAAAAAAAAAGCATATATGCCGAAGCATTGGGGCAGAGGAGCGGAGAAGCGATTTTGCTCCTAATGCCGCGTACATACGGTCAAAATTCCGACGGAGGCTTGCCCGTGGAAAAGTCCGACCAAGTGTGTGCGGCATAACTTTTTTGCGGGAGGATGCCCCCATGCTTCGGCATATATAAATGGTGCATGTATGCCCATCATTAGAAGTGGGTGGATGAAGGGCGGTATTCTAATGGTGGGCATACCCACCGATCAATCTTTTTATTTCGTTCAGCCAACAGGCTGCATGAAAAAAAAAGATTACAATACATGTCCAACAAGGACCAGCAACGTACTGGTATGTTGCTGGACTTTGAATGGTTATACCAGATTGATGCCTGCGGGTTTAGGTATCATCTTGGTATCATTCTTTTCAGCCAGCGGCTGGCTTTCATGTAAAAGCAATCCTAGTGGCTAATTAGCCTCTGGACTGCTTTTACAAGCAGTGGGAAGGAATGCCCCCCCGGATATAAAAAGCGCCATTGGGAAATTGGGAAAGCATTTTATCACACCGATCTTGGTGTGGTCAGATGCTTTGAGGGCAGAGGAAAGATCTAGGGTCTAGAAGACCCCAGTTTTTTCAAAAAAAGAGTACCTGTCACTACCTATTGCTATCATAGGGGATATTTACATTCCCTGAGATAACAATAAAAATGATTAAAAAAAAATAAAAAAAATATGGAAGCAACAGTTTAAAAATAAAATAAAAAAGCAAAATTAATAATAAAAAAAAAGCACCCCTGTCCTGCCCTGCTCTTGCCCAATGGCAAACGCAAGCGTCGGTCTGGCGTCATATGTAAACAGCAATTGCACCATGCATGTGAGGTATCACCGCGAAGGTCAGATCGAGTAGTAATTTTAGCAGTAGACCTCCTCTGTAAATCTAACGGGGTAACCTGTAAAGGCTTTTAAAGGCTTTTAAAAATGTATGTAGTTTGTTGCCAATGCGCGTTTGTGCGAAATTTTAAAGCATGTCGTGTTTGGTATCTATGTACTCGGCCTAAGATCATCTTTTTTATTTCATCAAACATTTGGGCAATATAGTGTGTTTTAGTGCATTAAAATAAAAAAAGGGTCGTTTTTCCCCAAAAAATGCGTTTGAAAATTCGCTGCGCAAATACTGTGTAGAAAAAAAAATGCAACACCCACCATTTTAATCTGTAGGGCCTTTGCTTTAAAAATATATATAATGTTTGGGGGTTCAACGTAATTTTCTTGCAAAAAAAAAAAATATGTTTTCATGTAAACAAAAAGTGTCAAAAAGGGCTTTGTCTTCAAGTGGTTAGAAGAGTGGATGTAAGCTTCCTAATGTTGTGTATAAAATGCCAGAACAGTTCAAAACCCCCCCAAATGACCCCATTTTGGAAAGTAGACACCCCAAGCTATATACTGAGAGGCATGTCGAGTCCATGGAATATTTTATATGTTGACACAAGTTGCGGAAAAAAGACTATTTATTTATTTATTTTTTTGCACAAAGCTGTCTCTAAATGATATATTGCTCAAACATGCCATGGGCATATGTGGAATTACACCCCAAAATACATTCTGTTCTTCTCCTGAGTACGGGGAATACCACATGTGAGACTTTTTGGGAGCCTAGCCGCGTACGGGACCCCAAAAACCAAGCACCGCCTTCAGGATTTCTAAGGGTGTAAATTTTTGATTTCACTCCTCACTGCCTATCACAGTTTCGGAGGCCATGGAATGCCCAGATGGCACAAAACCCCCCCAAATGACCCCATTTTGGAAAGTAGACACCCCATGCTATTTGCTGAGAGGTATGGTGAGTATTTTGCAGATCTCGCTTTTTGTCACAAAGTTTTGAAATTTAAAAAAAAATAAAAATAAAAAAATATTTTCTTTCTTCATTTTCAAAAACAAATGAGAGCTGTAAAATACTCACCATGCCTCTCAACAAATAGCTTGGGGTGTCTACTTTCCAAAATGGGGTCATTTGGGGGGGTTTTGTGCTATTTTGGCATTTTATGGCCTTCGAAACTGTGATAGGTAGTGAGGAGTGAAATCAAAAATTTGCGCCCTTAGAAATCCTGAAGGCGGTGCTTGGTTTTCGGGGGCCCGTACGCGGCTAGGCTCCCAAAAAGTCTCACACATGTGGTATCCCCGTACTCAGGAGAAGCAGCAGAATGTATTTTGGGGTGCAATTCCACATATAACCATGGCATGTGTGAGCAATATATCATTTAGTGACAACTTTCTGTAATTGTTTTTTTTTTTTTAGTCATTATTCAATCACTTGAGACAAAAAAAAAAATATTCAATGGGCTCAACATGCCCCTCAGCAATTTCCTTGGGGTGTCTACTTTCCAAAATGGAGTCATTTGGGGGGGGGGGGGGGGTTGTATTGCCCTGCCATTTTAGCACCTCAAGAAATGAGATAGGCAGTCATAAATTAAAAGCTGTGTAAATTCCAGAAAATGTACCCTAGTTTGTAGACGCTATAACTTTTGCGCAAACCCATAAATATACGCTTGACATTTTTTTTACTAAAGACATGTAGCTGAATACATTTTGGCCTAAATGTATGACTAAAATTGAGTTTATTCGATTTTTCTTATAACAAAAAGTAGAAAATATAATTTTTTTTAAAAAATTTCGGTCTTTTTCCGTTTATATCGCAAAAAATAAAAATCGCAGAGGCAATCAAATACCATTAAAAGAAATCTCTATTTGTGGGAAGAAAAGGACACAAATTTCGTTTGGGTACAACATTGCATGTCCGCACAATTTACAGTTAAAGCAGCGCAGTGCAAAATTCTGAAAACAGCTCTGGTCCTTTAGCTACCAAATGGTCCGGGGCTTAAGTGGTTAAACTGCGGTAGCAGTTCTGAACTCTACAAGTTGGTAAGACTGGTATTTCTTTTGTTTTTGCTGCTGTAAAGCCATTTAAGTTTAATAAACCTTCTTTTGGACTGAAAAGCCTGTGTCCTGCGATGTAGCTGGTTCCTCAAACATTACAATCTATTATCTCTAAAGACTCATTCACAGCTCAATAGGAATATTGAGCTCAATTGGTTTTAGGGGTAGGGATACTATATGTAGCACAAACTATACTGGTCTCGCTGTTTAGCCCAGGTTCCGATCCCAATTTAGTGCAAACAGCCAGTCGCAGGGTTTTTTCAGCCAGGTGCACAATGTTTCGAGAGAGTGTCTTTTTGTGTTTTTTATTTTATTTTTGTTTGTAGAATTGGGGTAGGGGTTGGGAAAAGCCTTGGGATACCCAGAACTAACAAACTTGAAGGAGGACACTGTCTAGCAAATGGTTAACTGTGGTAGAAAAAAAAAAAGGTCTTCTATAAAGGAAAAGGCAACCAAATCAGGACAGGAGGCTTCCGCCATTGAAACAACCTTGGCAACAGGTCTGGAACAGTCCCTGTAGCAAAAAAGGGAGGCACAATGGTAACAGTCCCAGGATCTCTCTCAGGACTACTCACTGTGCCTCTGGCTATCTGGATGCCTCTTTCCAGTTTCAGCTGAAACTGCACCCCGTGTCTCCCGATAAGACCTTCTTT
This sequence comes from Rana muscosa, assembly GCA_029206835.1. Taxonomy (NCBI): domain Eukaryota; kingdom Metazoa; phylum Chordata; class Amphibia; order Anura; family Ranidae; genus Rana; species Rana muscosa. Next base: position 1,278,420,417 of record CM055116.1, on the reverse strand, counting down.
GGACATTGCCCGTTTGATCTGCGACTTCGGGGTGATCCTTCAGCTCCTTGGAGAGCCAGGATCATCCAGAACTTCTTGCAGCTTCTCAGAGTCTTGGAAAGTTTAACAGCGCTTCCAGGCTTGGTCACTCCCCAGCAGGCAAAGGACCCGGCTGTTCTAAGCACCACACCCTATATACAGTGGGGCAAAAAAGTATTTCATCAGCCACCAATTGTGCAAGTTCTCCCACTTAAAAAGAAGAGATAGGCCTGTAATTGTCATCATAGGTATACCTCAACTATGAGAGACAAAATGTGGAAACAAATCCAGACAGACAATCACATTGTCTGATTTGGAAAGATTTTTTTTTGGGAAAATTATGGTGGAAAATAAGTATTTGGTCCCCTACAAATAAGCAAGATTTCTGGCTCTCACAGACCTGTATCTTCTTCTTTAAGAGTCTCCTCTGTCCTCCACTCATTACCTGTATTAATGGCACCTGTTTGAACTTATTAGTATAAAAGCCACCTGTCCACAACCTCAAACCGTCACACTCCAAACTCCACTATGGTGAAGACCAAAGAGCTGTTGAAGGACACCAGAAACAAAATTGTAGACCTGCACCAGGCTGGGAAGACTGAATCTGCAATAGGCAAGCAGCTTGGTGTTAAGCAATCAACTGTGGGAGCAATAATTAGAAAATGGAAGACATACAAGACCGCTGATAATCTTCCTTGATCTGGGGCTCTACGCAAGATCTCACCCCGTGGGGTCAAAATGATCACAAGAACGGTGAAAAAAAATCCCAGAACCACACCTAGTGAATGACCTGCAGAGAGCTGGGACCAACGTAACAAAGGCTGCCATCAGTAACACACTACGCCGCCAGAGACTCAGATCCTGCAGTGCCAGACGTGTCCCCCTGCTTAAGCCAGTACATGTCCGGGCCCGTCTGAGGTTTGCATTTGGATGATCCAGAAGAGGATTGGGAGAATGTCATATGGTCAGATGAAACCAAAGTAGAACTTTTTGTATCAGGCAAGTACTCACCGAGGCCGAGATGCAGAGAGTGGTTCACCCTTGCACCCAAGCCCACTCCGCCTCCTGGAGGTGAGACAGGGAGAGGATGGCACAAGGGAGCACTGGCTACCAGCAGGTAGAGGTGTCTTGCTGGAAGGTCTAGTGGTGATGGGTAGACTGAGAGCAGGCCGAGGGTCAAACACCAGGAGTAGACAAGTTCAGGCAGGAACCAGCAGCAAGTGAACAAAGTCCAGGCAAGAACTAGCAGTGGATAAACAAGTCCAGGCAGAGACTAGAAGCAGGCTGAGCAAAGAAGTCCCAGGTACAGGCAGGGGGTCAAGGGCTGGAGACAACAGCAGATCCGAGTCACAGGCTGAGGGTCAAACACTGGGAGAGAGGTAGAAGTCTGTAGAGCAAGCCAGGGGGTCAGGTGTAGGAGAGGTAGTAGAGTAGTCAATCCGGTCCGGGTCACAGCAGGAGATCAAAACGTATATTTTTCAGGTATTAGGAACACAGGAACGCTGACAAACCAGCAACCAGACTGTGTCACTGAGCTTGTTTAAACAGGCCCGCCTGTCATCCTATTGGCGCGCCATTGCGCACGCGCATTGCACAATTGCGCATGCGCCGTTGCGCGCACCCGTGAACGCCGGAGCGACGTTCCACAGCGCACGCGCATGCACCGAAGCGTCGTTCCGCCGTGCATGCGCGCTGGGCGCAGATTGGTGACACTAGGTGGGAAATTTCCCTGACAGTGCCCGCCCCCCCCGAGGAGCGGACTCCGGACGCCCAGACTGGCCATCAACTCCGGTTGTTCCTGGTGAAAGGCTCTGATTAAGCGGGGAGCATGCAGATTCCTGGATGGCTCCCAAGAGTTGTCTTCCAGGGGGTACCCCTTCCACTTTACCAGATATTGCAACTGTCTGCCTCTTTTCCTGCAGCCCATGATGGATTCCACCTCATATTCTTTTTCCCCATCCACCTCAACTGGTGGGGGAGGAGGCTCATCTCTTCCAGGAAAGGAGCTGGGAGTAACAGGTTTTAACAGAGATGAGTGGAACACTGGGTGAATCCTGTAGGAAGCAGGCAATGCCAGTTCAAAGGCCACGGGGTTGATTGCCCGTTTGATCTTGAAGGGTCCGATGAATCTAGGTCCTAGCTTCCGTGAGGGAATAGGCAATCTGAGATTGGTGGCAGAGAGCCATACTTCCTCCCCCACCTTGAAAACTGGGTTTTCCTTCCTTCCTCGGTCATAGAATTTCTTATAGGACTCTTGGGCATTCTGCATCAATCCCTGGAGTCTTTGAAAATTCTCCTGAACAGAGGCTACCCGGTCCTGGACCGCGGGGACAGAACTCTCTGGGATGTTTTCAGGGAGAAAGGAGGGATGGAAGCTCGAGTTGGCCCAAAAGGGGGTCTGATTAGTAGCGGAGTGCACTGAATTATTGTAGGTGAATTCTGCATATGGGAGCAGGGATGACCAATCGTCCTGAGAAGCGGAGCAGAAGCAACGGAGGTATTGCTCCAGAGTTTGATTAGTTCTTTCCCTCTGGCCGTTGCTCTGGGGGTGGTAGGCTGACGAAAGGCAGGTTTTGATTTCCAGGGACTTGCAGAGTTCCCTCCAGAATTTAGATGTGAACTGGACACCCCTATCAGAGGTGATGCTTTTCGGTACTCCGTGAAGCCTGGTTATCTCTTTGAAGAAGATTCTGGCGGTATCCGCTGCAGAAGGAGTCCCGATCATAGGTAAGAAGTGTGCCATCTTGGAGAGGCGGTCGAGAACGACCAGAATCGTGGTAAATCCTCCGGAAGGAGGCAAGTCAACGATGAAATACATGGACACGTCTGCCCATGGACGTTCAGGGATGGGTAAAGGCTTGAGTAGACCCCAGCTTTTGGTGTTCGGCCCCTTATTACGCTGACACTGAGTGCAGGAGGCGACGTATGTCTTACAATCCTGCCTCTAGCCTGACCACCAGAAGGAGCGCGAGACTAGTTCCGTGGACTTACGTACGCCGAAATGACCGGCCAGCTTGAGGTCATGAAAAGTTCTCAAGACCAGGGGTCTTGTTTCCAAAGGGACGAAGATCTTGTCTCGGGACCAGACCAAACCATTGCGCTTCTCCAGGGATGAAGTGACAGGATCAGAACAGTGCCCGGAGGCGGCTTTGATGGAGGTTAGCAGGTCAGCCTGAGGAATCAACAGGAAGTTCTGAGCTGACAGGATGGTACCTGGTTGTGCTGACTGAGGGGTTTCAGGAAACATCCTGAATAGCGCGTCCGCCTTCCCATTTTTGGAACCGGGTCTGTAGGAATTATGGAAGTTAAACGGGGTAAAAAAGAGAGCCCAACGGGCCTGCCTGGGTCGTAGGCGTTTTAGCTGTTCTTAAATACTCCAAATTTTTATGATCTGTGAAGATCATGATGGGGTGGACTGCCCCCTCCAGAAGGTACCGCCATTCCTCCAGAGCAAATTTTATGGCCAGTAATTCTCTGTCTCCTACATCATAATTCCGTTCCGGAGGAGTCAATTTTTGAAAAGCAAAGGCTACTGGGTGCAGGAGGGCCTTGGGGCCTTGTCTTTGGGAGAGAATGGCCCCTATGGCTGTCTCGGAGGCGTCCACTTCCAAGGTAAATGGCAGTAAAGGATCTGGGTGCAGAAATACCGGTGCTGAAATAAAGGCGTCTTTTAAGCGGGTGAAGGCTTCCTGGGCTTCCTGCGACCAGTAGAAATGGTTGCCCTGCCGAGTAAGTTGAGTGATTGGTGCTACAATGGAGGAAAACCCCACAATGAATCTCCTATAAAAATTGGCAAAGCCTATGAACCGCTGTACCCCCTTTTTGTCAGTTGGAGCTGGCCATTCTTGAATTGCCTTCACTTTCTGTGGGTCCATCGCGACCCCTCTGATGGAAATGATAAAGCCGAGAAATTGCACAGTGGTTTTTCCGAAGTCACATTTCTCGGCTTTGAGGTAGAGCTTATGCTCTCTAAGGATGATGAGGACCTTCATGACATGAGTCCGATGAAGTTCAATAGAAGCTGAAAAAACAAGGATATCATCCAAGTATACTACTAAAAAGTCGTCAAGATGTTGTCTGAAAATGTCGTTGACCAGATGTTGGAAGGTGGCTGGAGCATTACAAAGTCCGAATGGCATAACCAGGTATTCGTAATGTCCGAAACGAGATCTAAAGGCGGTCTTCCACTCGTCTCCAGCCCTGATCCGGATGAGGTAATAGGCTCCCCGCAGATCCAATTTAGAAAAGATCCGAGCAGATCGGAAGCGCTGAAACAACTCCGGGATAAGGGGTAATGGGTACCTGTTTTGATGGTTATTTTGTTCAGCTCCCGATAATCGACGCAGGGTCGTAGGGAACCGTCTTTCTTTCCTACAAAGAAGATCCCGTCACCGGCTGGAGAGGAAGAAGGGCGAATAAATTTCTTCAAGGTTTTCATCAATATAGGCCTTGAGGGCCTTCAACTCGGTTTCAGACAGAGGGAAGATACGTCCAAACTGAATTTCTGAGCCAGGCAGGAGATCGATGGGACAATCGTAGGGCCGATGGGGTGGTAGATGATCGGCTTGCTGCTTATCGAAGACGTCCCGAAACTCCAGATAAACTGGGGGAACATGCTGCAAATTATCTGGTTTGGCGGTCATGGAAGCACAGGTGGTAGAGGCTGAGGCAAGACAGTGCTGGGAACAGTAGGACAAGGTAAAGCTAACTTCTCTTTTTGCCCAATTTATGAGGGGCTCGTGCGCCTGCAGCCAGGGGAGACCCAGAATTATGGGGAACATTGGAGAAGGGATGAGGTTTAACTGGAGGAACTCTTGGTAGCCTGAGTCAGAAACAGCAAGGATGGGTTTGGTTTCCTGTGTAACAAGCCCTGAGCGGGGTAAGGACCCATCTGCCAGGTGTATCTGGAGGCAGTGGTCCTTAGGTTGAATAGGGACATGAAGACTTGAGGCCAGTGAAGAGTCCAGGAAACAGCTGCAGGCTCCAGAGTCAATAATTGCCGGAAGGCGGATTGCCCCTTCCGGCAGCTGTAGAGAAATAAAGAGAATGACATAAATCTGAGGATTGCCAGAAACTTGATAATTCAGAATGTCTTTAGAAGTAGACTTACTGGGTCTCACTGGGCAGCTACGAAGAAAGTGGCCTGTACCCCCGCAGTAGAGGCACAGGTTGGCTTGGCGCCTGCGTGGTCTTTCTTCGGGAGTAAGGGGAGGCCGCACCAACCCAAGCTGCATAGGTTCTGGTTCGGGAAGGGGTGCTGCTGTGGGAGTAGCGGTAGGTGGGTAATGAGGAGCAGTTTTGGAAGGAGGCCAGCTGGGACAAGGAAGCTGAAAGCGCTCCGCACGCCGCTCACGTAGGCACCTGTCAAGCTGGGTAGCTGACTGAATCAAGTTCTCCAAGGAAGTGGGGGTTTCTATTCTGGCCAGCTCGTCCTTGAGAACCTCGGACAGTCCTTGGCGGTATTGGTATCTGAGGGCCGCCTCATTCCATCCGGTATCGGCTGACCACTTCCTGAACTCTGCCGTGTAATCTTCCACCGGCCTTCTCCCTTGGGACAGGCTATGAAGAACGGATTCAGCTGTAGCTGAACGCTGAGGGTCATCGTACAGTTGCGCCATGCTCGTAAAGAATGTATCCACAGAGTCCAGTATGGGGCTTCGCTGCTCCATCAACCCATGGGCCCAGGCTTGAGGGTCATCAGTCAGGAGGGAGATGATGAACCCTACTTTGACTGCTTCGGAAGAGAAAGTTCTTGGTTGAAGGGCGAGATAAAGGGAACAAGCATTCTTAAAAGCCCGATATTTTTTGCGGACCCCCGAGAATCGTTTCGGGATAGGGACCCTGGGTTCAGGGGTAGCCATTACTACGGTTGAACTTGTTGGTACTTGAGAGGTGGTGGCAACATTGGCGGAGGTAGCAGCCTGGGGTGCAGGTCCTAACAGACCGGTGAGCTGTTGAAGGCGGCCATCTATTTGGGCATAGCCATCTTGTAGTTTTTGAACTGTGTCCGTTAAGGTAGATACCTGCTGGCAGAGGGTGTCAAACGGGGAACGCACCCTGTCGGCCCCAGACATCTGGCTGGTTTGTACTATCAGGCAAGTACTCACCGAGGCCGAGATGCCGAGAGTGGTTCACCCTTGCACCCAAGCGCACTCCGCCCCCTGGAGGTGAGACAGGGAGAGGATGGCACAAGGGAGCACTGGCTACCAGCAGGTAGAGGTGTCTTGCTGGAAGGTCTAGTGGTGATGGGTAGACTGAGAGCAGGCCGAGGGTCAAACACCAGGAGTAGACAAGTTCAGGCAGGAACCAGCAGCAAGTGAACAAAGTCCAGGCAAGAACTAGCAGCGGGTAAACAAGTCCAGGCAGAGACTAGAAGCAGGCTGAGCAAAGAAGTCCCAGGTACAGGCAGGGGGTCAAGGGCTGGAGACAACAGCAGATCCGAGTCACAGGCTGAGGGACAAACACTGGGAGAGAGGTAGAAGTCCGTAGAGCAAGCCAGGGGGTCAGGTGTAGGAGAGGTAGTAGATCCGGTCCGGGTCACAGCAGGAGATCAAACGTATATTTTTCAGGTACTAGGAACACAGGAACGCTGACAAACCAGCAACCAGACTGTGTCACTGAGCTTGTTTAAATAGGCCCGCCTGTCATCCTAAATGCGCGCCATTGCGTGCGCCATTGCGCTCTGCGCCATTGCGCGCACCCGTGAACGCCGGAGCGACATTCCACCGCGCACGCGCCGAAGCGCCGTTCCGCCTTGCATGCGCGCTGGGCGCAGGTTGGTGACACTAGGTGGGGAATTTCCCTGACAGTTTGGTAGAAACACAACTCATCGTGTTTGGAGGAGAGAGAATGCTGAGTTGCAACCAAAGAACACCATACCTACTGTGAAGCATGGGGGTGGCAACATCATGCTTTGGGGCTGTTTCTCTGCAAAGGGAACAGGACGACTGATCCGTGTACATGAAAGAATGAATGGGGCCATGTATCGTGAGATTCTGAGTGCAAACCTCCTCCCATCAGCAAGGGCATTGAAGATGAAACATGGCTGGGTCTTTCAGCATGACAATGATCCCAAACACACCGCTCGGGCAACGAAGGAGTGGCTTCGTAAGAAGCATTTCAAGGTCCTGGAGTGGCCTAGTCAGTCTCCAGATCTCAACCCCATAGAAAACCTTTGGAGGGAGTTGAAAGTCCGTGTTGCCCAGCGACAGCCCCAAAACATCACTGCTCTAGAGGAGATCTGCATGGAGGAATGGGACCAACATACCAGCAACAGTGCGTGACAACCTTGTGAAGACTTACAGAAAATGTTTGACCTCTGTCATTGCCAACAAAGGATATATAACAAAGTATTGAGATGAACTTTTGATATTGACCAAATACTTATTTTCCACCATAATTTGCAGAAAAAAATCTTTCCAAATCAGACAATGTGATTGTCTGGATTTGTTTCTACATTTTGTCTCTCATAGTTGAGGTTTACCTATGATGACAATTACAGGCCCCTCTCATCTTTTTAAGTGGGAGAACTTGTACAATTGGTGACGGACTAAATACTTTCTTGCCCCACTATATATATAAATATATATACAACACCTCTTAGCCCCCTGCTGGTCACTCTCCTGACCAGGGATCGGCTGAGGCTGTATATCAGGTCAGACTCTACCCCCTCCACCCACTATGTTCCAGAGATGTCTGGAAAGACAGGGGGAGACAGGCAATCCTGCAACTGAAGAGAGCCCAGAGCAGACATAAATAATCAAACCAGCTCCACTAACTACAGCAGAGCCAAAAAATAACTAAATGTACCGGCCTATACTAGCACCTAACTAGAAGGGTGCTACATATGTATTGCATACTCATCCACATAGAGGGCCGGTATCTGGCGGCCCCCTTATAGTTAAAGGGACCTAAAAGGGACAGATACCACAAGGTCAGGGTTGTGGGGAATAGGACCTATTCCTCATCAACATGGGGGCAAGGTGGTTTGCCTTGAGATCCATGTTGAAGGCTTGTGGCCTGGTACAGTCCGGGGGCCACATGATCACTCCCCCTTTTCTAGCCAGCAAGACTGCATGCTTGGGTGGTCTTGTGTGGATTTTTTAGTCCCCCCCCCCCCTAAAAACCATAACAAATCTGAAGGACCTGGCATTAAATTTGTTGGAGGCAAATCTTTTTTTTTAATGGGGTTGCCCATAAAATCCATACCATACCAGCTGGTACGAAATTTGGGCAGGGCTCACGCTTTATTTATTTTTTCCACTGTCCTGCACCCCATCTATCCTCCCTGAATTTGCCAGGTGGGGATGGGTCACTGGTTGTTGGGATACTAATGGGTGCCAGCTCCCAACAACCTGGAGCTCTGAGCAGGAAGTTTTCACATTTGGCAGTGGTAGTAATAGCTGATAAATGTTTCAGTTCCTGCTGCAGCTGAAGGTTCGGCTTGGCCAAAAACCCGTTCATTCATTTATTGAACCTCTCAAACAGCAGTGAACGAATCTGCTGCTCATAACCATTGTACACAGTGCAAAGATCTCATATTTATTTCCCCTTCTGGTAAAATGCTCTAAGCTGTGTTCTGTAGCGGTACCCCCTTAGGTAAGGTGACCAGATTTTTAAAATGAAATCCGAGGACATATCTTTTTATTTATTTTTTTAATAGTGATGGCGACTCTGCCCATCGCCCGCCTCACAGCCTGTCAAGTCCTACTCCGGGCCCCGGCTACTACTGGGTGGGGAGAGGAGGAAGATCACTCCGCCAGGGAAGGCAAGGAGATAAACAGGCAGGCGGCTGGCCAGGACTTGAGCCAAGGCAGAAGAACATGCGAGCGGAGCTGAATGGGCATGCACCCAAAACTGAAGAAATATTCCCTCCGCTCTGACCAGCACATGGTCATCAGAAAAGGGGACAGATAATGGAAAAAAATACACCCCCCCCCTAAGCTAGTAGGAGCGGGGGGTGTGTAATTCAGAATTTTTGTTTTCAATTCTGCACTGACTGTCTTTGAAATTGTCCCAGCCCCTGTTTAAATCCAATCCGGGGACAGACTTGGTCTGGGGACAATGTATCCGGGGACTGTCCCCGGAAACTGGGGATGTCTGGTCACTGTACCCTTAGGGGCTGCTGAAAGTTGTGGCCCACCTGCCACACTGTCCAGCCCGGCATTCACTTCCCAATCACCTTGGAGACAATGAACAGTCCAGATGTTTGTTTTTGTTATTTTATTGAGGGATTTGAACTTGGATAGGGTTGTAAATATATGGGATGCCCAGTAAAATTGGTTGATTGTATATCAATCAGTTGGGACAACTATATACACATTACAGCTCCAGTCTCCTCCAGCACATCACTTGCTTGCAGACTCTCTCTTTCTCTCTCTCCTGCACAACGCTTCACTTCAGGCACAGCTAGCATGTGGTTAGGCCCAACACTGACTCAGTCAGGCCTTAATAATTGCCATTTGCAGGCAGGGACCGCGGGTCCCTTTAATGTAGCAAAAATGTAATAGGAAGTGAGGGGATACCAGTTGCTTCCTATCTGGTAAAACATTGTCGACAGGACAGGAAGTGAAGGGAAATTTATCTATTGGAGCCCCATATAGCAGTACAAAACAAACAGGAAGAGGGGGCTAATCCTTCCCCACTCCATCCAAACCTGAAAAAAGTACAGATACACTATAAAAGGTGCAGGCTCCAGGGCTATCATCCTGAACCTGGCTCTGCTTCCTAGTGTGTCACTGACCCAGAACAAGCATGCAGCCAGTGACGTCTGAACAATCTGTCCTCCTGCATGCTTGGTCCTGGTCAGTGACACACTAGGTAGTGAAGTGAGGTTTAGGATGAAGATGATGGCCCCGGAGCCTGCAGCCTCAGTTATGATGTTTTAACTGCCAACTCCTATTGGCTGAATATTACACCAATCAGATTCTCCACCTTATGATATCTCCAGTCTCTGGGCAGATTTTTCACCTCGGATTCCCCCCAGATATCTTTATACAACCCCACATTACCCATCCCCCAGCATGGAGGGGCTCAGTGAAGGTGGTGGTGAAGGTGTGGAGGTGTCGGATCGGGTCACACAGATCATAAAAGGAGATCCGTCCGTCCTCATAATCCAGATCTATCCTGACTCTGTCACTGGAGACACTGCTGGGTAATGGGATCTCCTTCCTGTCATGTATCACTGAGTACTGATTAACCCCCCACCTCTCCAAACACCAGGACTTCTCATTATATCCAATCACTGACTCCTCTCCTCTCCTGTCTATACTGGGGTAACACATCCCGACTCTCCAGTACTCTGCCCCCCCCGACATCCACTTCCCAGTAATGTCTCCCTGAGGAGAAACTCTGACTGCTTATCACCTGATAACATCGAAATCTCTCTGGTGTTTCTGGGCGATTCTGAATTGATGATGACCAGGATGCAGTTTTCCTGTCATCTGATATATGTAGTTTATTACAGGCTGTCCTCACATCCAGTAATATGTCTGTAACCCCTGACGCCCCCGATGTTTGCTGTACAGCCCCGATATCTGGTCCTCCAACCTGGCGGTGTGGTATGGTGGGGGAGGGTTGGAGTGGCTTAGATGGTTGTATGGTGGGGGAGGGTTTGAGGCGTTTCCTGGATGGTTCATCATTGGTGTGACCTTCGCCCTTTGTAGTAGAATGTGGATAGACCTCTGTGCCTGTACATTTCTCTACATTTACCCCAGACATGATATCAGATAGACCTGTGTGTAATGTGTGTGAGATCCCCGCCACATCCAGATCCCCTCCATCATGGAGGAGTTCATCATGTCTCTCTCTGTCATCATCTCCATCCTCAGTATCACACAAGTCACCTGTGTCTGATTCCTGTAGGACAGTCAGTGGATCCGTCATGTTACACAGCTCCTCAATGTAAAGTATTCTACTGTATAGTTTGTCCTTCTTTATTTCCAGATCATTGATCATCACGGAGATCCGCTCTGCCTGCCCGGATATGTTCCTCCGGACTCTATTCTCCAGGTCTTCCAGACGTCTCCTGAGGTCTCTGAACAGGACAGTGACTCTCTCTGTTTCATCATCTGCTTTTCCTTGTACTTTCCTCCTGTGTTCCTGCAGACTCTGGACTCTTTTCTCCGTCTTCTCTCTCTCTATCATCAGTTTCTGCAGAACATTTCTCAGTTTCTTCTTCTTCACCTCAGGAGGCCTCATCCAGAGTCTCCACCTGGTGTCCCCGATGTTCTCCATCCAGCCTGCAGGACACACAGATATAGACAGAGTCCTCAGTGCAGTAATACTCCAGGATCTTCTTATGGACGGAGCATTTCCTGTTCTCCAGGGAAGTGGGGAGGTCACATAAGACGTGTTCTGGTGACTTGCTGTGGACTCTCAGGTGATTGTCACACAGAGAAGCTTCACACATCAGGCAGGATTTCACAGCAGGTACAGGAATGTGAATACAGTAAGTACAGAAGACCCCGGACTCCTCCTGATCTGGCTGAGAAGACAGGAAATTCTCTGCTATGTTACGCAGTGTTATGTTCCTCTGAAGGACGGGACATTTCCTGACTGTTTGTCTACAGTCAGGACAGGAATAACCTCTAGACCTCTCCTGTGTATCCCACACACGACCAATACAGTCCCGGCAGAAGTTGTGTCCACATTTTAGCATTACAGGATCGGTATAAATGTTCAGACAGACGGAACATTCCAGCTCCTTCCTCAGATCAGCAGTCGCCATCGCTGAAAGCATAAGAGAGAAATTAAAGTAACCAATGTGACCAGTTCTGTACATTCCTACACAGGGAGGGGCTGAGACTCATAGTCATAGGAATCCTACAGAGGAACACAGATAATACATGGGAGGATTCCTGACCATAATCTCCCTATCTGGGGAAAAAAAAGGATATTTACACCAGGGCTGATTTACTAAAGATAAATATACTGTGCACTGCAAGTACAGTTGATCCAGAGTTTAGTAAATGAGGTAAAACTTCACTTTGCAAAGAACATGCAATCACATGCAAGGAAAAAAAAAAAATTGTTTGTACATGATTGGATGATAGAATCCAGCAGAGCTTCCCCTCAGATCTAGAGCAAAATGCACTTAAAGTGCACAGTATGTTTTTGCCTTTAGTAAATCAACCTCAAGTGTCAGGAATATTTCTTCCTCCTTTGTATTATTGAACATTTAATAAACTGATAAAGTTACCCAGAGGAAATGCATTTATCTGAAGGAATACAAGAGATCTGGAGATTAGTGGGTGGCACAGACATGATTTGTGTGTCAGAAGTCACAAAACATTCCTTCCTGTTCTGAGAAGATGTATTGTAGTACGGGGATAAGATCCCATCCAGCCCCCCTCCTAAACTCTTATATGTTTTATGGCAGTGAGGGGGTCAATTACACTCTTTATGTACTAACAGTACAGTAGAGCAGTGGAGTCGCTAGGGAGTGGCTTCTGGGGCTATAGCCCCAAATCTGGGGCCCATCTCTCACCGCCCACTTTGCATCATCGCTGTTCTGCTCTCACTGTGCAGCTGGGGGCAGAAAAAAGATTACTGTATATCATCTCTCACTGCCTGCCCTCTCTCTGGGGTCTCTGATGTAAGAGGGTGCTCTCTGGGGACCCTGAAGTAAGGGGGAGGCTCTCTGGGGACCCCGGATGTAATGAAAATATACTAGGATTGTTCCGATACCGATACTAGTATCGGCACAGACACTGAGCATTTGCGCGAGTACTTGTACTGGCACAAATGTTCCAAATGATTGATCGTATACCTGGTAGGGGTGTGCAGAGTCAGAGGCTGCACGCAACCGGAAGTCAGTGGGCAGAGAGGGCGGGCGGAGTCAGTGAGCAGAGAGCGAGTCCTCAGCAGTGGAAGTAGCGGACATCTTGTTACACCCAGCCCGAACTATATGGACTGGCTGTAACAAGATGTCCACTGCTGCCTACTGCGACTGAGTGCAAGGTGTACCAAAATGGGAATCGCAGCATAGAATTGCAAAATAAATCCTTTCCTCTCATAATATTTATTGCTGCATTTCAGTGCCTGCCCATAAGTGCCACCTATCGGTGCCCATAAGTGCCGCCTATCAGTGCCATCTATCAGTGCCCATCAGTCAAACGTCACATGACATTAAAAAAGTATCGGTATTGGCAAGTACTTGAAAAAAGTATTGGTACTTGTACTCGGTCTTAAAAAAGTGGCAACGGGACAACCCTAAATTTATATATATAGGTGCACACGAGTAAATTACATACATGTGTATGCCTGTGCAAGCGTATGACTCTTTACTTCACTGCTATGGGCTCTAGCCCCAGATCTTTTGTAGACCCAGCAATGCCTCTGGATCAGAGCAGTGTTTGTTAACCTTTTTTCAGTCAAGGCACCCTTTAGAACTGTGCACAATCCTCGGGCACACCAGTCTGAGGACTTGCTCACACCCGGAGGTGCGTCTGAGCATACGCTTTTTCGCGAACGTCACATTTTTTTTAATGTTCAGTGATCTTCTGCCTCCAAATTCCCCCTTCTTATAATTTACCCATTTACAATAAGAATATCCTGCATAAAAAGGAAATAACATTTTGTAGACTGGGAACACGGTGCTACATGCCACTAGTTTCCACCCCATGGCATTAAAGGACTCGATCCCATATGGACAGTACCTGCGCCTCCGCAGAAATTGTTTCAATGAAGATACTTTTAAAGGAAGAAGCTGGAAAATTATAAAACAGACTCCTTGAAAGGGGCTATAGCAGGTCCTGTCTAAGGAAGGCTTACAATAAGGTGTCCGTAAAATCTCGCAGTGATCTTCTTTTCAACATTCAGTCGAAACAGATTTCACAAAACAACACCACTAGGATCATTATGCGTTTTTCTAGGCGAGAAAAACAAATCCGAGAAATCATTAAACGACATTGGTTCATCTTAACTGATGATCCAAAGACAAATAAATTTGTTCCAGGCATACCCCGCTTTACGGACACTCACTTTACGTACACTCGCGAGTACGAGCATACCCGCGAGTGTACGTAAAGTGCCTCACAAGTACAAACATTTCTGCACCATCAGCCGCAGTAGAAGGAACAGAAGCTCTAAGCATGTAGCCTACCCTATTCCATTGTGCTCTTCCTGTTTCCTGGCCGTCTCCCCCACCTCCGGTGACATCACATCCTCTCTGTGGTTCTTCCAGCTTCCCTGTCAGCCACAGAATGCCATCCAGCCTCTCCACAGCACTGTCTGTGCACAGAGCGATGTCCGGGGGATGGATTGGAGCGGGCCCCCCCTTGCATCAGATGAGCCTAATTACATGTGAGTGTTTCCCTGACACCCCCACTAAAGCCCCTGATGCCCCACAACAGCCCCTGGCACCACCACTACAGCCCCTGACTCCCTCACTACAGCCTAGAAGTGAAAAAATGTATTGCTTCACTTTAAGTACATTTTCATTTTACATACATGCTCTGGTCCCGTTGTGTACTTAAAAGTGGGGTATGCCTGTACTGATTCCCCGTCCATTACTTTCAAGAGAGCCATGTCATTGAAGGAAAAACTAGTCCAGAGCGAATTTAAAGGGGTATCTCCTAAAAAACATTGCCCGGCACGTGGTACTTTCCCGTGTGGCCACTGCTCTCACTGTCCCTTGATGCGAAAGGAGAAATCCTTTCTGCTCCCAAACGGTGAGACGTTTACACCTCTCCATTTTGCAAACTGTCAAACTCGTGGCATTGTATACCTAATGTTATGTCAATGCAACGCATTCTACATAGGTAAGACGAAACAAGAATTCTGGCGTCGCATCGCCAAACATGTTTACAGCATGCAAATTGGCAATCGCTACCTTTCCCTAGGCAGACACGTGGTCTTTAAACACAACTACTAAATGCCCAAAATTTCATTCGCCGCTATCGATCGGGTACATATACCGATCAGATGCGGCAATTGGAATAAATCCCTTCTTCAATGCGAGCAGAAATGGATTTTCCGTCTAGAAGCTACTGCTTACCCAGGCCTGAATGAATCCATTTCTTTTTCTCCTTTTATAAAAGGGTTCGTAACGGGAAAAAACACAATGACAGGCAATGCGGGGGAAGTGTTACTGGAAACCTGGTGACCTTCCTTTTCTTTCCCACATTGCCGCGCCATCTCCCGGTACTGTACCCAATAAAACAATCTAGGAAGATCTTGATTTATCTGCTGGGTTTCTCGACAACTTCTATTTTTTTGCTTTTTTGTCCTTTATCATTATTTTTATTGAATAAGGTGTAAACCAGCTTAGTTATATCAGAAAAGGGGCATGGATTGGTATTTCATTTATTTAATTAAAAATATTCTCTTTGGGACAATACTTCTCCAAAAATGTCAGTCTATTGATTTATATTTAACATGTCTGTAATTGTTTAATTAATCTTTATTTTTTTATCCCATGGATGTCACTCAGCTTTTGGACGTGCGGGTCTTCTCTGTGGCCGTGCTGCCGGTATCTTCAGCACTGGGTCTCACTCATGGCAGCAGTTATGTGGGGCTTTTGATTCCACCTCTATGCCTCACGGCAGGCAGGGGGTGCTATCTTTCTGAGCTTGTGTCTCGGTTCTCTGCCCGTGCTCCCAGGTGGCCATCAGGGGGAGCGTCCACTCTGCCGGCGGCGTCACGCGATCACTGTGGACTGAGCCCGCTCCGCCGCGCGCCGTCTTCGGACGGCGAGAGCGAATGCTGGGGACCTCGGTCCTTCCAGAACGCCGGGGAGGCCGCGCGCTGTTTTGTGTGGGGGGGGTGTGGGTGTGCGGTGGGGTGTGGGTGAGCCTGGTGTTGGGCTGCGGTGCGGGCTTTTCCATGGCTGGTGTGGGGGGGCGTGGCTACCTGGTACACACACCTCATCGTTGGCTTGGCCCCTATATAACAGAAAGCCCCAGGGGATAGCCTCATTCATTTTTTTGTAATTAGTATACAGATCCCTGTGTTTGCAGGCATTTTGAACTGCATCTCCACCTTATGGGAACCTCTCTTGAATCCCCACATATTATTCAATCAGCTGTTTGAACTATATATGTTTTCACTTCGGTAGTTTAGGTAAAATTCCTTCTTAATTGTCAATCTCAATATTTTTTCTTTTGTACACATCCACCGCTCCTTTATGTCCCCCCAACATATTCTTTTCCCTTAATTTTTTTCACCATATTTCTTTATATTCCTCCTATTATTTGTATACTTCCACATCTCCACTTACACACCCCCTCCTTTTTACTTCTTTACCGCACATTTAATTCATACACTCCCTTCACACAATCACTCACACGTTCGAGCCACCTTGCACATTCCCCTGTTACACTACATTCATTCATTTTTTTATCTCATCACACACTTCATATTTTCAAATTTTTACGGGTTTTCTTCACCACATGCAACAACATTTCTTCTCTTTTTTGCTTCTGTCTTTGTATTTCCTTTTTCGCCTTCACATATTATTCCTTCCTTCCTCACATAGGTCCCTACCAGTTCACGTTCCACTCTATACCTGCACACCTTCCCCAACATCGTTTACTTCCTTCCCACCTTGTCGTCTTTCTCCTCACCCCCCCCCCTCACTTCCCCTTTTCTATGGGGTTACCCCTATTATGTAAATGACCCTTTTTAGATGATCATACTTTTATTATATACAATTTTTATATTTTTGATATTTTTACAGGGTCACCCTCGATTTGTTTGGTGTGCCTCCTGTTGGCTGGCCCGGTCCCTCCGTCCTTCCCTCCTCCTCCTCCCTCTCCAGTATCTGCCCGCTCCGGGCTGCCCCTCTCCCTCGCCCTCCCCCCTGCCTGCGCCTCCCCTCCCCCCTGACTTCTTAGTGGTGCGGGGTTGTGGGTCGCGACCTCTCGTAGGCCTGGGGGTGGTCTCTTTCCTTTGCTCCACAATCTGGTCCATGATACTATCCTGACCTCCTCCCTTTGCTTGTCTGGGAGAGTTTTGCTCCTGACGGCAGGGCCACTACCTGACCACCAGTCCCGGCTGTTGACATCCATTTGGGTATGTATTTTACAACTATTAATCTATGGCAACTGTACTTAATGTGTTTAATACTATACACACACGTATAGGCACCCATATACACGGGTGTATATGTGTTGTTTTCTCCTTTCGTCTTCCAGGACAGCCTCTGAGATATATGGCTCCTCCCTCCGGGACAGGAAACACGTTTACCCACTTTAAAAAGGCGGTCCTCCAGGCCTCCTCCTCAGTTTTTTGTGTTTCCTGCCGGAAGGGAAGGAGCACGTGAAGGAACTTTCTGTTGGGAAGCTCCATATCTCAGGACTGTCCTGGGAGAGCCCCTGGAATAGGTGAACCTACCTCCCTCCGCTCTCCTCTGTCCTGTGGGGAAGAGAGAGAAGCGGGAATCACCACTGCCTGAGACTCGGAGAGAGCCGGACCCCGGAGGACAGCAGTTCCCGCCCCAGTGCAGCTGGGTTACCTTCGGTAGCCAGGAGCGGTACCCGCGGTGGGGAAGTGAGAGACGCCGAACCGCCGCGCAGTGTAACCGTCTTCCGGGTCAGCGAAGCGTGGGGCGGAGTTTCTGCGTTCCACCAAGAGGAAGTGACGAGAGATGTACTTCCGGCGGAACCGCGTCATCCGGTGGCGCCCTGAAAACAAGTTCTGGTTTTCCTAAGGCGCGACGGTTGATTCAAAAGGGATCCGGAGCTGGTGATAGACGCTCAGAGACTGCAGCAGACACCAAGGACCATGGAGGGTGCAACACAGACAAACCCCGGTTCGACAGGCTCCGGCACCTCTCAGGTAAGCGTGGTAAGGGCAGGCCATAGCTTATACTGGGAGGTTAGGGTCTTTAAACCCCAGTTACCCTCCCTAGGTGGAGAATCTATGGTGATGGGTCGGGCACTCCTAAGGTTAGCCATGCACAGTGGTGTAGGCACGGAGCTGTAGCTAATGGGATTGTCTTTTCCTTTTGTGCTTAATTACAGGTTAAGGCCCATGACAGGACCCAATCACAGCAACCTAGGAAGAAATGTCCCGTATGTGGGACCAAGCTAGGATCCAGTTGGGAAAAGCCTCTGTGTCCTGAATGTGTTAGTAGTCTGGTAAAGGAGGACTCCGTTTCTGCCTGTCACCAGATTTTGTCATCCGTTAAGGATGAAATTGCATCCACTTTCCAGTCCTTTAATAGGATGCAGGGTCCCCCTGCTCCCCTGCCTAGGGCAGCTAGTATGCCTTACTTATCCCAAAGTCAGGATGAAGAGGGAGAGGGATACAAGATCATTAGCCTCTTCTTAAAGGGATTCAGCATCAGATTCTGAAGGAGAGGAAGATTCCTCCAGGGCATCCAGATATAAATTATCTTTGGATGATGTGAGGGGGGGGGGGGGGGATCTGCTAAAGGCTATCTATGATACGTTGGAGATACGAGAGGAACAGGTTCAACTCTCAAAGCACAACCTTATGTACCAGGGGTCTAGTGCAAATAAATCAAGGATTTATGCACAGGAAAAACCCTGAATTGAAGCGATTCTGCTGGAGTGGGAGCAGCCGGAAAAGAGACCTTTCTTTTCGGGTAGCTTAAAAAGGAGATTTCCTTTTGAGTCGGATGTAGCTCATCCCTGGAATAAAATTCCTAAATTAGATGCTCCCTTAGCCAAGGTGTCCAAGAAAACAGACTTGGCCTTTGATGACCTGGGTTCTCTCAAAGATCCAATGGACAAAAGAGGGGACTTGCTGCTTAAGAGGGCTTGGGACGCCTCTTCCATAGGGCTAAAGCCGGCGCTGGCAGCAACTTGTGTGGCCAGAAATTTGGAGTGTTGGCTCACTCAGTTACAGGCCCACATTTCAGCAGGTACCCCGAGACAACAAATACTAAAATCTTTCCCGCTTTTATTTAAAGCAGTCGGTTTTTTGGCAGATGCCTCGGAGGAGTCCGTTAAGTTAGCAGCCAGGTCTGCCGCCTTGGTAAATGCAGCCAGGAGAGCGGTCTGGCTTAAAGCCTGGACAGGTGATGCCGCCTCCAAATTAAAGTTATGTGGGTTACCATTTTCTGGTGACCATCTGTTTGGTCCTGGCCTCCAGGAGGCTTTGGAAAGGACTCAAGACAGAAAAAAGGCATTTCCCGAGAAGAAAAAGTGGGAAGGGAAACGTGCGAAGAAAAACCGGCAAGAGAGGGAAGGTCGCCCTAAAAAGCATTGGACGGGCCACAAGGGTCGTGGAAGAGGAGGAATCCTATTCAATCCTCCTCAAACCACCCCAAAGAATCAGTGACTCTTGCGTCCCAGTGGGAGGAAGACTGGGGGAATTCTTCCCACAATGGACAAGGTCAACTTCAAGCCCGTTTCATTTGGGAAATCATAAAGAACGGATACAAATTGGAGTTCAGTTCAATACCTCCCCCAAGTTTTCAGGTTACTCAGCTACCCAGAGACAGAGAGAAGGCAGAGGCCCTAAGTCTGTTGCTAGGGGACCTAGTAGATCAGAGAGTTCTAATTCAGGTACCCCAGAAGGAAAAGGGAGAGGGTGTATATTCCCATGTATTTGTTGTAAAGAAACCATCGGGAAGATTCAGGTTAATACTAAACCTACGCCCCCTGAACAGGTTTGTGAGATACAAAAGGTTCAGGATGGAATCAATCTTTACAATTTCAAAACTTCTGTTCCCAGGCTGCCATATGGCCACTCTGGACCTCAGGGATGCCTACCTACACATCCCAATCCATCCAGGATTCCAGAGGTATCTCAGGTTGGCAGTCAGAGTAAAAGCAGAGATTCTGCATTTCCAGTTCCAGGCGCTACCATTTGGCCTGGCCTCCTCTCCCAGAATTTTCACCAAAGTTCTGGCAGAGGCCCTAGCCCCTTTAAGGATCAAGGCCATTACGGTAATACCGTATTTGGACGATCTCTTGTTTGTGGCCAACTCTGCCCAACAACTAGAGAGAGATTTGCTGGAAGCACAGAGTTTTCTCTCTTCTCTCGGGTGGCTAATCAACAGGGACAAGTCCCAATTGACACCATCTCAGGAGGGTCCTGTACCTGGGGTACAAAATTTCCTCAGTGAAGATTAAATTTTTCTTCCAGAGGAAAAGGTCAGGAAAGTAGATCAGGCGGTGGCCCAGCTACAATCCAACCGAGTAGCCACGATCAGGGAAGTAATGAGAGTTCTGGGCCTGATGACAGCCTGTTTTCCAGCAGTCCCTTGGGCCAGGTTTCATCAACGCCCCTTACAATGTCTTATGCTCAAGTATTGGGACAGCAGAAGGCAGAGCTTAGACCTGCAAAGGACCCTTTGGTGGTGGAGAGCCCATCACAACTTGGACAAGGGTTTGGCCTGGTCTCAGCCGGCGGCTACAATAATGACAACAGATGCCAGTTCCTGGGGATGGGGCACTCACACAAAGGAGGCCTCAGCCCAGGGTACATGGTCTCAGGTAGAGGCCATTCGGTCTTCCAACCAGAGGGAGCTTCTGGCCATACTGAGAGCGATAGAGACTTTCCACGCACAGGTAGGAGGACAGCATCTGCAAATTCGAACAGACAATGCAGCTGCTGTCGCATACCTAAACAAACAGGGGGGGACCAGAAGTCCTGCGTTGCAATGCATAGCCAACAAGATCCTGGGCTGGGCAGAGAAATCTATTGTCCCTATCAGCCGTTCACCTGAAGGGTTCTCAGAACATGCTGGCAGACTTTCTGAGTCGTCATCAGTTCAGTCAGGACGAGTCTGCCCTCAACGAAGAAGTGTTCAGGGATATAGTACAGACCTGGGGACAGCCGGAGGTGGATCTTTTTGCCTTGGAGAAAAACAGGAAGGTGGCTCAGTTTTTCTCAATCCATCCAGGGGATCGGGCCAGAGGCATAGACGCATTTGCCAACCCTTGGCAGTTCAGTCTTTGTTATGCCTTCCCTCCAGTAAGGATGATTGCGGCAGTTCTTCAAAAATTTCTGACAGAGGAAACGGACCTCATTTTGGTAACACCATTCTGGCCAAAAAGACCTTGGTTTGCCAGTCTAAAGAGACTAGCAATTTCTCCCCCTCTACATCTTCCAGTCAAGAAGGACCTAATTTCCCCAGGTCCTATGCTTCATTCCCAGATAGAGAGACTGGGGCTGTCAGCTTGGTATCTGAGGAACAATTACTAAAATCACAAGGATTCTCAGATAGAGTGATCAGAACTCTTCTGGAGTGTCGTAAGCCAGTAACCAGGGCTATTTACGCCAAGGTCTGGAAAAGATTCAATACTTGGCTTAAGGAACAGGGGTTGGACGGTCCAGGGATTCCAGCTATCCTGGATTTTCTACAAGCAGGAGTAGAGTTGGGTCTTGCTCCTAGCACTTTGAAGGTACAAGTAGCAGCCTTAAGCGTTTTCCTTCAGACCTCACTTCAACAGAATCATTTTGTCAAAAATTTCTTCAGGGCCCTAACAAGGTCTAGGCCAGTGAGGGTAACAACCTGTCCTACCTGGGATCTCACCTTGGTGCTCAAAGCCCTTAATGGTAAACCCTTCGAACCCTTGGAGGAATCTCTATTGAAATGGGTAGTACTAAAGACAGTTTTTCTTATTGCTATCACATCAGCTAGACGGGTGAGTGATTTGCAAGCACTCTCGATTCGAGAACCATTTTTGTTATTATCAGAAGATAGGGTCATACTCAAGACAGACCCCAGTTTTCTTCCCAAGGTAGCGTCCACGTTCCATAGGACCCAGGACATAGTTCTACCGACTTTTTGTTCCACCACTGAAGCAGAAGATTCTTCTCTTAGTTTATTAGATGTTAAAAGAAGCCTTTTAGTTTATTTGAAAGTCACCAGTGAGTTCAGAAAGTCAGACTCTCTTTTTGTTAACTTTTCAGGGGGCCCGCAAAAGCCTTAAGGCATCCAAGTCTTCCATTGCCAGATAGATTAGAATGGCAATTATAGAAGCTTGAGTTAGGAGTTCCAGCTCCCTTAGTCAAAGCACATTCAACTAGGGCAGTTTCCAGTTCATGGGCAGAGAGGGCTGGCGCCTCTCCGGAGAACATCTGTAAGGCAGCGACGTGGTCCAGTTACTCTACGTTTGCCAAACACTATCGTCTGGACTTATTGTTTGAGAGGGAACAGACATTTGGACGAAAGGTCCTCCAGGCAGTAGTCCCGCCCTGACAAAGTAAGTTTCTTGCTTATCATCTCAGAGGCTGTCCTGGAAGACGAAAGGAGAAAACCGGAGTTAGACTTACCGGTAACTCTTTTTCTAGGAGTCTTCCAGGAAAGCCTGGTTTCCCACCCGGTGATTATATTATTACCTAGGTGTTGGATGTGTGTACTGACGTTGTGTTAGTATTTTATGTCTTTTCAGAGCCTTCCGGTAGTTCTTGGTTAAACTGAGGAGGAGGCCTGGAGGACCGCCTTTTAAAGTGGGTAAACGTGTTTCCTGTCCCGGAGGGAGGAGCCATATATCTCAGAGGCTGTCCTGGAAGACTCCTAGAAAAAGTTACCGGTAAGTCTAACTCCGGTTTTTTATAACAATTTTTCATTGACATGTACAGTATATATATCTCATTATAGAATCTATGTTCGCAAAGCTTTTTTCCCCCTGAAGACCACCATTACTACTAAGGTCGAAATGCGTTGGGGCTTTTTCGCCCATAGTAAATATTCCTAATGTTGTTATTTTTCATTGGTTGTTTTTAGACACATGTGTTAGCCTCAATTGATGTTTTTTGGAGCTCATGTCCTGATTCCTATTGTATTTATGTGATTTTTTTCTACTCAATAAAAATTCATACTTTTATACCTACATCATTTTTAATTAATACTTTCATCAATTGCTGCAACTCAAAGCCCCTAGGGGTACCTCTTCTTTTTTCAAGAGTTCTATCAGGGGTGTGCAGCACTTCTATCCACAACTGGTATCGCTGTCCCTTTGCAAACAAATTCCCCCTTCTAGCACAAATCCCCCCTTCTAGCACAGCATTCCCCCCCAAAACCCCCTTCAAGCACAAATCCCTCCATCAAATCCTTCTTCCTAGCACAACCCCCCCAAATCCCCCTTCTAGAACCCCTCCCACACACAAACCCCCCCTTCTAGCACACCCCCCCCCCCCCCACACACACACAAAACACACATTCCTCCTACAAGCACAACCCCCCTGCTCCCAAATCTCCACTCCTAGTACAAGGTGTGTTCAAGTCAACCCGGGACTTTTGAGTTTATTTAATAAAATAACAAATTTCAAGGAGTGGAAACTGCATTTATTTTTTGACATACTTCCCGGCTACATTTATACACTTATCCCAGCGTTTAACCAATACCTGAAAAGCTTTGGCGTAAAAAGATTTGTCAGTGCACCTGAACCATCCTAGGACAGCCGGCTTCACTTCGTTTCGGTTTCGTCTCTTGTGCAATTTCACAAGTTATGCATTGATTCCGGCTCATGTGTAAGGTAAAGTCTACAGGATGGAAAAATCAGTTTGTAAATGGATAGAAAACTGACTAAAAAGACAGAATTCAGAAAGTAGTGGTTAATGATTCTTACTCTGAATGGTCCAAGGTTATCAGTGGTGTACCCCAAGGTTCAGTGTCATTAGTGGTGTACCCCAAGGTTCAGTGTCATTAGTGGTGTTATCCAAAGGTTCAGTGTCATCAGTGGTGTACCCAAAAATCAGTGGTATCAGTAGTGCAATCCAAGTTTCAGTGTTATTAGAGGTGTACTCCAAGGTTCAGTCTTATCAGTGGTTGTGACAGAACCCACTGTCACTGTGTGCTTTGGAGGGGGCAGGTCTCCGGTCTCCTACCCAAAGACTATGGTCCAGCAGAGAACGGGAGATTTGGAGGGCTATTTGCCGTCTCTCGAAAACCAGGAGAAGGCAGTTCATCGGAACCGGGTGAACGTGGTATCTATGGCCGGGCTTGTGGAGCTGTTTCCGGCTACTTAAACTTATTGGTCCGGCTGGGCTAAATATATACTTTTATTCCACAAACAATGTACTTTTAGCTGATGAAGGCATATACAAGATGACGGTATGCCCAAAGCGTAGGGCTACGAGACTTGGGGACAAAATGGCGTTGGGATAATGTAATGATGTCTCTATGCAAGTTGAATCCCCTCTCCCCAATCTTGTTATTGTGTTTAATTATGTTGGGTCATGGCACGTAGACAAAAGGTGTGGAGACACATCCCAGCGGGGGATGTGTAAGGAGGGGCTGCCTGCTTATCATAAGCCCTTTGTGTGTTTCAACTGTAGTTACTATTTGAATGGACAAGTGTCGAGTTCCCATTGGTTCTTCCTTGTCCTCTACCCCCTCTATGACAAGGCTTATGCCGCGTACACACCCTCGGAAATTCCTCCAGCAAAAGTCTGATGTGAGCTTTTGGTCGGAAAATCCGACCGTGTGTATGCTCCATCGGACTTTTGCTGTCGGCAAAAGATTGAGAGCAGGTTCTCTATTTTCAGACGGAAAATTCCGATCGTCTGTAGCAATTCCGACGCGCAAAATTCCTACACATGCTCGGAAACAATTTGACGCATGCTCAGAAGCATTGAACTTCATTTTCTCGGCTCGTCGCAGTGTTGTACTTCACCACGTTCTTGACGGTCGAAAGTTCAGAGAACTTGTGTGACCGTGTGTATGCAAGCCAAGCTTGAGCGGAATTTCGTCGGAAAAAGCATCCAAGGTTTTTCGACGGAAATTCCGATCGTGTGTACGCGGCATAAGGGAGTGTCCCTAACGGTTTAAAGGTGATGTTTTGTACTTAAAGCGGTTGTATACCGCAAAACTTTTTTTTTTTTGTCAACCTGCAAGGCAAAGGTATAATGAGCTAGTATGACTAGCATACTAGCTCATTATCAATCACTTACCTTAGATCGAGGCCCCCGCAGCGGTCCTCCGTCGAATCCATGATACCCGGAGTGACTTCCGGGTATCGCCGTTCCGGCGCTGTGATTGGCCGGAGCGGCGATGACGTCACTCCCGCACATGCGCGGGGAACGGCAAGATCCCTGCGCATGTGCGAATTTCCGGCAGTGTCCGGCAGGCTCCCATTCAAGAGCCACCGCGCTCAGTGCGCCTGCGCCGTAGATAGCGGTACAGTCTTTTTTGCAAATATCTCCGAGACTGTGTAGGTCTCGGAGATATTACAAGCACCTACAGGTAAGCCTTAATGTAGGCTTACCTGTAGGTGCTTGTACAAATTTTGGGTATACAACCACTTTAACAGTTTGAGCTCTGCATGTTTAACCCTCAACATCTGTATGGTCTGCCTCGTGATTGGGGGGTTAAGGGCTTTTTATGGCGAGTCTGCCGGCTGTGGGTGCATTTGGAGAACAGGAGACAGGTCTGGCGGAGGCGCCCAGAGTATCCAAGATTTGTCACAGTGGTGTGCCCCAAGGGTCAGTGTTATTAGTGGTGTAACCCCAAGGTTCAGTATTGGGATCCTTGCTCTTTAATATCTTTATAAATGATATAGGGTCTGGGATTTCTGTCTTTGCAGATGACACCAAGCTATGCAGTGAAATAACGTCAGATATAGATATACGTCGGCAGAATGGGACGGTGAGGCAAAGCAACGTACCTGTACGTTGCTTTAAATCTGCCGCCTAGCGAGCCCCCGCCACGAGCTCCAGAACGGGGAGCTGTAAACAAGGCATTTCCCTGTTCTACCTAGGGCTGGGAAAAAAATCGATTTTAATCTTGAATCGAGTTTTGAGTTCAAATCGATTCAGATTTGAAGAAAATCGATATTTTTTTTTCCTTCAAAGTTTCCGTAGCAGAGCTGCAGGGGGCGTATCCGGAATGGCACTGGGCAGCGTTACCCCAATTACATCTACTCGCCGCAGCAAAAAGATGTAATGTAACGATAACCGCAAGCCGCCATCTGCCTACCTGATCAGTGTGTCATGCAGACAGACGGCGGCCATTGCAGTGTTCAAAAGCCGCGCCTCCCGAGTCCTCGTCGTCTGTGATAGGCGGAACACTCCATTTCACAGCAGGCAGTGTTCAGCCTATCACAGACATCCTCTCATCCTCGTCTGTGTTATGAGGATGAGCGGATGTCCATGATAGGCGGAACACTGAATGCTGGGAAATTGAGTGTTCCACCTATCACAGACGAGGAGGAGGCGCGGCTTTTGAATACTGGAATGGCCACCGGTGTAGCAGTAAAATCCGTATCCCATGAAAATCTGCATCAGGTACGGGCACAGTGAAGCACGGGCACAGTGAGGCATTGGGCACAGTGAGGCACGGGCACAGTGAGGCACGGGCACAGTTCAATTCAACTAAGAGTAACCTCAGGATTTTTTGTTGTTTTATTAGCTAAATCCAAATACAGTATTAATAATTTGGATGTTTAACAATCTTTGTTGCACACTGACTTTGCAGTTAGAGAAAGGGGTTTGCCTTTGCAATTTTGATTGTTGATACACTTTAATGTAATAAAAAAAAAAAAAAAATCGAATCGTAAAATCGAGTTTTTTATAAAACAAATTAAAAATAATAAAAAAAAAAAAAAAAAACCCGCAATTTTTTTGGGGGGGAAAAAAAACAAAAAAAAATCGCCCAGCCCTAGTTCTACCTAGTGACAGGACAGTGATCTTCTGCTCCCTGTCATCAGGAGCAGTGATCAGTGTCGTGTCACTTGTAGCCCACCCCCCTCACAGTTAGAATCACTCCCTAGGACACACTTAACCCCTTCCTCGCCCCCTAGTGTTTAACCCCTTCCCTGCCAGTGTCATTTACACAGTAATCAGTGCATTTTTATAGCACTGATCGCTGTATAAATGACAATGGTCCGAAAATAGTGTCTGATGTGTCTGCCGCAATCACAAAAAAAAAAAAAAAAAAAAAAAAAAATCGCAGATCGCCGCCATTACTAGTAAAAAATAATAATAAAAATGCCATAAAACTATCCCCTATTTTGGAGACGCTATAACTTTTGCGCAAACCAATTAATATACACTTATTGCGATTTTTTTTTCACCAAAAATATGTAGAAGAATACGTATCGGCTTAAACTCAGGAAAAAAATAGGATTTTTGTACTCACCGTAAAATCTATTTCTCTGACGTCCATGGACTGACACAGCTGGATACTGTAAACGTGTGGGTATATGTCCCTGCTCGCAGGAGAAGACCTAGGCAGAATGTTAGAAACATTCTAGAACAAACCAGAGCTGAACAGCCCCGCCCAGGGGGGCGGTCCCTCTGGACATTACCCTCCCACCTGCAGTCAGCAGATCTCAGTTCGTAACAAAGCAGTACAAGCCTTAAAAAGGAAGGGTGGGTGCTGTGTCAGTCCATGGACGTCAGAGAAACGGATTTTACGGTGAGTACAAAAATCCTATTTTCTCTTATCGTCCATGGACTGACACAGCTGGATACTGTAAACGTGTGGGACGTCCCAAAGCAGTATCAGAAGGGTGGGGGCAGTAGTAAAGGAACAGCCAAAACTTCACTCCAAACAAGCAGAGCTCCTCAACGGAGGAGTTGCAACATAAACAGCGGCCTGCAATGCTTTGCGGCCAAAGGGAGCATCCGAAGATGCAGCCACATCAACCTTATAAAATCTTGAAAAGGTATGAACGGATGACCAGGTCATCGCCTTGCACACTTGTGCAACCGACACTTGATGTCGGAAGGCCCAGGAAGCACCAATTGCCTTGGTGGAATGCGCCGCAACCGGAAAAGGGAGGCGCCCGCCCCTTAAGGGCATAGGCCTGTATGACGGTCTGCCTGATCCACCTAGAGACTGTGGCAGACGACACCGCTCGGCCCTGTTTTGGACCAGACACAGACTTCCGAATGGAAACAGTAGCAGACAGGTACACTCGTAAGGCTTGTACCCATCTTAATGTATGAAGCGCAAACTCTCAGGGATGCGATGGGTGAGGACACAAGGACGGAAGAACAATGTCCTTCTTAAGGTGAAAGGCCGAGACCATCCTTAGAAAGAAGGACGGCCGTGGGCGCAACACCGCCATATCCTTATGGAGGACCAAGTAAGGCGACTTGCAGGACAAGGCCGCCAACTCAGACACCCGTCTAACCGAAGCAATGGCCACTAAGAAGGCCACCTTCCGGGACAAGGTCAAGAGAGGAATCTCTCTGATATTCTCAAAGGGATGTTCTTGGAGAACCGAGATGCATCAAATTCAGATCCCAAGTAGGGAGAGGAGGCTTGACAGGGGGGATCACATGGCGAACCCCCTGCACAAAAAAGGTGCTATCAAGCCCAGTAGCGGTCGTTGAAAAAGACAGCCCGGGCCGAAAGCCGACCCTCAAAAAGGTATGCAAGGCCAGCTTTTGGGTCACACCACGCTGTAAGAACAGCAAAATCCTGGGAACGGAATACATCCGAGGACGCCACTCAAGTTCCTCGCACATAGCGATGTAAGCCTTCCAGGTACGGTGAGATATCTTTCTGGAGGAAGATTCCCGTGTCAACAACGTTGCCACTTTGCAAGTGAGTCGAGAGGCCATAAGGTCCACTTCCGGTACCCCACCTCTGGTAAAGGAGGTGGAAACACCTCCGGATGCAAGGACCCTTCCCCTGCAATGCACACGGCCGACAGGACCGTCTTGCAGCGAGATGTATGAAAATCCCAAAGGGACTCCGCAATGTATCGGAGAAGGGAGGCCCCGGTGTACAGGGTGCCTCAGCTGTTGGCCAAGGCAACTTGACGGAACTTCCCTAGAAACTCGGTCAGAGGACTAGTACCTCAGCCTCCACAGATGGCGCAAACCCACCCTGGGCACAGAGAACCTAAAAGGCTAAAGCAGTTGCACCTGCTAGACGACTGATGGATGAAGCAGAGGCTTTTACCCAGTCATTGAGCTGCAAAAAAAGCCAGAGACGCAGCCACTAACGGGCGTAACGCTAACCCCAGCCTGGCGAACACAGTCCAAGCCAGCGCTTCTGATCACCACTGAAAGCAGGTGGAAAGTGATACCCCTGAAACCAGGGATCCTTGTGACAATGCTCCAACCAGCAGCTACCCATGGATAAGTGCTGATTGTACAAACACATAGTTTATACTATGTATTGCGTCAAACGCGCAAATAGAGTGTGGGAGGAAACCCACCCAGCCACAAAGAGCATAATACCACCAGATATGGCGTATGTAGTTTAGTATGTGTGGATAAACCTATTAAAACACATATATACTGTGCCAGCGACGAAGGCGCGCACATCATCGGGGCTTGGACGTAAACCAGCCACGCAGATTGCGTACACAACCGTGTAGGTATGTTAGCCTGCGAATAAACAAATTGCACAAGTTTATACTGTGCATAGCGCTGAGAATGCGCACACCATTGGAACGCAGGGGAGAAACCTGAGCACCTGGATGAAACCCATGCAGACTGCATACGCATACCGTGTAGGTATTATAGTGTGAGTGCTAAACATTTTGCACAAGCCCATGTGTGCATAGCACCGAAGGCGCGCACACTGTTGGCGTGTGGGAGGAACCGAAGTACCCCACGCATACTCAGAGAATGCAATACCTACAACTACTGTAAATGTATTTAGTG
The DNA here is from genome assembly GCA_029206835.1 of Rana muscosa. Taxonomy (NCBI): domain Eukaryota; kingdom Metazoa; phylum Chordata; class Amphibia; order Anura; family Ranidae; genus Rana; species Rana muscosa. The sequence continues at coordinate 1,278,390,911 of CM055116.1, read as the reverse complement.
TAGTGTATAGACATAATGTGTATGTTTACACCGTGTATTGCACCAAAGGCATGCATGTCATGTAGCGTGGGCGGAAACCCACGCAGACTGCACAGACATACCGGGTAGGTATGTTAGTATGTGGATATCCAATCGCACAAATTTAGACTGTGCATAGCGCCGAAGCTCCCATACCAATGGAGTGTGGGAGGGAACCGGAGTACCCGGAGGAAAACCACACAGACTGCCTACACATAGCATGCGTGATAAACATTGAACATGTTTACCTGTGCAGAAGGCCAAAAGGCGCACATACCGTCAGCACGTGGGAGGAAACCAGAACACCCGGAAGAACTCCATGCAGACAGCACACAGATACCGTGTAGGAATGATAGCATGTGAATCAACATATTGCACATGTTTATGCTGTGCATTTCCATTGGAGCGTGGGGGGAAACCGGAGTACCCGGAGGAACCCCACGCAAACAGTATACCCATACTGTAAACCAGGGCTCGACAATCCCCGGGCGCCAGGTCGCAAATGCGACTAGAATTAGCGACCTGGGGCAGCACAGCTGAGGTTACCTGCATCTCCGTGCGCCCCCCCTCCGCGATCGCGTGATCTTGTCAGGCCGCGCCGGCCGTTAATTTAGGCCGCGGCTTTGCGGCCTTCTGCAGGCCTAGGCTTCATTCTGTACTCTGGCGCCATCTTGTGGTGGCCGCTGGTATGACAAGTCAACCAGCAATGCTTGCCTGTTTCACTGCCCACCCATCTCCTTCCCTTTACTTAGAAGTTAACCCCCAAACATTATATATATATTTTATTCTAACACCCTAGAGAATAAAATGGTTGTCGTTGCAATACTTTCTGTCACACTGTATTTGCGCAGCGGTCTTACAAGCACAGTTTGAGGAAAAAAATACACTTTTTTAAATAAAAAAATAAGACAACAGTAAAGTTAGCCGAATTTTTTTTTATATTGTGAAAGATAATGTTACGCCGAGTAAATTTGATACTCAACATGTCACGCTTCAAAATTGCGTCCGCTCGGTGAATGGCGACAAACTTTTACCCTTTAAAATCTCCATAGGCGACATTTAAAAAATTCTACAGGTTGCATGTTTTGAGTTACAGAGGATGTCTAGGGCTAGAATTATTGCTCTTGCTCTACCAATCGCGGCGATACCTCACATGTGTGGTTTAAACACTGCTTTCATATGCGGGCGCTACTCGTGTATGCGTTCGCTTCTGCACGCATTGGTCGTTAAAAAAAAACCTGACTCCTAATTTTTTTAGCTGGCTCCTAGATTCCAAGCAAATTTGTCAAGCCCTGACGTAAGTAACATCCTCTTTACATCTCTTTATTGCATATATCAACTATAATTTGATTGGATGTTTTTGCTCAAATGCCTATTTTTGCATGCCATGCATAATGTTTAAACACGCAATGTCGCTGTAAAACCAAATATTGTACTCATATATTGAGTTTCTTTTTGTTGTTTTTCCTCTTGAATCACAGATTCAAATTTAAATACATTGCTCAGCCCTCATACCTACCCTGAAGAAGGAACATATATACCTCGGTATTGAATTGCCGCGTATATCCGAAACATGTCGGTATTTACCTGCATCCCCCTGTACTGATGTTTAGCATCCGCCCATAGGGATGCAAATGTAACGTATTTTGGCTATCAATGTGATACTCACAAATCATAATTCTATTGTAATTATCTCAATGTGTCATTGAAAACTTTTTTCTATTTTTTTCAACTTTTTATGATCTATTATAATAAAAACCTTTCTACTTTTTTAAATAAAGTTTTTGGTCAGTTCTTTTCACTGCACCAGTCCACACTATCCCAGGGGCAACCCTATTTCCAATTTCTCCATTGGGATGTGACCGGTTGCTTGGAACTAACCATAATACACTGTTATAGCTTCATCTTATATCTCCTCCATATAACAAGGTTCAGGATGGAATCAGTTTGCTGCTCTGTGGTCGCTGCACTCCATCTGGGGGGGGGGGGGGGATTTTCTGGTGTTCTTGGACATAAAGGACGCATACTGTATGTCCCCATATACGTGAGGCTTCAGAGATTTCTGCGGTTTGCAGTCGGGGACGAGCACTACCAATTTGTAGCCCTCCCTCTTGGCCTGGCGTCAGCACCAAGAGTTTTTACCAAGGTGCTTGCGGCCTTGCTGAGGCAGCGAGGGATAGCCATCGTGGGCTACCTGGACGACCTTCTGAGCAGCTTCTGCCTCAGAATTAAGGGAGGATGTGGCGATCGCTAGTCAGACTCTTCGGGAGTTTGTTCAGGTACTGAATCTCCAGAAGTCAGTGTTGGTACCGACTCAACGCCTGGAATACCCGGGCTTGATTCTGGACTCAGAGGCGAGAGTTTTCCTCCCTTTGGACAAGTTGCAGACTCTTTGGGCCGTTGATGTCCCGCAGGTGGTCGTCGCTGCGCTTTTGTATGCGACTCCTGGTAGCCACCTTTGAGGCAGTACCGTATGCCCAATTCCACACGAGTCTTGCAAACGGAGATCCTATCAAAATGGAAACTCCGTGGGCTCTGGATTGTCAAATCTGTGCGAGCCGGCTAGTCAGGGATTCCCTGATCTGGTGGCTGAGGTCTCTGGCTCTACAGTCCGGGAAGTCGTTCCTTCCTTTTCACTGGACGGTGATCACGATGCGATTAACGCCAGCTTGAGCGGTTGGGGGGGGGTTTTGGGGCGTACAGTCGACATAGGGTCGATGGACGCCCTAGTTTTGACACTGCTTGGGGACGTCCCCAAGGTCAAGATTAGGCTGCTGTGTCGTCCATAAACGAAAGACAATAGGATCTTTGTACTCACCATAAAATCCTTTTCTCTGAAGTTCATGGACGGACACAGGATCCACGCCTCCTTTTTATGTTTGTACTGCTTTGACGAACTGAGCTGCTGGATGCAGTGTGAGGGGTTATAGTCAGAGGGACCGTACTGTAACTGTACAGTTTTGATGTTTTTTTTTTTTTTAACATGTTCTGCCTAGTCCTCTCCTGATAGAAGGCAAATAACCGTAAGATTAAGCTGCTGTATCTATCTGTCCATGAACTTCAGAGAAAAGGATTTTACGGCGAGTACAAAAATCCTATTTTTATTTTATTTTTTTACACAAAGTTGTCAATTTATAAAGATATTGCCAACACATAACAAAAATTCCACCAAAATATATTCTGCTACTCCTGAGTATGGCGATACCACATGTCTAAAACTTTTACCTAGCCTGGCCACATACAGGGAGCACAGTCAGGTGTTCTAGGGACATACATTTCAAATCTAATGTGAACTACCTATTACTTCTGAGGCACTGATGGGGGCGGGGCTGAGTCATGGATGGGGGCAGATCAGTGCTGTGGGCACTTCAGATCCAGCCCACAGCGCTGCTGCACTGCCTCTGGTTTGTTGGACTAATGTTCCCTCAGTCATTGGATGGAGTGATCACATTGTAAAGGGCTGCTGTCATTTGGCTATGGCCTGGTCAGCAAGTGGTTAAAGGGACACTAAAAGGTATATTATATTATAGGCGACATTTAAAAAATTCTACAGATTGCAGGTTTTGAGTTACAGAGGAGGTCTAGAGCTAGAATTATTGATCTCGCTCTACCGATCGCGGCAACACCTCACATGTGTGGATCAAATACTGCTTTCATATGCGGGCGCTACTCACGTATGTGTTCGCTTCTGCACGCATTGGTAGTTAAAAAAAAAAAAAAACCTGGCTCCTAACTTTTTTAGCTGGCTCCTAGATTCCAAGCAAATTTGTCGAGCCCTGCTGTAAACATGTATAGTATGTGCAATAAACATATTGAACATGTCTATACTGTGCAGAGAGCCGAAACGCACATACCATGAGAGCGCGGGAGGACACCGGAGCCCCCGGCGGAAACCCGCGCCGACCCAGAGAGTATAATACATACATATACTGTGAATGTATCTGGAGTCGTGCATAAACATATTTTGTACGTTTATATCATGTATGGCACTGAAACACAGCATTGGAACGTGGGGACAGCCACGCAGACACAGAGACCAATAACACATACATACACTGTGAATGTATGCAGTGTAGAGGTATAGGATGAGTTTAAATTATGGCGCAGAGGCGCATAATCTTCTCTGTATCATTCCAACCTGCTTGACTGTGCTGCCGAAGCAGCATGCAGGTAACAGGTAACCTCTGATCCTCAGACCGTGTGTCTGTCAGAGCTCAAAGCGTTGCCCAGGAAATGGTGGGAAATGTTGCCTCAGGATATCACACAGAAGGCTCACAGGGACTAGAGACATAAATGAATAAAGTCATCCCCCCCCCCCACCATGGGGGAGCGAAACACTGTGTACCACTGTATCATCCATGCTGCTCTTGAGGCAGCGTGTGAGGAAAACAGTGAGGAACTTGAGCTGTGTAAAAGAAAGGCTTGTCACAGCAATTCCAGCTTAAGAGAGTGTTCCTCACATCAATGAGATCACTTACAAGCGCCCTGTCATTCACTGACACAGAACTGGAGTCTTCCTCACAAGGGAATGTCCTGTTCATAAACATTAAATATTCAGGAGGTAGGGTCCTGAGCACAGTAGCTAGGCCCAAATCTGACTCAGAGCACTCCTTCACTAAAGATTTTTGTGGGGGGGAGGGGGCTTATAGCTCCTTTTGCTCGCACACCGCTTCCATTTTGACAGGAATGATTCCAGAGGACTGCTGACAACTGGTCCATAAGGACCGCAGGTGCAGGAAACATATGAACATGTTTAACTGTGCAGCACTGCCAGTTGCCCCAGGCAAGTGTGGAGAGCAGGTGTATCAGACTCCATAACGCCACCCTCTGAGACCTTATACACTATACAGTGAATATACAGTCCACCCACTGGCTACGCTGAGGCTGAGGAGGGGATACCCGGAGGACCCACCAACCCTTAAGGACCGCTCAGTCTGAGGAGATTGTGAGGGGATTGTGAGGGGATTCGCGCCGCCGCTAGAACCGAAAATAAATGGCCTCTGGCCGCAGGTATAACTGCGCCACTGAACGCCAAGATGGCCGCTGAGCGCGAAAGTCAAAGCTCTAATGCGCGCCAATGGCGCACGCAATAAACACCTCAAACAGCGCTAATGCGCGCGCTAACGGCGCACGCAATAATCTCCTTACACACCAGAAAAAACTGCAGACATGAGTGCCCAGCCAGGCCAGAGTGACCCCCAAGCACCCCACAGCACAGCACCAGTACAGGGTGCAGAGAGCAGCATAACAGGGGGGAGACAGGGAGAAACCCCCCATATAAAGAAACACAGCCAGTATGCACTCACCTGCAGCAGGAGAGACTACTTACCCGTCCCTAGAGGGACCCACTGGCTTGTCTCTGACAGACCTATCACAGAGTAGTACTGCGTAGCTGTCGGCCCGGTCCACTGCAAAAGAAACAGTCAGGTACTGTTCAGTCTTGAGAGGTCCGCAGGAGCATGAAAGCAACCCGGCCACCCCTGGAGCCACGGGGTATGTCGTGAACTGAGTCTCACGCACTTAAGGCGAGGATCAGCACGCTCGATGGTCGGACAGGGAAGACTACGAGGATACTAGTGTACCCAACCTGTTGCCCAGCCGACAGTTGATTGAAGGTCTCAAAAATAAAATAACAAAATTCCCAAAGGAATAAAATTTAAAAGTAAAATCTTCCAGGAGACTGGCTCCTGAGAGAGCCACGTCTTCTCCTTTTGCTAGGCAGAAAAAAAACTGAGGTCTGCTGACTGCAGGTGGGAGGGTAGGGACCGCCCCCCTGGGTAGGGCTGTTCAGCTCTGGTTTGTTCTAGAATGTTTCTAACATCTAGCATTCTGCCTAGATCTTCTCCTGTGAGCAGGGACACATACCCACACGTTTACAGTATCCAGCTGTGTCAGTCCATGGACGATAAGAGAAAATAGGATTTTTGTACTCACCGTAAAATCCGTTTCTCTGACGTCCATGGACTGACACAGCTCTCATACTGTTTACATGTGGGTATATGTCCCTGCTTGCAGGAGAAGACCTAGGCAGAATGTTAGAAACATTCTAGAACAAAACCAGAGCTGAACAGCCCCGCCCAGGGGGGGCGGTCCCTCCAGACATTACCCTCCCACTTGCAGCTAGCAGCCTCAGTTCGTAACAAAGCAGTACAAACCTTAAAAGGAAGGGTGGGTGCTGTGTCAGTCCATGGGACGTCAGAGAAACGGATTTTACAGTGAGTACAAAAATCCTATTTTCTGTTATCGTCCATGGACTGACACAGCTCTCATACTGTTTACGTGTGGGACGTCCCAAAGCAGTATAAGAAAAAGGTGGGAGCAAATAGTAAAAGGAACAACCAAAACTTCACTCCAAACCAGCAGAGCTCCTCAACGAAGGAGTTGCAATATTAGCAGCGGCCTGCAACACTTTGCGGCCGAAGGAAGCATCCGAAGATGCAGCCACATCAACCTTATAGAATTTTGAAAAGGCATGAACGGACGACCAGGTCGCCGCCTTGCCCACTTCTGCAACCGACGTTTGATGTCGGAAGGCCCAGGAAGCACCAATTGCCCTGGTGGCATGCGCCGTAACCGGAAAGGGAGGGGCCACCCCCTTAATGGCACAGGCCTGTATGACAGTCTGTCTGATCCATCTAGAAAAGGTGGCCGACGACACCGCTCGGCCCTGTTTCGGACCAGAGACAGACACAACTAGTGAGTCATATCACGTACTAGGGCTGCAACTAACGATTATTTTCATAATCGATTAGTAGTGATGAGCCGAACACCCCCGGGTTCGGTTCGCACCAGAACCCGCGAACGGACCGAAAGTTCGCACGAACATTAGAACCCTATTAAATACAATGGATGCGAACGTTCGGATTCTAAAGTGCTAATTATAACGACTATTATCCATGTTATTGTCCTAAACAGAGTTTGGGAACCCGGGTTCTGCACCAGGGGACATGTATCAATGCAAAAAGAAGTTTTAAAAACGGACGTTTTCCGGGAGCAGTCATTTTAATGATGCATAAAGTGAAAAAAAAAAAAAAGTCAAATATTCCTTTAAATATTGTACCTGGGGGGTGTCTAAAGTATGCCTGTGAAGTGCCACGTGTTTCCCGTGTTTAGAACTATCCCTGCACAAAATAACATTTCTAAAGGAAAAAAAAAAAAATGTAATGTCTGGTCCCGGTAATATGGATGAAAATCTTTAAGAAAAATGGCATAGCTACCCCATCAACCCCCCCCCCCTACCCCAGCCCATTACCAGCCCCTTTGGGTCTTGTATGGATATTAAGGGGAACCCCGCACACAAAATAAAAAAGGCCCTATATACTCTGAACAGCCGTATACAGGCGGTGCATACAAGACAGGGACTGTAGGTTTGTTCTTATGTAGAATCTGTTTGTAATTTTGAACAGCTACATTGTTTAAGTCTAGCTCCATGCCAAATTCCTTTTTTTAAGCTTTTTGGAAAACATAGGGAAGGGTTATCACCCCTGTCACATTTTTTTGCTGTCTGTGCCCCTGTTTAGAACATTTCACCTCACTTTGCGTCCCAATGACAACTGTTTTTGAAATGTGGTGTTTTTATTGAAACAAGGATTGGTGATAAAGCATCAGTAGAGAGGAGACATATTAATTCTTACAGGAGAGAATTTTCCTTCCAAGGGGTAGATTTCCTCTCACTTCCTGTTATCTTCTTCCGTTTGCAAGCAGTAGTTGTTTGTAAATTGGATGTTTGAAAGTAGGGACCTGCCGTATATACTCTGCAGAAATTGGCCCCTTAGGTGTTGGTGTTGGCACAACACTGTAAGCACTCACAAATACTCTTGGTGGGTAATGGAACGCCCTGCTGTCAACTATTATATCAGGAATTGTAATAACATAATTGTTGATCAGTGGTAGTAAAAATTGGGCCTTTGATGGTGGTGCTGGTGCCACAACACCGTAAGGCCTGACAGTTACTCTTGGTGGGCGCAGCAATGGGCCCTGCTGTGAATTATTAGATCAATAATTATAATTGCATGCCCCTGTTGAACAGGGGCTGAAAAATTGGGCCTTTGGTGGTGGTGGTGATGGTGGTGCTGGTGCCACAACACTGTAAGGCCTGACAGTTACTCTTGGTGGGCGCAGCAATGGGCCCTGCTGTGAATTATTAGATCAATAATTATAATTGCATGCCCCTGTTGAACAGGGGCTGAAAAATTGGGCCTTAGGCACTGGTGGCACAACACTGCAACCCCTCACAGATACTGTACTTGGAGCACAGCAATGAGGCCTGTTGCAAAGTATTGCATCAAAAATTGTAATTACACGCCCCTGTTAAACAGGGGCTGAAAAATTGGGCCTTAGCCACTGGTGGCGTCACCCATAAACCAAAATGATCTTCCAAACTATCATCATTAATCGTATCATTGAGGAGGATAGCCAGTCAACATAACAGCACAGGCACTCAGCATCAGCATCAGTCTTGAAGGGATGTGACATTTTAAAATCAATTAGTCTGTTATATCAGCATCAGGTGTGTGGTAGCTGGTGGTGATCCAAGACTGGTTCATCTTGATGAAAGTCAGTCGATCAACCGAGTCGGTGGACAGGCGCACCCTGTGATCCGTGACAAATCCTCCAGCAGCACTGAATGTGCGTTCTGAAAGAACGCTGGATGCAGGACAGGCCAGTAGCTCAATTGCATAGTGTGCAAGCTCTGGCCAGTGATCCATCCTCAAGACCCAGTAAGCCAGAGGTTTTTCGGTGGGGAAGGTGTCCAAGTCTGACCTTGCCCCTAGGTATTCCTGCACCATGTATATCAGACGCTGGCGATGGTTGCTGGAACCGATCATACTTTGGGGCTGCGGACTAAAGAATTGTCTGAACGCATCGGTCAGACGGCCACCTTCCCCACCGCTCCTTCTTTGACTGGCCGAAGCCTCAGCAACTCGTTGTCCAGGACCAGGAGTTTGTAACCTCCCAGTCTCTGGGAACGCGTTGCACAGACCTTTCTGCAAGGCCTCCCGGAGTTGTCTCATCCTCTGCTCCCTCTGCGACGGTAACATAAGGTCCGCAACCTTACCCTTGTACCGTGGATCAAGGAGAGTGGCCAGCCAGTAATGGTCCCTCTCCTTGATCCGAAGAATACGAGGATCCTTCCGCAGACTTTGCAGGATCAGGGAGGCCATGCAGCGTAGGTTAGCTGAGGCATTCAGTCCGGAGTCCTCTGGGTCACTAAGGACGACATGATCCGCAGCCACCTCCTCCCAGCCACGTACAAGTCCACTGGTTTCTTGGGACTGTAAATCATCCCTAAAAGACTGCTGCTGATGATGCTGAGTGCCAGCCTCCACCTCCATGCTGACACAATCCTCCTCCTCCTCTTCCTGTGTGATGGGTGGGACAGAAGGAACACTGTCTGGGTAAAGGGGGCCTTGAGAGGCAAGGAAGTCCTCCTCTTCCTGCCTCTGTTCTGCCTCAAGTGCCCTGTCCATTATTCCACGCAGCGTGTGCTCCAACAGGTGGACAAGAGGTACAGCGTCACTGATGCATGCACTGTCACTGCTCACCATCCTCGTGGCCTCCTCAAATGGTGCCAGGACAGTGCATGCATCCCTGATCATGCCCCACTGGCGTGGTGAAAAAAACTAGAGCTCCCCTGACCCTGTCCTGGTGCCGTAGTCGCACAGGTACTCATTGATGGCCCTCTGCTGCGTGTGCAGCCGCTGCAGCATGGCCAACGTTGAGTTCCACCTGGTGGGCATGTCACATATAAGGCAGTTCTTGGGCAGGTTCAACTCCTTTTGCAGCTCAGCCAGGCGAGCACTGGCATTATAAGATCTGCGGAAATGCACACAGACTTTCCTGGCCTGCCTCAGGACATCCTGTAAGCCCAGGTACCTGCCCAAGAACCGCTGCACCACCAGGTTAAGGACGTGAGCCATACAGGGCACATGGGTCAGTTGTCCCTGTCGGAGGGCGGAGAGGAGGTTGGTGCCATTGTCGCAAACTACCATTCCTGGCTTAAGCTGGCGTGGCGTCAACCACCTCTCGGCCTGCCCCTGCAGAGCAGACAGGACCTCTGCCCCAGTGTGGCTCCTGTCCCCCAAACACACCAGCGCAAGCACGGCATGGCATCTTTTTGCCTGCGTACTTGCGTAGCCCCTTGAACGCCTACGGAGCACCGCTGGTTCCGAGGACAAACCACAGGAAGAGGCCATGGAGGAAGAAGAAGAGGAGGGGGTGGAGGAGAGAGGTGTGTCACAACCAGTAGTAGCATTTTGGAGGCGTAGCGGCGGAACAACCTCCAACACTACTGCACCTTGTCCTGCATCCTTCCCAGCTGCCAAAAGAGTGACCCAATGGGCCGTGAAAGAAAGGTAACGTCCCTGTCCATGCCTGCTGGACCATGAGTCAGCGGTAATATGCACCTTACCGCTGACCGCCCTGTCCAGCGAGGCCAAGACATTGCCTTCCACATGCCGGTAGAGAGCCGGAATCGCCTTCCGTGAGAAAAAGTGGCGTTTGGGAACCTGCCACTGAGGAACCGCACATTGCACAAACTCACGGAAGGGGGCCGAGTCTACCAACTGAAAAGGCAGCAGTTGAAGCGCTAGCAATTTAGCCAAGCTAGCATTCAACCGCTGGGCATGTGGATGGCTGGGAGTGAACTTCTTTTGACGGTCCAGCAGCTGGGGCAGGGAAATTTGTCTGCTAGAATCGGACGTCGGTGTACTGCTAGCAGAGTGGCCGCAAGTACTTGGCTGTGACACACCTAATTCTACACCTTCATTCCTCTCAGTGCAGGTTTCAGAGAGGACTGAAGGTATACTGGGGTTGGAGATCCCAGCTGATGCGGTGCAAGGAGAGGTCCGCTTTGTTCTTTGGTGTGGGTCTTTAAGGTAGGCTTGCCAACGAGCTGCATGGCAGGTCAACATATGTCTGATCAAGCATGTGGTGCCCAAGCGGCTGATGTTTTGGCCACGCGATATACGCTTGAGACATATGTTGCAAACAGCAGCTGTGCGATCTGATGCACTCGCCTCAAAAAAGGCCCACACCAAAGAACTTTTTGAATGACGGGCAGAGGCAGCGCCCTGCACAGGCGGAGCTCTGCGGTGTAATTCCGTCGGTGTGCTGCCCATACGCTGGCCACCCAAGGGCATCCTGCCTCGTTGGAGATGTGCCTCCTCCTCATCCTCCTCCTCTCTCCTATTAGGCACCCACGTGGAGTCAGTGACCTCATCATCCCCTCCCTCCTCATCACTGGAGCCAATCTGGCAGTATGCTGCAGCTGCTGGAACATGACTGCCAGATTGGTGTCCTTCTTGAGCATCCCCTCTCTCAGCTCTCACGCTACTGCCTTCCTCTAGCTGGGTATCATCATCAGATCCTTCGAAACGCTGGGCATCCTCCTGGAGCATGTACCCAACACTGTGCTCAAACAGTTCGGGGGACTCCTCAGGAGGAGGACATGGTGGGTCTAGGGAAGGAGTGACTAATGATGACATTGATACCAGAGAAGAGGACGCTTTGGCAGCTGCTTTGCCAGTACCCTGAGCCTGGGTGAGAGAGGATGAGGAGGATGAGGTGGGCTTGGTCATCCACTCTACCAAGTCTTCGGCATGATGTGGCTCAACATGTCCAGCTGCCGAAAAGAAGGACAAGCGTGTCCCATGGCCATGTGCTGATGACAATGCACCGCGTCCACGACCAGCACTGTTGCCCCCAGACACAGAGCCTGCTTGCCCTCTTTTTTTGCCTCCTGACTGTCTGCCTCTCCTTGTTTGCCTTCCAGACATTTTAATGGATGGCCTGCAGGGAGATGGGAAAAACAGCAATAAGGGCTACCTTCAGGTGTATACTGTGCAGGAGGCTTAGCAACAAAGACACTGACACTGTCCCCTGCCTATCCTTCTCTGTCCCTAAACTCAAGGATTTCAAATATGGTTCAGCAAGATTGGTTTAGGACAGAATAGCACACTGACACTTTCCCTCACTGTCCTTCTCTGTCCCTACAAACAAGGATTAGCACAGAATAGCACACTGACACTTTCCCTCACTGTCCTTCTCTGTCCCTACAAACAAGGTTTAGCACAGAATAGCACACTGACACTTTCCCTCACTGTCCTTCTCTGTCCCTACAAACAAGATTTAGCACAGAATAGCACACTGACACTTTCCCTCACTGTCCTTCTCTGTCCCTACAAACAAGGTTTAGCACAGAATGACACACTGACACTCTCCCTACCTATCCTTCTCTGTCCCTAAACACAAGGAATCCAGGATTAGTAAAAGGAAAAAAATGACACTGTCCCTGCCTATGCTTCTCTTTCCCTGCTCCGGAACGCACTACACAAGGCCGCCGCGCTGGCGGCCTTTTATAGTGTGGGGCGTGTACTAAACCCCCTCAGCAATAATTGGCCACAGGCATCCTGCCTGTGGCCAATCATTGCTCTCCTCGCTGCCGGCGCTGTGATTGGCCAAGCATGCGGGGTCACAGTGCATGCTTGGCCAATCACAGCGCCTGGATGACACTGCGATGGCGTAGTGCATTGTGGGCCGTTCGCGTCACTCGAATTTGGCGCGAACGGCCCAAATCGTTCGATCTTCGTCGAACGATCGAACAGCCGATGTTCGAGTCGAACGTATGTTCGACTCGAACACGAAGCTCATCCCTATCGATTAGTTGGCCGATTATTGTTTCGATTAATCGGTTAATAGCCTTAAAAACAAGTCATTTTGCGGCGATTTGCATTTTGACATTTTTTTGGCCAATTTGTTGTTGGGCAGATTAAAAAACACAAATTGCCGCAAAAACGCATTACATGCTTTTCTGCAGCTTCTAAATTGAAGTATATTGTATCAAAATAGCACTGTTTTGCATTGAAAAAAGTCCTTGCCCTTTCCAAATACGCAGCAGCTGAAAAAAAGCATGGATGAGAACGTGTCCCATAGGAAACATGTAAATGAACTGTAGTGCGTTTCTGCAAAAAGCACCCGGGCCTGAGATGTTTAGTAACATAATGGGGTTAAAAAAACTAAAATTAGTACAAAAAGAGCAAATAATCTCTGCTGTAAGGGGTTCATTTTTTACTGTGGGTCAGTAAAAGTAATATTTACAGTAGCGATTTGCTCTTTGTACTATAAAAGGGCTATTTTTTTTTCTTTAACCCCAATATGTTACTGGGCGATTAATCGATTATGAAAATAGTAATCGATTAATTTCATAATCGATTAGTTGTTTCGGCCCTATCACGTACCACATAAAATGTGTGAAGCGCAAACCTTCTGGAATGCGTGCGATGTGTGAGGACACAAGGACGGGAGGACAATGTCCACATGTAAGTGAAAAACCGAGACCACATTTTGCAAAAGGAAGGTCGCGGACGCAGCACCGCCTTATCCTTATGGATGACCAAATAGGGCGACCTGCAGGACAAGGCCGCCAACTCAGACACCCGTCTGACAGAAGTAATGGCCACTAAGCAGGCCACCTCCTGAGAAAAAGGTCAAGAGGGGAATATCTCTGATATTTTAAAAAAGTGAGGTTCCTGGAGAACCGAGAGCATCAAATTCAAATCCCGAGGAGGGAGAGGAGGTTTCAACAGGAGGGAGCACATGGCGAACCCCCTGCACAAAGGTGCTACCAAGGAAAGACCCGCTAGTGGTTGATGAAGGAAAACGACCAAGGCCGAAAACTGACAGCTCATAGCACATAGCGATGTAAGCTTCCCAGGTACGGTGATATATCTTTCAAGCGGAAACCTTCCGTGCCCGGAACATGGTCGAAATGACCGAATCCGAGAGACCTCGGACTCAGCACCTGGCTTTCAATAGCTATGGCGTTAAGTCAGAGACTGTAAAACAGGATGAAAAATAGGACCTTGAAACATAAGGTCCTCCCTTATAGGCAACCGCCAAGGAACGTCGACGATGAGACGTACCAGATCAGCGTACCAATGATGCCGAGACCCACCCGGCGCAAGAGGATCACCGGAATCCCTTCAGCCACAACCCTGCGCAGCAGGCGAGGAAAACAGCTGCAGCGGAGGATAACAGATATCAGGTGATTATGACCCCATGGGGCCCACCAACGGATACGAGGCATCCGCCCAAGGATCCCTGGACCTGGTCACAACCTTGACACCTTACGATTGAGTCGAGAGGCCCTCAGGTCCACATCCGGCATGTCCAGGTGTAAGGACCACTCTCCTGGTCCAGCGTTTGGCGACTCCGATAGTCCGCCTGCCAGTTGTCTACACTTGAACGTAGACGGCCGATAGAGACCACGTGGGGAGGCATATTCTGATTGCCCGTATTTCCAGAACATTGATCGGTAAACGGGCTTCGTCTGGAGTCCAAAGCCCCCAGGGCTGACAGGACTCCCCAGACTCCACCCCAGCCCGTCAGGCTGGCGTCCGTCAGGAACACCGTCCACTGGATGGGGGGGGAAGACTTCCCGGACCGAAGAGCCGGGGACCCCAACCACTACGCCAGGGATGCCCTGAGTGGGTGACTCATAAGGATCCTAAGATCCAAGGACAACTGGGATTTGTCCCAAGTGGACAGGATCTCTTACTGTAATGCCCGTGTGTGTGTGATTGGGCATACGGAACAGCCTCGAACGAGGCCCTCATGAATCCCAGGACTCTCATGCAAAAAACGGGTTGACGACCATTTCCGAGACGTCAGGACCCGCACTACAGACTGAAAAGTCAGCAACTTCTCCAGGGTTAGGAATACCTACGCATCCATGGAGTCCAGGATCAGACCAAGATACTCCAAATGCTGAGTCAGGACCAGGACCAACTTCTGAATGTTCGGGAGCTACCCGAAGTCCGTAAGGGTCTGACTGACAATAGTCACACTTCTAATTCTGAGCCATTGTCTGCTCTTGGAAGAAGATCGTCCAGATAGCCCATAATAGCAATGCCTCGCTGTCTCAGCAAGGCTAGAACCGGAGCAAGCACCTTGGTAAAAACCTTTGGTGCCGAGGCTAGGCTGAAGGGAAGAGCCACAATTGATAGTGGTCTTCGCCGATCGCAAGCGCAGAAACTACTGTTGACGTGCGCAGATCGGAACATGCAAGTAGGCGGCCTTGATGTCCAAGGATGCCATAAAATCCCCTTAATGGAGTGTAGCGAACACCGCGAGAATGGATTCCATGCAGAACTTTTGCACCATCACAAAGGCATTCAGGCCTTGAGGCCCAGGATTGGCCGAACCCCCGTCCACCTTTTGGGACTACAAACAGATTCGAGTAGAAACCCTGAACCTCTCCTGTGACGGAACCGGCGCAATCACTCCGGACCTGATCAATCCTGTACGGCCCTTAAGAGGGCCGCCCGACGGGCAGGAAGGAGAGGGAGAATTGAGGGAAAGAATCTGTCTGGGGGCCAGGAACGGAATTCTATCCTGTATCCTGAGGTGACCACCTCGCACACCCACCGGTCGGAGATCTGGGAGGTCCACCGAACCATGAACCTGCAAGGACGTCCCCCCCACCCCAGAGTCGGGCAGGGGCAAGACTCCATGCGGCGGTGGGCTTGGGAGCTTGCTTGGTAGGCTTACGCACCCAGGGACGCTTATGTCCCCCAGCCGCACTTTTTCCAGTCGGAGAGGGCTTTCCCGTGGATTCTGACTGACGAGAAGAAAGTCATTCTTCTTTGCCGAAAAGGAAAGGCCCGGTCTACGGTGGGGCTCCTTTTTCCGTAACAGACTGAGGAAGGAAGGTGCTCTTACCCCTTGTGACATCCATAATAATGGCATCCAGGGCGGCCCCAAACAGTCTACCGCCCTTAAAGGGCAAGTCAGCCAGGAGCTATTTGGAAGCTAGGTCGGCCGACCAGCATTTCAGCCAGATAAGGCGACACAGCCCCACAGCAGATAGAGGCCCCAGAAATTAAAGGGGCCGCATCCAAAGTGGCATCGCACAACAGAGACTAAACCCTGCGCCAGTTGGTGAGCCAGGGTAATGGTCTCAGGAGGGAGATTATGCTCCTAAACCATCTGGTGCAAAATCTTTGCCCATCCTATGAGTGTCCCTATAGGGCGTAAGGCAGACCCCAAAAGGTAAACATAGTTCTACTCACCACTTCTGACCTCCTGTCAGTGGGATCCTTAAATGCAGGAGTCCCTTCCATTGGGAGCGTGGTAGCCTTATTCAAAACGGGCGACCAGGGAGGGGGGTCGACCACTGGGGGGGGGGGGGAAGAGCCCCTTCTTAACCAGGTCCTCCTTAAAGGGGTACCTCATGGCTAGGCGCCGCGGGACCGTCAACGTCTTCTGCGGCTTATCCCAGACTTAGTCAATGAATGTATCAAAAAAAAGGCACATATGGAAAAAACCTTTTTGAATAAACGGCTTTAAAGGAACCAAAGCAGACAGCTTCTACCTGAGGTTCCTCAGCCTTAACATTCAGCTTGAGAGTGTTCCTCACAGCATCAATGAGTTCACTTACAAGCACCCTGTCAGTTTTTCAGAACTGGGGTCTTCCTCACAGGGAATATCCTGTTTAAAAACATGAAAATCCTCAGAGCTAGGGCCCTGAGCAGCCATAGCTAGGCCTATATCTCAGACAGAGCACTCCCCTACAGGAGGATGTGTGGGGAGGGGGTGCTTTACAGCTCCCTTGCGCTCGCACACCGCTTCCATCCTGACAAGGATGATTCCAGGACTGCCGACAACTAGTCGCAGGAGCACTGCCAGTTGCCTCAGACAAGTGTGGAGAAGCAGGTGAACTAGACTTCATACTGCCACCCTCTGACTGTTAAACACTATCATAGTGAGTAACACAGTCCACCCACTGGCTATGCTGAAGCTGAGGAGGGGACACCCAGAGTACTCACTAACCCCTGTAAGGACCGCTCATTCCGCTGTATGAAACCGCGCTGCCGCGCGGGTGAAGCCTGGGGAGAGTGAGGAGACTGGACTGTGAGGAGATTGGATATTCGCGCCACAGCAGCGGCCGATAGAGGCCGAAACTGTAAGCAAAAACGCAGCGGCTTCAAGAAAATGGCCGCCGGCCGCATACAATACTGCGCCATCGATCCACGGCAAAATGGCCGCCGAGCGCGGTTTTTCCAAAAATACCTCACAGCGCTAATGGCGCACATGTTTTGCGGTTGAGTACAGGGTGCAGAGAGCAGCATAACAGGGGGGGGGGAGACAGGGAGAAACCCCCCATATAAAGAAACACAGCCAGCATGTACTCACCCGTAGCAGGAGAGACTACTTACCCTTCCCAGAGGGACCCACTGGCTTGTTTCAGACAGACCCATCACAGAGCAGTACTGCATAGCTGTCGGCCCGGTCCACCGCGAGAGATACAGTCAGGTACTGTTCAATCTTGAGAGGACCGCGGGAGCTAAAAGCAAGCCGGCCACCCCTGGAGTCATGGGGCATGTCGTGAACTGAGTCTCACGCACACAAGGCGAGGATCAGCACGCTCGATGGTCGGACAGGGAAGACTACGAGGATACCAGTGTACCCAACCTGTTGCCCAGCTGACGGTTGATTGAAGGTCTCAAAAATAAAATAGAATTCCCAAAGGAAAAAAAATTTAAAGTAAAATCTTCCAGGAGACTGGCTCCTGAGAGAGCCACGTCTTCTCCTTCTGCTAGGCAGAAAAAAACTGAGGCTGCTAGCTGCAAGTGGGAGGGTAATGTCCGGAGGGACCGCCCCCCTGGGCGGGGCTGTTCTAGAATGTTTCTAAAATCTAACATTCTGCCTAGGTCTTCTCCTGCAAGCAGGGACATATACCCACACGTAAACAGTATGAGAGCTGTGTCAGTCCATGGACGATAAGAGAAAATTGTTTTTTTAATATATTTTTTGGGGATATTTATTATAGCAAAAAGTAAAAAATATAGCTTTTTTCAAAATTGCTGCTTTTTGTTTATAGCGCAAAAAATAAAAACCGCAGAGGTGATGAAATACCACCAAAAGAAAGCTCTATTTGTGGGGGGAAAAAAAGGATGACAATTTTGTTTGGGTGCAATGTCGCACGACCGCACAATTGTCAGTTAAAGCGACGCCGGATCGCAAAAAATGGCCTGGTCATTGAGCAGCCAATTCTTCCGGGGCTGAAGTGGTTACAGGATGTCTCCAAATTACAAGCCGACCTCAATGCACTAATTGGACGACTATGTGGCAAATGAGGTTTAATGTTGATAAATGTAAAGTTCTGGAACTTGGGGGCTAAGAATATGAATTCATCACACATACTAGGGGGAGTACAACTGGGGGGATCCGTAGCGGAGAAGGATCTGGGGGGATCCGTAGTGGAGAAGGATCTGGGGGGATCCGTAGTGGAGAAGGATCTGGGGGGATCCGTAGTGGAGAAGGATCTGGGGGGATCCGTAGTGGAGAAGGATCTGGGGGGATCCGTAGTGGAGAAGGATCTGGGGGGATCCGTAGTGGAGAAGGATCTGGGGGATCCGTAGTGGAGAAGGATCTGGGGAGATCCGTAGTGGAGATGGATCTGGGGAGATCCGTAGTGGAGATGGATCTGGGGGGGATCCGTAGTGGAGATGGATCTGGGGGGGATCCGTAGTGGAGATGGATCTGGGGGGATCCGTAGTGGAGATGGATCTGGGGGGGATCCGTAGTGGAGATGGATCTGGGGGGGATCCGTAGTGGAGGTGGAGATGGATCTGGGGGGATCCGTAGTGGAGATGGATCTGGGGGGATCCGTAGTGGAGATGGATCTGGGGGGGATCCGTAGTGGAGATGGATCTGGGGGGGATCCGTAGTGGAGAAGGATCTGGGGGGGATCCGTAGTGGAGAAGGATCTGGGGGGGATCCGTAGTGGAGAAGGATCTGGGGGGGATCCGTAGTGGAGAAGGATCTGGGGGGGATCCGTAGTGGAGAAGGATCTGGGGGGGATCCGTAGTGGAGAAGGATCTGGGGGGGATCCGTAGTGGAGAAGGATCTGGGGGGATCCGTAGTGGAGAAGGATCTGGGGGGGATCCGTAGTGGAGAAGGATCTGGGGGGGATCCGTAGTGGAGAAGGATCTGGGGGGGATCCGTAGTGGAGAAGGATCTGGGGGGGATCCGTAGTGGAGAAGGATCTGGGGGGGATCCGTAGTGGAGAAGGATCTGGGGGGGATCCGTAGTGGAGAAGGATCTGGGGGGGATCCGTAGTGGAGATGGATCGGGGGGATCCGTAGTGGAGAAGGATCGGGGGGGATCCGTAGTGGAGAAGGATCGGGGGGATCCGTAGTGGAGAAGGATCGGGGGGATCCGTAGTGGAGAAGGATCTGGGGGGGATCCGTAGTGGAGAAGGATCTGGGGGGGATCCGTAGTGAAGGATCTGGGGGGGATCCGTAGTGGAGAAGGATTTGGGGGGGATCCGTAGTGGAGAAGGATCTGGGGGGATCCGTAGTGGAGAAGGATCTGGGGGGGATCCGTAGTGGAGAAGGATCTGGGGGGGATCCGTAGTGGAGAAGGATCTCGGGGGGATCCGTAGTGGAGAAGGATCTGGGGGATCCGTAGTGGAGAAGGATCTGGGGGGATCCGTAGTGGAGAAGGATCTGGGGGGGATCCGTAGTGGAGAAGGATCTGGGGGGGATCCGTAGTGGAGAAGGATCTGGGGGGGATCCGTAGTGGTGAAGGATCTGGGGGGATCCGTAGTGGAGAAGGATCTGGGGGGGGATCCGTAGTGGAGAAAGATCTGGGGTATTTTGGTAGATCATAAGATTAATAATAAACATGCAATGCCAAGCTGCGGTTTCCCAAGTCCTTTCTTGTATTAGGAGAGGTATGGACTCCAGAGAGAGAGATATCGTGTGTACGTGTCTCTCTGCAGCAGGGACTGGAGCGCTTTTCAGCATAAATCTGTGGAATTGTCACAACCCACAACCTACCTGTACCAACCACAGGGGTCCTTGGCACTCTTGTTGGTGTTCTGTGTAACTCCTGTGTGAGTATGGTGAGGCCTCTAGCACATGTCTGATGGGAGCACTGAAGTGCTTCCTGTTATAGACAGCAATTGCATCACTTCCACCACACCCTCCTGAGGTCATTTCCTGTTTATTATAGTGATTAAAGCTGAAAGGTTCCAGAGAGAGAGCTCTGTTGTTATAGAGCTGTCCATAGTGTGTACCTGTTCCTTGCCGCGTGATATTGCTACCCGAGCCTTGCTACGTTTATTGACTCTGATCCTTTGCTGCCTTCCCTGACCTTATGCTACGTTTGATTTTGATTATTGGACTTTACCTTTTTGTGCCACGTGTAGCACCCTCTACTTAGGTCAGTGGCAGCTGGTGCTCCAAATTTTTTTGCCCATCAATTGCAGCCACTGTGCCATCAAACGCAGTCACTGTGCCCATCAAATGTTGCCACTGTGCCCCATCAAACACTGCCACTGTGCCCATGAAATGTTGCCACTGTGCCCATCAAACGCAACCACTGTGCCCATCAAACGCAACCACTGTGCCCATCCGCAGCCACTGTGCCCATCCAACGCAGCCACTGTGCCCATCAAACGCAACCACTGTGCCCATCAAACGCAGCCACTGTGCCCATCAAACGCAGACACTGTGCCCATCAAGTGCAGTCACTGTGCCCATCAAACACAGCCACTGTGCCATCAAACGCAGCTACTGTGCCCATCAAACACAGCCACTGTGCCCATCAATTGCAGCCACTTTGCCCATCAAACGCAGCCACTGTGCCATCAAATGTTGCCACTGTGCCCCATAAAACACTCCCACTGTGCCCATTAAATGTTGCCACTGTGCCCATCAAACGCAGACACTGTGCCCATCAAACGCAGACACTGTGCCCATCAAACGCAGCCACTGTGCCCATCCGCAGCCACTGTGCCCATCCGCAGGCACTGTGCCCATTAAATGCAGCCACTGTGCCCATCAAATGCAGCCACTGTGCCCATCAAATGCAGCCACCGTGCCATCAAACGCAGCCACAGTGCCCATCAAACGCAGCCACTGTGCCCATCAAATGCAGCCACTGTGCCCATCAATTGCAGCCACTGTGCAATCAAACGCAGCCACTGTGCCCATCAAACACAGCCACTGTGCCCATCAATTGCAGCCACTTTGCCCATCAAATGCAGCCACTGTGCCATTAAATGTTGCCACTGTGCCCCATCAAACACTGCCACTGTGCCCATCAAATGTTGCCACTGTGCCCATCAAATGTTGCCACTGTGCCCATCAAGCGCAGTCACTGTGCCCATCAAGCACAGTCACTGTGCCCATCAAACACAGCCACTGTGCCATCAAACGCAGCTACTGTGCCCATAAAACACAGCCACTGTGCCCATCAATTGCAGCCACTTTGCCCATCAAACGCAGCCACTGTGCCATCAAATGTTGCCACTGTGCCCCATCAAACACTGCCACTGTGCCCATCAAATGTTGCCACTGTGCCCATCAAACGCAGACACTGTGCCCATCAAGCGCAGTCACTGTGCCCATCAAACGCAGCCACTGTGCCATCAAACACAGCTACTGTGCCCATCAAACACAGCCACTGTGCCCATCAATTGCAGCCACTGTGCCCATCAAACGCAGCCACTGTGCCATCAAATGTTGCCACTGTGCCCCATCAAACACTGCCACTGTGCCCATCAAATGTTGCCACTGTGCCCATCAAGCGCAGTCACTGTGCCCATCAAGCACAGTCACTGTGCCCATCAAACACAGCCACTGTGCCATCAAACGCAGCTACTGTGCCCATAAAACACAGCCACTGTGCCCATCAATTGCAGCCACTGTGCCCATCAAACGCAGCCACTGTGCCATCAAATGTTGCCACTGTGCCCCATCAAACACTGCCACTGTGCCCATCAAATGTTGCCACTGTGCCCATCAAATGTTGCCACAGTGCCCATCAAACGCAGACACAGTGCCCATCAAACGCAACCACTGTGCCCATCCGCAGCCACTGTGCCCATCCGCAGCCACTGTGCCCATCAAACGCAGCCACTGTTCCCATCAAACACAGCCACTGTGCCCATCAAACGCAGCCACTGTGCCCATCAAATGCAGCCACTGTGCCATCAAATGTTGCCACTGTGCCCCATCAAACACTGCCACTGTGCCCATCAAATGTTGCCACTGTGCCCCATCAAACGCAGCCACTGTGCCATCAAACGCAGCTACTGTGCCCATCAAACATAGCCACCGTGCCCATCAATTGCAGCCACTTTGCCCATCAAACGCAGCCACTGTGCCCCATCAAACACTGCCACTGTGCCCATCAAATGTTGCCACTATGCCCATCAAACGCAGACACTGTGCCCATCAAACGCAGCCACTGTGCCCATCCAACGCAGCCACTGTGCCCATCCAACGCAGCCACTGTGCCCATCAAATGCAGCCACTGTGCCATCAAACGCAGCCACTGTGCCCATCAAACGCAGTCACTGTGCCCATCAAACGCAGCCACTGTGCCATCAAACGCAGCTACTGTGCCCATCAAACACAGCCACTGTGCCCATCAATTGCAGCCACTTTGCCCATCAAACGCAGCCACTGTGCCATCAAATATTGCCACTGTGCCCCATCAAACACTGCCACTGTGCCCATCAAATGTTGCCACTATGCCCATCAAATGTTGCCACTGTGCCCATCAAACGCAGACACTGTGCCCATCAAGCGCAGTCACTGTGCCCATCAAACGCAGCCACTGTGCCATCAAACACAGCTACTGTGCCCATCAAACACAGCCACTGTGCCCATCAATTGCAGCCACTGTGCCCATCAAACGCAGCCACTGTGCCATCAAATGTTGCCACTGTGCCCATCAAACACAGCCACTGTGCCCATCAATTGCAGCCACTTTGCCCATCAAACGCAGCCACTGTGCCATCAAATATTGCCACTGTGCCCCATCAAACACTGCCACTGTGCCCATCAAATGTTGCCACTATGCCCATCAAATGTTGCCACTGTGCCCATCAAACGCAGACACTGTGCCCATCAAGCGCAGTCACTGTGCCCATCAAACGCAGCCACTGTGCCATCAAACACAGCTACTGTGCCCATCAAACACAGCCACTGTGCCCATCAATTGCAGCCACTGTGCCCATCAAACGCAGCCACTGTGCCATCAAATGTTGCCACTGTGCCCATCAAACACAGCCACTGTGCCCATCAATTGCAGCCACTTTGCCCATCAAACGCAGCCACTGTGCCATTAAATGTTGCCACTGTGCCCCATCAAACACTGCCACTGTGCCCATCAAATGTTGCCACTGTGCCCATCAAATGTTGCCACTGTGCCCATCAAGCGCAGTCACTGTGCCCATCAAGCACAGTCACTGTGCCCATCAAACACAGCCACTGTGCCATCAAACGCAGCTACTGTGCCCATCAAACGCAGCCACTGTGCCCATCAATTGCAGCCACTTTGCCCATCAAACGCAGCCACTGTGCCATCAAATGTTGCCACTGTGCCCCATCAAACACTGCCACTGTGCCCATCAAATGTTGCCACTGTGCCCATCAAATGTTGCCACTGTGCCCATCAAACGCAGACACTGTGCCCATCAAGCGCAGTCACTGTGCCCATCAAACGCAGCCAATGTGCCATCAAACACAGCTACTGTGCCCATCAAACACAGCCACTGTGCCCATCAATTGCAGCCACTGTGCCCATCAAACGCAGCCACTGTGCCATCAAATGTTGCCACTGTGCCCATCAAACGCAGCCACTGTGCCCATCAATTGCAGCCACTGTGCCCATCAAACGCAGTCACTGTGCCCATCAAACGCAGTCACTGTGCCCATCAAACGCAGTCACTGTGCAGTCAAACGCAGCCACTGTGCCCATCAAACGCAGCCACTGTGCCATCAAATGTTGCCACTGTGCCCATCAAACGCAGCCACTGTGCCCATCAATTGCAGCCACTGTGCCCATCAAACGCAGCCACTGTGCCCAACAAATGCAGTCACTGTGCCCATAAAACGCAGCCACTGTGCCCATCAATTGCAGCCACTGTGCCCATCAAACGCAGTCACTGTGCCCATCAAACGCAGTCACTGTGCAATCAAAGGCAGCCACTGTGCAATCAAAGGCAGACACTGTGCCCATCAAGTGCAGTCACTGTGCCCATCAAGCGCAGCCACTGTGCCATCAAACGCAGCCACTGTGCCATCAAATGCAGCCACTGTGCCATCAAATGTTGCCACTGTGCCCATCAAACGCAGCCACTGTGCCCATCAATTGCAGCCACTGTGCCCATCAAACGCAGTCACTGTGCCCATCAAACGCAGTCACTGTGCCCATCAAACGCAGTCACTGTGCAGTCAAACGCAGCCACTGTGCCCATCAAACGCAGCCACTGTGCCCATCAAATGCAGTCACTGTGCCCATAAAACGCAGCCACTGTGCCCATCAAACGCAGTCACTGTGCCCATCAAACGCAGTCACTGTGCCCATCAAACGCAGTCACTGTGCAATCGAAGGCAGCCACTGTGCAATCAAAGGCAGACACTGTGCCCATCAAGTGCAGTCACTGTGCCCATCAAGCGCAGCCACTGTGCCATCAAACGCAGCCACTGTGCCATCAATTGCAGCCACTGTGCCCATCAAATGTTGCCACTGTGCCCCATCAAACACTGCCACTGTGCCCATGAAATGTTGCCACTGTGCCCATCAAACGCAACCACTGTGCCCATCAAACGCAACCACTGTGCCCATCCGCAGCCACTGTGCCCATCCAACGCAGCCACTGTGCCCATCAAACGCAGCCACTGTGCCCATCAAACGCAGCCACTGTGCCATCAAACGCAACCACTGTGCCCATCAAACGCAACCACTGTGCCCATCAAACGCAACCACTGTGCCCATCAAACCCAGCCACTGTGCCCATCAAACGCAGACACTGTGCCCATCAAACGCAGCCACTGTGCCATCAAACGCAACCACTGTGCCCATCAAACGCAACCACTGTGTCCATCAATTGCAGCCACTGTGCCCATCAAACCCAGCCACTGTGCCCATCAAACGCAGACACTGTGCCCATCAAACGCAGCCACTGTGCCATCAAACGCAGCTACTGTGCCCATCAAACACAGCCACTGTGCCCATCAATTGCAGCCACTTTGCCCATCAAACGCAGCCACTGTGCCCATCAAATGTTGCCACTGTGCCCCATAAAACACTGCCACTGTGCCCATCAAATGTTACCACTGTGCCCATCAAATGTTGCCACTGTGCCCATCAAACGCAACCACTGTACCCATCCAACGCAGCCACTGTGCCCATCAAACGCAGCCACTGTGCCCATCAAACGCAGCCACTGTGCCCATCAAACGCAGACACTGTGCCCGTCAAGCGCAGTCACTGTGCCCATCAAACGCAGCCACTGTGCCATCAAACGCAGCTACTGTGCCCATCAAACACAGCCACTGTGCCCATCAATTGCAGCCACTTTGCCCATCAAATGCAGCCACTGTGCCATCAAATGTTGCCACTGTGCCCCATCAAACACTGCCACTGTGCCCATCAAATGTTGCCACTGTGCCCATCAAATGTTGCCACTGTGCCCATCAAACGCAGACACTGTGCCCATCAAGCGCAGTCACTGTGCCCATCAAACGCAGCCACTGTGCCATCAAACACAGCTACTGTGCCCATAAAACACAGCCACTGTGCCCATCAATTGCAGCCACTGTGCCCATCAAACGCAGCCACTGTGCCATCAAATGTTGCCACTGTGCCCCATCAAACACTGCCACTGTGCCCATCAAATGTTGCCACTGTGCCCCATCAAACACAGCCACTGTGTCATCAAATGCAGCTACTGTGCCCATCAAACACAGCCACTGTGCCCATCAATTGCAGCCACTTTGCCCATCAAGCGCAGCTACTGTGCCATCAAACGTTGCCACTGTGCCCCATCAAACACTGCCACTGTGCCCATCAAATGTTGCCACTGTGCCCATCAAATGTTGCCACTGTGCCCATCAAGCGCAGTCACTGTGCCCATCAAGCGCAGTCACTGTGCCCATCAAACGCAGCCACTGTGCCATCAAACGCAGCTACTGTGCCCATCAAACACAGCCACTGTGCCCATCAATTGCAGCCACTTTGCCCATCAAATGCAGCCACTGTGCCATCAAATGTTGCCACTGTGCCCCATCAAACACTGCCACTGTGCCCATCCAATGTTGCCACTGTGCCCATCCAATGTTGCCACTGTGCCCATCAAACGCAGACACTGTGCCCATCAAGCGCAGTCACTGTGCCCATCAAACGCAGCCACTGTGCCATCAAACACAGCTACTGTGCCCATAAAACACAGCCACTGTGCCCATCAATTGCAGCCACTGTGCCTATCAAACGCAGCCACTGTGCCATCAAATGTTGCCACTGTGCCCCATCAAACACTGCCACTGTGCCCATCAAATGTTGCCACTGTGCCCCATCAAACACAGCCACTGTGCCATCAAACGCAGCTACTGTGCCCATCAAACGCAGCCACTGTGCCTTTCAATTGCAGCCACTTTGCCCATCAAACACAGCCACTGTGCCATCAAATGTTGCCACTGTGCCCCATCAAACACTGCCACTGTGCCCATCAAATGTTGCCACTGTGCCCATCAAATGTTGCCACTGTGCCCATCAAGCGCAGTCACTGTGCCCATCAAGCACAGTCACTGTGCCCATCAAACGCAGCCACTGTGCCATCAAACGCAGCCACTGTGCCCATCAAACGCAGACACTGTGCCCATCAGGCGCAGTCACTGTGCCCATCAAACGCAGCCACTGTGCCATCAAACGCAGCTACTGTGCCCATCAAACACAGCCTACTGTGCCCATCAATTGCAGCCACTTTGCCCATCAAATGCAGCCACTGTGCCATTAAATGTTGCCACTGTGCCCCATCAAACACTGCCACTGTGCCCATCAAATGTTGCCACTGTGCCCATCAAACGTTGCCACTGTGCCCATCAAGCGCAGTCACTGTGCCCATCAAACGCAACCACTGTGCCCATCCGCAGCCACTGTGCCCATCCGCAGCCACTGTGCCCATCAAACGCAGCCACTGTGCCATCAAACGCAGTCACTGTGCAGTCAAACGCAGCCACTGTGCCCATCAAACGCAGCCACTGTGCCCATCAAATGCAGTCACTGTGCCCATAAAACGCAGCCACTGTGCCCATCAATTGCAGTCACTGTGCCCATCAAACGCAGTCACTGTGCCCATCAAACGCAGTCACTGTGCAATCAAAGGCAGCCACTGTGCAATGAAAGGCAGACACTGTGCCCATCAAGTGCAGTCACTGTGCCCATCAAGCGCAGCCACTGTGCCATCAAACGCAGCCACTGTGCCATCAATTGCAGCCACTGTGCCCATCAAATGTTGCCACTGTGCCCCATCAAACACTGCCACTGTGCCCATGAAATGTTGCCACTGTGCCCATCAAACGCAACCACTGTGCCCATCAAACGCAACCACTGTGCCCATCAAACGCAACCACTGTGCCCATCCGCAGCCACTGTGCCCATCCAACGCAGCCACTGTGCCCATCAAACGCAGCCACTGTGCCCATCAAACGCAGCCACTGTGCCATCAAACGCAACCACTGTGCCCATCAAACGCAACCACTGTGCCCATCAATTGCAGCCACTGTGCCCATCAAACCCAGCCACTGTGCCCATCAAACGCAGACACTGTGCCCATCAAGCGCAGTCACTGTGCCCATCAAACGCAGCCACTGTGCCATCAAACGCAGCTACTGTGCCCATCAAACACAGCCACTGTGCCCATCAATTGCAGCCACTTTGCCCATCAAACGCAGCCACTGTGCCCATCAAATGTTGCCACTGTGCCCCATAAAACACTGCCACTGTGCCCATCAAATGTTACCACTGTGCCCATCAAATGTTGCCACTGTGCCCATCAAACGCAACCACTGTGCCCATCCAACGCAGCCACTGTGCCCATCAAACGCAGCCACTGTGCCCATCAAATGCAGCCACTGTGCCCATCAAACGCAGCCACTGTGCCCATCAAACGCAGACACTGTGCCCGTCAAGCGCAGTCACTGTGCCCATCAAACGCAGCCACTGTGCCATCAAACGCAGCTACTGTGCCCATCAAACACAGCCACTGTGCCCATCAATTGCAGCCACTTTGCCCATCAAATGCAGCCACTGTGCCATCAAATATTGCCACTGTGCCCCATCAAACACTGCCACTGTGCCCATCAAATGTTGCCACTGTGCCCATCAAATGTTACCACTGTGCCCATCAAACGCAGACACTGTGCCCATCAAGCGCAGTCACTGTGCCCATCAAACGCAGCCACTGTGCCATCAAACACAGCTACTGTGCCCATAAAACACAGCCACTGTGCCCATCAATTGCAGCCACTGTGCCCATCAAACGCAGCCACTGTGCCATCAAATGTTGCCACTGTGCCCCATCAAACACTGCCACTGTGCCCATCAAATGTTGCCACTGTGCCCCATCAAACACAGCCACTGTGTCATCAAACGCAGCTACTGTGCCCATCAAACACAGCCACTGTGCCCATCAATTGCAGCCACTTTGCCCATCAAACGCAGCCACTGTGCCATCAAACGTTGCCACTGTGCCCCATCAAACACTGCCACTGTGCCCATCAAATGTTGCCACTGTGCCCATCAAATGTTGCCACTGTGCCCATCAAACGCAGTCACTGTGCCCATCAAACGCAGCCACTGTGCCCATCAAATGCAGCCACTGTGCAATCAAACGCAGCCACTGTGCCCATCAAACGCAGACACTGTGCCCATCAAGCGCAGTCACTGTGCCCATCAAACGCAGACACTGTGCCATCAAACGCAGCTACTGTGCCCATCAAACACAGCCACTGTGCCCATCAATTGCAGCCACTTTGCCCATCAAATGCAGCCACTGTGCCATCAAATGTTGCCACTATGCCCCATCAAACACTGCCACTGTGCCCATCAAATGTTGCCACTGTGCCCATCCAATGTTGCCACTGTGCCCATCAAACGCAGACACTGTGCCCATCAAGCGCAGTCACTGTGCCCATCAAACGCAGCCACTGTGCCATCAAACACAGCTACTGTGCCCATAAAACACAGCCACTGTGCCCATCAATTGCAGCCACTGTGCCTATCAAACGCAGCGACTGTGCCATCAAATGTTGCCACTGTGCCCCATCAAACACTGCCACTGTGCCCATCAAATGTTGCCACTGTGCCCCATCAAACACAGCCACTGTGCCATCAAACGCAGCTACTGTGCCCATCAAACGCAGCCACTGTGCCTTTCAATTGCAGCCACTTTGCCCATCAAACACAGCCACTGTGCCATCAAATGTTGCCACTGTGCCCCATCAAACACTGCCACTGTGCCCATCAAATGTTGCCACTGTGCCCATCAAATGTTGCCACTGTGCCCATCAAGCGCAGTCACTGTGCCCATCAAGCACAGTCACTGTGCCCATCAAACGCAGCCACTGTGCAATCAAACGCAGCCACTGTGCCCATCAAACGCAGACACTGTGCCCATCAGGCGCAGTCACTGTGCCCATCAAACGCAGCCACTGTGCCATCAAACGCAGCTACTGTGCCCATCAAACACAGCCACTGTGCCCATCAATTGCAGCCACTTTGCCCATCAAACGCAGCCACTGTGCCATTAAATGTTGCCACTGTGCCCCATCAAACACTGCCACTGTGCCCATCAAATGTTGCCACTGTGCCCATCAAACGTTGCCACTGTGCCCATCAAGCGCAGTCACTGTGCCCATCAAACGCAACCACTGTGCCCATCCGCAGCCACTGTGCCCATCCGCAGCCACTGTGCCCATCAAACGCAGCCACTGTGCCATCAAACACAGCTACTGTGCCCATCAAACACAGCCACTGTGCCCATCAATTGCAGCCACTGTGCCCATCAAATGCTGCCACTGTGCCCATCAAATAAGCGTTTTTTCATTGATTTACATGTTATTGATCAATTAAAAAAAAAAAAAATTAACTTGCCGACCAGCTCATGTACATATACGTCGGCACTTTAAAGATGGATATCTCGGTAACGGCAGCAGCTGCTGCCACAACCGAGATATCCATCTTTTCTGTGAGCGGTTCTGTTTACGATAATGGTGTTCTCTGCGGAAGATTCGCAGCAAGATCACCGTTATCGGCGGCGGGAGAGGGCCTCCCCCCTCCTGCGCCCTCCGCCGCTTACTGGAGCCGTCTGTAGCGGCGGAGGCGATCGGGTCCTTGTCCCTCTGTGGTATGGATACGAGTGAGGGGAAGATGGCCTCCACCTGTCTCCATACTATAGCAGGGCGGAAGTGATGTCAAAACGTCAGCTCCGCCCATACGACTTAAAGGGACATTTTTTTTTTGTCATTTTTTATTTTATTTTTTTTTATTGCATTTTTGTCTAATTATGAGATGTGAGGTCTTTTTGACCCCAGATCTCATATTTAGGAGGACCTGTCATGCTTTTTTCTATTACAAGGGATGTTTACATTCCCCGTAATAGGAATAAAAGTGACCCATTTTTTTTTTTAAAACAGTGTAAAAATAAATAAAATCAAGTAAAATAAATAATAAAACAAAAAACATTTTTTTAAAGTGCCAACGAGCTCACGCGCAGAAGCGAACGCATACGTGAGTAGCGCCCGCATATGAAAACGGTGTTCAAACCACAAATGTGAGGTATCGCCGCAATCGTTAGAGCGAGAGCAATAATTCTAGCCCTAGATCTCCTCTGTAACTCAAAATATGCAACCTATAGAATTTTTTAAATGTCGCCTATGGAGATTTTTAAGGGTAAAAGTTTGACGCCATTCCACGAGCGGGCGGGATTTTGAAGCATGACACGTTGAGTATCAATTTACTCAGCGTAACATTATCTTTCACAATATAAAAATAAATTGGGCTAACTTTACTGTTGTCTTTTTTTTTTATTAAAAAAAGTGGATTTTTTCCCAAAAAAAGGGCGCTTGTAAGACCGCTGCGCAAATACGGTGTGACAAAAAGTATTGCAATGACCGCCATTTTATTCTCTAGGGTGTTAGAAAAAAAACAATATATAATGTTTGGGGGTTCTAAGTAATTTTCTAGCAAAAAAAAACTGTTTTAAACTTGTAAACACAGAGTCTGAAAAACAGGCAAGGTCCTGTAAACCCACTTATGCAACTTGCACCTGAAGGTAAGCCTAGATTAAGGTTACCTGTAGGTGCAAGAAATGTCTCCTAAACCTACACGGTTTAGGAGATATTTGCAATAAAAGACATGCACCGATGTCTATGGCGCATGCGCGCCGTAGACAACGGTGCATTTACAGGGTTAATCCCATTTACAAATCCGGCTTTGCGGCGCTGTGATTGGCTGGAGCGGCGATACCCGGAAGTAACCTTCCGGGTATCAGAGGAACGATGGCTGCGGCTGCAGGGGGAGATGAGGACGGCTTCGGGGGTCCCGATCTAAGGTAAGTGATGCATAATGAGCTAGTATGCTAGTCATACTAGCTCATTATGGCTTTGTCTTGCAGGTGTTTTTTCACCAGTGAAGCTGCCAAAAACCATTAGCCCTGCTGGAGCGGCGGAAGGGGGGGAGCGTGCTGCTGGTGGGAGAGAGCGCATTCAGGCTGCAGTTGCCGATCGGCACATTGAGGTGGGGGGGACGGGGGCTGCTCACCACCACTGAAGCCATGGGAGCCATCGGGGCCTGGAGATATGAACAACACTGGCTAGAGCATATGCCCGGGTTTCAGGAGAGCAGACCGAGAGAAGAGCGTGTCTCTGGGGTCAGCAGCGCTATGGCCATCACTTATCCTTCAATGGCGCTGCTCCTCTCTGAATCCACCACACGCACTCCAGTCGACTCCACCCCCACTGTGGCCGAGAAACCGGAAGTGATGTAAATAGCAAAACCAACGCCCACTGTCCTCTCCTCCGGTGTCCTGTCCCCCACAGTGACGTAAATAGTACCGCCCACTGTCCTCTCCTCCGGTCCCCGCCACGCCAATCCTACTATACACATACTGACGAATCAAAGTAGAGTGGGGGTGTGTGCGGGCGCACAGCTTGCGCCTTGCACACGCCGTAAACACAGGCAAATCAGCTTCCCATAGACCGCCGCATGTCCGGCGCCTGGTCACTCTTAAAGTGACATTTATTTTAATTTTATTTTTTACAGCTCGGGGGGGGCAGCGCCCGAGCACCCCCTATGGACGGGCCACCACTGACTTAGGTAGTGTGCTAGAATTTAGATTTTTGTCAGTGCAGGTAAATTTGGGCAGGCCTAGCTGAAAGCTAGGCCTGTTTGTTTTGATCTGTGGCTGGAAGTGGCTTAGAGTAGGCTGGTGACTCACAGCTAGCTTTCATCTTACGGTTACCTCCCTTCTGCTTCTAGAGGCTTCTCGAAGGAAGGTGGGGAAGAGAGGTGGAGCTGTCTGGGGTGTTCTAAGGAACCCTAACCAATCCCCAACCTGGATTGGCAGGGGGCAGGCCTCCTTAAATACCTAGAGTTAGCCCAGCTGGGAAGGAGTTGTTCGGGTGGAAGAACTGGAGATGGAGTGTTAGGCTGTTGGGGCCTTGGAGGGAGCCCCCCCCCAGTCTGGGGGGGGGTGACCTTGGGCCAGGGGCTCGGAGCTGTGTAGGAACCCCACCAACCCAAGAAGTGTCCTGAACAGGAGCAGGAGAGGACAGTGGGAAACATGGCCGGGAGGATCTTCAGCAGGTATCCATCAGATGTCGGTGAGTGACAAACAATCAGGAGAGGCATGCCGAAGTGGACTTGGAGTGTGTAGTCTAAGATAGATGTAGAGCCAGCGAGAGAGACTGTGATGTTACTGCCAGAGAAGTCTGCAGGTGGCTGCAGACAGGAGAGTTGTCAGAGCCTGCACAGGACACTAGTATAGTGTATGAACGGTGCAATCTAATCGCCGGGGCTTCCCCCAACGGCTTGTATATACCGTTGGGAGGGAGCCTGCTTGAGGTCCAACGAATTGCTTGCCGTGGGATGGAAGGACAAACTGAATTTTTTTCGTTCTGTCTTCCATTCACGCAGACACGGAATTCCAAATTACTACAGCGACTGGTGTTGTTGAGAAGCCACTCCATGTCCACGAATACAACCTTATGCCGCGTACACACGATCATTATTCACGGCGGTTAAAAAACCGCCGTGAATAATGTCATTAAAAATGAGGGAAAGGCTTGTTCCCCACACACGGTCGTTTTTCACGTTGTTTTTTCTCTTGTCGAGAAAAACGACCGTCTGTGGGTCTATGGGAAACACTGCCGCGGAAAACATGTCGAAAAAAACGACGAGAAAAATTAGAACATGTTTTAATTTTTCTCGTCGTTTTTAATGCCGTTTTTCTCGTCGAAAAAAACGACAGAAAGCCCACAGACTATCGTTTTTCTCGTCGAATGGGAAAAATTTCGTTTTTCTCTACGAGAAAAACGGCCGTGTGTACGCGGCATTAAAAATGGGAGGGGTAGAGTTCAACGACCAGATGATGGGGCCGTACTTAATTGCCCATAAGGCCAGACGCTGGTACAAAAAAGTGTCTGTATATTTATTCCAATTGGCTCTGCTAACTCTTATGTGCTATAACCACTTAAGCCCCGGACCATTTTGTAGCTAAAGAACCAGAGCTGTTTTCAGAATTTTGCACTGCGCTGTTTTAACTGGAAATTGTGCGGACATGCAATGTTGTACCAAAACGAAATTTGCGTCCTTTTCTTCCCACAAATAGAGCTTCCTTTTAATGGTATTTGATTGCCTCTGCGATTTTTATTTTTTGCGATATAAACGGAAAAAGACTGAAAATTTTGAAAAAAAATGATATTTTCTAGCCACGTACGGGACCCCGAAAACCAAGCACCGCCTTCAGGATTTCTAGGCACAAATTTTTGATTTCACTCCTCACTACCTATCACAGTTTTGAAGGCCATAAAATGCCAAAATAGCACAAAACCCCCCCAAATGACCCCATTTTGGAAAGTAGACACCCCAAGCTATTTGCTGAGAGGCATGGTGAGTATTTTACAGCTCTCATTTGTTTTTGAAAATGAAGAAAAATTTTTTTTTTTTTTTTTTAATTTTCAAAACTTTGTGACAAAAAGCGAGATCTGCAAAATACTCACAATACCTCTCAGCAAATAGCTTGGGGTGTCTACTTTCCAAAATGGGGTCATTTGGGGGGGTTTGTGCCATCTGGGCATTCCATGGCCTCCGAAACTGTGATAGGCAGAGAGAAAGTGAAAAATTTACACCCTTAGAAAGCCCGAAGGCGGTGCTTGGTTTTTGGGGTCCCGTACGCGGCTAGGCTCCCAAAAAGTCTCACACATGTGGTATCCCCGTACTCAGGAGAAGAACAGAATGTATTTTGGGGTGTAATTCCACATATGCCCATGGCATGTTTGAGCAATATATCATTTAGTGACAACTTTGTGCAAAAAATAAAAAATAAAAAAATAAATTGTCTATTTTCCGCAACTTGTGTCAACATATAAAATATTCCATGGACTCGACATGCCTCTCAGTATATAGCTTGGGGTGTCTACTTTCCAAAATGGGGTCATTTGGGGGGGGGGTTTTGAACTGTTCTGGCATTTTACACACAACATTAGGAAGCTTACATCCACTCTTCTAACCACTTGAAGACAAAGCCCTTTTTCACACTTTTTGTTTACATGAAAACATATTTTTTTTTTGCAAGAAAATTATGTTGAACCCCCAAACATTATATATATTTTTAAAGCAAAGGCCCTACAGATTAAAATGGTGGGTGTTGCAAAAAAAATTTCTACACAGTATTTGCGCAGCGATTTTTCAAACGCATTTTTTGGGGAAAAAATACACTTTTTTTAATTTTAATGCACTAAAACACACTATATTGCCCAAATGTTTGATGAAATAAAAAAGATGATCTTAGGCCGAGTACATAGATATCAAACACGACAAGCTTTAAAATTTCGCACAAACGCGCATTGGCGACAAACTACATACATTTTTAAAAGCCTTTACAGGTTACGCCGTTAGATTTACAGAGGAGGTCTACTGCTAAAATTACTGCCCTCGATCTGACCTTTGCGGTGATACCTCACATGCATGGTGCAATTTCTGTTTACATATGACGCCAGACCGACGCTTGCGTTCGCCATTGGGCAAGAGCAGGGCAGGACAGGGGTGCTTTTTTTTTTTTTTATTATTAATTTTGCTTTTTTATTTTATTTTTAAACTGTTGCTTCCATATTTTTTTTTTTTTATCATTTTTATTGTTATCTCAGGGAATGTAAATATCCCCTATGATAGCAATAGGTAGTGACAGGTACTCTTTTTTGAAAAAACTGGGGTCTATTGGACCCTAGATCTTTCCTCTGCCCTCAAAGCATCTGACCACACCAAGATCGGTGTGATAAAATGCTTTCCCAATTTCCCAATGGCGCTTTTTATATCCGGGGGGGGGGACATTCCCTCCCACTGCTTGTAAAAGCAGTCCAGAGGCTAATTAGCCACTAGGATTGCTTTTACATGAAAGCCGGCCGCTGGCTGAAAAGAATGATACCAAGATGATACCTAAACCCGCAGGCATCATTCTGGTATAAACATTCAAAGTCCAGCAACATACCAGTACGTTGCTGGTCCTTGTTGGACATGTATTGTAATCTTTTTTTTCATGCAGCCAGTTGGCTGAACGAAAAAAAAAGATTGATCGGTGGGTATGCCCACCATTAGAATACCGCCCTTCATCCACCCACTTCTAATGATGGGCATACATGCACCATTTATATATGCCGAAGCATGGGGGCATCCTCCCGCAAAAAAGTTATGCCGCACACACATGGTCGGACTTTTCCACGGGCAAGCCTTCATTGGAATTTCGACCGTATGTACGCGGCATTAGGAGCAAAATCGCTCCTCCGCCCCTGCTACCCCAATGCTTCGGCATATATGCTTTTTTTTTTTTTAACTGTGGTGGTGAAATCACCTCCTACAGCACTGGAGTCGCAGGGATCAGGCCTGTCTCTGCGAACGCTGCAGTTATGTGTGTTGTGTTTTGTAAGTGACAGCGATCGATCGATACTGCACTTGGGTGGACTGGGCTGAACGGAGGGGCAAAACGCAGGTGCTAGCAGGTATCTGGGCTGATCCCGCTAACACTGCGTTTTTGGGAACCCTAAACTGCTGGGGATGCTAGTATAGATCTGATCAGATCAGATATTGATCTGTTCAGATACTATACCACTAAGGGGGGTGTATGCTTAACGCGTGGGTGTTAGCGTTACTGGCACTAACCTGACGCTGCCTGGGGTGTGACGCAGACCCTCTCTGACGCTAAAACCTAATTGATATCACCCGCCGGGCGATCAGGGGGTTAAACCTTTATTGGGTTATATACGGCGGGTGCCCTGACACTATAAAAAGCAAACTAACTAACCAGCGTCACCCGTAACACTTATATGATGATTACTGGTGAAAGGGTTAACTAGGGGCAATCAGGGGGTTAAACCTTTATTAGATAATATATGGGGGTACCTGACGCTATAAAAACCTGCGGCGAATCTAAAAAAAATTACTGGCTACCGATCTGCATCACCAACGCTAAGACAGCGATCAGAAAAATGATCGCTTAGCGACAGTGGTGATAGGGGGTGAAAGGGTTACCTGGGGGGCGATCAGGGGGTTAAACCTTTATTAGATAATATATGGGGGTACCTGACGCTATAAAAACCTGCGGCGAACCTAAAAAAAATTACTGGCTACCAATCTGCATCACCGACGCTAAGACAGCGATCAGAAAAATGATCGCTTAGTGACAGTGGTGATAGGGGGTGAAAGGGTTACCTGGGGGGCGATCAAGGGGGATAAACCTTTATTAGGTAATATATCGGGGTACCTGACGCTATAAAAACCTGCGGCGAACCTAAAAAAAATACTGCCTACCGATCTGCATCACCGACGCTAAGACATCGATCAGAAAAATGATCGCTTAGCGACGGCGGTGCTAGGGGGTGAAAGGGTTATCTGGGGGGTGATCAGGGGGTTAAACCTTTATTAGGGGGGGTTAGGGGGCTACACTGGACCTAAAACTAAATGTAGTGACACTTTTACAGTCACAAATGTCACTGATTGCAGTGATCACTAAATAAATGGTCACTGCAATCAGTGACACTGTGACTGGGGGCTGGGGGGTGATCTGGGGGGGCAATTTATGTGCCTATGTGTCCTGGTGTCAGTGTGCTGTTTTGTGCACTAACCTGCATCTTCTCCTGTACGGCGCTCGGTATATGTGAGCGCCGCAGTAGAGATGACATCACTTCCTCCTGCCTGTGTAAACAGTACACAGGCAGGGGAAGCTCTCTCATTCGCCGGGAGCAATCGAGAGGGGGGGGGCGGAATCGAACGGCCGTCCCCTCATGCCGGATCGCTCCCGAAGGTAAAACGACCACCCACTGTAAAGAAGGGGGGTCCGATCGGACCCCCCAACTATACAAAGGCAATCACGTATATGTACGTGATTCTGCCTGTCGGTGCCATTCTGCCGACGTATATTTACAGTGGGCGGTGTGACAGCAGGAAGGTAAAGTCACCTGGTTGCATCCAGGGGGGTAGATATATTTCTCCCAGATTCAGGCTTTATGCCGACTTATACAACTAGGGAGTTGATGAAGCCCAGCTGAGGCTAGTGGGCTCATGAATGACTCATACCTCTAGGGAGAGTGCTGGGCGTCGTGAGGCAGGGAGTTGATGAGACCAGCTGAAGCTTGTCAGCTCATTTAGGCCTCTATAAGAACTCCCAGATTCATTAGGTGTTAGCTCATGCCTGGAACCAGACCTGTGTGGACTGTCTAGGGAGAGTGAACCCCTGTGCGGTGAGGCAAAGCCTGTGTGGCTATTTGTTTGGACTTTTACTAAACCAGGGACTTAGGGACTAGGACAGCACCAGGCTGATCCCAGTTGTTAGTTTAGGAAACCTGCATGTTTAGTCAGAGGTCAAACTGACCAGGATTTATTTTGTTTATGTTTCTTTTTGGCTTTGCTGTGTTTTGTCACTGTACATAGAGAAATAAACCACACCTTTTGATTTTGAAAACCACAACCTCCGTCTGCTGGCCCTGTTTTTGTGTGGGGAGCCCAACCAGGGGGTCACACACACCCGCTACCGAGTTAACCCCCTCACAGTTGGTGGAGAATGCAGGCAGTTAGAATTCCACTTCCAGATCCTACATCTAGAGCTTTGGCAACTTCATGTAACTGGTCGTGGAGGAGTTCTAATGCATATGCATGCATGTGTGGAGCACTAATTGTTGCTTGATAACCTATCGACTGTGGAGAATCCATATATGGATTGCACTTTGCATAATGCCTTCGGTCAGTTCCTAGCATTACTTCAAATACTCTGTCAGACTTGATAATCCCGTTTTTGCGCAGGTTGCCGACCAGCTCGGAATGGCTGGCTCCCCCTGACTTCCAGGCCATGACTGCACACAGCGCACGGAGCAGGTACGAGCCTTTCTGGGAATCGCGGGTTATTATCGGCGCTTCATTCCCCACTTTGCTTCTAAGGCTGTGCCCCTAACCAACCTGACGAAAGGGAAAGGGTCGGTCATGATTAAATGGACCCCCGAGGCGGAGGCAGCATTCCAATTCTTGAAACAAGCCTTATGTAGCCAGCCAGTGCTGTACTCACCCGACTTCTCTAAAGACTTTGTCGTACAAAGTGATGCGTCAGATGTGGGGTTAGGAGCAGTATTGTCCCAGGTCTGGAACGGGGAAGAGCACCCAGTCATTTACCTCAGCAGGAAGTTGAAGTCCCATGAGGTAAATTACGCCACGGTTGAAAAGGAGTGTTTAGCGGTGAAGTGGGCTCTAGATTCCCTTCGGTACTATCTGCTAGGTAGGCACTTTGACATGGTTACGGATCACGCTCCGTTAAAGTGGATGGCTCAAAACAAGGAGACAAATAGAAGAGTGAATAGGTGGTTCCTGGCCCTACAGGAATTCAACTTCACAGTAAAGCATCGCCCTGGCGTTCAAATGGGGAATGTGGATGCTTTGTCTCGAGTACATGAATGCCTGATTGCTGGTGTTCCAACCCCAAGGTTAAAACAAGAGGGGGGGTATGTGACAGCAGGAAGGTAAAGTCACCTGGTTGCATCCAGGGGGGTAGATATATTTCTCCCAGATTCAGGCTTTATGCCGACTTATACAACTAGGGAGTTGATGAAGCCCAGCTGAGGCTAGTGGGCTCATGAATGACTCATACCTCTAGGGAGAGTGCTGGGCGTCGTGAGGCAGGGAGTTGATGAGACCAGCTGAAGCTTGTCAGCTCATTTAGGCCTCTATAAGAACTCCCAGATTCATTAGGTGTTAGCTCATGCCTGGAACCAGACCTGTGTGGACTGTCTAGGGAGAGTGAACCCCTGTGCGGTGAGGCAAAGCCTGTGTGGCTATTTGTTTGGACTTTTACTAAACCAGGGACTTAGGGACTAGGACAGCACCAGGCTGATCCCAGTTGTTAGTTTAGGAAACCTGCATGTTTAGTCAGAGGTCAAACTGACCAGGATTTATTTTGTTTATGTTTCTTTTTGGCTTTGCTGTGTTTTGTCACTGTACATAGAGAAATAAACCGCACCTTTTGATTTTGAAAACCACAACCTCCGTCTGCTGGCCCTGTTTTTGTGTGGGGAGCCCAACCAGGGGGTCACACACACCCGCTACCGAGTTAACCCCCTCACAGCGGTCGTTAAGTGGATACAAAGCGTCAGGATGAACTGGATCCTTCCCTAAATTCCAGGAAGAGATCATCACAGCCCTTCTGTTTCCAGACGGTGCTGTGGCCCAAATTCCCAATGCAAATGCAGTAAGCCAGCTGCATGAGAAGCATTTTCCGGATGTCCTCCCTGGTACCCCTACCCAAAGAAACCCCCAAAGAATATGTCCTGTCTGTAGAAAACGCAGATACAGGCATGACACCCGCTATTATTGTCCCTCCTGCCTGACCAACCTGGTCTTTGCATCGGTGAACGTTTCTATCGCTACTATACACTAGTGGAGTATTAGCATAGGGTACAGCATGGCACAGTCCTAGGGCACACTTACACAGGGTCTCGAAAGATGTTAGATGGCCATCACATTTTGAGAGACCCTAAGCTTCAAACGTTCAAAGTTATAATAAAAGTGTAAAAAAAAGAAAAGAAAAAAAAAACAGAATTAAAAAAAAAAGAAAATATAAAATAGTTGTCCTTTTATTGTTCTTTGTCTTTATTGTTCTGCTCCGTTTTACTGTATTTATGCTTAACTGTAATGTTTTATTGTTACTGTCTTTTATTGCGTTTGCTTTGCAGGTATGTCATTCTACTGTTATACTGTACTGTTACTGTGTTTTATTGTTAACCATTATTTGCCTTGCAGGTATGCCATTCAGCTGCAGCACGGATTTATTTATTTTGACAGCACCTGGGTTTGCTCCCACGATACGTAAATCAGAGACTCCAGTGCTGTAGGAGGTGATTTCACCACCACAGTTAAAAAAAAGAGCATATATGCCGAAGCATAGGGGCAGGGGTGGACATAGGGGCGCATTGCCCCATATGCTTCAGCATATATTTTTATATTTATTGTAAGCCCGTCATTAGAAGTGGGTGGATGCAGGGTGGTATTGTAATGGTGGGCATATCACCAATTGATCGATGTGAATGGAGAAATCTGTTAGGTTCTCTTTTTTAGTTCAGCCCACAGGCTTCATGACAAAAAAATAAACATTACAATACATGCCCAACAAGGACCAACAAGGTACTGGTATATTGCTGG
This sequence comes from Rana muscosa, assembly GCA_029206835.1. NCBI lineage: Eukaryota > Metazoa > Chordata > Amphibia > Anura > Ranidae > Rana > Rana muscosa. Next base: position 1,278,350,138 of record CM055116.1, on the reverse strand, counting down.
ACTTTGAGTGGTTATACCAGAATGATGCCTGCAGATTTAGGTCGGTGGTCAACTTTCATGTAAAAGCAATCCTAGCGGCTAATTAGCCGCTAGACTGCTTTTACAAGCAGTGGGAGGGAACGTCCGCCCCTCCCGGCGTCTTCCATGGTTTTCTCGAGCTCTCCTGTCACACCGGGGAACCTGAGAATGCAGCCGGTGGTTCCGCCAACTGACCATAGAGCTGATCAGAGACTAGAATGGCTCCAATCCTCTCAATGGCCTAAGAAACTGGAAGCTACGAGCATTTTTTGCTTAATATAAACAGCGCCATTGGGAAAACATCTTATCACACCGATCTTGGTGTGGTCAGATGCTTTAAGAGCAAAGCAGAGATCTAGAGTCTAATAGACCCCAATTTTTTCAAAAAAGAGTACCTGTCACTGCATATTGCTATCATAGGGGATATGTACATTCCCTGCGAAAACAAAAAAAGATAAAAAAATGTAAAAATTAAAGGGACAGTGCGACATGAATAAATTAAAAAGAAAAAAAATGAAAAAAACCCTGCCCCCCGTGCACGCGTGCAAAGGTGAACGCAAGCGTCGGTCTCGTGTCGTATGTAAACAGAAATTGCACCATGCATGTGAGGTATCGCTGCGAACGTCAAATCGAGGGCGGTAATTCTAGCAGTAGGCCTCCTCTGTAAATCTAAAGTGGTAACCTGTAAAGGCTTTTAAACATGTATACAGTTTGTCGCCGCTGCACGGCAGTGCGTAATTTTAAAGCATGTCGTGTTTGGCATCTATGTACTCAGCATAAGATCATCTTTTTATATTTCACCAAACATTTGGGCAATATAGTGTGTTTTTGTGCATTAAAATTCAAAAAAGTGTTTTGTTTTTATCTCAAAAATTCGAGTTTAAAAAATCAGCCACCATTTTAATTTGTAGAGCCTCTGCTTTAAACAATATATATATATATATATATATATATATAATGTTTGGAGGTTTAACCCCTCCCCGACCAGCCGCCACAGTTTTACTGTGGCAGGTTTGCTCCCCTGGGCGAACCGACGTAACTGTACGTCAGTTCGCCTTTTGACCACTAGGGGGCACCCGCAATCGCTCCACACAGAGACAGAACGGAAATCTTTCAATGTAAACAGACAGATCTCCGGGCTGTCAGGGGTGAAGAGAGCGATCAGTTGTTCATACCAAGTATGAACAACGATTGGTCTCCTCCCCCATGTAGTCCCATCCCCCGCAGTTAGAATTCCTCCCTAGGACACACAATTAACCCCTTTATTCCCCCCTAGTGTTAACCCCTTCCCTGACAGTGACATTTACACAGTAATCAGTGCATTTTTATAGCTCTGATCGCTGTATAAATGCCAATGGTCCCAAAAATGTGTCAAAAGTGTCCGATCTGTCCACCATAATGTTGCAGTCCTAATAAAAATCGCACATCGCTGCCATTACCAGTAAAAAAAAAAAAAAAAAAATGCCATAATTCTATCCCCTATTTTTTAGGTGCCATAACTTTTGCGCAAACCAATCAATATACACTTATTATACAGAAGAATACGTATCGGCCTAAACTCAGGAAAAAAATTGCTTTTTTAAAAAAATAAATTGGGATATTTATTATAGCAAAAAGTTTAAAATATTGTGTTTTTTCTTCAAAATTGTCGCTCTTCTTTTGTTTATAGCGCAAAAAATTTAAACCGCAGAGGTGATCAAACACCACCAAAAGAAAACTCTATTTGTGGGAAAAAAAGGACGTCAGTTTTGTTCGGGTACAACATTGCATGACCGTGCAATTTTCAGCTAAAGCGACGCAGTGCCGTATCACAAAAAATGGCCCGGTCATTGAGCAGCCAAATCTTCGGGGGCTGAAGTGGTTAAAGTAATTTTCTAGCAAAAATTTTTTTTGAACAAAAAGTGTCAGAAAGGGCTTTGTCTTCAAGTGGTTAGAAGAGTGGGTGATGTGTGACATAAGCTTCCTAATGTTGTGTATAAAATGCCAGGACAGTTCAAAACTCCCCCAAATGACCCCATTTTGGAACGTAGACACCTCAAGCTATATACTGAGAGGCATGGTGAGTATTTTGCAGATCTCATTTGTTTTGGAAAATGAAGAAAGAAAAGGATTTTTTTTTTTTTTTTTTAATTTTCAAAACTTTGTGACAAAAAGCGAGATCTGCAAAATACTCATAGCTGCTGACCACTTTTTTTTTTTATAAATTGTTTATTTATGTAAATTTTTATGAGGCATTACAAGCATATATCACAATCAGCAAATATGAACATTGTACAACTTGCATGTGCAGACATAAAGTTACATAACAAGGGTAGAAAACAAGTCGTTCGAGTGAACCATTAGACATTGTAAGGGTCACGTAAAGGGGAGGTAATGTGGTATTTAATAGCATATCAAGATATCATATTAACACGAAGGCAACCAGTGATGGGAACTGGAGCTAAAATTTCCTGAACATACAGTGTGATCCTAGAAAGACCATTTCCCTATCTCGGTGTGAGGGTCTAGTATTCCGAATTATTATATTCCGATGTATCCCATTTTTCCCAAATGACCTCAAATTTTGGTAGTGCATCTTCTATGATTGCCGTGATATGTTCCATTTTACGAATATCAGTGACCGCAGAAAGGAATTGCGTAAAGGTAGGTGGAACAGTGGAACGCCAATGTTGCGGGATCACTCGTTTAGCTGCTAGTAAGATGAATGTCAGTAGTTTGTTAATAGTTTTGGTGGTATTCCGAAGAGGTAAGCCTAATAGCAGGTGTATGGGTTGGAAAGGGATCTGGATCTCCAATATCTTTTCCAGCAAGGCATGAACATTGGTCCAAAAGGGGGACAAAACAGGGCATTCCCAAAATATGTGGAAGTGCGAGCCCACAGAGGAGCCACACCTCCAACAGTGACTAAATGGAGCTAGTTTATGAGTTGCTAGAAATTCAGGGGTCCTGTACCAAAACATTAAGATTTTGTACGCCGTTTCCCTCTGGGCCACGCATCTGGAGACTTTGGAGGTAGCATCCCATATCGTCCCCCACTGAGCTATAGAGATAGGACTATGAAGGACCTGGGCCCATTTCCTCATATATGAGTGGGTCTGTTCAGAAATGTGATCAATGCTCTGGAGGATTTTGTAGATGCAAGATATTTGTTGAGGTTCATGTGGGCCATACGAGCATAGCTTTTCAAATTCTGTAGGAACCACCAGAGTCAATTGGGGTGATCTGGATACAAAATAATGTTTTACCTGCAAGTAAGAAAAGAGTAGTGTGTTCGGTAAGTTATGTTTGGCTTGCAGTTCCGAAAAAGGGAGTAAAGTGCGTGTTACTGGATGCACCAGATGTCGCAATTGAAATATGCCTGCCTGGGTCCACGGCATCATGGAGTCATAGGATAAGCTGTCGGGAATTTCTGGGTTAAATAAAATGTTTATCAGTGGGGGGCATTGGGAAGATAGAGCATATTTACTTGAGCAGCGTTTCCAGATTGAGAGTGTGAATATCATAGGGCTCAGGCAGATCTTCCGTATTTGAGACGTAAATTTATCTGAAGAGGGCCAAAGTAGACTACATGGGTGTGCAGGGGAAGTAATATTTATCTCGATTTCTGACCATCTGCTTGATGCATAGCGAGATGTCCACGAGGAAATGACTCTGAGGTGAGTAGCATAATAATATTTGATTACATCCGGTGCCCCCAGCCCCCCACGTGAGCGGGGAGCCAAGAGAACCGAACTGGCAATCCTGTGGGACTTGTTATTCCATATAAAATTCAGAAAGTTCCTATGAAGTAATTTAAGTTGGGTCAATGGGATTGCTACAGGGAGTGTTTCAAAAATATACAGCAGCTTGGGGAGAATAGACATCTTCAAAACGTTGATTCTACCAATTAGAGAGACAGGGAGTGTTGTCCATTTTTTAAGTAGTTTGTTGATGTCTGAGAAGAGGGGGGGGAAATTTTCTTGGTAGAGAGTGGAGTACGATCGAGATATATGTACACCGAGATACTGAAGGGACTGTATGCACCATCTATACTTGAAGTTGGTTTGCAGGGTTAGAAGAAGGTCAGCCGGAATATTAATGGGTAAAGCTTCGGTTTTAGTCGGGTTAATTTTGAATCCGGAGATATGGCCAAAGATTTGTAAGGTTGAATGGAGAGAGGGGAGAGAAATGTGTGGGTGGGTAATTGTCAGCAGCACATCATCTGCAAAAAGAGATAATTTGTATTCCAGACGCCTCAACGTCACTCCCCTAATGTCTGGGTGGACGCGTATGGCTGCTGCCAAGGGCTCAAGGCTTAAAATAAAGAGCAGGGGCGATAGTGGGCAACCTTGCCTAGTACCGTTGCTAAGGGGGAATGACGCCGAGGCGTGGGAGGCCAACTGTACCTGAGACGTAGGAGTAGAGTATAGTGCTTTCAATGCTTGTATAAATGGACCCGAGAAACCAAATCTTGAGAGTGTAGCGAACAAAAACGACCAATTCAGGCGATCAAACGCTTTTTGTGCGTCTAAACTGAGAATTATAGCCGGTCGCTTGGTTTTGGTCAGGAGGTCTATCAAATCTATGGTTCGTCTAGTATTGTCCCCAGCATGTCTGGATGGCACAAAACCGACTTGGTCTCTGTGGATTAGTTTGGGGAGGAGCAGGGACAGTCTGTTGGCAAGTATTTTTGTAAAAATTTTATAGTCAGAATTTAGGAGAGCAATGGGGCGGTAGTTGTCAGGTAAGGATGGGTCTTTCCCTGGTTTGGGGATCACCGTGACGAACGCATGTAGAAATTGAGCGTGGGGGATTTTTCCGTTCATTAAAGAGGCATATAGTTGTTCCATGTAGGGTAAGATGGTGGGGAGGAATTTTTTATAGTAGGAGAAGGGAAGACCATCCGGCCCTGGGGTTTTATTAGTCGGTAGCTGTTTGATAACTGCAGTGATCTCTTCAACCGACACGTGTGCGTTTAGACTTGAGCGATCGTCAGGGGACAGAGTGGGGAGCTTAAAGGAGTCCATAAAATTTTTAAATTTATCTTGTGTGAATTGAGTGGTCGGGTCTGTGGATAGGCAATTATATAGTTTCTTATAGAAGTCTCCGAATACATTAGCCATAATTCTAGGGCAATATGTGGGCTTACCATCTTGTTGTGTTAAGAAGTCGGGTAAAGATGAATGGGGCCGTGGTTTCAGCATTTGGACAAGCATCCTATGGGGTCTATTGGCAAATTCATAAAATTTTTGCTTTGCCCAGAGCATGGATTTAGTGATTCTTGCCGAATCTAATGTTTTGATACGATTCCGTAGTGCTGTTACGACTCTGAGGCCCTCCATCGTGGGGCGTCCGAGAAGTTTTTGTTCAGCTTCTAATAACTGAGTCAGTAAAGTCGATCTCTGCAAAACACGGTCTTTTTTAAGGCGAGATCCAGTTGCGATGCATTCACCTCTGAAGAACGCCTTATGTGCCTCCCACAGAACAGAGATCTCCGACACTGAGTCTTTATTTATCTGAAAATATTCATTCAGTTTGTCTTGTAGTGGTAAATGGGTCTTAGATGAGTTTAGGAGTGACTCATTGAGGCGCCAGTAACATCTCCTAGGCGTGGGTGAGGACATTAAGAGGTCTATAGTGATGGGAGCATGGTCAGACCAAGTAATTGGGAGAATGTTGGCGTCGACCAGGTATGGCAATAGGGGTGCAGAGATGAAAAAATAGTCAAGTCTCGTGTACAGCTTGTGGGGTGGAGAAAAGAAGGTGAACTGTTTGGCTGTCGGGTGTTTTACCCTCCAAGAATCAAACAGTCTATTTGTTCTAATTAGTTTGCGGAACGAGGAGGAAGATTTATGTGCCTGTAGTGGAGGTTTGTCTTGAAAAAGGGCGGCCCTATCCCCAATTGGAGACATGCACAAGTTAAAATCACCGCCAATAATCTGAAAGGGTTGGGCATATTTGTGTAGTTTGTCAAAGAAAGTGTCAAGAAAACCAATTTGGCCTGTGTTGGGAACATATACAGGTCCTTCTCAAAAAATTAGCATATTGTGATAAAGTTCATTATTTTCTGTAATGTACTCATAAACATTAGACTTTCATATATTTTAGATTCATTACACACAACTGAAGTAGTTCAAGCCTTTTCTTGTTTTAATATTGATGATTTTGGCATACAGCTCATGACAACCCAAAATTCCTATCTCAAAGAATTAGCATATCATGAAAAGGTTCTCTAAACGAGCTATTAACCTAATCATCTGAATCAACTAATTAACTCTAAACACCTGCAAAAGATTCCTGAGGCTTTTAAAAGCTCCCAGCCTGGTTCATTACTCAAAACCGCAATCATGGGTAAGACTGCCGACCTGACTGCTGTCCAGAAGGCCATCATTGACACCCTCAAGCAAGAGGGTAAGACACAGAAAGAAATTTCTGAACGAATAGGCTGTTCCCAGAGTGCTGTATCAAGGTACCTCAGTGGGAAGTCTGTGGGAAGGAAAAAGTGTGGCAGAAAACGCTGCACAACGAGAAGAGGTGACCGGACCCTGAAGAAGATTGTGGAGAAGGACCGATTCCAGACCTTGGAGGACCTGCGGAAGCAGTGGACTGAGTCTGGAGTAGAAACATCCAGAGCCACCGTGAACAGGCGTGTGCAGGAAATGGGCTACAGGTGCCGCATTCCCCAGGTCAAGCCACTTTTGAACCAGAAACAGCGGCAGAAGCGCCTGACCTGGGCTACAGAGCACTGGACTGTTGCTCAGTGGTCCAAAGTACTTTTTTCGGATGAAAGCAAATTTTGCATGTCATTCGGAAATCAAGGTGCCAGAGTCTGGAGGAAGACTGGGGAGAGGGAAATGCCAAAATGCCTGAAGTCCAGTGTCAAGTACCCACAGTCAGTGATGGTCTGGGGTGCCATGTCAGCTGCTGGTGTTGGTCCACTGTGTTTTATCAAGGGCAGGGTCAATGCAGCTAGCTATCAGGAGATTTTGGAGCACTTCATGCTTCCATCTGCTGAAAAGCTTTATGGAGATGAAGATTTCATTTTTCAGCATGACCTGGCACCTGCTCACAGTGCCAAAACCACTGGTAAATGGTTTACTGACCATGGTATTACTGTGCTCAATTGGCCTGCCAACTCTCCTGACCTGAACCCCATAGAGAATCTGTGGGATATTGGGAAGAGAAAGTTGAGAGACGCAAGACCCAACACTCTGGATGAGCTTAAGGCCGCTATCGAAGCATCCTGGGCCTCCATAACACCTCAGCAGTGCCACAGGCTGGTTGCCTCCATGCCACGCCGCATTGAAGCAGTCATTTCTGCAAAAGGATTCCCGACCAAGTATTGAGTGCATAACTGAACATAATTATTTGAAGGTTGACTTTTTTTGTATTAAAAACACTTTTCTTTTATTGGTCGGATGAAATATGCTAATTTTTTGAGATAGGATTTTTGGGTTTTCATGAGCTGTATGCCAAAATCATCAATATTAAAACAAGAAAAGGCTTGAACTACTTCAGTTGTGTGTAATGAATCTAAAATATATGAAAGTCTAATGTTTATCAGTACATTACAGAAAATAATGAACTTTATCACAATATGCTAATTTTTTGAGAAGGACCTGTACATTCGCTAAAGTGAAAGAAGTATTTTGGTGACCACAGTCCAGGAGGATAAAGCGACCTTGGGGGTCCAAATACGAGGATTTCACCTGTATGGTGGATGAGCGTTTAAGGAGAATCGCCACTCCAGCTTTTCCAGAGGGAGAAGACGCCACAAAAGTTGTGGGGTAGTGCTTAGAAGCAAATTTGAAAGAGCCCCCCGCCCTAAAATGTGTCTCCTGGACCATGATCACCTCAGCATTAGATGCTTTGAACTCTTTAAGGGCAAGCCATCTCTTCCGGATGGAATTTAGACCTTTAACGTTACATGAGAAGACACTAACTGCCATAGGTGCAGAGTGGGGAAAAATCTGACATTACATTCGTGTAAAATGCATTAAACGTATACCATATTGTAGACAAAAGACTTCGCACAATTGTATGTTTAAACCCATATAGAAAGGATATGGGAATAAAAACATAGAAACATTTTCTGAGCAGTTCGAAAAATAGACCTCCGTGCAACCCTAACGATATGAAAACATGTAATATAACATACATTCGTGAATAGAAGATTCTAACGTAGGTAAATATGGGATCAAAAAGGATCCCCAAAAAACATGTGAAAACAAAAAGAGAAAAGAGTAAAAAAAAAACGACATACCATATAGGTAGAGTGCCCGAGGAGAAACTCATCTCCGAGGGGTTATGGTCAAAAAAAAAAAAAAACACGACCATACTGGGGGAAACACAGCAGCCCGCATGGCCGAGCTAACCGGCCTCAACCTGATCCGAAAAAGCAAATGTAGAAAAAGTCAAAGTTAAGTGGGAACCGTAGAACTGTAGTTGTCCCTGAGGGCAGGCGCCCATGGGTGAACAGGTAGAAGGGGGAAAAAACCCCGGTCTCTGAGCCCAGAGACTTTTCAAGCTGCTGACCACTTTCACAGAGCTAGCGGTGCCCTCCCTCCCTCCCGCCGGCCGGCAAAACTTCCGGTTTCGTATGCACCTGTAGCGAGGTGTTAAATTTAGGGGAAGTGTTTGAGTGGTAGTTTGCTCAAACACCCTAATTTGTCAGGGTTTTTGCAACCGTTTTATCCACAGGAGTAGTATCGGTGTACAGTTCCCTGTGGCCTACAGGTGGCGCTGCCATAGTAGGTCAGGGTTGAACCGCTGATACAGTGCTGTGCCTTGTGTGTCCCCTCTCGGCAACTGTACAGTGGGGCAGGGTTTACCTGTTGTGCATGCTGGGAGAGGATATAAAAGGGGCAGACGCTGCCTGTTGGGGGTTCTGATCCAGCCTGCCCCGGGCGCCTTGGGCCCGGGGACAGGGGTTCTGTTCTGTCTATGGGGGTCCTACCCCAGGTGCTTGTTCCTGCCTGCCCTGGGCACCTTAGGCCCAGGGGCAGGGTGTGTGTGTGTTCCTGTTCCATCCTGGGCACCTTTAGTCCCAGGGTGAGGTACTACCTGCTGTTCCTGTCTGCCCTGGGTATGTAGGCCCAGGGACCGCAGCAAAGGCCTGGGACCCAGCACCTTCGGCTGGGGCCCACCAAGGATCGAGGACTCTCAGGGTGCTGCCTTGCGAGGGGACCCATATCTAGGATGAGGAGGCTGGGGGAGGAACTCTCCGAAGACCCAGTGCAGTGTCATGGTGACGGTAGGGTCCCGGTAACTCTCCGGAGGGATGTCTTCTCTTAAAAAGGGGCCATAGCTAAAGAAGGGGATCACGTACACCAGGTCTGTGGCAGAGACCAACTTCACGGTCTGTGGCAGAGACTGTGCGCCTAGCTAACTTGCTTGAGAATCTGAGGAAAGATTTGAAACGTTTGTACCCGGACCTCCCCACACCTTGTGCTGTCCTGTTCTTGCTCCAACCTTTTCCCTATCGGAGACTGTGTTATGTGCTAAGAGAAAATAAACTCTGAGTTGGAGTTTCAGCTGGTGTGGACATTCACTTTACTGGGGAAGTCAAGGACTTGTCTGACCTCAACATAGAGGTGAGAATCAGACTCTGGAAGTTTTCATGTTCTGGCCGTGGAAAGACCCAACAACAACACTGCTCAACCTCCTCACACAGGAGGGTACGGGCTGGTAGTGCGGTGTGCCTCTCTCTTCCTGCGAGGAGCCAAAGATAATGCAGGTGAGATTGGGGTCTGTGCACTACACACCATTTCTCGAACCAAGCAGATCTGTGATTGGTTAGATGATGTGAAGGGCAGAGGTAACCAGCCTACTCTGAGCCACTCTCAGCCCCACAAATCAAAACGAACAGGCCTAGCTGATTAAATTTACCTGCTCTCACAAAAATCCTAACTCTAGCACCTACCTAGGTAGAGGGTGCTACAGTTACATTAGCCATTTCACACAAGAGCATTTTTTTATACAAAGAAGGGATACAAGAGGATCCGCCTGGTCAGTGAGGGATCTCTCTGCTGATATCCGCTGGACAGGCAGATGGCAGGTCCGTGTCTGCTCCACTATGCAGAGCGGACACGGACACAGCCTGCTCTTCTCTATGGGGTGGTCTGTGTCCATCCGACTGTCATCCGATCCGCTTGTTTTTAGTGGACCGGATCGGATCTGATGCCAGCAGGTGTCATTGGACACATGTCCCCTGACATCCGCAGCTCCATAGAGAACTAAGGATGGTCCGTTGGTGTAAAAGGGGCCTAACTGTTTTAAACCTGAAGCTAGTCATACTAAGCAAAAGTATATATTTTCTTATTTGTTTTTATCTTATTTATAGGAAAAATAGGATTTTTGTACTCACCGTAAAATCCATTTCTCTGACATCCATGGACCGACACGGCGGCTCTTAACCACTTCCATACAGGGCACTTATACACCTTCCTGCCCAGACCAATTTTCAGCTTTCTGCGCTGTTGCACTTTGAATGACAATTGCGCGGTCATGCTACACTGTACCCAAACGAAATTTTTATCATTTTTTCCCCACAAATAGAGCTTTCTTTTGGTGGTATTTGATCACCTCTGGGATTTTTATTTTCTGCTAAAAAATAAAAAAAAGACCGAAAATTTTGAAAAAAAAAAGTTTTGTTTTTTTGTTTCAGTTACAAAACTTTGTAAATAAGTTAGTTTTCTCCTTCACTGATGGGCACTGATGGGGCTGCACTGACGGGCACGGATAAGGCGGCACGGATGGGCACCGATGAGGTGGCACGGATGGGCAACGATCGGCGGCACGGGTGGGCAACGATCGGCGGCACGGAGCACGGGTGGGCACAGATAGGCGGCACGGGTGGGCACTGATGGGCACGGATAGGCGGCATGGATGGGCACTGATAGGTGGCACGGATGGGCATGGATAGGCACTGATAGGTGGCATGGGTGGGCACTGATAGGTGGCACTGTACTGTACTAATGGATGCCAATCAGTGCCAAACAATAATTCCTGCCAATCAGTGGTGCCCATTGTGGGCACTGATTGGCATCCATTGTGGCACTGATTGGCATCCATTATCCCTGGTGGTCTAGGGTGGCATACCATTAATGGTGGGCTTCCCTGGTGGTCTAGTGGCTTCCCTGGTGGTCTAGTGGCATCCCTGGTGGTCCAGTGGGCATCCTCGGGGGAGCTGTGCTGATAATCTATCAGCACAAGCCGATCGGCTCTCCTCTACTCGCGTCTGACAGACGCGAGTAAGGAAAAGCCGATGACCGGCTTTTCCTGTTTACACTGTGATCAGCCGTGATTGGACACGGCTGATCACGTGGTAAAGAGTCTCCGACGGAGACTCTTTACCTAGATCAGAGTTGCGGGGTGTCAGACTGACACCCTGCAACAACGATCGCCGCGATGCGCGCCCACGTCATATGACGTCCAGTCAGGATTTTAGAACCACTTTGCCGACGTCAATCCGCTATAGGGCGGGCGGCAAGTGGTTAATCACTGAACGTGTGGGTTATATGTCCCTGCTTGCAGGAGAAGACCTAGGCAGAATGTTAAATGTTAAAACATTCTAGAACAAACCAGAGCTGAGCAGCGGTCCCTCCGGACATTACCCTCCCACCTGCAGCTAGCAGACCTCAGTTCGTAACAAAGCAGTACAAACTTAAAAGGAAGGGTGGGTTCCGTGTCGGTCCATGGATGTCAGAGAAATGGATTTTATGGTGAGTACAAAAATCCTATTTTCTCTTATCATCCATGGACCGACACGGCGGCTCTTAATCACTGAACGTGTGGGATGTCCCAAAGCAGTGTCAAGAGGGATGGGAGCAGTATAAATGGAAAATCAAAAAACTTCACTCCAAACAAGGCAGAGCTCCTCAACGGAGGAGCTGCCACTTTAAACAGCGGCCTGCAACACCTTGCGGCCGAAGGAAGCATCCGGAGATGCAGCCACATCAACCCTATAAAACTTAGAAAAGGTATGAACAGACGACCAGGTCGCCGCCTTGCACACTTGTGCAACTGACACTTGATGTCGGAAAACCCAGGACGCACCAATTGCCCTGGTGGAATGCGCCGTAACCGGAAAGGGAGGCGCCCGCCCCATGAGAGCATAGGCTTGAAAGACGGTTTGTCCGATCCACCTAGAAAATGGTGGTAGACGAAGCCGCTTGGCCTTGTTTCTAACCAGAGACAGTCAAACAGAGAGTCAGACTTCCGAATAGAAGCAGTAGCAGACAGGTACACCCGCAAGGCTCGCACCACATTCAAAGTGTGCCGTGCACACTCTTGGATGCGATGGGATAGGACACAAGGATGGGAGGACAATGAGGACATTTGAGTGAAAGGTCCAGATCACCCTGGACAAACGAGAAAGTCGCGGATGCAACACCGCCTTATCCTTATGGATGACTAAATATGGCGACTTGCAGTACAAGGTCGCCAACTCAGACACTCGTCTAACAGAAGTGATTGCCACTAAAAAGGGCCACCCTCTGAGACAAAGTCAAGAGTGGAATATCCCTGATATTCTCAAAAGGAGGTTCCTGGAGAACCGAGAGTACCAATTCCGATCCCACGGGGGGAGAGGAGACTTGACAGGAGGGAGCACATGGTGAACCCCCTGCACAAGGGTGCTAACCAAGGAATGACCCACTAGTGGTCGCCGAAAGAAGACGGCCAAGGCCGAAATATGACCCTTAATGATACTCAAAGCGAGCTTTTGGGCCACTCCATACTGCAGGAAACGCAGGATTCTAGGGACGGAATATGTCCGAGGACGTCAGTCCAGCTCTTCGCACATGGCGATGTAAGCTTTCCAGGTACAGAGACAGATCATTCTGGAGGAAGACTTCCGTGCCCTTAATATGGACGAAATGACCGAGTCCGAGAGACCTCGGTCTCTCAACACCTGGCTTTTAACAGCCATGCCGTTAAGGCCAGAGACTGTAAAGGCAGGATGAAATATAGGACTTTGAGACAGAAAGTCCTCCCTTATTGGCAACCGCCAGGGAACGTCCGCGACGAGACGTACCTGATCGGCGTACCAGTGAAGCCGAGGCCAATCGGGAGCAATGAGGATCACCGGAATTCCCTTGGTCGCCACCCTGCGCAGCAGGCGAGGGAGCAACTGCAGCAGAGGATAAATGTATATCAGGTGATAATGACCCCATGGGCCACTAACGCCTCTGAGGCATCCGCCCAAGGATCTGGCCACAAACCTCGACACCTTGCAATTGAGTCGAGAGGTCATCGGGCCCACCTCCCGCATGCCCCACCGTATGTGTGGCAAAGGAGTTGAAATACCTCCGGGTGCAAGGACCACTCTCCCTGGTCCTGCGTCTGGCTACTCCAATAGTCCGCCAGTTCTATGCCCGGAATGTAAACGTCCGACAGCCGGCACGCTTCTTTTAGCCCACTTCAGGGTACGGGGGACCTCGGAAGCCGCAGCTGAGCTCCGAGTCCCCCCTTGATGGTCGACATACGCCACCGCCGTGACTTTGTCCGACTGGATCCTAATGGAGCGATCCTGCAATCTCTCAGACCACGAGGAGAGGCACAGTCTGATGGCCCGTATTTTCAGAACATTGATCGGCAAACGGGCTTCGTCCGGAGTCCAAGCCCTTGGGCCAACGGGACTCCCAGACTACACCCCAGCCCTTCAGGCTGGCATCCGTAGTGAACATCGTCCATTGGACGGGGAGGAACGACTTCCCGGACCAAAGAGCCGGGGACCCAAACCACCATGTTAGGGACGCCCTGACCAGGTGACTCACCTGGATCGGAAGATCCAAAGACAACGGGGATTTGTCCCAAGTGAACAAGATCTCCTTCTGCAATGCCCTGGTGTGTAATTGGACATACGGAACGGCCTCGAAAGAGGCCACCATGAGTCCCAGGACTTCCATGCAAAGAACGGATTGATGACCATTTTTTGGGATGTCAGCACCCGCACTGCAGACTGAAGTGCCAGTAGCTTCCCCGGAGGTAGGAATACCTTTGCCTCCAAGGAGTCCAGAATCAGACCAAGATACTCCAGACGTTGAGTCGGGACCAGGACTGACTCCTGAATGTTTAGGAGCCACCCGAAGTCCCTGAGGGTCTGATTGACGATAGTCACACTGTCTTCTAATTCTGAGCCATTTCCTGCTCTGAGAAGAAGATCGTCCAGATAGCCCACGACAGCGATGCCCCGCCATCTCAGCAAGGCTAGAACCGGCGCAAGCACCTTGGAGAACACCCTCGTGCCAAGGCTAGGCCGAAGGAAGAGCCACAAATTGATAGTGGACTTCACCGATCTCCAGCGTAGAAACTTCTGGTGACTTGCGCAGATCGGAACATGTAAGTAGGCGTCCTTGATGTCCAAGGTCGCCAAAAAATCCCCTTGACGGAGTGTATTGATCACCGTGCGAATGGATTCAATGCGGAACTTTTTTGGCATTCAGGACCTTGAAGTCCAAGATAGGCTGAACCCCGTCCCTTTTTTGGGACGACAAACAAATTCGAGTAGAATCCCTGAAACCTCTCCTGTGACGGAACCGGCACAATCACTCCGGACCTAAACAATCCTGAATAAGCCCCATAGGGCTGCCCGACGGGCAGGAAAGAGAGGAAGATTCGAGGAAGAATCTGTCTGGGATCAGGAACGGAAACCTATCCTGTAACCTGAGGTGATCACCTCGCCCACCCACCGGTATGAGATCCGGGAGGTCCACCGATCCGTGAACCTGCAAAGTCGTCCCCCCTACCCCAGAGTCAGGTGGGGCAAGACTTCACGCGGAGGCGGGCTTGGGGAGCCGGCTTTTTCGGCTTACGCACCCAGGGGCGCTTGTGTCCACCAGCCACACCGCTGTCAGTCTGGAAGGGCCTCCCCGTAGACTGACGAAAAAAAAAACCTTCTTTGCTGGAAAGGAAGGACCCTGCTTACAGCGGCCTCCTTACCCTTGCTAGCCTGAGGAAGAAGAGTGCTTTTACTTCCCGTGACATCCTTGATAATGTCATCCAGCGCAGCACCGAAAATCCTACCACCTTTAAATGGTAGATCCGTCAGAGGCTTTTTAGAAGCTAGGTCAGCAGACCAGCATTTCAACCAGATCAGACAACGCAATACCACCGCCAAGACCGAGGCCCTGAGATATAAGGGGCCGCGTCTAACGTGACGTTGCAACATAAACCAGGCCCTGCACCATTTCGTGGTTCAGAGCAATAGTGTCTGGAGGAAGATTATGCTCCTGTACAGTTTGGTGCAAATTTTTTCGCCCAACCCGTAAGTGTCTGAGACACAAAGGTCGCCGCTACCACAGGCCGTAGGGCGGACCCCAACAAGGCAAACATGGCTCTGCTCACCACTTCTGACCT
Organism: Rana muscosa; assembly: GCA_029206835.1. Taxonomy (NCBI): domain Eukaryota; kingdom Metazoa; phylum Chordata; class Amphibia; order Anura; family Ranidae; genus Rana; species Rana muscosa. The sequence continues at coordinate 1,278,334,781 of CM055116.1, read as the reverse complement.
CCTGTCAGTGAGGTCCTTAAATGCAGGAGTCCCCTCCATCGGGAGAGTGGTGGCCTTGTTCAACCGGGCGACTGGAGGGTCGACCACTGGGGGAGAAGCCCACGTTTTAAGTAGGGCATCTTCAACAGGGGTATCTGATAGGCAAACGCCGCGGGACCATAAAAGTCTTCTGCGGCTTTTTCCCCAGACCACATCAATGAGCTGGTCAAAGAAGGTACATATGGAAAAAACCCTTTTAGAAGGCCCGGCCCTAAGGAACCAGAGGAGACTGTCCGCCTGAGGTTCTACATCTGCAGCATTCAGCTTGCGAGTGTCCCTCACCGCAGCAATGAGTTCACTAACAAGCACCCTGTCATTTACTGACACAGAACTGGAGTCTTCCTTGCAAGGAATGTCCTGTTCAAAACCATCAAATATATTCAGAGCTAGGGTCCTGAGCGGTAGTGGCTAGGCCCATATCTGAATCACCCCCCCTTTTTTTTTTTTTTGTGGAAATAAAGTGGGGAGAGGGGCTTTTTTGCTCCCTTGCGCTCACACACTGCTTCCCTCCTGGTCAGAAATGACTTCAGGACTGCCGACAACTGGTCCATAAGGACCGCAGGTGCTGGAGCACTGCCTGTTGTCTCTAACAAGTGTGAAGAAACAGGTAAACCAGACTCCATGTTGCCACCCTCTGAGGCCTTATTCACCAATACAGTGAATAATACAGCCCACCCACTGACCGAATCTCTGACCAATCTCTGTGTTACATCGATATTACTAAGGCCAAAGTTATTGTGGATTGAGATAAGAAAATAACAACCTCTGATCACGGTGAAGGTTTAAAAGTTTATTTAGAAGAGAAGAGTTACAAAGTAAAAGTAAAGATTAGTAACTAGAGAGCTGAAGGTGTGTGGAGATCCTTAGACCAGGGCTTTTTTTCCCGCGGGAACGCGGAATGTAGGCATTGGCAAAGGGTAATGGGGTGTGCTGAAGGGTCCAGTGATGTCGGTTGCTGGGGAATCTATTGCTTCTGGGGAGGTCTATTGTTGCTGAGGGGGTGGGGGTGTATTATGTTGCTAGTGGGTCAATTCTTGCTGGGGGAGGGGATCTACTGTTTAGGGAGGGGTCTATTGTTGCTGGCTAGTGGAGGATCTATTGTTGCTGGCTAATAGCGGGTCTATTGTTGCTGGCTAATGGCAGGTCTGTAGTGTTGCTGGTGGGGTCTATTATTCCTGGGGCTGGTCTGTTTTTGTTGGGCAGTATTTTGTTGCAAGAAGTCTTCTGTTGCTGGGGGGGATCTGTTATTTTTGGGGGTGTCTATTATTGTGGGGGGGTCTATTTTTGCTTTGGGGGGGGTATTGTTGCTGGCTGCAGGGGATCCATTTGACTGCTTTTCTTATTATAATTACCGATTTCCATACAGATTACTTAACCACAAATTTGATACTTGGTTCTGTTTTCTATAAAAGAGGTGGTACTGGGAGGTGGGTATGGGGTGGAAACAAAGGACGGTGCTTGAAGGTGTGTGTGGGACAAGTAGTGACTTGGGAGAGGGGAGTTCCTGCACCTATTCTCTGAGAAAAAAAAAGCCCTGGACATGGCTGGAGGAACAAGGATCTGACCTATTCATCAAACAGGAAGATTTTTTTCCTCCAATCCTGGAGAGTTGTTATGGAGGACCATCCCAAACATCAACATTTTACATAATAAATCATTCACCTAAGAATTTTTACAAGCATCACATCATTCATTACAGGAGACATTAATTTCTGTTATCTCTGAACACCTTATCAGTTTGGCCAACCTCCAGACTGCCAAATCCCTCATTGTAGAAGGAGGAGACCAACTGTCTCTATGTTCCCCAACAAGACCTTCCAAGGATCCGGAGATCTACAATTTGTTCTAATAACACCTTTCTGTAAAGTCATTCCAGACAGAGAACCTGTTATTATCTAAGAATTCTAACATTAGCATATAAGCACTCATCATGTAATTTCATATTTATTTATTTATTTTCCCCAAATAACTTTATTATCATTTTCAGACAAAATACAGATACAAAACAAAGTACATTACACAAATAACACAATACACGTTGAGCAAAAAAATAATAAAAATCATCAACAGTTTATTTGGTCTATATCACAGTATATACTGTACTATATATATATATATATATATATATATATATAGATATATACAGTGGGGCAAAAGAGTATTTAGTCAGCCACCAATTGTGCAAGTTCTCCCACTTAAAAAGATGAGAGAGGCGCCTGTAATTGTCATCGTAGGTATAGCTCAACTATGAGAGGCAAAATGTGGAAACAAATCCAGACAATCACATTTTCTGATTTGGAAATAAATTTTTTTGCAAATTATGGTGGAAAATAAGTATTTGGTGAATATCAAAAGTTCATCTCAAAACTTTGTTATATATCCTTTGTTGGCAATGACAGAGGTCAAACGTTTTCTGTAAGTCTTCACAAGGTTGTCACACACTGTTGCTGGTATGTTGGCCCCATTCCTCCATGCAGATCTCCTCTAGAGCAGTGATGTTTTGGAACTGTCGCTGGGCAACACAGACTTTCAACTCCCTCCAAAGGTTTTCTATGGGGTTGAGATCTGGAGACTGGCTAGGCCACTCCAGGACCTTGAAATGCTTCTTACGAAGCCACTCCTTCTTCGTTGCCCGGGCGGTGTGTTTGGGATTATTGTCATGCTGAAAGACCCAGCCATGTTTCATCTTCAATGCCCTTGCTGATGGGAGGAGGTTTGCACTCAAAATCTCACGATACATGGCCCCATTCATTCTTTCATGTACACGGATCAGTCGTCCTGTTCCCTTTGCAGAGAAACAGCCCCAAAGCATGATGTTGCCACCCCCATGCTTCACAGTAGGTATGGTGTTCTTTGGTTGCAACTCAGCATTCTCTCTCCTCCAAACACAACGAGTTGACTATGATGACAATTGCATGCCTTTCTCATCTTTTTAAGTGGGAGAACTTGCACAATTGGTGGCTGACTAAATACTTTTTTTGCCCCACTGTATATATATATATGTGTGTGTGTATCCATATCATATCATAGGTTAGTATTAATATTCAAAGCCATGCAAGGCTCGTCCAGCAACTTAGCCCAGATTTTATCATATTTACTTTGACAACCTCTATTCATGAAAATATCTCTACATAATGGTAAACTGTTGTTAATCAATTGTTTCCAATACAGAAGTGTGGGCAGGGACGGTTTCTTCCAATACAGGGCGATAGCATTTCTGGCATAAAACAATGTAATATTAGCAAATATCCGCTCTGCCTCTGCAGGAAGAATATCCTCCACCAAACCCAACAAACATACTGACATTGCTGCTCTAGGGTAGTGCTCGCATCTAAGACCAGCCTCCCAAGCTCGAATAGTGGTGAGCATTGGGGGGTCAATTTATAGGGGGCCCCGAAGGCCTCTAAACAAGAGAAACTTAAGAGCTTCTATCGATTCTACCACCGTGGCTTCCAACCGAGTTGAAGGGTTGAATAAATCTAGACATAACCACCATGCAGCTGTCACCAGTTGTGTAGCTAGAAAATACTTATGGAGATCCAGGAAGGCTAGGCCACCCTGATTACAGGGACGCATAAGGGTGGTCAACTTATATCTAGGGTTTTTTGAGCCCCATAAAAAAGAAGAAAATAGTTAAGTCTTACAAAAAATGATCTAGGGATCCACTGGGGAGAGTGTCTAAAGAAACATCTAAATTTTGGAATAATTTTAATTTTCAAAAGGTTTATACGTCACAATAGGGAAAGCTGTAAAGATTCCCATGCCTTCAACTTCGTTCATATGTCCGTCAAGACCAGGGTCAAATTCAAGGAGATGAATTCTAAGGCCTGATGAGATATCACTACTCCTAATTACTTAAAATTCTCTACTCACTGTAATGGAATGTCAGGAAGGGCTGTATTTCGAGCTTCGATATCTATTGGAAACAGCAATGGATTTAGTCCAGTTAACCTTCAGCCCCGTAATAGATGAAAAGGAATTTAATATCTGTAAGGCACCCTGCAAGGAGGGTCCAGCATCATTTAAAAAAAAAAGTAAGAGGTCGTCCACATATAGGGCTACCTTCACCTCCAGCCAGCTAACTCGCAACTCTTTAATATTCGGAGAGATGCAAAGAGCCTCTGCCACCGGCCCCAAGGCGATTGCAAAAAGGGCCGGGGATAGAGGGCAGCCCTGCCGAGTACCCCTATATAAGGAAAAATAAGTTGACAAGCCTTCCCCCAGTCTCAATGCAGCTGTGGGATATCTATTTAGAACCTATATCCACTTAATGAATACCAATGGGAAACCCATCCTGCGGAGTACCTCCCACAGAAAAGGCCACTCGACAGTGTCGAAGGCCTGCTCCATATCCAAGGAGGCCACTACCCTGGTACCCATATTAAGATGTGAAGCATTGATGTTAGTATATAATCTATGCAAATTCACATCTGTGGCCCTCCCCGCCATACACCCTGTTTGGTGTAAATCAATAATTGTAGGCAATATGGGCTGTAATCGTTGGGCAATGAGCTTTGTCAGAATCTTGAAATCTACATTCAGAAGAACAATAGGTCTATAAGAGGCACAGGAGGATGGATCTTTCGGAGGACTATATGAGCATGACTCATTGAGTCAGGTAGAGCCCCCTCCTTCAGACATTGGGAGTAAAGAGAAACAAGAAAAGGAGCAAGACGTTTTTGGATAGAGGAATAAAACCCCTGTCAGGTATTTACTGCTATCCGGGACTTTATTAGAAAGATTTCAACTCACTTCCTCTCCTTGTGACAACAATTCATCAGACAGGAAATGAAGGAAAACCTTCAAAGGACACAGATAAAAATCTGACAGTTTCCAGCCTTCCCTCTACTAAAGAAAAAAATGCATTTTTTTTTCTGTCAATCGGAGAGTTCCGCTCACTTCCTGCTTAGTAAAACATTGTCGCCAGGACAAGAAGTGAAGGGAAATCCATCTATTAGAGCCCCAGATAACAGTACAAAACAAACAGGGGCAAATCCTTTCCCACTCCATCCAAACCTGAAAAAAGTATGGCTACAGATACACTATAAGGCCTCACGCACACGGGGCGTTAGAAAAAACAAGCTGCAAAGCCACTACTAATGCCAGGAAAAAGCGGCTGTAAAAACACGCTTTTAGTAGCTGTTTGCATTGGCGTTAATGCGCATTTAGCCACTCTAGCATTTAGCAGCATTTATTTGCCTTTATTCTAAATCAATGGTTTCCTATAAGAGCCCATTGATTTTAATAGAAGTTGCACCAGAGGTCGGATCATGATGAATGGACTTCCGGCACAGTTTGTGTGCTGAGGCTATTGAAGGGGAAACCCTCGTCAAAATGAAAAAAAAATGGCATGGGGTTCCCCCCAATACGATACCAGACCCTTCGGTCTGGTATGGCTTTTAATCAACTGGGCGGTGATGTCATGAGGGGGCGGGACCCCTGGATGATGTCACCGGATGGCCCTGCCCCATGTCTATATAAGTAATAGCACATGGTAGCCCTAGCATTACACCAGGAGAGCATGTCGAGACAACATCGGAGGAAGGACAGAGGAAGTGGACAGCGGAGAAAGGAGACCCAGCAGAGGCAGAAGACAGAGCAGAGAGGAGAAGAACCGGAGAGGGGGAGAAGACAGTGCAGAAAGGAGAGAAAAGAACCAGAGAGGGGGAGAAGACAGCGCAGAGAGGAGGGAGAAGAACCAGAGAGGGGGAGAAGACAGCGCAGAGAAGAGGGAGAATAACCGGAGAGGGGGAGAAGACAGCGCAGAGAGGAGGGAGAAGAACTGGAGAGGGGAGAAGACAGAGCAGAGAGGAGGGAGAAGAACCAGAGGATGAAGACACTTCGCCGGAGGGAGAAGAAATCAGAAGAGACGCTGGAGCTGCATTAAAAAATTACTTTAAAAACCTGTGTAGTGTTTTCATTCTTGACACTTTTGCTGGGGGTGAATGGGTAGGGGGTACAAGGTACCCCATACTCATTCACATAGGGCGGGGGGCCGGGATCTGGGGGCCCCTTGTCAAAGGGGGCTTCCAGATTCCGATAAACCCCCCGCCCGCAGACCCTAACAACCACAGTTGTTGGGAAGAGGCCCTTGTCCCCATTAACATGTTGTGGGCATGTGGCCTGGTATGGTCCAGGAAGGGGGCGCTCGCTCGTCCCCCCCCTTTTCCTGACCTGCCGGGCTGCATGCTCGGATAAGGGTCTGGTATAGATCTTGGGGGGATCCCACGCCATTTTTTGGCGAGGGGGTTCCCCTTGAAATCCATACCAGACCGAAGGGTCTGGTATCGTCATGCCAGTTTTTTTCTTTTTATTTTGGCGAGTTGTTCCCCTTCAGGATCCTCATCACACAAACCGTGCCGCAAGTTGGATCATCATGATCTGACTTCTGGTGCCACTTCTATTCACATCAATGGGCTCCCATAGGGAATCATTGATTTTGAATAGAGGCATGAGAAACGCTTGACGAGGCTTAACACAGCTGTATCCAGCAATAAGCCACGTTTAGCAGCGTCAGGCGTTTTTACAGCTCTAATGCTGAGCCTCTGAACGCGCTGGTCCTGGGGTTTATTTGCCGCTTGAAAACGCCTATGCCACTTACAGCTCCTAAAAGCCTATGTGTGGATAAGGCCATAGAACATGGAGAGGGGTTTTTAAGCACCAAAAAAAAAAAAAAAACATCTGACGCTGCTAAAAGCAGCTGTAAAAATGTCCCATGTGAATGAGGTCTAAAGGTGCAGGCTCCAGGGCTGTCAGCCTGAACCTGGCTCTGCTTCCTAGTGTGTCACTGACCCAGAACAAGCATGCAGCCAGTGAAGTCTGAACAATCTGACCTCCTGCATGCTTGTTCCTGGTCAGTGACACACTAGGTGGTGAAGAGAGGTTTAGGATGAAAATGGCTGCCCCGGAGCCTGCAGCTTTAGAAGTAAATCAATCATGTTGTTTTAACTGCCAACTCCTATTGGCTGAGTATTTCACTAATCAGATTCTCCACCTTGGGCTGTCACCAGTCTCTGGGCAGAAATTTCACTTCTGATTCCCCCAGATATCTTTATACAACCCCACATTACCCATACCCCAGCATGGAGGGGCTCAGTGAAGGTGGTGGTGAAGGTGTGGAGCTCGCGGATCGGGTCACACAGATCATAAAAGGAGATCCGCCCGGCCTCATAATCCAGATCTATCCTGACTCTGTTACTGGAGACATCGCCGGGTAATCGGATCTCCTTCCTGTCATGTCTTACTGAGTATTGATTATCCCCCCACCTCTCCATACCCCAGGACTTCTTATTATATCCAATCACTGACTCCTCTCCTCTCCTGTCTATACTGGGGTAACACATCCCGACTATCCAGCACAATGCCCCCCCGACATCCACTTCCCAGTAATGTCTCCCTGAGGAGAAACTCTGACTGCTCATCACCTGAGGACCCTGAAATCTCTCTGGTGTTTCTGGGCGATTCTGATGTGATGATGAGAAGGATACAGTTTTCCTGTCATCTGATATATGTAGATAATTACTGGCTGTGCTCACATCCAGTAATATGTCTGTAACCCCCGACACCCCCGATGTTTGCTGTACAGCCCCGATATCTGGTCCTCCAGACTGGAGGTGTGAGTGTTGTATGGTGGGGGAGGGTTGGGGACGTCTCCTGGATGGTGACCTTTGACCATTGATGTGACCTTTGTCCTTTGTAGTAGAATGTGGATAGACATGTGTGCCTGTACATAGTTGTACATTTACCCCAGACATGATATCAGATAACCCTGTGTGTAATGTGTGTGAGATCCCCGCCACATCCAGATCCCCTCCATCATGGAGGAGTTTATCATGTCTCTCTCTGTCCTCATCATCTCCATCCTCAGTATCACACAAGTCACCTGTGTCTGATTCCTGTAGGACAGTCAGTGGATCCGTCATGTTACACAGCTTCTCAATGTCCCCCATCTTCCTGGACAGCTCCTCCTTCTTTATTTCCAACTGTTGGATCATATCAGACAGTGGTAGAGAGATCCGCTCTGCCTGCCCAGAGATGTCCCTCCGGACTCTCTTCTCCAGGTCTTCCAGACGTCTCCTGAGGTCTCTGAACAGGACAGTGACTCTCCCTGTTTCATCATCTGCTTTTCCTTGTACTTTCCTCCTGTGTTCCTGCAGACTCTGGACTCTTTTCTCCGTCTCCTCTCTCTCTGTCATCAGTTTCTGCAGAACATTCCTCAGTTTCTTCTTCTTCATCTCAGAGGCCTCATCCAGAGTCTCCACCTGGTGTCCCCGATGTTCTCCATCCAGCCTGCAGGACACACAGATACAGGAGGAGTCCTCAGTGCAGTAATACTCCAGGATCTTCTTATGGACGGAGCATTTCCTGTTCTCCAGGGAAGTGGTGGGGTCACATAAGACGTGTTCTGGTGACTTGCTGTGGACTCTCAGGTGATTTCCACAGAGAGAAGCTTCACAATGCAGACAGGATTTCACAGCAGGTACAGGAGTGTGAATACAGTAAGTACAGAAGACCCCGGACTTCTCCTGATCTGGCTGAGAAGACAGGAAATTCTCTGCTATGTTACGCAGTGTTATGTTCCTCTGAAGGACGGGACGTTTCCTGAATGTTTGTCTACAGTCAGGACAGGAATAACCTCTAGACCTCTCCTGTGTATCCAACACACGACCAATACAGTCCCGGCAGAAGTTGTGTCCACAATTCAGGGTTACAGGATCAGTATAAATGCTCAGACAGACGGAACATTCCAGCTCCTTCCTCAGATCAGCACACGCCATCACTGAAAGCAGAAGAGAGAAATGAAAGTAACCAATGTGACCAGTTCTGTACATTCCTACACAGGGAGGGGCTAAAGCCTCGTACACACGGCCGAGAATCTCGTCAGGAAAAAACCCGTTGTTTTTCCTGACGAGATTCTTGACAAGAATCTTGTCCAGGCCGAGTGTACACACGCTCGATTCAAAAGAACCGCCGTTCCTTTGAATGGAACAAACACGGTGACGTCATCGACTACAACGAGCGTGCGCTCATCACATTCGATGCGGCCGCCGCCATCTTGCTACACCCTACCTATGCCTAGGAAGCTACCGCACATGCGTCAAAGTAATTTCGAGCATGCGTGGGTTTCCACGGCGACAGGTAAGCGTACACACTCTCGGGTTTCTCTCAGAGCAGGTTCTCTATTTTTCTCGTCGAGATTCTGGCCAGTTTTCTTGACGAGAAACCTGAAAGCCTCGTACACACGGCCGGTTTTCTCGGCAAGAAAGCTCTCCCGGCAGTTTTCTTGTTGTTTTTTGACGAGAAAACTGGCCCTGTGTACGAGGCTTGAGACTGAGACTCGTAGTCAAAGGAATCCTTACACAGAGGAACACAGATAATACATGAGAGGATTCCTGACAATAATCTCCCAATCTGGGGGGAAATAAAGAACATTTAATAATTGGTGGAAACACAGGGTTGATTTACTAAAGGTAAATATACTGTACACTGCAAGTGCAGTTGCTCCAGAACTTAAAAAATGAAGTAAAACTGCAAAAAACATTCAATCACATGCAAGGAAGATAAAACAGAATTTTTGATTGTACATGATTGGATGATAGAAACCAGCAGAGCTTCCCCTCCGATCTAGAGCAAATGAACAGTATGTTTGCCTTTAGTAAATCAACCTCCAAATGTCAGGAATATTTCTTCCTCCTTTGTCTTATTTTTTGAACATTTAATAAACTGATAAGGCCCGGTTCACACAGGGTCGCCTGACGAGTCGCTTCCCACGTTGTTCAATGAAACCGTTCTAAGTAGGAGCGACTCAGGTCGCTCAGACTTAGAAAAAGGTTCCTGTACTACTTTTGGGGGCGACCCAAGGCGACCTGCATTGACTTCTATACAGAAGTCTTTATGCAAATCGCCTTGGTGGGTGTCTCAAGTCGTCTTGAGATCGCCCCCAGGAGTCGTGCCGCATTGTGCCGCCCCTGTGTGAATGGGGCCTAAAGTTACCCAGAGGAAATGGATTTTTCTGAAGGAATACAAGAGATCTGGAGATTAGTGGGGGTGTTGTGTTACACTATGTGATTTATTGTTATTTCATCTGTGTTACACTATTCGATTTATTATTGCTCTTTGTCTTTAAGCCATCTGCCTCTGTCTAAGCTGAACCCTCTCTCCCACCGTAGTTCTCTATATCCCCTCCTCTTTCTTCTCTCTGGTTGATTGCTCAGTATTCCACCATGCTGTAATCATCTTTCCATGTGGCTAACAACATCAATGTTTTTCTATCTATGAATATCTTTCAATAAATGGAACATTCAAAAGGCTTCATCATCTGTCTCCTCAACAGTGAGTTTATTCACTGAGTTAAGCTGTCTGAATTGATGCAAGGAATTCAAAATGTCATCAGGTCCTATAAGCCTTATATGAAGCTGGAGATAAAGTTTATCGCCTTGTAGTTGAGTCAGAACAGGGTGGCACAGACATGATTTGGGTGTTGTGGGTCAGAAGTCACAAAACATTCCTTCCTGTTCTGAGAAGATGTATTGTAGTATGGGGAGCAGATCCCATCCAGACCCCCCTCCTAGGCTGCATGGTGTCCTATTATAGCACATAGATCCTACTGGCTTATCACTCAGTCATTATCTGCCTGTGTCAGCATGAGTTACAAAGGGTCCCTCTCACACACAGAAGCACAAGACCCTGAGCCTGCTGACATACCCAAACGTTCACTCAAACCAACTTGGAAAGTAATGGAGAATTATGAAGCTTTAAGAACTGAATTGACAACTAGCTTGAAATTATAATGGGAAAAGGTTCTTACGAAATCTAACACACTGTCTGTTGAACGTGAGCTACTGCCACTAGGGGACACCATTAAATACATTTCTGCCTCTTATGAGCTTTATCAGTTTACCAGCAATAAGTTAATTAAAGTTCTACAAAGTATTACAGCAGAAGATTCACTGGAGGAATTAAAGAGCTTGCATGTTCTTAATCTAGAAAGATACAGTTTTATCCAGCAAACCAAATTAAAGGCAGAAGCAAAGGTAGAACTGCTACATAACACTGCATTTCACAGATCCGTTTCCACCAAATGTTCTAAGTCCTCTAAATGCAGCAGTTCAAGATACTCAACACTCAGTGAGCGACTTATTAGTGCCCGCGCTGAAGCAGAAGCCAGCAAGGTGCAGGTCGCATACGCAGAAAAGACAGCACGTCAAAGAGCAGATATGGAAATTTAGACGGCACATCAAAGAGCAGCAATAGAAATCTTAAATGAACAGTGTAAACATGAGGCAGAGTTAAGGGTCCTGGAGCAAGCTATCAGTGCAGACGAAGGTGCAAGCGAGAAAGACAGCATCAACCTAAAACATAGCAGACATGGAAAATACCCTCAAACGCACTAAAGATAGGGTGACCACATTTCCAAACTGCTATTCAGGGACACCCCCCCGAAAAGATGATTTTTGACATCTTTTATTGCCGATTTTTGGGGCAGGGGCATATCATGAAATCAGCGGGCCCGTGTGCAAGATCAAAAGTGGGTCCTAGGCATCAAGAAGAACAACAATATGGTGCGCAAAGCGCGTTGTGGTGAACAGTGGACATGTCTTAAATTGCGCTAAATATTGGCTTAAAGGGGGTGTTGTTAAAGAGAGTCTGAGATTACTTATATAGTGCAGAATATGGTAATGTTAAATAGGGAATGCAGAGTGTATGGTGGTGAGTAGTATGTACAGACGAGGAGTGCGGAGTGTATGGAGGTGGGTAATATGTACAGGAGAGGAGTGCGGAGTGTATGGAGGTGGGTAATATGTACAGGAGAGGAATGCGGAGTGTATGGAGGTGGGTAATATGTACAGGAGAGGAGTGCGGAGTGTATGGTGGGGGTAATATGTACAGGAGAGGAGTGCAGAGTGTATGGAGGTGGGTAATATGTACAGGAGAGGAGTGTGGAGTGTATGGTGGGGGTAATATGTACAGGAGAGGAGTGCGGAGTGTATGGAGGTGGGTAATATGTACAGGAGAGGAGTGTGGAGTGTATGGTGGGGGTAATATGTACAGGAGAGGAGTGCGGAGTGTATGGAGGTGGGTAATATGTACAGGAGAGGAGTGTGGAGTGTATGGTGGGGGTAATATGTACAGGAGAGGAGTGCGGAGTGTATGGAGGTGGGTAATATGTACAGGAGAGGAGTGCGGAGTGTATGGTGGGGGTAATATGTACAGGAGAGGAGTGCGGAGTGTATGGAGGTGGGTAATATGTACAGGAGAGGAGTGTGGAGTGTATGATGGGGGTAATATGTACAGGAGAGGAGTGCGGAGTGTATGGAGGTGGGTAATATGTACAGGAGAGGAGTGCGGAGTGTATGGAGGTGGGTAATATGTGCAGGAGAGGAGTGTGGAGTGTATGGTGGGGGTAATATGTACAGGAGAGGAGTGCGGAGTGTATGGAGGTGGGTAATATGTACAGGAGAGGAGTGCAGAGTGTATGGAGGTGGGTAATATGTACAGGAGAGGAGTGTGGAGTAAATGGTGGGGGTAATATGTACAGGAGAGGAGTGCGGAGTGTATGGAGGTGGGTAATATGTACAGGAGAGGAGTGTGGCGTGTATGGAGGTGGGTAATATGTACAGGAGAGGAGTGCGGCGTGTATGGCAGGGGGTAATATGTACAGGAGAGGAGTGCGGAGTGTATGGTGGGGGTAATATGTACAGGAGAGGAGTGCGACGTGTATGGCGGGGGGTAATATGTACAGGAGAGGACTGCGGAGTGTATGGCGGGGGTAGTTAGTGGAGAGAGGAGGAAGAGGAGTGCAATACCACCTCCTGATGGTCTGTCAGCCACTACTATACCACCTTGGTGGTGGGGCACTCCGAAGGATGTAAGGGGGCACTCTGGAGGAAGTAAAGAGACACCCTGGAGGCACTAAGGAGGCACCCTGGAGGTTGTAAGGGAGGATGAAAGGGGGCACTCTGGTGGTACTAACTTAGTCAGAGCCCCCCTACATCCTCCGGGGTGCCTCCTTACATCCTCTGTAGTGACCCCTTACATCCTCCTCCAGAGTGCCCCCTTACATCCTCTTCCAGAGTGCCCCCTTAGTACTACTGTACTAAGGGGCACTCTGGAGAAAGTGAAGGGGCACTCTGGAGAAAGTAAGGGGAGGGAGTAAGGGAGCACTCTGGAGGAAGTAAGGGGCACTCTGGAGGCACACAGATAGTACCTCCAGAGTGCCCCCTGCAGAGAGTCCTGAGGAGTGATGGCCATTAATCCATGCCAGGTGAATGTTAGGAAAAGCAGAGCACACCACCCACCTCATGGCTGCCCTATTCCACTACTGCTTGCTCTCTCCCTGCCACAGCCCTGACATAAGCCTGGTCCAGCCTGTGGTGTATGTCCCCATGTTATCTGTACCTGAATTACTGCAGTTCCTCCGGGGGATGCTGCACCCACTGCTGCTCAGGTCAGGGCGGTGAGGTCTTATCCCACTCCCTCCTGGGCTGGGATGAGCTGTGTACAGAGTGCAGGGTTCTGGGATGAGCTTTGTACAGAGTGCAGGGTTCTGGGATGAGCTGTGTACAGAGTGCCGGGTTTCTAGGATGAGCTGTGTACAGAGGGCAGGATTCTGGGATGAGCTATGCACAGAGTGTAGGGTTTTGGGATGAGCTATATAAAGGGTCCACGGTTCTGAGATGAGCTATATAAAGGGTCCACGGTTCTGAGATGAGCTATATACAGGGTTCTGGGATGAGCTATATAAAGGGTGCAGGGTTCTGGGATGAGCTATATACAGGGTGCAGGGTTCTGAGGTGAGCTTTATAAAGGGCGCAGGGTACTGGGATAAGCTATATACAGGATGCAGCAGAGGCGTAATTAGAACCTTCAGGGCCCTGGTGCAAGAAACCATGAAGGGCCCCCGACCTCCGGCCTGGGCCATTCCCTCCAAGCCCAGAGGGGGGCAGTATAATGTAAAATGGGAGGGGTGGCAGTGGAGGGCAATATAATGGAAGGGGGGCAGTATTATGGAAGGGAGTGGTAGCGGAGGGCAGTATGATGGGAGGAGGGGCAGTGGAGGGCAGTATAATGGGAAGGGGCAGTGGAGGGCATGTGGGAGGGGGGTTAGTGGAGGGAAGTATGATGGGAGGGGGTCTAGTGGAGGGCAGTATAATGTAAATGGGAGGGGTGGCAGTGGAGGGCAGTATAATGGGAGGGGGGTAGTGGAGGGCAGTATAATGGGAGGGTCTGGGGTAGTGGAGGGCAGTATGGGGGGACTGTACAGCATGACTGGAGGGGGACAGTGTATGGGAGGTAGCAGAGTATAATGGGGAGGTAGTGGAGGGCAGTATAATGTAAATGGGAGGGATGGCAGTGGAGGGCAGTATAATGGGAGGGGGTAGTGGAGGGCAGTATAATGTAAATGGGAGGGGTGGCAGTGGAGAGCAGTATAATGGGAGGGGGCAGTATGATGGGAGGGGGTGGTAGTGGAGGGCAGTATAATGGGGGGGTTAGTGGAGGGCAGTATAATAGGAGGGGGGCAGTGGAGGGAAGTATAATAGGAGGGGTGGCAGTGGGCAGTATAATGGGAGGGGGGCAGTATGATGGGAGGGGGTGGTACTGGAGGGCAGTATAACGGGGGGTTAGTGGAGGGCAGTATAATAGGAGGGGTGGCAGTGGAGGGCAGTATAATAGGAGGGGTGGCGTGGCAGTGGAGAACAGTAAAATGGGAGGGGTGGCAGTGGAGGACAGTAAAATGGGAGGGGGTGGTAGTGGAGGTCAGTATAATGGGGGGGGTTAGTGGAGGGCAGTATAATGGGAGGGGTGACAGTGGAGGGCAGTATAATAGGAGGAGTGGCAGTGGAGGACAGTAATATGGGAGGGGGCAGTGAAGGGCAGTATAATGGGAGGGGGCAGTATGATGGGAGGGGGTGGTAGTGGAGGGTAGTATAATGGGGGGGCAGTATAATGCAAATGGGATGGGTGGCAGTGGAGAGCAGTATAATGGGAGGGGGGTAGTGGAGGGCAGTATAATGTAAATGGGAGGGGTGGCAGTGGAGGGCAGTATAATGGGAGGGGGCAGTATAATGTAAAATGGGAGGGGTGGCAGTGGAGGGCAGTATAATGGTAGGGGGGCAGTATTATGGGAGGGGTGGTAGCGGAGGGCAGTATGATGGGAGGGGGGCAGTGGAGGGCAGTATAATGGGAGGGGGGTTAGTGGAGGGCAGTATGATGGGAGGGGGGTTAGTGGAGGGCAGTATGATGGGAGGGGGGTTAGTGGAGGGCAGTATAATGGGAGGGGGTAGTGGAGGGCAGTATGATGGGAGGGGTGGTAGTGGAGGGCAGTATAATGGGAGGGGGGTTAGTGGAGGGCAGTATGATGTAAGGGGTGGTAGTGGAGGGCAGTATGATAGGAGGGGTGGTAGTGGAGTGCAGTATGATGGGAGGGGTGGTAGTGGAGGGCAGTATGATGGGGCGGGGGTTAGTGGAGGGCAGTATAATAGGAGGGGTGGCAGTAGAGGGCGGTATAATGGCAGGGGGGCAGTATGATGGGAGGGGGTGGTAGTGGAGGGCAGTATAATAGGGGGAGTTATTGGTGGGCAGTATAATAGGAGGTATACACAGGATGCAATCTCTAATGTTGTATGTTGACAACTGAATAAAGTCCCGACTGATGCCAGACATTCAAATATAAAACAATAAAAGAGTACAATCCTGCATAAGAAATAATTGAAAAAAAACGTATAGAGCTGAAAAGTCCTAAAAACCAAGATGACAGTATGGTGCAGATGCAAATCTTCTCATTTGACCACTGGTGACTTCAAACACAAAACACCCTTTGAAAAGTGCCAGATATTCGATAGGAACCGGGTGAGAGAAGAGCAGGGCACGTCGGACACTGACTGCCATCTACAGCGGATCTGCTTTAGTACCGAACCTGGATATTACATCATTTTTTCTTTGGTGGGCAACTTCAGAAAGAACCAAACATGCCAAAACCGAGAATTGGCGTCGAATCCTGGAGGAAGCTGATAGCGATATAGAGACCCTGGCAGGGAATTAGCCATATGTTTGCATTGATCCGTGAACGGATCATTCGTTCTGGTAAGCGGCAGTGATAACTAGTGGTGGTGGAACCTTTCTCTATCGAATATCTGGCACTTTTCAAAGGGTGTTTTGTGTTTGAAGTCACCAGTGGTCAAATGAGAAGATTTGCATCTGCACCATACTGTCATCTTGGTTTTTAGGACTTTTCAGCTCTATACATTTTTTTCAATTATTTCTTATACAGGATTGTACTCTTTTATTGTTTTATATTTGAATGTCTGGCATCAGTCGGGACTTTATTCAGTTGTCAACATACAACATTAGAGATTGCATCCTGTGTATACCATCTGTTTGAATATTTTTTTGGTGGTATTTATTCAAGAGTTGCGCAGCTTTATTACTTTTATTATTATTTCATTGTGTGTGTCTCACATTTAAGTTGCAGCATTTTTTGGAGATTGATTCACGTTTACTTGTGTGATCAAATCTCAAATAGACAGCGCAGTATAATTTACACTTTCCACAGTATAATAGGAGGGGTGGCAGTGGAGGGCAGTATGTTGGGAGGGGGTGGTAGTGGTAGTGGAGAGCAATATAATGTACAGCATGACTGGAGTCTGGAGGGGGGCAGTGTATGGGAGGGATCAGAGTTACCATGGGCTACTCAGAGTTAGGGCAGTGCAGGGAGCATTTCGCCTACCTTTCTTCCAGTGCAGGAACAGCCATCAGGTAAGAGCCGGAGTCTGGGGGCGGAGTCGGGGGCGGAGCTCAGGCGCGAGGACGCCGAGGAGGAATCCTCCGGCTCGCTCGGAATCCTGGGGCTCCACTCTCCTCCTTGTCATGACGTCACTGGTTGTTAGATGCTAGACGGGCCATGCCTAGCAACCAGTTGTTTTGGCAGTGAGCCAGGCAGCGTCTGGGGGTGAAATTAAGCGGTCTCGGACAGAACTAGCACAGCGGGCAGTGAGGGACAGTGGCAATGCGGTGGCAATTTTTAGGGGGCATCAGATCGGCCAAGGGGGCAATTCAGGGACACTTTATTGTCCCGGAATGAAGGTGCCCGGGACCAGGGACAAAGATGTCAATTACGGGATAATCCCGGGCAATCCGGGACACGTGGGCACCCTAACTAAAGACTGTGTCCTAAGCCACTGCAGTGTACACTCCATTGTCTCCAATGCTCTTGACAACATAGAGTCTACTTCACAGCATCAAGTTAGAAGTTTCAGCTAATTCTTGCATGAAAAATCACTTCAGTGCCTTTCTTGCCTGCCTACCTAACCTTCCTTCGTATGTCACAGAGCATCAGAGCAAGCTGCAAGCAAGTCATCAATCTCCTATCATCAGTACAGCCTTCAGGCTGGGTTCACACTGATACGACACGACATTCATCCGACTTTCATCCTACTTTGCTCTGCGACATCAGTCCTACATTGATCCTACATTGGTCCGACATCCATCCGAAATTCATGAACAGGATACTACTTTGATCCGACATTGTGCTAGTCTGACTTGTCCTTTGACCAATCAAAACAATCCCAGGGTGAGATAAATTCTAGACTTGTGCACAACGGAAAAATTCGTTCCGTTTCGGTTCGTTTCTTTCCGGTCCTGTTGATTCGTAATCATTCGTAATTTTGCTAGACGGGATTTTTCGTGTTCGGACTCATTCGTATTTTTGCAAGCGACATTTTTCGTTGAATTTTTTGTTGCTTTATAATTCGTACTTTCGGTAGAGTACGTTGTTTTTCATTGATTCTGGACACAACTCCTACTTTCGTAACTTTTTTTGGGTTCGTACTTTCGGTAGAGTACGTTGTTTTTCGTTGATTCTGGACACAACTCCTACTTTCGTAACTTTTTTTGGGTTCGTTGATTCGTAATTTTCCGTGTCTCTCTCACAACGACGCTGCCTATTATGCCTAATGTGCTTCGAATGGATTTGTACTTTTCTAAATACATAGCGGTTATTTGTAACGATTCGAAATCTCGTATTTTACTTTCGTTTTTAACATGCGGCTATAGGCTCCGCCCCTGTACACCATTTTGAGAGGGTTCAGCACGGTGAGGGAGAAGCAGAGAGCAGAGCAGAGTGTTATTGTGCTTCGAATGGATTCGAAATCTCGTATTTTACTTTCGTTTTTTACATGCGGCTATAACCTCCGCCCCTGTACACCATTTTGAGAGGGAGTTCAGCACGGTGTGGGAGAAGCAGAGAGCAGAGCAGAGTGAGTGTTATTGTGCTTCGTATGGATTCGTACATTCGTAACTTTTTCATAACGAATTATGCCGAAGACATTCGCTATTTGCGGTATAATTTATTTCGGATTCGGTCTTATTCGTAATTGCTTTGTTCGGAAATTCGAATGCTTCCGAATGTCCGAAAGTTGCTAAATTCGGACGAATTTCAATTCGTTACGAAACGAATTGCACAAGCCTAATAAATTCCTTTTACTGCTGCTGTAATCACCATGTCGGATGTCAAATGTCGGATGGTTAGGACAAGGATCCTACTTTGATCCGACTTCAATGATATTCAATGGGCTGAAGTAGGATCAAAGTCGGACAGAAGTAGTACAGGGAGCATTTTTAATTTCGGACCGACTTGTGTCGGACCAGTTAAGACGGCTCCCATAGGGATTCATTGATTTTCACACTTCATGCGACATGAGCTCCTAATGTCGGAGCGTTTGTCGGACAAGTGTGAACCAGGCCTAAATCAACATACCATTGGAACAACTGACTTCAAGCAAGCAACTCACCTGAATGCATTTGCTGCACCATATTTCCCTCTGTCCTTTAACTCAGCACCATTTAGCCAACAATGTCTTGCATAAAAGCAGAGACAACTGAGACAGCAGAGTTTGTGAGGTACATATTTCGCAGAGAGCTCACAAAGACTGGTCTCACAAGTTTTGATGACCAACCTGAGAACTACAAAAGTTGGAAATGTGCCTTCAGAACTGCAATCAGTTATCTTGGCATTACAGCAGCTGAAGAATAGTGATGAGCCGAACACGCCCGGGTTCGGTTCGCACCAGAACCCGCGAACGGACCGAAAGTTCGAACGAACATTAGAACCCTATTAAATACAATGGATGCGAACGTTCGAATTCTAAAGTGCTAATTATAACAACTATTATGCATGTTATTGTCATAAATAGGGTTTGGGAACCCGGGTTGTGCACCAGGGGACATGTATCAATGCAAAAAGAAGTTTTAAAAACGGTCGTTTTTCGGGAGCAGTCATTTTAATGATGCATAAAGTGAAAAAAAAAAAGTCAAATATTCCTTTAAATATCGTACCTGGGGGGTGTCTAAAGTATGCCTGTGAAGTGCCACGTGTTTCCCGTGTTTAGAACTGTCCCTGCACAAAATGACACTTCTAAAGGAAAAAAAAGCCATTTAAAACTGCTTGCGGCTTTAATGTAATGTCTGGTCCCGGTAATATGGATGAAATTCTTTAAGAAAAATGGCATAGCTACCCCATGACCCCCCCCCTACCCCAGCCCATTACCAGCCCCTTTGGGTCTTGTATGGATATTAAGGGGAACCCCGCACATAAAATAAAAAAGGCCCTATATACTCTGAACAGCCGTATACAGGCGGTGCATACAAGACAGGGACTGTAGGTTTGTTCTTATGTAGAATGTGTTTGTAATTTTGAACAGGTACATTGTTGAAGTGTAGCTCCAGCCCAAAAATCTATTTTTAAACTTTTTGGGAAACATAGGTAAGGGTTATCACCCCTGTAACATTTGTTTTGCTGTCTGTGCCCCTGTTCAGAACATTTCACCTCACTTTCCGTCCCAATGACAACTGTTTTTGAAATGTGGTGTTTTTCTTGAAACAAGGATTGCTGATAAAGCATCAGTACAGATGAGACCCCTTTCTCCCATAGTTATTCTTACAGGAGAGAATTTTCCTTTCTAGGGGTAGATTTCCTCTCACTTCCTGTTGTCTTCTTTCGTTTGCAAGTAGGAGTCGTTTGTAAGTTGGATGTTTGAAAGTAGGGACCTGCCGTATATACTCTGCAGAAATAGGCCCCTTAGTTGTTGGTGTTGGCACAACACTGTAAGCACTCAGTTACTCTTGGTTGGTGCTGGAACGCCCTGCTGTCAACTATTATATCAGGAATTTTAATTACATATAATTGTTGAACAGTGGTAGTAAAAATTGGGGCTTTGATGGTGGTGCTGGTGCCACAACACTGTAAGCCCTGACAGTTACTCTTGGTGGGTGCAGCAATGGGCCCTGCTGTGAATTATTAGATCAAGAATTGTAATTACATGCCCCTTTTGAACAGGGGCTGAAAAATTGGGCCTTTCGTGGTGGTGGTGGTGGTGGCGTTGCCACAAGACTGTAAGCCCTCAGAGTTACTCTTGGTGGGTGCAGCAATGGACCCTGCTGTGAATTATTAGATCAAGAATTGTAATTGCATGCCCCTGTTGAACAGGGGCTGAAAAATTGGGCCTTAGGCACTGGTGGCACAACACTACAACCCCTCACAGATACTGTACTTGGAGCACAGCAATGAGCCCTGTTGCAAAGTATTGCTTCAAAAATTGTAATGACACGCCCCTGTTAAACAGGGGCTGAAAAATTGGGCCTTAGGCACTGGTGCCACAACACTCCAACCCCTCACAGATACTGTACTTGGAGCACAGCAATGAGCCCTATGGCAAATTATTGCTAAAAAAATTGTAATTACACGCCCCTGTAAAACAGGGGCTGAAAAATTGGGCCTTAGCCACTGGTGGCGGCACCCATAAACAAAAATGATCTTCCAAGCTATCATCATCAATCGTATCATTGAGGACTCGGAGGAGGAGGATAGCCAGTCAACATAACAGCACAGGCACTCAGCATCAGCATCAGTCTTGAAGGGATGTGACATGTTAAAATCAATTAGTCTGTTATATCAGCATCAGGTGTGTGGTAGCTGGTGGTGATCCAAGACTGGTTCATCTTGATGAAAGTCAGTCGATCAACCGAGTCGGTGGACAGGCGCACCCTGTGATCCGTGACAAATCCTCCAGCAGCACTGAATGTGCGTTCCGAAAGAACGCTGGATGCAGGACAGGCCAGTAGCTCAATTGCATACTGTGCAAGCTCTGGCCAGTGATCCATCCTCAAGACCCAGTAAGCCAGAGGATTTTCGGTGGGAAAGGTGTCCAAGTCTGACCTTGCCCCTAGATATTCCTGCACCATGTTTATCAGACGCTGGCGATGGTTGCTGGAACCGATCATACTTTGGGGCTGCGGACTAAAGAATTGTCTGAACGCATCGGTCAGACGGCCACCTTCCCCACCGCTCCTTCTTTGACTGGCCGAAGCCTCAGCAACTCGTTGTCCAGGACCAGGAGTTTGTAACCTCCCAGTCTCTGGGAACGCGTTGCACAGACCTTTCTGCAAGGCCTCCCGGAGTTGTCTCATCCTCTGCTCCCTCTGCGACGGTAACATAAGGTCCGCAACCTTACCCTTGTACCGTGGATCAAGGAGAGTGGCCAGCCAGTAATGGTCCCTCTCCTTGATCCGAAGAATACGAGGATCCTTCCGCAGACTTTGCAGGATCAGGGAGGCCATGCAGCGTAGGTTTGCTGAGGCATTCGCTCCGGAGTCCTCTGGGTCACTAAGGACGACATGATCCGCAGCCACCTCCTCCCAGCCACGTACAAGTCCACTGGTTTCTTGGGACTGTAAATCATCCCTAAAAGACTGCTGCTGATGATGCTGAGTGCCAGCCTCCACCTCCATGCTGACACAATCCTCCTCCTCCTCCTCCTCCTCCTCTTCCTGTGCGATGGGTGGGACAGAAGGAACACTGTCTGGGTAAAGGGGGCCTTGAGAGGCAAGGAAGTCCTCCTCTTCCTGCCTCTGTTCTGCCTCAAGTGCCCTGTCCATTATTCCACGCAGCGTGTGCTCCAACAGGTGGACAAGAGGTACAGTGTCACTGATGCATGCACTGTCACTGCTCACCATCCTCGTGGCCTCCTCAAATGGTGCCAGGACAGTGCATGCATCCCTGATCATGCCCCACTGGCGTGGAGAAAAAAAACCAAGCTCCCCTGACCCTGTCCTGGTGCCGTAGTCGCACAGGTACTCATTGATGGCCCTCTGCTGCGTGTGCAGCCGCTGCAGCATGGCCAACGTTGAGTTCCACCTGGTGGGCATGTCACATATAAGGCGGTTCTTGGGCAGGTTCAACTCCTTTTGCAGCTCAGCCAGGCGAGCACTGGCATTATAAGATCTGCGGAAATGCACACAGACTTTCCTGGCCTGCCTCAGGACATCCTGTAAGCCCGGGTACCTGCCCAAGAACCGCTGCACCACCAGGTTAAGGACGTGAGCCACACAGGGCACATGGGTCAGTTGTCCCTGTCGGAGGGCGGAGAGGAGGTTGGTGCCATTGTCGCAAACCACCATTCCTGGCTTAAGCTGGCGTGGCGTCAACCAACTCTCGGCCTGGCCCTGCAGAGCAGACAGGACCTCTGCCCCAGTGTGGCTTCTGTCCCCCAAACACACCAGCGCAAGCACGGCATGGCATCTTTTTGCCTGCGTACTTGCGTAGCCACGTGAACGGCTACGGAGCACCGCTGGTTCATAGGACAAACCACAGGAAGAGGCCATGGAGGAAGAAGAAGAGGAGGGGGTGGAGGAGAGAGGTGTGTCACAACCAGTAGTAGCATTTTGGAGGCGTGGCGGTGGGACAACCTCCAACACTACTGCACCTTGTCCTGCATCCTTCCCAGCTGCCAAAAGAGTGACCCAATGGGCCGTGAAAGAAAGGTAACGTCCCTGTCCATGCCTGCTGGACCATGAGTCAGCGGTAATATGCACCTTACCGCTGACCGCCCTGTCCAGCGAGGCCAAGACATTGCCTTCCACATGCCGGTAGAGAGCCGGAATAGCCTTCCGTGAGAAAAAGTGGCGTTTGGGAACCTGCCACTGAGGAACCGCACATTGCACAAACTCACGGAAGGGGGCCGAGTCTACCAACTGAAAAGGCAGCAGTTGAAGCGCTAGCAATTTAGCCAAGCTAGCATTCAACCGCTGGGCATGTGGATGGCTGGGAGTGAACTTCTTTTGACGGTCCAGCAGCTGGGGCAGGGAAATTTGCCTGCTAGAATCGGACGTCGGTGTACTGCTAGCAGAGTGGCCGCAAGTACTTGGCTGTGACACACCTAATTCTACACCTTCATTCCTCTCAGTGCATGTTTCAGAGAGGACTGAAGTTATAGTGGGGTTGGAGATCCCAGCTGATGCGGTGCAAGGAGAGGTCCGCTTTGTTCTTTGGTGTGGGTCTTTGAGGTAGGCTTGCCAACGAGCTGCATGGCAGGTCAACATATGTCTGGTCAGGCATGTGGTACCCAAGCGGCTGATGTTTTGGCCACGCGATATACGCTTGAGACATATGTTGCAAACAGCAGCTGTGCGATCTGATGCACTAGCCTCAAAAAAGGCCCACACCAAAGAACTTTTTGAATGACGGGCAGAGGCAGCGCCCTGCACAGGCGGAGCTCTGCGGTGTGATTCCGTCGGTGTACTGCCCTTACGCTGGCCACCAAAGGGCATCCTGCCTCGTTGGAGATGTGCCTCCTCCTCATCCTCCTCCTCCTCCTCTCTCCTATTAGGCACCCACGTGGAGTCAGTGACCTCATCATCCCCTCCCTCCTCATCACTGGAGCCAATCTGGCAGTATGCTGCAGCTGCTGGAACATGACTGCCAGATTGGTGTCCTTCTTGAGCATCCCCTCTGTCTGCTCTCATGCTACTGCCTTCCTCTAGCTGGGTTTCATCATCAGACCCTTCGAAACGCTGGGCATCCTCCTGGAGCATGTACCCAACACTGTGCTGAAACAGTTCGGGGGACTCCTCAGGAGGAGGACATGGTGGGTCTAGGGAAGGAGTGACTGATGATTTGTCTGACATTGATACCAGGGAAGACGACGCTTTGGCAGCTGCTTTTCCAGTACCCTGAGCCTGGGTGAGAGAGGATGAGGAGGAGGAGGAGGGCTTGGTCATCCACTCTACCAAGTCTTCGGCATGATGTGGCTCAACATGTCCAGCTGCCGAAAAGAAGGACAAGCGTGTCCCATGGCCATGTGCTGATGACAATGCACCGCGTCCACGACCAGCACTGTTGCCCCCAGACACAGAGCCTGCTTGCCCTCTTTTATTGCCTCCTGACTGTCTGCCTCTCCTTGTTTGCCTTCCAGACATTCTAATAGATGGCCTGCAGGGAGATGGGAAAAAAGCAATAAGGGCTACCTTCAGGTGTCCTTCTCTGTCCCTTGAAACAAGGACTTTCACAGTGAAAGAAACTGACACTCTCCCTACCTACAGTTTTCTGTCCCTAGAATAAATGTTTTTTTTAAGCACAATATAGCACAAGGACAATTCACTCACTGTCCTTGCAGGTCCCTGGAAACAAGGACTTGCAGAGTGAAAGAAAAAAAACACTCTCCCTACCTACAGTTTTCTGTCCCTAGAAAAAATGTTTTTTTTAATCACAATATAGCACAAGGACAATTCACTCACTGTCCTTACAGGTCCCTGGAAACAAGGACTTGCAGAGTGAAAGAAAAAAAACACTCTCCCTACCTACAGTTTTCTGTCCCTAGAAAAAATGTTTTTTTTAATCACAATATAGCACAAGGACAATTCACTCACTGTCCTTACAGGTCCCTGGAAACAAGGACTTGCAGAGTGAAATAAACTGACACTCTCCCTACCTACAGTTTTCTGTCCCTAGAATAAATGTTTTTTTAAGCACAATATAGCACAAGGACAATTCACTCACTGTCCTTCCAGGTCCCTGGAAACAAGGACTTGCAGAGTGAAAGAAAAAAAACACTCTCCCTACCTACAGTTTTCTGTCCCTAGAAAAAATGTTTTTTTTAATCACAATATAGCACAAGGACAATTCACTCACTGTCCTTACAGGTCCCTGGAAACAAGGACTTGCAGAGTGAAAGAAAAAAAACACTCTCCCTACCTACAGTTTTCTGTCCCTAGAAAAAATGTTTTTTTTAATCACAATATAGCACAAGGACAATTCACTCACTATCCTTACAGGTCCCTGGAAACAAGGACTTGCAGAGTGAAATAAACTGACACTCTCCCTACCTACAGTTTTCTGTCCCTAGAAAAAATGTTTTTTTTAATCACAATATAGCACAAGGACAATTCACTCACTGTCCTTACAGGTCCCTGGAAACAAGGACTTGCAGAGTGAAATAAACTGACACTCTCCCTACCTACAGTTTTCTGTCCCTAGAATAAATGTTTTTTTTAAGCACAATATAGCACAAGGACAATTCACTCACTGTCCTTACAGGTCCCTGGAAACAAGGACTTGCAGAGTGAAAGAAAAAAAACACTCTCCCTACCTACAGTTTTCTGTCCCTAGAAAAAATGTTTTTTTTAATCACAATATAGCACAAGGACAATTCACTCACTGTCCTTACAGGTCCCTGGAAACAAGGACTTGCAGAGTGAAATAAACTGACACTCTCCCTACCTACAGTTTTCTGTCCCTAGAATAAATGTTTTTTTTAAGCACAATATAGCACAAGGACAATTCACTCACTGTCCTTCCAGGTCCCTGGAAACAAGGACTTGCAGAGTGAAAAAAAAAAACACTCTCCCTACCTACAGTTTTCTGTCCCTAGAAAAAATGTTTTTTTTAATCACAATATAGCACAAGGACAATTCACTCACTGTCCTTACAGGTCCCTGGAAACAAGGACTTGCAGAGTGAAAGAAAAAAAACACTCTCCCTACCTACAGTTTTCTGTCCCTAGAAAAAATGTTTTTTTTAATCACAATATAGCACAAGGACAATTCACTCACTGTCCTTACAGGTCCCTGGAAACAAGGACTTGCAGAGTGAAATAAACTGACACTCTCCCTACCTACAGTTTTCTGTCCCTAGAATAAATGTTTTTTTTAAGCACAATATAGCACAAGGACAATTCACTCACTGTCCTTACAGGTCCCTGGAAACAAGGACTTGCAGAGTGAAAGAAAAAAAACACTCTCCCTACCTACAGTTTTCTGTCCCTAGAAAAAATGTTTTTTTTAATCACAATATAGCACAAGGACAATTCACTCACTGTCCTTACAGGTCCCTGGAAACAAGGACTTGCAGAGTGAAATAAACTGACACTCTCCCTACCTACAGTTTTCTGTCCCTAGAATAAATGTTTTTTTTAAGCACAATATAGCACAAGGACAATTCACTCACTGTCCTTACAGGTCCCTGGAAACAAGGACTTGCAGAGTGAAAGAAAAAAAACACTCTCCCTACCTACAGTTTTCTGTCCCTAGAAAAAATGTTTTTTTTAATCACAATATAGCACAAGGACAATTCACTCACTGTCCTTACAGGTCCCTGGAAACAAGGACTTGCAGAGTGAAAGAAAAAAAACACTCTCCCTACCTACAGTTTTCTGTCCCTAGAAAAAATGTTTTTTTTAATCACAATATAGCACAAGGACAATTCACTCACTGTCCTTACAGGTCCCTGGAAACAAGGACTTGCAGAGTGAAATAAACTGACACTCTCCCTACCTACAGTTTTCTGTCCCTAGAATAAATGTTTTTTTTAAGCACAATATAGCACAAGGACAATTCACTCACTGTCCTTACAGGTCCCTGGAAACAAGGACTTGCAGAGTGAAAGAAAAAAAACACTCTCCCTACCTACAGTTTTCTGTCCCTAGAAAAAATGTTTTTTTTAATCACAATATAGCACAAGGACAATTCACTCACTGTCCTTACAGGTCCCTGGAAACAAGGACTTGCAGAGTGAAATAAACTGACACTCTCCCTACCTACAGTTTTCTGTCCCTAGAATAAATGTTTTTTTTAAGCACAATATAGCACAAGGACAATTCACTCACTGTCCTTCCAGGTCCCTGGAAACAAGGACTTGCAGAGTGAAAAAAAAAAAACACTCTCCCTACCTACAGTTTTCTGTCCCTAGAAAAAATGTTTTTTTTTAAGCACAATATAGCACAAGGACAATTCACTCACTGTCCTTCCAGGTCCCTGGAAACAAGGACTTGCAGAGTGAAAGAAACTGACACTCTCCCTACCTACAGTTTTCTGTCCCTAGAATAAATGTTTTTTTAAGCACAATATAGCACAAGGACAATTCACTCACTGTCCTTCCAGGTCCCTGGAAACAAGGACTTGCAGAGTGAAAGAAACTGACACTGTCCCTACCTACAGTTTTCTGTCCCTAGAATAAATGTTTTTTTTAAGCACACTATAGCACAAGCACAAAACACACTGACACTCTCCCTACCTATCCTTCTCTTTCCCTAAACTAAAGGAATCCAGGTTAAGCAAGAAAGAAATAACAGTCACTGTCCCTGCCTATGCTGCTCTATCCCTGCTCCGGAACACACTACACTAGGCCGCCGTGCTGGCGGCCTTTTATAGTGTGGGGCGTGTACTAAACACCCTCAGCAATAATTGGCCACAGGCATCCTGCCTGTGGCCAATCATTGCTCTCCTCGCTGCCGGCGCTGTGATTGGCCAAGCATGCGGGGTCACAGTGCATGCTTGGCCAATCACAGCGCCTGGATGACACTGCGATGGCGTAGTGCATTGTGGGCCGTTCGCGTCACTCGAATTTGGCGCGAACGGCCCAAATCGTTCGATCTTCGTCGAACGATCGAACAGCCGATGTTCGAGTCGAACGTATGTTCGACTCGAACACGAAGCTCATCCCTACTGAAGAATTGGATCTGCTAATCAGATGGCTTAATCGGTCCTCTATCTTCTGCACGTGTTAAGCCATTAAGATCAGTTTTCATGGACAATTCTACAGCAGGCCTCAGAACTGCATGGGATCGACTAGAGCAAAGTTGTGGCAGTCCAGAAACTATAGAAAATGCTTTGTTCATGCGTCTGGAAACTTTCCCAAAGATATCTGGTAAGAACAAGGAGTTCCAGAGACTGAGTGACCTTCTCCTTGAGCTTCAGCTAGCCAAGGCAGATCCAAAACTACCTGGACTCAGTTACCTTGACACTCCAAGAGGGGTAAACCCAATTGTCTCCAAGCCCCCATATGGTTTGCAAGAGAAATGGTCTGCACTAGGGTCGTCATACAAAAAAGAGAACAAGGTTTCCATCCCTCCATTCTCTTTCTTCTGCAAATTCATCAGGAACATTGCAGAGACCAAGAACGATTACAAGTTTTTCCTACAGTGAGTGCAGTCTCTTCTCACCCTTTCCTAAGAGTACCAGTCTTCAGAGCAACTATAAGAACCTTAGAGGCCCAGTATCCATGAAAAAGACTGACATCCTTCCCACTCCCACCACAATTGTGGCCGCAAAAAGAGTAGGAAGATTGAAAACCCTAACCTAGAGTGTCCCATTCACAAGAAGCCACACCCCTCAAAAAATGTATCGGCTTTAGAAAAAGGTCTCTTAAAGAGCGTAAGCAGCTTTTAAAGACATTTGGAGTATGTTTTAGGTGCTGTGCTTCTACAGAACATTTTGCTAAGGACTGTAATGTGCCCATCAAGTGCATAGAGTGTGGCTCTGAAGAACATGTGCAAGCCCTCCATCCGCTTGAGCCCAGCTCTGCACAACCTTCTAACTCTCCTCCCTGGTCAACGCTATAGCCCCGAATCTGGGGCCTATCTCTTACCGCCCGCCCGGCATCATCACTGTTCCGCCCTCACTGTGCAGCTGTGGGCAGCAGAGAGATTACTGTATATCATCTCTCACTGCCCTCCCTCTCTCTGGGGACCCTGATGTAAAGGGGGGGCTCTCTGGGGACCCTGATGTAAAGGGGGGGCTCTCTGGGGACCATGCTGTAAAAGGAGGCTCCCTGGGGACCCTGATGTAAGGGGGCTCTCTGAACACCCTGAAGTAAGGGGGAGGCTTTCTGGGGACCCTGATGTAATTAGGGGCTCTCTGGGGACCCTGATGTAAGGGGGGGATCTCTGGGGACCCTGATGTAATGATAATATATTATGTAATATACACACACACACATGTATATTATTTACATGTGTATGCCTGTCCAAGCGTATGACTTTCTTTACTTCGCTAGTATGTGGGCTAGCCCCAGATCTTTTGTACACCTAGCAATGCCTCTGGATCAGAGCAGTGTTTTTTAAACTTTTTGTAGTCAAGTCACCCTTTAGAACTGTGCACAATCCCGGGCGCACCAGTCTGAGGATTTGTTAACACCAGGAAGTACTCCTATTACAAGGTGTGTTCAAGTCAATCCGGGACTTTTGAGTTTATTTAATAAAAAATTAGTGGTGTACCCCAAGGTTCATCGTTATTAGTGTAGCGAGGTCCCAGGCCTCCTTCAGTCTAATGAGAACCACCAAGGCCAGAGATAGCTGACATCCTTTTGTATATGGTGGGTTGCAAGGCATAGTGGGTGTAATGTAAGTTAGATTCATGGGCGCCAGACACTTCTTGATTGCAAAGAGATTTTATTTCTCTTAACAGAACTTTGGGAGATAGGGTTAGGGCCAGGACACCCTTAGAAAGTTGCAATGTCAATTAGCAGACTCCGAGACTTCTACAGAAGAACAGCCATGCAGGGAAAGGCATCCAGCCAGACACCACATCTGCATGTGTAGGAATGCTGTCTCCTGTGGCAACAGTCTTAGAACAGTTTCTAACACAAAATATAACAGTTCTTTCACTTCCACTACAATCACTTCTTGTAGTTCTTCAACCCACTGAGCTCTCAGACTCTCTCACTAGACTAGATAATTCAGTGCCACTGAATCCCTTGAGCTCCTCCAATCTTCACTGTAGTTTCTTCCTCAAGCGTCACCCCCGCCTCTCTGCTGGGTCCCTAGTAGGGATGAGCCGAACACCCCCGGGTTCGATTCGCACCAGAACCTGCGAACGGACCGAAAGTTCGGGCGAACTTTAGAACCCTATTAAATACAATGGACGCGAACGTTCGAAATCTAAAT
Source organism: Rana muscosa (assembly GCA_029206835.1). Classification (NCBI taxonomy): domain Eukaryota; kingdom Metazoa; phylum Chordata; class Amphibia; order Anura; family Ranidae; genus Rana; species Rana muscosa. Next base: position 1,278,304,752 of record CM055116.1, on the reverse strand, counting down.
TGCTAATTATAACGACTAATATCCATGTTATTGTCCTAAAAAGGGTTTGGGAACCCGGGTTCTGCACCAGGGGACATGTATCAATGGCAAAAAAAGTTTTAAAAACGGTCGCTTTTCGGGATGCATAAAGTGAAAAAAAAAAGTTAAATATTCCTTTAAATATCGTACCTGGGGGGTGTCTAAAGTATGCCTGTGAAGTGCCACGTGTTTCCCGTGTTTAGAACTGTCCCTGCACAAAATGACATTTCTAAAGGAAAAAAAGCCATTTAAAACTGCTTGCGGCTTTAATGTAATGTCTGGTCCCGGTAATATGGATGAAAATCTTTAGGAAAAATGGCATGGCTACCCCATCACCCCCCCCCCCCCCCCCCCACCTACCCCAGCCCATTACCAGCCCCTTTGGGTCTTGTATGGATATTAAGGGGAACCCCGCACACAAAATAAAAAAGGCCCTATATACTCTGAACAGCCGTATACAGGCGGTGCAAACAAGACAGGGACTGTAGGTTTGTTCATAAGTAGAATCTGTTTGTAATTTTGAACAGGTACATTGTTTAAGTGTAGCTCCAGCCAAAAAATCTATTTTTAAGCTTTTTGGAAAACATAGGTAAGGGTTATCACCCCTGTAACATTTGTTTTGCTGTCTGTGCCCCTTTTCAGAACATTTCACCTCACTTTCCGTCCCAATGACAACTGTTTTTGAAAAGTGGGATTTTTATTGAAACAAGGATTGGTGATAAAGCATCAGTAGAGAGGAGACACCTTTTTCCCATATTAACTCTTACAGGAGAGAATTTCCCTTCCTAGGGGTAGATTTCCTCTCACTTCCTGTTGTCTCCTTCCGTTTGCAAGTAGGAGTCGTTTGTAAGTTGGATGTTTGAAAGTAGGGGCCTGCCGTATATACTCTGCAGAAATTGACCCCTTAGGTGTTGGTGTTGGCACAACACTGTAAGCACTCACAGTTACTCTTGGTGGTCGCTGGAACACCCTGCTGTGAACTATTATATCAGGAATTGTAATTACACGCCATTGTTGAACAGTGGTAGGAAAAATTGGGCCTTTGATGGTGGTGCTGGTGTCACAACTCTGTAAGCCCTCACATTTACTCTTGGTGGGCGCATGAATGGGCCCTGCTGTGAATTATTAGATCAAGAATTGTAATTGCATGCCCCTGTTGAACAGGGGCTGAAAAATTGGGCCTTAGGTGGTGGTGGTGGTGGTGGTGGTGGTGTTGTCACAACACTGTAAGCCCTCACAGTTACTCTTGGTGGGCACAGGAATGGGCCCTGCTGTGAATTATTAGATCAAGAATTTTAATTACATGCCCCTGTAGAACATGGGCTGAAAAATTGGGCCTTAGCCACTGGTGCCACAACACTGCAACCCCTCACAGATACTGCACTTGGAGCACAGTAATGAGCCCTGTTGCAAAGTATTGCATCAAAAATTGTAATTGCACACCCCTGTTAAACAGGGGCAGAAAAATTGGGCCTTAGGCACTGGTGCTGGTGCCACGACACTGCAACCTCTCCCAGATACTCTAGTTGGAGTGCAGGAATGAGCCCTGCTGCAAAGCATTGCATCAAAAATTGTAATTACATGCCCCTGTTAAACAGGGGCTGAAAAATTGGGCCTTAGCCACTGGTGGCGGCACCCAGAAACAAAAATGTTTTTCCAAGATATCAACATGAATCGGATCATTGAGGAGGAGGAGGATAGACAGTCAACATAACAGGACAGACACTCAGTCAGCATCAGCATCAGTCTTGAAGGGATGTGACATTTGAAAATAAATTATTCTGTTATATCAGCTTCAGGTGCTTGGTAGCTGGTGGTGATCCAAGACTGGTTCATCTTTATGAAGGTCAGTCGATCAACCGAATCGGTGGACAGGCGCACCCTGTGATCCGTGACAAATCCTCCAGCAGCACTGAATGTGGGTTCCGAAAGAACGCTGGATGCAGGACAGGCCAGTAGCTCAATTGCATACTGTGCAAGCTCTGGCCAGTGATCCATCCTTAAGACCCAATAAGCCAGAGGATTTTCGGTGGGAAAGGTGTCCAAATATGACCTTGCCCCTAGGTATTCCTGCACCATGTATATCAGACGCTGGCGATGGTTGCTGGAACCGATCATACCTTGGGGCTGCGGACTAAAGAATTGTCTGAACGCATCGGTCAGACCGCCACCTTCCCCACCGCTCCTTCTTTGACTGACCGAAGCCACAGCAACTCGTTGTCCCAGACCAGGTGTCAGGAAAGATGTTCTCACACTCATCCCAGCAATCGGGGTCTCAGAATTCCTATGCACAGGAAGACCCATTCGGCGCATGCGCGATAGCGCGCGCGCGCCTATGACGCAGTTTGGCGCCAAAGACTGCCTATTTAAAGAGAGCTGTCACTCTGCATCCTTGCTGTCCGGTCTACAGCGTTTCCTGAAGACCCTTGTTACCTGAACCTCTGATCGAGTTGCTCTGGTACCTGATCCGGCTTCCCTTGGCTTCTCCTGTCTGCTGCCCACCTTTGACCACGGCTCGTCCCGACTTCTCTTCTGCCTTCTCCTCTAACCAGTTTGCTGCCCGCCTGATACTCTGACCCGGCCCGGACTTTAACTATTCTTGGATCCTGCTTTGTACTCATCTGCCCGCTTGTGTCTGACCCGGCCTGTCTTCACCAAGTCTGCTTCCTGATCCTCAAGTGCCTGCTGCGGACCACTGCACGCCTCCCATCAGTTACCCTCAGCTGCAGTCTGCTGCTTCTACCTCCACCTGCTTCAGTTCCTGCCAGGCACTTGTGCTCCTTTGCCCTCCTGAGCCCCTGTCTGCTCTATCAGGGGTTCTCGAGCCAGAGGTCTACAAGAGGCCACTCCCTGCACGTCGGGCTCACCTACCAGGTACGTGACAGTACCGGACAGCCATGTCCGAGCCCACGCAGGGAGCCTCTCCCATGGAGGAACTCTGCCGTCACCTAGATGGACTTACTACGGCAGTCAGGAACTTACAGGAAGGCTATACCCGCCTAGAGGAGCATGTCCAGACCCTGTCTAACACGGCACCTGCCGCATCTGGAGCTTCCCCCGCACCCTCGGTCGTCATGTTACCACCTGAACCCCGGGTTCCTCCTCTCGAGAGGTTTTCTGGAGATCGTAGTATATACAGAGCTTTTCGTAACGCCTGTGAGCTCTTTTTCGCTCTTCAACCCAGGACTTTTTCCCTTGAAACCACCAAGGTGGGCTTCGTCATCGCCCTACTATCAGGCGAACCTCAGTCTTGGGCCCACCGCCTTCTGGAGCATAAAGACACCTGCCTCAACCTCCTGCGCACTTTCTTTGAAGCCATGGATCTTCTCTACGAGGATCCCCAACAAGCAGCCACCGCGGAAGCAGCATTATGTTCCCTGCAGCAGGGTCGCAGGCCCGTGGAGGACTACGTGTCCGAATTCAGACGTTGGAGTTCGGACACAAATTGGAACGATGCTGCCCTGCGCCACCAGTTCCGTATGGGCCTCTCCGAGCCCCTTAAGGATGAACTGGCTCGAGTTGGCATCCCAGCAACAGTGGACGCTCTAATTCTTCAGTCTACTTTAATTGACAGGCGGTTAAGGGAACGAAGAGCTGAACGTACTGCTGGTCCCTCTCGTCCTGTATGGATGCTACCTCGTGTGTTCAACCCTGCTCACTCCGCTCCTCTGGCTCCCGCTCACCCGTCTGCTGATACTTCGGAACCCATGCAACTTGGCCTGCTTCGCCCCTCGCTCACCCCCGAAGAGCGCCAACGGCGGCGATTCAACAACCTCTGCCTCTACTGTGGGGAACCAGGTCATTTTGTGAGGACCTGTCCTGCTAAGACCCGTAAGTGTTCCTCTATCTTTTCTACCTACTCACCTACTTCGTTTGACAACTCAACTCATCTGGCTGCCTCTGTCTCCTTACAGCTTCCAGGAAGGAATATACTAACTACCGCAATAATTGATTCCGGAGCATGCAGCGGTTTTATGGACGCTTCCTTTGCCAACAGATTCCAGGTCCCCTTGCAACCCGAGCTAAGGGACTTTCTGTACACCTGGCCGATGGATCAGCTATTAAGTCAGGGCCAGTCATACTGGAAACCGTCCCTTTAAGTGCAACCATCTCCGGTAATCACCGGGAGTTACTTCGCCTGGACATCATTGAATCCCCCCTATTTCCCATCATACTGGGCATGCCCTGGCTGAGGGCACACAACCCACAAATTGACTGGACCACGAGTAAGATCAGCTTCCTTTCTCCTTACTGTCGTCAGCACTGTGTGCCAGAAGTCGCTGACGCTCCCTCCTCACTGCTCTGCTTAGACACTGACTCTGAAACCCGCCAGTCCGTTCCCGAAGTTTACCACCATTTTTTGGATGTATTCAGCAAAAAGGGTGCAGAAACACTTCCCCCGCACCGATCCTATGACTGTCCGATTGAGCTCCTCCCCGGGGCAGAGGTGCCATTCGGAAGGATCTTCCCTCTAACCGAACTAGAGCTCGGGACCCTCAAGACCTATATCGACGACAACCTGGAGAAGGGGTTCATCTGCCCTTCTACTTCACCAGCAGGAGCAGGAATCTTTTTCGTTGAAAAGAAAGACCATTCCCTACGCCCTTGCGTAGACTACCGTGCGCTAAATAAAATTACAATTAAAAACCGGTACCCTCTCCCTTTGGTGGCAGAACTATTCCAGAGACTCGGAGCTGCAGCCATATTCACCAAATTGGATCTTCGTGTGGCCTACAATCTGGTCCGGATTCGTAATGGGGACGAATGGAAGACTGCCTTCCGTACCCGATTCAGGCATTTTGAATATCTCGTGATGCCCTTCGGTTTGTGTAACGCCCCTGCCACATTCCAACACTTTGTGAATGACATTTTCAGAGACTACCTAGACTTGTTTGTGATAATTTACCTGGATGATATCCTGATTTTCTCCTCGTCCTTGTCCATTCACCGAGAGCATGTCAGGAAAGTGTTAACCCGACTCCGTCAGCATGGCCTTTACGCGAAACCCGAGAAATGCGAGTTTGAACAACAGAGCATTCAGTTTTTGGGACTAATTATCTCCATAGAAGGTGTCAAAATGGACCCACAAAAAGTTTCCGCCATCTTGGATTGGCCAATCCCTACAGACAAAAAAGGGATCCAACGCTTTGTAGGATTTGCAAACTTTTATCGCAAGTTTATCCGGGGATTTTCTACCACATCTCGCCCATCACCAGTTTGACGAAGCAAGGCATACGATTCCATTGGACCCCGGAAGCCCAAGTTGCCTTCTCCACCTTAAAGGATCAGTTTGTCTCGGCCGCAGTCCTGAAACATCCAGACCCCGCTCTGCCTTACATTTTGGAGGTAGATGCCTCGGAGATCGCAATGGGGGCGGTGCTCTCCCAGAGACAGGGTCCCAAGTCGCAGTTGCATCCAGTCGCCTTCTTCTCTCGGAAGTTGTCCGAAGCTGAGAGGAACTATGATGTGAGGGACAGAGAGCTACTCGCAATTAAGGCCGCGTTGGCAGAGTGGCGCTACTTACTAGAGGGGGCAGCACATCCTATTTTGATCTATACAGACCACAAAAATCTGGAGTACTTGAAAGTAGCCAAAAGACTGAAACCACGTCAAGCCAGATGGGCACTTTTTTTCACCAGATTTTCATTCCATATAACCTACAGGCCCGGGTCCAAGAACACCAAGCCAGATGCGCTTTCTCGGATGTTTAGCGGAGCTGAAGCTCTCTCACCCCCAGACACCATCCTGACTCCCGGAAATTTCCTTTTGCTGCAAGGAGACCTACTTTCTCAGATTAAGCAGGCTTCTACCAATGAGGCCTACCCACCGGATGTTACCCTACAGTTGAAAGACGACCTGCTATGGTTCAAGGACAAGATCTTCGTACCTCCACAATTACGGATTAACGTTCTCAAATCTTGTCACGATCATGAACTGGCTGGCCACTTTGGGGTGCACAAAACATCTGAACTTCTCCAGCGCACGTTTTGGTGGCCTCAACTGTCTAAGGACTGCAAAGACTATGTGGAATCATGCATTACGTGCATTCAGAACAAAGGCAGCAAGACTAGAGCTTGGGGTCTGTTGAGGCCTTTACCCATTCCAGACAGACCTTGGAGAATGATTTTGATGGACTTTATTGTGGAACTACCATCATCAGAAAATTGCACTACCATTTTTGTGGTAGTGGACAGACTTTCCAAGATGGCCCACTTTCTGCCCATGAGATGTACACCTTCTGCCCCCGAGACCGCAAAACTATTTATCAAAGAAATCGTAAGACTGCACGGCATTCCTGTGAACATTGTATCTGACCGGGGGGTGCAGTTTACATCCAGGTTCTGGAGGGCACTCTGCGAATCTTTAAAGATTGACCTTTCCTTCTCTTCAGCTTATCATCCCCAGACCAATGGTCAGACGGAACGCACAAATCAGACCCTGGAGCAATATTTGCGCTGTTTCTCTTCCTTCTCTCAAGACGACTGGGTACCACTATTACCCCTCGCCGAGTTCGCCTACAACAATTCCGTTCACTCAGCTACCAAGCAGTCACCGTTCTTTGCGAACTACGGCTTCCACCCTCTGTTCCTGTCTAATAATATTCCAGAGTGTGCGGTCCCAGCCACCCAGGAGACCCTGAACTTCCTCAGTACCAACAGTAAGTTGCTTCAGGAGACAATGGCAAGGACTCAGGCGCATAATAAGGAGGTGTTCGACAAAAAGAGGAGGGGGGAACTTAACCTTACACCCGGAGATCAAGTCTGGCTGTTGTGACAGCAGGAAGGTAAAGTCACCTGGTTGCATCCAGGGGGGTAGATATATTTCTCCCAGATTCAGGCTTTATGCCGACTTATACAACTAGGGAGTTGATGAAGCCCAGCTGAGGCTAGTGGGCTCATGGATGACTCATACCTCTAGGGAGAGGGCTGGGCGTCGTGCAGGCAGGGAGTTGATGAGACCAGCTGAAGCTTGTCAGCTCATTTAAAGGCCTCTATAAAAACTCCCAGCTTCATTAGATGTTAGCTCATGCCTGGAACCAGACCTGTGTGGACTGTCTAGGGAGAGTGAACCCCTGTGCGGTGAGACAAAGCCTGTGTGGCTATTTGTTTGGACATTGACTAAACCAGGGACTAGGGACTAGGACAGCACCAGGCTGATCCCAGTTGTTAGTTAGGAAACCTGCATGTTTAGTCAGAGGTCAAGCTGACCAGGATTTATTTTGTTTATGTTTCTTTTTGGCTTTGCTGTGTTTTTGTCACTATACCTGTAGAAATAAACTGCACCTTTTTGATTTTGAAAACCACAACCTCCGTCTGCTGGCCCTGTTTTTGTGTGGGGAGCCCAACCAGGGGGTCACACACACCCGCTACCGAGTTAACCCCCTCACAGTTGGTGGAGAACCAGTGGCAGTTTTTTTTAAGCCAGCATGGAGGAGATACTGAAACAGCTGGCTCTAGCAAATGCCAATCAACAGCAGACAAATGCAGGTTTGCAAAGGAGCCTTGCAGCCCAGCAGCAAGCTCACCAACAGAGTCTGGAAGCTCAGCAACAAGCCCAGCAGCAATCTGAGGCCCGCTTCTTAGACCTGTTACAGAAGCAAGAGCAGAGACTACAACAAATGGAAGCAGTAGTGCAGCAACGTCCGCAGACCAGTGAGGAAAGCCGTCCCACTAATACCGCGTCCTTTGGGGTGAGTCGTTTATTGACAAAAATGACTGGAGAGGATGATCCAGAGGTATTTTTGACCACATTTGAAAGGACTGCTGAAAGAGAAAAGTGGCCTGAGGAGCAGTGGGCTGGACTGGTGGCTCCTCTGTTAACTGGTGAATCGCAGAAGGCTTACTATGACCTAGAGCCTGACCAAGCAAAAGACTATGTGATGCTAAAAGCTGAAATATTGGCAAGGCTGGGTGTCACCCTGGCTGTCCGGGCCCAGCGTGTGCATAACTGGACTTTCCAGCTTGGAAAACCCCCCAGGTCTCAAATGTATGATCTCATTCACCTGAGCAGGAAGTGGCTACAGCCAGAGACTTTGTCCGCACCAGAGATTGTGGAACGTGTTGTAATGGATCGGTTTTTGAGAGCTCTTCCTACTGCCATCCAAAAGTGGGTAAGCCATGGAGACCCAGAGACGGCCGGTGGTCTTGTGGATCGTGTAGAGAAATACTTGGCTACAGAGAACCTGACGGCCTCTTCCAGAGACTCTCGGACTTTCCACCCTAAGACCAGACCATCCCCAGGGGCAGATAAGAGGATTCCAAGGGGTGAGGGTGGAGAGAGTGAGAGGGTGGGAGCTCTACCCAAAGTTTGGCGAGAACAGCCTGGGAAGTCAGGGGCTCAAGAGGCAGCCAAAAGGATTGTTTGCTACCGCTGCCGGCAAGCGGGACATATTGCAGCAAATTGCCCGGTTGTGGAGGAACCCATGCAATGTGACTTTCTGACGGACAGACGTCAGTCGCTGTGTGCGACAGTCGCATGCACTGCCATTCGGGGAACTGAGAAACATTTATGCAAAATGTGTATTAATGGTAGAAATGTTGTGGTATTGCTGGATTCAGGTAGCCTTGTGACCCTGATAAAGGCTGAATTAGTTAAAACAGAGGTCTCTGGGAATAGCAAGGTAGCTGTTATTTGTGTGCATGGGGACACCCGAGAGTATCCAGTGACTACAGTGTGTTTCGAGACCCCCAAAGGTACCCTCTCTCATCCAGTGGGGTTAGTATCTCAATTACCGCATGATGCTATTGTGGGAAGGGATTTTCCGAAGTTCTGGGAACTGTGGGATGATCCTGAGCCCCCCACTGGTGCCCCTATGTACCAGGAATGTGATAGCCAGAACTCCTCTGAGAGTGGTGAGGACTCTCCAGAATTTCCCTTGTCAGTATTGGCAGGGGAGACTCAAGAAACTGGAGAGGAGCCCACCTCCTCAGACGAAAACCTACCGTCTGTGGAGTTTTCTGATCTGGAGGTTCACAGGGAAAATTTTGCCACAGAACAGTTAAAAGACCCCGCCCTAATAAAGGCACGGGAAAACGTAGTGGAAATAGATGGCGAGTTAGTGAACCCAGATAATACCTGCACTTACCCATACTTCAGCGTAGAGAAGGACCTACTGTATCGGGTGGCAAAAAGGGCAGAAGAAACCGTTGAGCAGCTTGTGGTGCCCAAACCTTACAGGAAGTTGGTGTTGGAGTTGGCCCATGGGCACATTCTTGGAGGTCATCTGGGGACAGAGAAAACCCGAGAGAGGGTATTACAGAGATTCTATTGGCCTGGGGTGATGAAGGACATAGAAAATTATTGTTCCTCCTGCCCTGTGTGTCAGAGGTCGGCCCCGATGCCACATTTCCGTAGCCCGCTGGTCCCTCTACCCATCATTGAGGTCCCGTTTGAGAGAATCGCAATGGATTTGGTAGGTCCTATAATCAAGTCCGCTAGGGGGCACCAGTACATATTGGTTATAATGGACTATGCCACCCGTTATCCAGAAGCGATCCCTCTCAGAAATACCTCGGCCAAAACCATAGCCAAAGAGCTATCTCTTGTTTTTAGCCGGGTGGGTATTTGTAAAGAACTGCTTACGGACCAAGGTACACCCTTTATGTCCCGGGTTATGAAAGAGCTGTGTAAATTGTTCAAAGTGACGCAATTGCGTACATCTGTGTATCACCCCCAAACCGATGGGCTGGTTGAAAGATTCAACAAAACCCTAAAACAAATGTTGAAGAAAGTGGTGGATAGAGATGGAAAGGATTGGGACTGTCTACTTCCTTATTTGATGTTTGCAATTAGGGAGGTGCCCCAATCCTCTACGGGATTCTCCCCCTTTGAGTTACTGTATGGGAGACACCCAAGAGGGCTGTTGGATATTGCCAAGGAAACTTGGGAAAGTGAGAGTTCTCCCCACAGGAGTGTGATTGAGCATGTCGCCCTGATGCAAGATCGAATTGCACAGGTAATGCCCATCGTGAAGGAACATTTGGCCCAAGCGCAGTTGGCACAGCAGAGAGTGTACAACCGTGGAGCCAAGACCCGTACCTTTTCCCCGGGGGATAGGATATTGGTACTTGTCCCTACGGTTGAAAGTAAATTCCTTGCCAAATGGCAAGGCCCCTACGAGATAATGGAAAAAGTGAGCGAAGTGAATTACAAGGTCAGAGAACCAGGAAGGCGAAAGCCCGAACAGATCTATCACGTTAATCTGTTGAAAGCCTGGAGGGATAGAGAGTCCCTAGTCGCAGAAACTTGGTCACCAGCTCAAACTGGTTGCGTGATTCCGGAGGTTGGAATAGCAGCCACCTTGTCACAACCCCAACAACAGGAGGTTAAGGAGTTTGTGCTTCGCAACAAGGAGGTGTTCTCTGAGCTGCCGGGACAAACATCTGGGGTAGAGCATGACATCATTACCCCGCCCGGTGAAAGGGTGAAGTTAAAACCCTATCGGATCCCAGAGGCCCGACGGGAGGCAATACGGGAGGAAGTACAGAAAATGCTGAACTTAGGGGTGATAGAGGAGTCCCAAAGTGATTGGTCTAGTCCCATTGTGTTGGTGCCTAAACCGGATGGGAGCTGGCGATTTTGTAACGATTTTCGTCAGTTGAACAAAGTTACAAAATTTGACACCTACCCCATGCCACGTATAGATGAGTTGATCGACCGGCTGGGAACAGCCCGATACATGACGACTCTTGACCTCACAAAAGGGTATTGGCAAATTCCCCTGGCCAAGTCGGCCAAAGAGAAAACCGCATTTGTAACCCCAGACGGGGCGTTCCAATATAAGAGAATGCCGTTCGGGTTACAGAATGCGCCGGCCACATTCCAGCGGAAAATGGACCAGATACTGAGGCCCCATCGGAAGTTTGCTGCGGCTTACCTGGATGACGTAATTGTCCATAGCACAGATTGGGCCTCACATCTGCCAAAAGTGCAAGCAGTCCTAGACTCTATCCGGGAAGCGGGGTTTACGGCTAACCCCAAGAAGTGTACCATTGGGCAGGAGGAGGCCAAATATCTTGGGTACACCATTGGCAGGGGAGTGATAAAACCCCAACTCAACAAAGTCGAGGCCATCCAGAGTTGGCCACGTCCCAACAGCAAGAAGCAGGTACGGGCCTTTCTGGGAATCGCGGATTATCGGCGCTTCATTCCCCACTTTGCTTCTAAGGCTGTGCCCCTAACCAACCTGACGAAAGGGAAAGGGTCGGTCATGATTAAATGGAACCCCGAGGCTGAGGCAGCATTCCAATTCTTGAAACAAGCCTTATGTAGCCAGCCAGTGTTGTACTCACCCGACTTCTCTAAAGACTTTGTCGTACAAAGTGATGCGTCAGATGTGGGGTTAGGAGCAGTATTGTCCCAGGTCTGGAACGGGGAAGAGCACCCAGTCATTTACCTCAGCAGGAAGTTGAAGTCCCATGAGGTAAATTACGCCACGGTTGAAAAGGAGTGTTTAGCGGTGAAGTGGGCTCTAGATTCCCTTCGGTACTATCTGCTAGGTAGGCACTTTGACATGGTTACGGATCACGCTCCGTTAAAGTGGATGGCTCAAAACAAAGAGACAAATAGAAGAGTGAATAGGTGGTTCCTGGCCCTACAGGAATTCAACTTCACAGTAAAGCATCGCCCTGACGTTCAAATGGGGAATGTGGATGCTTTGTCTCGAGTACATGAATGCCTGATTGCTGGTGTTCCAACCCCAAGGTTAAAACAAGAGGGGGGGGTATGTGACAGCAGGAAGGTAAAGTCACCTGGTTGCATCCAGGGGGGTAGATATATTTCTCCCAGATTCAGGCTTTATGCCGACTTATACAACTAGGGAGTTGATCAAGCCCAGCTGAGGCTAGTGGGCTCATGGATGACTCATACCTCTAGGGAGAGGGCTGGGCGTCGTGCAGGCAGGGAGTTGATGAGACCAGCTGAAGCTTGTCAGCTCATTTAAAGGCCTCTATAAAAACTCCCAGCTTCATTAGATGTTAGCTCATGCCTGGAACCAGACCTGTGTGGACTGTCTAGGGAGAGTGAACCCCTGTGCGGTGAGACAAAGCCTGTGTGGCTATTTGTTTGGACATTGACTAAACCAGGGACTAGGGACTAGGACAGCACCAGGCTGATCCCAGTTGTTAGTTAGGAAACCTGCATGTTTAGTCAGAGGTCAAGCTGACCAGGATTTATTTTGTTTATGTTTCTTTTTGGCTTTGCTGTGTTTTTGTCACTATACCTGTAGAAATAAACTGCACCTTTTTGATTTTGAAAACCACAACCTCCGTCTGCTGGCCCTGTTTTTGTGTGGGGAGCCCAACCAGGGGGTCACACACACCCGCTACCGAGTTAACCCCCTCACACTGTCCACAGTGAATCTAAAAATGACATGCCCCTCTAAGAAACTGGGCCCTAAATTTGTGGGTCCCTTCCCTGTAACAAGGAAAATTAATGACGTGGCATACGAGCTGAAATTACCGGAATCTTTTCGGATACACCCGATATTCCATGTGTCGCTACTCAAACCTGCAGTCCCAGATCCCTTTCCCAATCGAGGTATTGGCCCTTCTGAGCCCGTGCTCATCAATGGTGAGGAGGAGTTCGAAATCGAGTCCATCCTGGACTGCAGGAAGAGACGCAACCAAACCCAATATCTGGTTAAATGGAAGGGCTATGGCCCCGAGGAAAATTCCTGGGAACCGGAAACCAACATTCATGCCAAAAGATTGATCACGGCCTTCCAAAGGTCTCACCCAGGTAGGCTGGCCCAGTTGGGCATCCGGGTCCTGCCCGTAGGAGGGGGGCAATGTCAGGAAAGACGTTCTCACACTCATCCCAGCAATCGGGGTCTCAGAATTCCTATGCACAGGAAGACCCGTTCGGCGCATGCGCGATAGCGCGCGCGCACCTATGACGCAGTTTGGCGCCAAAGACTGCCTATTTAAAGAGAGCTGTCACTCTGCATCCTTGCTGTCCGGTCTACAGCGTTTCCTGAAGACCCTTGTTACCTGAACCTCTGATCGAGTTGCTCTGGTACCTGATCCGGCTTCCCTTGGCTTCTCCTGTCTGCTGCCCGCTTTTGACCACGGCTCGTCCCGACTTCTCTTCTGCCTTCTCCTCTAACCAGTTTGCTGCCCGCCTGATACTTTGACCCGGCCCGGACTTTAACTATTCTTGGATCCTGCTTTGTACTCATCTGCCCGCTTGTGTCTGACCCGGCCTGTCTTCACCAAGTCTGCTTCCTGATCCTCAAGTGCCTGCTGCGGACCACTACACGCCTCCCATCAGTTACCCTCAGCTGCAGTCTGCTGCTTCTACCTCCACCTGCTTCAGTTCCTGCCAGGCACTTGTGCTCCTTTGCCCTCCTGAGCCCCTGTCTGCTCTATCAGGGGTTCTCGAGCCAGAGGTCTACGAGAGGCCACTCCCTGCACGTCGGGCTCACCTACCAGGTACGTGACACCAGGAGTTTGTAACCTCCCAGTCTCTGGGAACGCGTTGCACAGACCTTTCTGCAAGGCCTCCCGGAGTTGTCTCATCCTCTGCTCCCTCTGCGACGGTAAGATAAGGTCCGCAACCTTAGCCTTGTACCGTGGATCAAGGAGAGTGGCCAGCCAGTAATGGTCCCTCTCCTTGATCCGAAGAATACGAGGATCCTTCTGCAGACTTTGCAGGATCAGGGAGGCCATGCAGCGTAGGTTAGCTGAGGCATTAGGTCCGGAGTCCTCTGGGTCACTAAGGGCGACATGATCCGCAGCCACCTCCTCCCAGCCACGTACAAGTCCACGGGTTTATTGGGACTGTAAATCATCCCTAAAAGACTGCTGCTGTTGATGCTGCTGCGTGCCAGGCTCCACCTCCATGCTGACACAATCCTCCTCCTCCTCCTCCTCGTCCTCTTCCTGTGCGATGGGTGGGACAGAAGGAACACTGTCTGGGTAAAGGGGGCCTTGAGAGGCAAGGAAGTCCTCCTCTGTAGCAAAATACTGAAACTGAGAATATGGTTTGGATCACTTCAGAGGTGACAGCAAAGATTCAGTCCAGGAAATGTAGAGACAGAATGTCTACTGATGTCTGAATAAGTCAATTGGGTTAATTGGGGGGTCTGAGGTAGCGTTCCATTCATCTATTGTCAATGTGTTAATGACCATCTATTATCTGCTACGGGATGTAATTACACTCCTAGTAATGTGTCTGGCACGGTTTCATTGTTATGGGTAAATATGCGGAGACAAACGTCTCACACATCCCAGGTGGTTAGAAATAGTTCCAGGTAATTAAATCACTGTCATCTGTTAATTGTTGAAGGGAATGCCCCTGTAAAATGAGTTAAGAAACCCCTTGCATGGGAAATGATATAAAAACCCAGCTGGGGCAAAATAAAGTGTTGATTTACTCCCAGAACTGTGTGTCGTCCAGTTACTGGGGGGTAACAGGTGCCTTGGATAAGTCAGTACTTCCTCAGCTTCAAGTATTTCCCAGCGGACGTTGGAGTTCCGCATCACTGGTTGGCAGCGGTGGGATTAAAGCCTTGCAGCAAGAGGAAGCAGCGTTCATGCAAACTCGGTTACACGAATGGAAGTGTGAATGGAGACAAACTATGCTGGATTAAAACAAGCAACATTAAAGGATTTGCTGGAAGCAAGAGGGAAGAGCGCCAGCAATAAAACCAAAGCCAAGCTGATTGCAGAACTGACCGAGGGAGATCGGGCACACAGTATGGCTACAGAAGCCATGGAGACCGAGTTTGACCAAGAAGTGAAACGCAGGCTAGCGTTTTATGGAGAAAACCCCTCCACCGAGCTGGTACAGGCAACGTTAGCCCAAGTGGATGCCTTTATCACGGCAAGAGAAGAACGGGAGACCCAACTCCGGCTGGCGGAACAGCGTGCCTCTGAGAGACTGCTAACGACCACACCGGCACCAGAGACAAAACTAAAAGTACCCCATGATGCCTTTAAAAAGTTTGTGGAAGCAGAGGAAGAGATCGATAGCTTCCTGCAAGATTTTGAACGGCAATGCAAGCTGTACCAAATACCCCAGACAGACTGGGTACGGATCTTAGCTGGTAAGCTGTCAGGCCGTGCAGCAGAAGCCTACAGAGCCGTGCCAGAGGAGAAAATCGCAAGCTATAGCCGGGTAAAGGAAGTTATTTTGGCAAGGTATGCCATCACCCCAGAAGCATACAGGAGACGCTTCCGGGACACAAAGAAACAGGAGAAGGGCTCCCACACTGAATGGGCTTGCCGAATGCAGAGGGCAGCCCTAGCTTGGCTACAAGCCCGTCAGGCAACCACAGCAGATGCGATCACCCAGCTGATTTTACTGGAGCAATTCTTTAATGGACTAAACCCAGAGATACAGGAGTGGGTAAGGGATCGCAAACCTACCACTCTCTCGGAAGCGGCCAGGCAAGCTGATGAATATCAAGATGCCCACAGGCCATCACAGACTAGCTTCAGACCAAAAACCAGACCACTGAACAATAACCCAGGGCCACCAGCTACACAACGACCCGGGCTAATCCCTACCCCCCTGCAAATCGATACTTCGGGCGCAAGGGAGTGCAGTGCCATTCGTGCAAGCAATTTGGGCACTATCAGAGAGACTGCACTCAGAACCAGGACCAAGCGGCATGGATTCAACCAGGGCCACCCCCTCCAGCACGGGCTGCCGCTCATTGCTATCACACAGAAGCGGCCCCAGACAACCGCGGAGCTGAAGAATTGGAGGAACAATGGGGCGTCCTGCACGAGGCTGATCCAATACAAGCAGCTAACCGGGACAACCGTGAGCAACACAGGCAGACGGTCTGGGTCAATGGAAAGGTAGCCAATGGCCTACGTGATACTGGCACCACCATGACCCTACTACAGAAGAACCTCATCCCAGAGAACCAACACACCGGAGACACTGTAGCCGTAAGAGTAGCGGGAGGCACCGTCTTCCGGCTACCCGTTGCCCGTGTTCACCTGGATTGGGGGGTTGGTTCGGGACACGTGAATGTGGGGGTGATGAAGGATTTGCCAGCGGATGTACTACTGGGGAATGATTTGGCCCCCCTCGTTTCGGCTTACGCCCCGATGGGCCCCGCTGAAGACAGCCCCGTGACTACCTGTGCACCGACCCGTGCTGCTGGAACCGACCCGCGTGCTGCTGAGACCCGAGTAAGACTATCTTCCCCGACAGGTACCGTAGATCAGGCACAATATCACAGTCTAAAATTGGAATGTGACAAGTTGGCCAGTGAGAAATCGGAGATGCAACGACACTACGTCATGTATTATGAAATGTCACATGGCTTGAACATTGAAATGCACAAACAGGCTGAAATTTGCAAAAGGTTAAATGGGATTTGCGCCCAGGTTTTGCCATACCTCTCCCAAGAGCATCAGCAGCAAGTTTTGGGAGCCATTGAGAGAGCAAAGCAAGTGACTGTTCCAGAACTGAATTCCATTATTCGCCCTGCAACCTTACAACCTCACCAGCAGCTACTGACCCGGGAAACAGAACGGCAATGCTGACGGATTATCGCGGCAAACTGGACTGGAAAAGTGATCCGTGAGTACTCTCCGGACATCCCCAACCGATCCATTAAGGATCAGACTGTGTATGCAGGCTTGTGGGTAAGGGGGAGCAGTGTAGCAAAATACTGAAACTGAGAATATGGTTTGGATCACTTCAGAGGTGACAGCAAAGATTCAGTCCAGGAAATGTAGAGACAGAATCTCTTCTGATGTCTGAATAAGTAAATTGGGTTAATTGGGGGTCTGAGGTAGCGTTCCATTCATCTATTGTCAGTGTGTTAATGACTATCTATTATCTGCTACGGGATGTAATTACACTCCTAGTAATGTGTCTGGCACGGTTTCATTGTTATGGGTAAATATGCGGAGACAAACGTCTCACGCATCCCAGGTGGTTAGAAATAGTTCCAGGTAATTAAATCACTGTCATCTGTTAATTGTTGAAGGGAATGCCCCTGTAAAATGAGTTAAGAAACCCCTTGCATGGGAAATGATATAAAAACCCAGCTGGGGCAAAATAAAGTGTTGATTTACTCCCAGAACTGTGTGTCGTCCAGTTACTGGGGGGTAACAGGTGCCTTGGATAAGTCAGTACTTCCTCAGCTTCAAGTATTTCCCAGCGGACATTGGAGTTCCGCAACACTGGTTGGCAGCGGTGGGATTAAAGCCTTGCAGCAAGAGGAAGCAGCGTTCATGCAAACTCGGTTACACGACTGGAAGTGTGAATGGAGACAAACTATGCTGGATTAAAACGAGCAACGTTAAAGGATTTGCTGGAAGCAAGAGGGAAGAGCCCCAACAATAAAACCAAAGCCGAGCTGATTGCAGAACTGACCGAGGGAGATCGGGCACACAGTATGGCTACAGAAGCCATGGAGACCGAGTTTGACCAAGAAGTGAAACGCAGGCTAGCGTTTTATGGAGAAAACCCCTACACCGAGCTGGTACAGGCAACGTTAGCCCAAGTGGATGCCTTTATCACGGCGAGAGAAGAACGGGAGACCCAACTCCGGCTGGCGGAACAGCGTGCCTCTGAGAGACTGCTAACGACCACACCGGCACCAGAGACAAAACTAAAAGTACCCCAGATTCCTTTAAAACGTTTGTGGAAACAGAGGAAGAGATCGAAAAGGCAGCAGTTGAAGCGCTAGCAATTTAGCCAAGCTAGCATTCAACCGCTGGGCATGTGGATGGCTGGGAGTGAACTTCTTTCGACGGTCCAGCAGCTGGGGCAGGGAAATTTGCCTGCTAGAATCGGACGTCGGTGTACTGCTAGCAGAGTGCCCGCAAGTACTTGGCTGTGACACACCTAATTCTAAACCTACATTCCTCTCAGTGCAGGTTTCAGAGAGGACTGAAGGTATAGTGGGGTTGGAGATCCCAGCTGATGCGGTGCAAGGAGAGGTCCGCTTTGTTCTTTGGTGTGGGTCTTTAAGGTAGGCTTGCCAACGAGCTGCATGGCAGGTCAACATATGTCTGGTCAAGCATGTGGTGCCCAAGCGGCTGATGTTTTGGCCACGCGATATACACTTGAGACATATTTTGCAAACAGCAGCTGTGCGATCTGATGCACTTGACTCAAAAAAGGCCAAAGAACTTTTTGAATAACGGGCAGAGGCAGTGCCCTGCACAGGCGGAGCTCTGCAGTGTGATTCAGTCGGTGTGCTGCCCTTACGCTGTCCCCCAAGGGCATCCTGCCTCGTTGGAGATGTGCCTCCTCCTCATCCTCCTCCTCCTCCTCTCTCCTATTAGGCACCCACGTGGAGTCAGTGACCTCATCATCCCCTCCCTCCTCATCACTGGAGCCAATCTGGCAGTATGCTGCAGCTGCTGGAACATGACTGCCAGATTGGTGTCCTTCTTGAGCATCCCCTCTCTCTGCTCTCACGCTACTGCCTTCCTCTAGCTGGGTATCATCATCAGACCCTTCGAAACGCTGGGCATCCTCCTGGAGCATGTACCCAACACTGTGCTCAAACAGTTCGGGGGACTCCTCAGGAGGACATGGTGGGTCTAGGGAAGGAGTGACTGATGATGACATTGATACCAGGGATGAGGACGCTTTGGCAGCTGCTTTGCCAGTACCCTGAGCCTGGGTGAGAGAGGATGAGGAGGGCTTTGTCATCCACTCTACCAAGTCTTTGGCATGATGCGGCTCAACACGTCCAGCTGCCGAAAAGAAGGACAAGCGTGTCCCATGGCCACGTGCTGATGACGATGCACCGCGTCCACGACCAGCACTGTTGTCTCTAGACACAGAGCCTGCTTGCCCTCTTTTATTGGCTCCTGACTGTCTGCCTCTCCTTCTTTGCCTTCCAGACATTTTAATGGCCTGCAGGGAGATGGGAAAACCAGCAATAAGGGGTAGCTTCAGGTGTATATTTTGCAAGAAGCACACAACGCCCACTGTAAGTGCTGCAGATGACTGCCTGTGTTACACAACAGGAAAAAACAGCAATAAGGGCTAGCTTCAGGTGTTTATTTTGCAGGAAGCACACTACGCCCGTAAGTGCTGCAAATGCCTGTTAGTGTAACACAAAAGAAAAAAAGCTTGAGCAATAAGGGCTAGCTTCAGGTGTATAATGTGCAGGAATCACACTACGCCCGCTGTAAGTGCTGCAAATGCCTGTTAGTGTAACACACCAGGAAAACACAGCAATAAGGGTTAGCTTCAGGTGTATATTAAGCAGGAAGCACACTACGCCCGCTGTAAGTGCTGCAAATGCCTGTTAGTGTAACACACTAGGAAAACAGCAACAAGGCCTAGCTTCAGGTGTATATTTAGCACAAAGCACACTACGCCCGCTGTAAGTGCTGCAAATGCCTGTTAGTGTTACACACCAGGAAAACACAGCAATACGGGCTAGCTTCAGGTGTATAATGTGCAGGAGGCTCACTACGCCCACTGTAAGTGCTGCAAATGCCTGTTAGTGTAACACACCAGGAAAACACAGCAATAAGGGCTAGCTTCAGGTGTATATTTAGCAGGAAGCACACTACGCCCGCTGTAAGTGCTGCAAATGCCTGTTAGTGTAACACACCAGGAAAACACAGCAATACAGGCTAGCTTCAGGTGTGTAATGTGCAGGAGGCACACTACGCCCGCTGTAAGTGCTGCAAATGCCTGTTAGTGTAACACACCAGGAAAACACAGCAATAAGGCCTAGCTTCAGGTATATAATGTGCAGGAGGCACACTACGCCCGCTGTAAGTGCTGCAAATGCCTGTTAGTGTAACACACCAGGAAAACACAGCAATAAGGCCTAGCTTCAGGTGTATAATGTTCAGGAGGCACACTACGCCCGCTGTAAGTGCTGCAAATGCCTGTTAGTGTAACACACCAGGAAAACACAGCAATACGGGCTAGCTTCAGGTGTATAATGTGCAGGAGGCACACTTCGCCCGCTGTAAGTGCTGCAAATGCTTGTTAGTGTAACACACCAGGAAAACACAGCAATACGGGCTAGCTTCAGTTGTATAATGTGCAGGAGGCACACTACGCCCGCTGTAAATGCTGCAAATGCCTGTTAGTGTAACTCACCAGGAAAACACAGCAATAAGGGCTAGCTTCAGGTGTATAATGTGCAGGAGGCACACTATGCCCACTGTTAGTACTGCAAATGCCTGTTAGTGTAACACACCAGGAAAACACAGCAATACGGGCTAGCTTCAGGTGTATAATGTGCAGGAGGCACACTACGCCCGCTGTAAGTGCTGCAAATGCCTGTTAGTGTAACACACCAGGAAAATACAGCAATAAGGGCTAGCTTCAGGTGTATATTTAGCAGGAAGCACACTACGCCCGCTGTAAGTGCTGCAAATGCCTATTAGTGTAACACACCAGGAAAACACAGCAATACGGGCTAGCTTCAGGTGTATAATGTGCAGGAGGCACACTACGCCCGCAGTAAGTGCTGCAAATGCCTGTTAGTGTAACTCACCAGGAAAACACAGCAATAAGGGCTAGCTTCAGGTGTATATTTAGCAGGAAGCACACTACGCCCGCTGTAAGTGCTGCAAATGCCTGTTAGTGTAACACACCAGGAAAACACAGCAATACGGGCTAGCTTCAGGTGTATAATGTGCAGGAGGCACACTACGCCCGCTGTAAGTGCTGCAAATGCCTGTTAGTGTAACACACTAGGAAAACACAGCAATAAGGCCTAGCTTCAGGTGTATATTTAGCAGGAAGCACACTACGCCCGGTGTGAGTGCTGCAAATGCCTGTTAGTGTAACACACCAGGAAAACACAGCAATACGGGCTAGCTTCAGGTGTATAATGTGCAGGAGGCACACTACGCCCGCTGTAAGTGCTGCAAATGCCTGTTAGTGTAACACACTAGGAAAACACAGCAACAAGGCCTAGCTTCAGGTGTATATTTAGCAGGAAGCACACTACGCCCGGTGTAAGTGCTACAAATGCCTGTTAGTGTAACACACCAGGAAAACACAGCAATACGGGCTAGCTTCAGGTGTATAATGTGCAGGAGGAACACTACGCCCGCTGTAAGTGCTGCAAATGCCTGTTAGTGTAACACACCAGGAAAACACAGCAATAAGGCCTAGCTTCAGGTGTATAATGTGCAGGAGGCACACTACGCCCACTGTAAGTGCTGCAAATGCCTGTTAGTGTAACACACCAGGAAAACACAGCAATACGGGCTAGCTTCAGGTGTATAATGTGCAGGAGGCACACTACGCCCGCTGTAAGTAGGGATGAGCTCGGTGTTCGAGTCGAACATACGTTAGACTCGAACATCGGCTGTTCGATCGTTCGGCGAACAACGAACGATTTGGGCCGTTCGCGCCAAATTCGAGTGATGCGAACGGCCCACAATACACTGCGCCATCGCAGTGCAATCCCGGCACTGGGATTGGCCAAGCATGCACTGTGACCCCGCATGCTTGGCCAATCACAGCGCCGGCAGCGAGGAGAGCAATGATTGGCCACAGGCAGGATGCCTGTGGCCAATTATAGCTGAGGGGGTTTAGTACACGCCCCACACTATAAAAGGCCGCCAGCGCGGCGGCCTCGTGTAGTGTGTTCCGGCGCAGGGAAAGAGAAGGATAAGCAGGGACAGTGTCATATCTATTCTTTTCTAAACCTTGTGTGTAGGGACAGAGAAGGATAGGCAGGGAGAGTGTCAGTGTCATATTCTTTGCTAAACCTTGTGTGTAGGGAGAGAGAAGGATAGGCAGGGAGAGTGTCAGTGTCATATTCTTTGCTAAACCTTGTGTGTAGGGAGAGAGAAGGATAGGCAGGGAGAGTGTCAGTGTCATATTTTTTGCTAAACCTTGTGTGTAGGGAGAGAGAAGGATAGGCAGGGAGAGTGTCAGTGTCATATTCTTTGCTAAACCTTGTGTGCAGGGAGAGAGAAGGATAGGCAGGGAGAGTGTCAGTGTCATTGTTGCTAAGCCTCCTGCACATTATACACCTGAAGCTAGCCCCGTATTGCTGTGTTTTCCTGGTGTGTTACACTAACAAGCATTTGCAGCACTTACAGCGGACGTAGTGTGCCTCCTGCACATTATACACCTGAAGCTAGCCCGTATTGGTGTGTTTTCCTGGTGTGTTACACTACCAGGCATTTGCAGCACTTACAGCGGACGTAGTGTGCCTCCTGCACATTAAACACCTGAAGCTAGCCCGTATTGCTGTGTTTTCCTGGTGTGTTACACTAACAGGCATTTGCAGCACTTACAGCAGGCGTAGTGTGATTCCTGCAAAATATACTCCTGAAGCTAGGCCGTATTGCTGTGTTTTCCTAGTGTGTTACACCAACAGGCATTTGCAGCACTTACAGCAGGCGTAGTGTGATTTCTGCAAAATATACTCCTGAAGCTAGGCCGTATTGCTGTGTTTTCCTGGTGTGTTACACCAACAGGCATTTGCAGCACTTACAGCAGGCGTAGTGTGATTCCTGCAAAATATACTCCTGAAGCTAGGCCTTATTGCTGGTTTTCCCATCTCCCTGCAGGCCATTAGAATGTCTGGAAGGCAAACAAGGAGAGGCAGACAGTCAGGAGACAATAAAAGAGGGCAAGCAGTCTCTGTGTCTAGAGACAACGGTGCTGGTCGTGGACGCGGTGCATCGCCATCAGCACGTGGCCATGGGACACGCTTGTCCTTCTTTTCGGCAGCTGGACGTGTTGAGCCGCATCATGCCGAATAATTGGTAGAGTGGATGACCAAGCCCTCCTCATCCTCCTCATCCTCTCTCACCCAGGCTCAGGGTACTGGCAAAGCAGCTGCCAAAGCGTCCTCATCCCTGGTATCAATGTCATCATCAATCACTCCTTCCCTAGACCCACCATGTCCTCCTGAGGAGTCCCCCGAACTGTTTGAGCACAGTGTTGGGTACATGCTCCAGGAGGATGCCCAGCATTTCGAAGGGTCTGATGATGATACCCAGCTAGAGGAAGGCAGTAGCGTGAGAGCAGAGAGAGGGGATGCTCAAGAAGGACACCAATCTGGCAGTCATGTTCCAGCAGCTGCAGCATACTGCCAGATTGGCTCCAGTGATGAGGAGGGAGGGGATGATGAGGTCACTGACTCCACGTGGGTGCCTAATAGGAGAGAGGAGGAGGAGGAGGAGGAGGCACATCTCCAACGAGGCAGGATGCCCTCGGGGGGCCAGCATAAGGGCAGCACACCGACTGAATCACACCGCAGAGCTCCGCCTGTGCAGGGCGCTGCCTCTGCCCTTTATTCAAAAAGTTCTTTGGTGTGGGCCTTTTTTGAGTGGAGTCCATCAGATTGCAAGGCTGCTGTTTGCAACATATGTCTCAAGCGTATATCGCGTGGCCAAAACATCAGCCGCTTGGGCACCACATGCTTGACCAGACATATGTTGACCTGCCATGCAGCTCGTTGGCAAGCCTACCTTAAAGACCCACACCAAAGAACAAAGCGGACCTCTCCTTGCACCGCATCAGCTGGGATCTCCAACCCCACTATACCTTCAGTCCTCTCTAAAACCTGCACTGAGAGGAATGAAGGTGTAGAATTAGGTGTGTCACAGCCAAGTACTTGCGGGCACTCTGCTAGCAGTACACAGACGTCCGATTCTAGCAGGCAAATTTCCCTGCCCCAGCTGCTGGACCGTCAAAAGAAGTTCACTCCCAGCCATCCACATGCCCAGCGGTTGAACGCTAGCTTGGCTAAATTGCTAGCGCTTCAACTGCTGCCTTTTCAGTTGGTAGACTCTGCCCCTTTCCGTGAGTTTGTGCAATGTGCGGTTCCTCAGTGGCAGGTTCCCAAACGCCACTTTTTCTCACGGAAGGCGATTCCGGCTCTCTACCGGCATGTGGAAGGCAATGTCTTCGCCTCGCTGGACAGGGCGGTCAGCGGTAAGGTGCATATTACCGCTGACTCATGGTCCAGCAGGCATGGACAGGGACGTTACCTTTCTTTCACGGCCCATTAGGTCACTCTTTTGGCAGCTGGGAAGGATGCAGGACAAGGTGCAGTAGTGTTGGAGGTTGTTCCACCGCCACGCCTCCAAAATGCTACTACTGGTTGTGACACACCTCTCTCCTCCACCCCCTCCTCTTCTTCTTCCTTCATGGCCTCTTCCTGTGCTTTGTCCTCGGAACCAGCGGTGCTCCGTAGGCGTTCAAGGGGCTACGCAAGTACACAGGTAAAAAGATGCCATGCCGTGCTTGCGCTGGTGTGTTTGGGGGACAGGAGCCACACTGGGGCAGAGGTTCTGTCTGCTCTGCAGGGACAGGCCGAGAGGTGGTTGACGCCACGCCAGCTTAAGCCAGGAATGGTGGTTTGCGACAATGGCACCAACCTCCTCTCCGCCCTCCAACAGGGACAACTGACCCATGTGCCCTGTGTGGCTCATGTCCTTAACCTGGTGGTGCAGCGGTTCTTGGGCAGGTACCCAGGCTTACAGGATGTCCTGAGGCAGGCCAGGAAAGTCTGTGTGCATTTCCGCAGATCTTATAATGCCAGTGCTCGCCTGGCTGAGCTGCAAAAGGAGTTGAACCTGCCCAAGAACCACCTTATATGTGATATGCCCACCAGGTGGAACTCAACGTTGGCCATGCTGCAGTGGCTGCACACGCAGCAGAGGGCCATCAATGAGTACCTGTGCGACTACGGCACCAGGACAGGGTCAGGGGAGCTCAGGTTTTTTTCACCACGCCAGTGGGGTATGATCAGGGATGCATGCACTGTCCTGGCACCATTTGAGGAGGCCACGAGGATGGTGAGCAGTGACAGTGCATGCATCAGTGACACTGTACCTCTTGTCCACCTGCTGGAACATACGCTGCGTGGAATAATGGACAGGGCACTTGAGGCAGAACAGAGGCAGGAAGAGGAGGACTTCCTTGCCTCTCAAGGCCCCCTTTACCCAGACAGTGTTCCTTCTGTCCCACCCATCGCACAGGAAGAGGAGGAGGAGGAGGAAGAGGAGGAGGAGGATTGTGTCAGCATGGAGGTGGAGCCTGGCACTCAGCATCATCAGCAGCAGTCTTTTAGGGATGATTTACAGTCCCAAGAAACCCGTGGACTTGTACGTGGCTGGGAGGAGGTGGCTGCGGATCATGTCGTCCTTAGTGACCCAGAGGACTCCAGACCAAATGCCTCAGCTAACCTACGCTGCATGGCCTCCCTGATCCTGCAAAGTCTGCGGAAGGATCCTCGTATTCTTCGGATCAAGGAGAGGGACCATTACTGGCTGGCCACTCTCCTTGATCCACGGTACAAGGCTAAGGTTGCGAACCTTATAGGATGAGACAACTCCGGGAGGCCTTGCAGAAAGGTCTGTGCAATGCGTTCCCAGAGACTGGGAGGTTACAAACTCCTGGTCCTGGACAACGAGTTGCTGAGGCTTCAGTCAAAGAAGGAGCAGTGGGGAAGGTGGCCGTCTGACCGATGCATTCAGACAATTCTTTAGTCCGCAGCCCCAAGGTATGATCGGTTTCAGCAACCATCGCCAGCGTCTGATATACATGGTGCAGGAATACCTAGGGGCAAGGTTAGACTTGGACACCTTCCCCACCGAAAATCCTCTGGCTTACTGGGTCTTGAGGATGGATCACTGGCCAGAGCTTGCACAGTATGCAATTGAGCTACTGGCCTGTCCTGCATCCAGCGTTCTTTCAGAATGCACATTCAGTGCTGCTGGAGGATTTGTCACGGATCACAGGGTGCGCCTGTCCACCGACTCGGTTGATCGACTGACTTTCATAAAGATGAACCAGTCTTGGATCACCACCAGCTACCACACACCTGAAGCTGATATAACAGACTAATTTATTTTCAAATGTCACATCCCTTCAAGACTGATGCTGATGCTCCTTTTTTATTTTGTGTGCGGGGTTCCCCTTAATATCCATACAAGACCCAAAGGGGCTGGTAATGGGCTGGGGTGGGGGGGGGGGGGTGATGGGGTAGCTATGCCATTTTTCTTAAAGATTTTCATCCATATTACCGGGACCGGACATGACATTAAAGCCGCAAGCAGTTTTAAATGGCTTTTTTTTCCTTTAGAAATGTCATTTTGTGCAGGGACAGTTCTAAACACGGGAAACACGTGGCACTTCACAGGCATACTTTAGACACCCACCCCCCAGGTACGATATTTAAAGGAATATTTGACTTTTTTTTTTTCACTTTATGCATCATTAAAATGACTGCTGACGAAAAACTGCCGTTTTTAAAACTTCTTTTTGCATTGATACATGTCCCCTGGTGCAGGACCCGGGTTCCCAAACCCTTTTTAGGACAATAACATGCATAATAGTCATTATAATTAGAACTTTAGATTTTGAATGTTCGCATCAATTGTATTTAATAGGGTTCTAACGTTCGTGCGAACTTTCGGTCCGTTCGCGGGTTCTGGTGCGAACCGAACCCGGGGGTGTTCGGCTCATCCCTAGCTGTAAGTGCTGCAAATGCCTGTTAGTGTAACACCCCAGGAAAACACAGCAATAAGGGCTAGCTTCAGGTGTATACTGTGCAGGAGGCTTAGCAACAATGACACTGACACTGTCCCCTGCCTATCCTTCTCTCTCCCTGCACACAAGGTTTAGCAAAAAATATGACACTGACACTCTCCCTGCCTATCCTTCTCTCTCCCTGCACACAAGGTTTAGCAAAGAATATGACACTGACACTCTCCCTGCCTATCCTTCTCTCTCCCTGCACACAAGGTTTAGCAAAGAATATCGCTGAGGCCTCGTACACACGGCCGAGATTCTCGTTGAAAAAAACATGTCGTTTTTTTCGACGAGATTCTTGGACAAGAAACTTGTCCCGGCCGAGTGTACACACGCTCGTTTCAAAGAACCCGCGGTTCTTTGAAAGGAGCGTACGCGGTGACGTCATCGACTACGTCGAGCATGCGCTCGTCACATTCGATGCCGTCGCCGCCATCTTGGTATACCCTACGTATGCCTAGGAAGCTACCGCGCATGCGTCGAATTCATTTCGAACATGCGCGGGCTTCGGGGAGGACAGGTAAGTGTACACACACTCATTTTTCTCGTCGAGAAACATGCCGAGGAGAATCTCGACGAGAAAATAGAGAGCAGGTTCTCTATTTTCTCGTCGAGGTTTCTTGTCGGTTTTCTCGACGAGAAACCCGATAGCAGCGTACACACGACCGATTTACTCGGCAAGACCTCTCTGCCAGCAAGTTTCTTGCTGGTTCTTGCCGAGAAAATCGGTCGTGTGTACGAGGCCTGACACTCTCCCTGCCTATCCTTCTCTCTCCCTACACACAAGGTTTAGCAAAGAATAGCACAATGACACTTTCCCTGCCTATCCTTCTCTTTCCCTGCGCCGGAACACACTACACAAGGCCGCCACGCTGGCGGCCTTTTATAGTGTGGGGCGTGTGCTAAACCCCCTGAG
This sequence comes from Rana muscosa, assembly GCA_029206835.1. NCBI lineage: Eukaryota > Metazoa > Chordata > Amphibia > Anura > Ranidae > Rana > Rana muscosa. The sequence goes on along the minus strand of CM055116.1, from coordinate 1,278,277,358 downwards.
CTATAATTGGCCACAGGCAACCTGCCTGTGGCCAATTATGGCTCTCCTAGCTGCCGGCGCTGTGATTGGCCAAGCATGCGGGGTCACAGTGCATGCTTGGCCAATCACAGCGCCGGGATTGCACTGCGATGGCGCAGTGTATTGTGGGCCGTTCGCGTCACTCGATTTTGGCGCGAACGGCCCAAATCATTCGATCTTCGTCGAACGATCGAACAGCCGATGTTCGAGTCGAACGTATGTTCGACTCGAACACCGAGCTCATCCCTAGTCCCTAGCTTGGCACTCCAGATACTTCTCAAGCTTCACCCCACTGGCCCGCTCGGTCCCTGGCTTGATACACAAGGCTGCTCTGCAAGCGTCACCTCTGCTGGCTGGGTCCCTGTAGCGCCGCCCCCCACCAATATTTGGGGGCACTATGTGTAAATTTAGGGGTGGTCTGAGCCAGTAGTTGGGCTCAGACCAATTGATTGTTCTAAATTGCTTCTGCTCTGGGTGTGATGCTGCCTGGCAGTAGTGTTCACTGGTGCCTGTGGGTGGCACTGTCACCACCGGCCCAGGTTGAACCACAGGGGGTATCACAACACCTTGGGTGTCCTCTCTTGGCAGCTGTGCAGTGGGCGTGGTCAACCCGCTGTGCATGCTGGGAGAGGGTACATAAGGGGCAGACGCCATTGGGGTTAGTCATTCCTGAGGGCCCCTTGGTCCTGTATGTGCGCCTCATGGCCCGCATGGCACGGGGGGGGGTTAGCCCCGGGCACCTTCAGCCCGAGGCTACATCGCTGCAGAAAGAGAAAGGGATCCACTTGAAAGAGGTAATTGCTGCAAGACCCAGCTCTGCTGGCTAGGGCCTACACCTAAGAGAAGGATCCCAGGCTGCCCACCTGTAGGGAACCCACCGTTAGGAAAGGAGACCAGGGGAGGATCAATCCCAAAGGAGACTAGCGACGGTACTGCTGTCTCTGGAAGAGGCCTGGAAACTCGCCTAAAGAGGGATCCATCATCTTTATTACACACCCTGCAATACGCCAATCTGGTACAAAGGTTTCTCTCATTATTGCTTGGCTGGGAGGTTCAGGACTATTAACAATTCTGTTGCAGAGGATTTCCTGATCGCATCCTTTGAAATTTCACTATTTATCCATGCTCCATCCCGGCTGCTAAGACCACTCATAAAGGGACTATCCAGGTGAGCAATACCCACTCAGGCTTGAGTGGTGACAAAAGAGTTACACTGTGTCTTAAGTGTTGCGTGCCTGAACCTTCCCCTACTTTTCTCATTTTCCTACTCTCTCTCCAAGTTAATTGCAAAGATAAAGAATAAAACCTTGGTGCTTAGGTTTTACTCCTGTGTGGACATTGGCCTTATTCTGAGAAACTTCTACCTAGACAACGGAGAAAGGGATCCACTTGAAAGAGGTAATTGCTGCAAGACCCAAACAATAACACCGCTCGCCCCTCTACACAAGGGGGGATACCGGGCAAGTAGCAGGTGTGCCCGACTGCGAATGGAGGACGGCAGTAAAGGGTCTGTGTGCTACACGTGGGGGCTCGAGTCAGGGATTTGTGGCTACCTCTCGCACGAGTGGATTATTTTCTATGTGATTGGAAAGTCGGCCTTTGAGGGAGTTGGACTGTGTTACTGTACTTTGAGCGAGAAGAAGGGGTTAAGGGGCACAGAACTGTGGTTTTTCCAACTGCGTAGTTCGTGAGCATGTCCAGAAAAAGAAAAGCCCGCGAGCTACATGCAGGAAGAGAAAAAGGGGAGGAGTTCCCGCCATCTGCGTGTTGCACGTGGATGCAGTTGGCACCAAGGGACAGAGAGAGAGTTTGGATTGAGCAAGAAGAGCAATATGTCTGTACTTCCATGGACATTGCTCCACTTGCAACCCCGCTCACAGATACGGGGAACTGGCTCAAGCCCCGGGGCCGTTTCGCACTATACACGTCGGGATGCGGAGGCCCTGGGCATGCTTTGCTCCAAGTGTGATGGACTGGCTGTGTAGTTACGCCAGTTCGGAAGATGTTTGACTTGCGGGGAGTTCCTCTTCGATGTGGACCAATCCACCGAATTGCCCCGAGCATACCGGGTTAACTGGGTCACAGGCGCCGTTACTTCAGAGGAGGAAGTTGCCTACACCCCTACAGCCAGGCCCACGCGCATCGCTTCTCCTGCTGTGGATGTATCCAGGAGGGATGCCCCTGAGACTGCAGAGCTATCGGCGGACACCGCGGCGGACGCTGCCTCCGCCACTACAGAAGGTGGGATATGTCAAGGCCTCCCGTGGCCTCGGTCGAAGCCTGCCCCAGCGCCTACCAGAACCAGACCTCAAGAGCGGGAGGATGCCCGAGAAGTCCGCGTGAGGTGATGGTAAGGAAGCTGGGGAAAATATGTCAAGCTCTACCTGTAATTACCTGCCTGTTGAGGAGTATGATACCTCAGACCTTGACTCATCATCCGATGTTGGGGATGATGTCAAGATTGACTAAATCTTTCTCAAAAAAGGATGGGACAATGCTAAAACTGTTGCCCCGACCCACAGCCTGAGAGAGGGATAGCCCATGAGTTCGGGGAACACTACACCCCTTGTGCAAGTCCTTGCTATAACAGAGAAAGTTGTACCTGCCCCAAATGAGAGACTTTTACCAGGGCCTGTTACGGTTTTGGTCCGGAAGTCCCCGGATTCCTATGTGTTGCCCATAGCGGAAGATCCTGCCACTCTCCCTAAACTTGCTCACCTGCAGCAGATCCTTATTAAAAGAGTGGCTGGTGAGTACGGCTTGGAGAACCCCTACGTACCCATGGAGCTATTATTTGAGATTGAGGCCTATTGTGAATGGTGGTATGGGGAATCCATCTGGGACTACCTCAAAGTGCCTAAGCCGTACAGGAATTTTGCCCACTTAGCTGCCATGACTGATCGGTTCAAGTGTTGCCGACGAGACTGGAGCTATGGTCGGCACATCCACGCTGACTGAATTGTAATTTGCTGCCCAGGGAGAGATGACGTGACTTATTTCATAGAAACTCTGGACAAGCAATGGAAGTCAATTACCCTTCCGGATCCAAGGTTCTATCTTTGAACATTAAGATACAGGAACTTGACTGTGCTGTTTTGTATCATGTCCCTTCATGGATGAACCATGCCTCAGATCAAGGTGACTTTGCCCTCTGCTAAAAGAGGATGTCTACTTTTAAGGAGGAAAGACTGAGAGCTTGTTGTTTTTTTTCTCCCTCTCCGGGAAAAGGACAGTTTTCCTCTAATTGAACTTTGGGGTAGTCAGTCAGGATTCTATGGTGAAGAGACGCCTTGGTTAACAATGGGATGTTCAGTGTGTTGTGTTGCCATCCCCTGCGTAACCAGTACAGAATGTTGAGGCTCTGCCAACACTAGGTGGCAGTGGTATGCAGGAATAGAGACTTCACTGCTAGGTAGCACTTATGATCAGAATCTATTTTTTTTGTTGTTTTTATGCTAGGCTTAGCATATTGAAACTTTTATAGAAGGAAACTGCTTCCTCCCGAGGAAACAGTCTGCTTCTAAGTTGTATAGATATTAGTGATAGGATGTTTAATTTTTTTTCCCTATGCATATTGTTGTGATTTCTTGCAGGTCACAGAGCTGCTATCAAGACCACCGGAGAATGGGGTGGGATAGATAGTCAGTAATGGGGGGTGTGTATATTTGAAATTGAAATGTCAGTATCTGGAGATGTAATGTTATTTGTGCGCTTTTCCTCTTTCTTTTCTTCTCCCTTACCTAAAAAAAAAAAATTTGGGTTCAGGCACCAGTTCAGTTTTCTGTTTTTGAGTAAATCAACAGCCTTCAGGATTGAAGGGTTTTGATTTCCCCAGCCACTGGGGACAGTGTCTTTTCTAGTAGGGGGTGTGTGTAGCGCCCCCCCCCCCAATATTTGGGGGCGCTATGTGTAAATTTAGGGGTGGTTTGAGCCAGTAGTTGGGCTCAGACCAATTGATTGTTCTCAATTGCTTCTGCTCTGGGCAGGATGCTGCCTGGCAGTAGTATTCCCTGGTGCCTGTGGGTGGCACTGTCACCACCGGCTCAGGTTGAACCACAGGGGGTATCACAACACCTTGGGTGTCCTCTCTCAGCAGCCGTGCAGTGGGCGTGCTCAACCCGCTGTGCATGCTGGGAGAGGGTACATAAGGGGCAGATGACATTGGGGTTAGTCGTTCCTGAGGGTCCCTTGGTCCTGTATGTGCACCTCGTGGCCTGCATGGCACGGGGTGCGTGTGTTTTAGCCTCGGGCACCTTCAGCCCAAGGCTACATCGCTGCATGGTAGGCCCAGCTCTGCTGGCTAGGGCCTACACCTCAGAGAAGGATCCCAGGCTCCCACCTAAGGGAGGCCACCATTAGGAAAGGAGACCAGGGGAGGATCTTTATTACACACCCTGCAATACGCCAATCTGGTACAAAGGTTTCTCTCATTATTGCTTGGCTGGGAGGTTCAGGACTATTAACAATCCTATGGCAGAGGATTTCCTGATCACATCCTTTGAAATTTCACTATTTATCCATGCTCCATCCCGGCTGCTAGGACCACTCATAAAGGGACTATCCCGGTGAGCAAGACCCACTCAGGCTTGAGTGGAGATGAAAGAGTTACACTGTGTCTTAAGTGTTGCGTGCCTGAACCTTCCCCTACTTCTCTCATTTTCCTACTCTCTCTCCAAGTTAATTGCAAAGATAAAGAATAAAACCTTGCTGCTTAGGTTTTACTCCTGTGTGGACATTAGCCTTATTCTGAGAAACTTCTACCTAGACAACGGAGAAAGGGATCCACTTGAAAGAGGTAATTGCTGCAAGACCCAAACAATAACACAGCTTGCCCCTCTACACAAGGGGGGATACCGGGCAAGTAGCAGGTGTGCCCGACTGTGAATGGAGGATGGCAGTAAAGGGTCTGTGTGCTACATACATGCTGAAGTTTCCAGATCCTTCACCGCCCCCGGTTGGTGAGAATTCTGCTCCGGTACTTGCTTCAGCTACTCACTGTGATCCCTGGTAATAAGGTGGCTGGTCCCTAAGTGGTGACAGCTTCCCCTCTACCTCCGACCACGACAGGTTCTCCCTCCAGCAGAACCATCACTTCTGGGTGGACTGCAAGCCGCAATCCCAACCCTGCACTGCTCTCTTGCTTCTGGATAGGCCCTCAGACAGCCTAGCAGCCAGATGTGCCCGGGATAGGCCCAAACTCCGGCCTAGCAGCCCGGGCAGCACAACACATGTCCACCCAGACAGCCATCCAGGTGGCATTGACCCTGATCACCTGACTCCACCCAAATATATAGGCTCTCCCAGCAGGCCAAGGAATTCAAGAAAACCCCTGCTCATTGGCTGAGATGCTCCATATACTAATAATCTGACCTTGCATTTCCCTTGTCTTATCTAATGCCACCAAGTGCCCGGCCGCCTAGTGGCAAAAGAGAGATCTACAGCAATTACAGACTTATGCCGCGTACACACGATCATTTTTCCCGTCGGGAAAAATTCTATTTTTTCTTTTGGACGAGAAAAATGACCGTGTGTGGGCTTTTTGTCATTTTTCCCGACGGGAAAAACAGCATTAATCACGACGATAACAATTAGAACATGCTCTAATTTTTATCGTCGTGATTCCCGTAATTTTTTTCCTATGGGAAACACTGCCGGGGAGCCCACACACAGTCGTTTTTTTTCGACCAAGAAAAAAAATGTCATTTAAAACGGCCGTGTGTAGGGGAACAAGCTGTTCCTCATTTTTCACGTCGATTTTCTCGATCATGTGTACACGGCATCAGAGTGAAATCAATTCATCCTCAACAATTAGCCAAGGTATCACCTCAAAGTCATCACCTCACATTTGAAATCTGAACTGCTCTTATTTCTTCACTAACTAACTGAGACATTTGCTTAACCACTTCCCGACCACGTCCTGTAGCTTTACTGCTAAAGTGTGGGCCGGCTGTGCAGAATTACGTGTATAAACAGTGGGGAGAACAAGTATTTGATACACTGCCGATTTTGCAGGCTTTCCTACTTACAAAACATGTAGAGGTCTGTAATTTTTATCATAGGTACTCTTCAGCTGTGAGAGACGGAATCTAAAACAAAAATCCAGAAAATCACATTGTATGATTTTTAAGTAATTCATTTGCATTTTATTGCATGACATAAGTATTTGATACATCAGAAAAGCAGAACTTAATATTTGGTACAGAAACCTTTGTTTGCAATTACAGAGGTCATACATTTCCTGTAGTTCTTGACCAGGTTTTCACACACTGCAGCAGGGATTTTGGCGCACTCCTCCATACAGAGCTTCTCCAGATCCTTCAGGTTTCGGGGCTGTCGCTGGGCAATACGGACTTTCAGCTCCCTCCAAAGATTTTATATTGGGTTCTGGTCTGGAGACTGGCTAGGCCACTCCAGGACCTTGAGATGCTTCTTACGGAGCCACTCCTTAGTTGCCCTGGCTGTGTGTTTCGGGTCGTTGTCATGCTGGAAGACCCAGCCACAACCCATCTTCAATGCTCTTACAGAGGGAAGGAGGTTGTTGGCAAAGATCCCACGATACATGGCCCCATCCATCCTCCCCTCAATACGGTGCAGTCATCCTGTCCCCTTTGCAGAAAAGCATCCCCAAAGAACGATGTTTCCACCTCTATGCTTCACGGTTGGGATGGTGTTCTTGGGGTTGTACTCATCCTTCTTCCTCCAAACACGCGAGTGGAGTTTAGACCAAAAAGCTCTATTTTTGTCTCATCAAGCCACATGGCCTTCTCCCATTCCACCTCTGGATCATCCAGATGGTCATTGGCAAACTTCAGACCGGCCTGAACATGCGCTGGCTTGAGCAGGGGGACCTTGCGTGCGCTGCAGGATTTTAATCCATGACGGCGTAGTGTGTTACTAATAGTTTTCTTTGAGACTGTGGTCCCAGCTCTCTTCAGGTCATTGACCAGGTCCTGCCATGTAGTTCTGGGCTGATTCCTCATCTTCCTCATGATCATTGATGCCCCACGAGGTGAGATCTTGCATGGAGCCCCAGACCGAGGGAGATTGACCGTCATTTTGAACTTCCATTTTCAAGCAATTGCGCCAACAGTTGTTGCCTTCTCACCAAGCTGCTTGCCTATTGTCCTGTAGTCCATCCCAGCCTTGTGTAGGTCTACAATTTTATCCCCGATGTTCCTACTCAACTCTCTGGTCTTGGTCATTGTGGAGAGGTTGGAGTCTGTCTGAGTGTGTGGACAGGTGTCTTTTATACAGGTAACAAGTTCAAACAGGTGCAGTTAATACAGGTAATGAGTGGAGAACAGGAGGGCTTCTTACAGAAAAAATAAAAGGTCTGTGAGAGCCGGAATTCTTACTTGTTGGTAGGTGATCAAATACTTATGTCATGCAATAAAATGCAAATTAATTATTTAAAAATCATAATGTGATTGTCTGGAGTTTTGTGTTAGATTCCGTCTCTCACAGTTAAAGAGTACCTATGATAAAAATTACAGACCTCTACATGCTTTGTAAGTAGGAAAACTTGCAAAATCAGCAGTGTATCAAATACTTGTTCTCCCCACTGTACATGACTCTGCTCTTTCGGGAAGGGGGCGCACACGTACGCCGGCTGTGCCATGATTACTCACAGCACAAGCTGATCGCCAGGTGTCGGCCTGGCGATTTAGGAGCAACCCTGCCTAAACACCAGGGTGCTACATCAGTGGTGTACCCCAAGGTTCAGTGTTCTTAGTGGTGTACCCCAAGGTTTAGTGCTGGGACCCTTACTCTTTAATATCTTTATAAATGATATCGGGTCTTGGATTTCAGCCTTTGCAGATGACACTAAGCTATGCAGTGGAATAACGTCCTTACAGGATGTCTCCAACTTACAAGCCGACCTCAATGCTCTGTCTAATTGGGCGACTATGTGGCAGATGAGGTTTAATGTTATGCACTTGGGGGCCAAGAATATACAGGGCTGGTGCAATGATTTTTGACACCCTAGGCGAAACCTAATTTTGCCGCCCCCCCCCCATTGGATCACCCCTGACTCCACCCCCTTTGCCCTGGCCATGTAAACGGTGGGCTAGGGTACCATACAGACAGGCTAGGGTATTATACGGACAGGCTAACTATGCAACTGCCTGTCTGTATGAGCAGACAGATACACTGACAATGCTTTACAGGCTCCTAGTAAAAATAATAATAAATGCACATTTTTTTTTACCTGCAAAAATATCTGCATTGATTATTTTTTTACAAAGCTGAACCTGAACCTCCACACCTCAAATGTGGGATTTTCCATACATTGGACTATATATTATTTTCTTTTGGGTTTGCTTTCACCATATGGTACTTCTGTACCACACTTGGACTTACACATTTATTTCTATGCCCCTCTGTATGGGCTTTGTTTTGATTTTCTATCACAGGATTTTTGTGTTTTTATGATTTGTGATACACGTGTTGTGTATTTATACTGTTTATAACATATACTGTACACATTTAGTTTCACACCACTGGTTTGACCATAGAGGTAGCACCCTAGGCTTGTGTTTTATTCCACATTCCCTATCCCCCCCCCCTTATTCACAGCGCAGTCACCATCACCTTTGTTATATTACCTATTGTCTTCCAGGATTAGACCCACAGGTGCCTGCAGCAGTGTCCCCTAGATTATCCCCACAGACAGCGCGGGGGTTCTCTCTTTATACAGTTCCCCTCTGTACCCCCCACATCAGTACCCCTCTGTACCCCCGACCCCCCCCCCCCACACACACACATTAGTTCCCCTCTGTATCCCCCCATATCAGTTCCCCTCTGTACCCCCCCACACACATTAGTTCCCCTCTGTATCCCCCCACATCAGTACCCCTCTGTACCCCCCCCCACACACACACACATTAGTTCCCCTCTGTATCCCCTGTGACAGCAGGAAGGTAAAGTCACCTGGTTGCATCCAGGGGGGTAGATATATTTCGCCCAGATTCAGGCTTTACGCCGACTTATACAACTAGGTGGAGAGTTGTATAAGGCTAGTGGGCTCATGGATGACTCATACCTCTAGGGAGAGTGTGGGGCGTCGTACAGACAGGGAGTTGATGAGACCAGCTGAAGCTTGTCAGCTCATTTAGGCCTCTATAAGAACTCCCAGCTTCATTAGATGTTAGCTCATGCCTGGAACCAGACCTGTGTGGACTGTCTAGGGAGAGTGAACCCCTGTGCGGTGAGACCAAGCCTGTGTGGCTATTTGCTTGGACATTTAAAACCAGGGACTTAGGGACTAGGACAGCACTAGGCTGATCCCAGTTGTTAGTTAGGAAACCTGTATGTTTAGTCAGAGGTGAAGTTGACCAGGATTTATTTTGTTTATGTTTCTTTTGCTTTGCTGTGTTTTGTCACTGTAAATAGAAAATAAACCGCACCTTTTTGATTTTGAAAACCACAACCTCCGTTTGCTGGGCCTGTTTTTGTGTGGGGAGCCCATCTCGGGGGTCACACACACCCGCTGCCGAGCTAACCCCCTCACAGTTGGTGGAGAATGCGGGCAGTTTTTTTTTAAGCCAGCATGGAGGAGATACTGAAGCAGCTGGCTCTAGCAAATGCCAATCAACAGCAGACAAATGCAGGTTTGCAAAAGAGCCTTGCAGCTCAACAACAGAACTTCGCAGCCCAGCAGCAAGCTCATCAACAGAGCCTTGCAGCCCAGCAGCAAGCTCATCAACAGAGCCTTGCAGCCCAGCAGCAGACAAATGCAACTTTGCAACAGAGTCTGGAGGCTCAGCAACAAGCCCAGCAGCAATCTGAGGCCCGCTTCATAGACCTGTTACAGAAGCAAGAGCAGAGACTACAACAACAGATGGAAGCAGTAATGCAGCAACGTCCGCAGACCAGTGAGGAAAGCCGTCCCACTAATACCGCATCCTTTGGGGTGAGTCGTTTATTGACAAAAATGACTGGAGAGGATGATCCAGAGGTATTTTTGACCACATTTGAAAGGACCGCTGAAAGAGAAAAGTGGCCTGAGGAGCAGTGGGCTGGACTGGTGGCTCCTCTGTTAACTGGTGAATCGCAGAAAGCTTACTATGACCTAGAGCCTAACCAAGCAAAAGACTATGCGATGCTAAAAACTGAAATATTGGCAAGGCTGGGTGTCACCCAGGCTGTCCGGGCTCAGCGTGTGCATAACTGGACTTTCCAGCTTGGAAAACCCCCCAGGTCTCAAATGTATGATCTCATTCACCTGAGCAGAAAGTGGCTACAGCCAGAGACTTTGTCCGCACCAAAGATTGTGGAACGTGTTGTAATGGATCGGTTTTTGAGAGCTCTTCCTACTGCCATCCAAAAGTGGGTAAGCCATGGAGACCCAGAGACGGCCGATGGTCTTGTGGATCGTGTGGAGAAATACTTGGCTACAGAGAACCTGACGGCCTCTTCCAGAGACACTCGGACTTTCCACCCTAAGACCAGACCATCCCCAGGGGCGGATAAGAGGGTATTACAGAGATTCTATTGGCCGGGGGTGATGAAGGACATAGAAAATTATTGTTCCTCCTGCCCTGTGTGTCAGAGGTCGGCCCCGATGCCACATTTCCGTAGCCCGCTGGTCCCTCTACCCATCATTGAGGTCCCGTTTGAGAGGATCGCCATGGATTTGGTAGGTCCTATAATCAAGTCTGCTAGGGGGCACCAGTACATATTAGTTATAATGGACTATGCCACCCGTTATCCAGAAGCGATCCCTCTCCGAAATACCTCGGCCAAAACCATAGCCAAAGAGCTATCTCTTGTGTTTAGCCGGGTGGGTATTTGTAAAGAACTGCTTACGGACCAAGGTACACCCTTTATGTCCCGGGTTATGAAGGAGCTGTGTAAATTGTTCAAAGTGACGCAATTACGTACATCTGTGTATCACCCCCAAACCGATGGGCTGGTTGAAAGGTTCAACAAAACCCTAAAACAAATGTTGAAGAAAGTGGTGGATAGAGATGGAAAGGATTGGGACTGTCTACTTCCTTATCTGATGTTTGCTATTAGGGAGGTGCCCCAATCCTCTACGGGATTCTCCCCCTTTGAGTTACTGTATGGGAGACACCCAAGAGGGCTGTTGGATATTGCCAAGGAAACTTGGGAAAGTGAGAGTTCTCCCCACAGGAGTGTGATTGAGCATGTCGCCCTGATGCAAGACCGAATTGCACAGGTAATGCCCATCGTGAAGGAACATTTGGCCCAAGCGCAGTTAGCACAGCAGAGAGTGTACAACCGTGGAGCCAAGACCCGTACCTTTTCCCCGGGGGATAGGATACTGGTACTTGTCCCTACGGTTGAAAGTAAATTCCTTGCCAAATGGCAAGGCCCCTACGAGATAATGGAAAAAGTGAGCGAAGTGAATTACAAGGTCAGACAACCAGGAAGGCGAAAGCCCGAACAGATCTATCACGTTAATCTGTTGAAAGCCTGGAGGGATAGAGAGTCCCTAGTCACAGACACTTGGTCACCAGCTCAAACTGGTTGCGTGATTCCGGAGGTTGGAATAGCAGCCACCTTGTCACAACCCCAACAACAGGAGGTTAAGGAGTTTGTGCTTCGCAACAAGGAGGTATTCTCTGAGCTGCCGGGACAAACATCTGGGGTAGAGCATGACATCATTACCCCGCCCGGTGAAAGGGTGAAGTTAAAACCCTATCGGATCCCAGAGGCCCGACGGGAGGCAATACGGGAGGAAGTACAGAAAATGCTGAACTTAGGGGTGATAGAGGAGTCCCAAAGTGATTGGTCTAGTCCCATTGTGTTGGTGCCTAAACCGGATGGGAGCTGGCGATTTTGTAACGATTTTCGACAGTTGAACAAAGTTACAAAATTTGACACCTACCCCATGCCACGTATAGATGAGTTGATCGACCGGCTGGGAACAGCCCGATACATGACGACTCTTGACCTCACAAAAGGGTATTGGCAAATCCCCCTGGCCAAGTCGGCCAAAGAGAAAACCGCATTTGTAACCCCAGACGGGGCGTTCCAATATAAAAGAATGCCGTTCGGGTTACAGAATGCGCCGGCCACATTCCAGCGGAAAATGGACCAGATGCTGAGGCCCCATCGGAAGTATGCTGCGGCTTACCTGGATGACATAATTGTCCATAGCACAGATTGGGCCTCACATCTGCCAAAAGTGCAAGCAGTCCTGGACTCTGTTCGGGAAGCGGGGTTTACGGCTAACCCCAAGAAGTGTACCATTGGGCAGGAGGAGGCCAAATATCTTGGGTACACCATTGGGAGGGGAGTAATAAAACCCCAACTCAACAAAGTCGAGGCCATCCAGAGTTGGCCACGTCCCAACAGCAAGAAGCAGGTACGAGCCTTTCTGGGAATCGCTGGGTATTATCGGCGATTCATTCCCCACTTTGCTTCTAAGGCTGTGCCCCTAACCAACCTGACGAAGGGGAAAGGGTCGGTCATGATTAAATGGACCCCCGAGGCTGAGGCAGCATTCCAATTCTTGAAACAAGCCTTATGTAGCCAGCCAGTGTTGTACTCACCCGACTTCTCTAAAGACTTTGTCGTACAAAGTGATGCGTCAGATGTGGGGTTAGGAGCAGTATTGTCCCAGGTCTGGAACGGGGAAGAGCACCCAGTCATTTACCTCAGCAGGAAGTTGAAGTCCCATGAGGTAAATTACGCCACCGTTGAAAAGGAGTGTTTAGCGGTGAAGTGGGCTCTAGATTCCCTTCGGTACTACCTGCTAGGTAGGCACTTTGACATGGTTACGGATCACGCTCCGTTAAAGTGGATGGCTCAAAACAAGGAAACAAATAGAAGAGTGAATAGGTGGTGTCATGGATATGCAGTAGTGTTTGTCTGCCATCTTACCTTCCTCCTCATGTGTTCATCTAGAGACCAGACCTCCTTCACCTGGCTTCCTTTATAATCTCCTCCCAGCCTGACTCCACCCCAGGCCCTATCACTGAACACTATATTAACCTGTGCACTGCAAGCCTGCTTTGCTGATCAACGTGTTTGTTAGGCATTGTGTGTTTGGGTTCCTGCCTGCCGTGTGCTACGTCTGTCTCTCTGTTACGTTATTGGCTTGTCCCCGACCATCCCTGTCTGCTCGTGACCCTTGACCTTCGGCTCGTTCTTCGTTATCCTTGTCTGCTTGTGGCCCCTGACCTTCGGCTTGTTATTCGGTTCTCTCTATCGTGTGCTGCTGCTTCCCCTTATCCTACGGGGCGTGAGCTAGGAAACTCCAGGGGCCGCGACCTGGTCCCAGCCTGCAGCGTAACATCCTCACCACTAGAGGCCCTGGAGAAGACCAGCTGGGTCTTAGACTCCGCGCCCTGGGGAATCTTGGCTCTCGCTTCCGTTGGGATCCCGGTTGTGCTCCTCTGGTCCCGCTTTCCACAACCACCCAGTTTCCTATCCACAGAAGCCAGCCATAGGGTTCACTACCTCGCGGTGCACTCCTGTCCCCCTACGGTGTGCATCTGTCACCTGGCCACAGGTGACCCTGACAGGTGGTTCCTGGCCCTCCAGGAATTCAACTTCACAGTAAAGCATCGCCCTGGCGTTCAAATGGGGAATGTGGATGCTTTGTCTCGAGTACATGAATGCCTGATTGCTGGTGTTCCAACCCCGAGGTTAAAACAAGAGGGGGGGGTATGTGACAGCAGGAAGGTAAAGTCACCTGGTTGCATCCAGGGGGGTAGATATATTTCGCCCAGATTCAGGCTTTACGCCGACTTATACAACTAGGTGGAGAGTTGTATAAGGCTAGTGGGCTCATGGATGACTCATACCTCTAGGGAGAGTGTGGGGCGTCGTACAGACAGGGAGTTGATGAGACCAGCTGAAGCTTGTCAGCTCATTTAGGCCTCTATAAGAACTCCCAGCTTCATTAGATGTTAGCTCATGCCTGGAACCAGACCTGTGTGGACTGTCTAGGGAGAGTGAACCCCTGTGCGGTGAGACCAAGCCTGTGTGGCTATTTGCTTGGACATTTAAAACCAGGGACTTAGGGACTAGGACAGCACTAGGCTGATCCCAGTTGTTAGTTAGGAAACCTGTATGTTTAGTCAGAGGTCAAGTTGACCAGGATTTATTTTGTTTATGTTTCTTTTGCTTTGCTGTGTTTTGTCACTGTAAATAGAAAATAAACCGCACCTTTTTGATTTTGAAAACCACAACCTCCGTTTGCTGGGCCTGTTTTTGTGTGGGGAGCCCATCTCGGGGGTCACACACACCCGCTGCCGAGCTAACCCCCTCACACCCCCCAAATCAGTTCCCCTCTGTACCCCCCCCCCCCACACACATTAGTTCCCCTCTGTATCCCCCCAAATCAGTTCCTCTCTGTACCCCCCCCCACACATTAGTTCCCCTCTGTATCCCCCCAAATCAGTTCCTCTCTGTACCCCCCCACACACACTAGTTCCTCTCTGTACCCCCTCAAATCAGTACCCCTCTGTACCCCCCCACACACACACATTAGTTCCCCTCTGTATCCCCCCATATCAGTTCCCCTCTGTACCCCCCCCCACACACTTTAGTTCCCCTCTGTATCCCCCCAAATCAGTTCCTCTCTGTACCCCCCCCACACATTAGTTCCCCTCTGTATCCCCCCAAATCAGTTCCTCTCTGTACCCCCCCACACACACTAGTTCCTCTCTGTACCCCCTCAAATCAGTACCCCTCTGTACCCCCCCCCAGACACACATTAGTTCCCCTCTGTATCCCCTCCCCCCAAATCAGTTCCTCTCTGTACCCCCCCCACACACACACATTAGTTCCCCTCTGTACCCCCCCAAATCAGTTCCTCTCTGTACCCCCCCACACACATTAGTTCCCCTCTGTACCCCCCCAATCAGTTCCTCTCTGTACCCCCCCCCCCACACACATTAGTTCCCCTCTGTACCCTCGCACACTTGTTTCCCTCCATACACAAGAAAATGCACTTGACAACGGCGGTGGTGGCCTCACCTCGTGGAAAGCGGCGCTGCTGCCTGTCCTCCCACCACAGATCCCCGACAGTCCAGGAAGAGGGAGGGGAATCCGTGGCAAGCCTGGACCTAACATGCAGGGCTTCCATCTTGGGCCGCTTCCATGTATCATGCAGTACTCCGGCTGGCTGCTCTGTGTCCCGGCTCTCTCTCTCTCCCCTCCTCTTCTCACTGCCCCTGCTTAGGCGGCATTGCAGGCTGGGGACAGAGCTCTAAAAAAAAAACGGGGTATGGAGAGGTGGAAATTGGAATTGTTTATGCACAGAGTCCGGGCCGGGGATGTCTTCACGGGTTTTTTTTACAGCCCCCTAGCCTGGCGCCTATGCTGTCTCTTGTGGATGGTGTGGTGACACCAGCCCCGTAGGTATTTTACAAATTAGAATCTCCAGCGAGTGGCTGGGGATACGGATTTTGCCACCCCTCCTACGCTGGCGCCCTAGGCAGCCGTCTGACCTGCTTATTGCTAGCGCGGGCCCTGAGAATATACATACTAGGGGGAGTACAACTGGGGGGATCCATAGTGGAGAAGGATCTGGGTGTTTTGGTAGATGACAAGCTCAATAATGCAATGCCAAGCTGCAGTTTCCAAAGTTAGCAAAATACTTTCTTGTATTAGGAGAGGTATGGACTCCAGAGAGAGAGATATCATGCGTACGTGTCCCTCTGCAGCAGGGACTGGAGCACTTGTCAGGATAGAAGGAAAAATTTCTGGGCAAAATACCATCAAATTCTTGAGGAAAATCTAAAGCCCTCTGCTGGCAGAAAGCTGTCAATGGGCCAAACACCACCCCCCCCTCACCTGTTCGGTTCGCACCAGACCTAATGTTCGTGTGAACTTTAGAACCCTATTAAATACAATGGACTTGAACGTTCGAAATCAAAAGTGCTAATTATCAAGGCTAATATGCAAGTTATTGTCCTAAAAAGGGTTTGGGGACCCGGGTCCTGCCCCAGGGGACATGTATCAATGCAAAAAAAAAAGTTTTAAAAACTGCAGTTTTTGCGGGAGCAGTGATTTTAATAATGCTTAAAGTGAAACAATAAAAGTGAAATATTCCTTTAAATTTCGTACCTGGGGGGTGTGTATGATATGCATGTAAAGTAGCGCTTGTTTCCCGTGCTTAGAACTGTCCCTGCACAAAGTGTCATTTCTGAAGGAAAAAAAGTCATTTAAAACTACTCGCGGCTATTAATGAATTGTCGGCTCCCGGCAATACAGAGAAAAGTCATTGATAAAAAAAAAAATGCGTGGGGTTCCCCCCAAATATCCATACAAGGCCCTTCAGGTCTGGTATGGATTTTAAGGGGAACTCGACGCCAAATTAAAAAAAAAAATGGCGTGGAGTTCCCCCCAAAAATCCATACCAGACCCTTTATCCGAGCACGCAACCTGGCAGGCCGCAGGAAAAGAGGGGGGGACGAGAGAGCGTCCCCCCCTCCTGAATCGTACCAGGCCACATGCCCTTAACATGGGGAGGATGCTTTGGGGGTCTGTGACCCCTCAAAGCACCATGTAGGACGCTGCAATTGTACATTTCCGGTCGAATGTTCCGCCTACAAGCTATAGAAGAATTCTAATGTTGTATGACACTAGTAATAATTATATTTCTAAATGATTATTACTAGTCAACCAACATTCAAATTCTTCTATAGCCTATGGGCCGAGCATTTGACCGGAAATGTACGATTGCGGCGTCGTACAGTTTAGCTGCACCGTCTAATCTTCTTAGAACTTACGTTTGTATGTTTTTTGCTGTTTCGTCGAATCTTCGTCGTTCATGTCGAATGGTCTACCCCAACACTGTCTCTATAATGTCGAATCTTTCCTCTCTATGTAGAATAATCTCGGACAAATAGAGTTAAGGTTAGGCACATTCGACCACAGGTTCCATAGACACAAATTGCTATTGTCAGCGTCATGTCGATTCTCCTATCTATATCCAACTGTTGTAGCAACGAAAACGAAAATAAAGCATTTTTTTTATGCCGGATCTTTCGGATTCTGCGTGTTTGCTTTCGTTTATTAAAACGAAAATACCCGAAATTCGGACAAAAATGCATTCGGACGAGAACAAATGCACATGTCTACTGAGAAAGTGCTTCTACCTTGGATCGAGCAGTGCTGGTGGTGGGATAACAAATTGCCTGCCACTGGTGATAATCGGCAGAAAAAAATCTTTGCCAGTATTTTTCTATCAACATTAAGAAGACTAATGGGGCGCCAATTCCCAATCATCGAAGGATCTTTACCCTTTGACAGAAGGATCACTGCAGACTGCCTCATGGAGGGAGGGAGAGAACCCTCATACAAACAGCCATTAAAAACCTCCGCAAGGTAGGGAGCCAGGATCGTCTTAAAACATTTATAAAATTCGTCTGTCAAACCATCTGGCTCTGGCGTTTTCTTGATGGCTAGTTTATCAATAGCCTGGATTACCTCATCTACAGTGATTTCATCTGTCAAATTCAAAGGAACATTACTCTCCAGACCTGGTGTAGAGTCCAAAAAAGCCAATATCCTTGTCTGATCAAGGTTCCTTCCTCCCAGGAGATCGGCATAGTATGACCTGACAACCTCCAGAATCCCAGACCTAGACTTCGTCAGAGAGCCCGTACGGACCTTCAGGCCATTGACCGTCTTAACTGCTACACTCTGTTTACAGTTCTGGTAAGGGTCAGGCGAATGGTATTTCCTGTAATCCCTCTCTTGAACCAAAGAGGCGTGCCGGTCATATTGATGTTTCCTAAGGAGGAGCCTCACCTCAGAGATCGCCCCAGAATCTCCTCCATTTGAAACAAGGCAGTCAAGTTTCCTCCGCAAACGCTGGTAGGTGACAGACTTATCTTGCTGCTTCTTTCTTCCTATGACCTTGAAAAGCCCAACAGTCCGCTGTTTTACAAGCTCCCACCATTATGACTTGCTGTTGCAAATGTCTAGGATAGTTACCCGTGCTTGAAAAAAATCCTAAAAAAGATTTTGTCTTACTCTCTCGTCTTCCAGGAGGGCCAATTTCAATCTCCAGCTACCCCTCCCCCTTGGTGGCATATCTGAGGCATTCAGAGTCACAGATAGAATACAGTGATGGGAAAACTCCACTGCCCGACACACAGGTGCCGAAAAAGCAGAGTCTCCCTTTAAAAAAAAAAAACTATCTATCCTACTCTGACTACTACCTCGCTGAAAAGTGGACCCCGTGCTGTCTGGGCAGCGCTTAATGTGCGCATCTACCAGACCTGCTTCCCTAACTATCGCATTGAGAAAAAGGGTGTCATAGCCCAGCTTATCTCTGAAACCTCTCCTGTCCTTAGACCTAGTAATGATGTGGAAATCACCTCCAAAGATAACCTGCTGGGCCGTAAAAAGAAAAGGCTTAATCTTTGTAAAGAGGCATTTCCTGTCCCATTTCGTCTGGGGACCATAGATGTTAATCAGGCGCAGATCCTGCCCCTTCACAGAGACGTCCAAGACCATGCATCTCCCTATCTCTACCTCAATTACCCGCCGGCACGTTACCATACCAGAAAATGGACCGCAACCCCGCTGTAAGGCTCGGCCGCAAGAGACCAAAATGAGGGACCACGTCTCCACTCCTTCTGACAGCTGTATATCGGCCAGACTACTCAGATGGGTCTCTTGCAAAAACAAAATGTCAGCATCAAACTCACTGAGCAAAAATAAGGCCATATGACGAGCACTTACTGATCTTCAGCTGGCAACATTAATAGTTGCCACTTTTAACGGAGTGGGAACTGCCATTAGCAGTGTCGGCCCAAGACATTGTGCTGCCTGGTACCAAAAATGAAATGCTGCCCCCCCCCCCCCAAAAAAAATCACGCCCACCAAAATGCCCCCACATCCATTATTTTATATTATGATAACTAAAGTGGACCTGTCATGGCTCTATACATGTATATAAGAGTGTAAAGAGGACCTGTTATGGCTCTATACATGTATACAAGAGTATAAAGTGGACCTGTCATGGCTCTATACATGTATATAAGAGTATAAAGAGGACCTGTTATGGCTCTATACATGTATAGGAGTGTAAAGAGGACCAGTCATGGCATTATACGTGTATATAGAAGTATAATAAGGACCTTACATGGCTCTATACATGTATGTAGGAGTATAAAGAGGACCTGTCATGGCTCTATACATGTATGTAGGAGTATAAAGAGGACCTGTCATGGCTCTATACATGTATGTAGGAGTATAAAGAGGACCTGTCATGGCTCTATACAGGTATATAGAAGTATAAAGAGGACCTGTCATGGCTCTATACATGTATATAGGAGTATAAAGAGGACCTGTCATGGCTCTATACATGTATGTAGGAGTATAAAGAGGACCTGTCATGGCTCTATACAGGTATATAGAAGTATAAAGAGGACCTGTCATGGCTCTATACATGTATATTGGAGTATAAAAGGACCTGTGCTTGGCCGGCAGCCGCGATGCCACCCACGATCGCTCCACAGAGAGCCAGAACGGGGATCTGTCAATGTAAACAGACAGATCCCCATTCTGACAGGGGAGGAGAGACAGATCTGCTGTTCCTAGTGATTAGGAACAGAGATCTCTCTCCTCCTCCAGTCAGTCCCATCCCCCCCAGTTAGAAACACCTCCCCATTTAACCCCTTTCCAGACAGTGACATTTACACAGTAATCAGTGCAGTTTTATAGCACAGATCGCTGTATAGATGTCAATGATCCCAAATATGTGTCAAAAGTGTCCGAACCTGTCCACCGCAATGTCGTAGATCACTGCCATTACTAGTAAAAAAGTTAATAATAAAAATGCTTGAAGTGCAGCGGGGAGTGGAGCGGGCAATTTGCCTCACAGTGCAGGGGGCAGTGCCGGGACAAAGTCAACTAGAACCCAGGGCGAACATGCCAAGCTGCGCCCCCCCATGACCAATTATCTTACACACACACACACACACAAATAAATTATATATATATATATATATATATATATATATACACACATATATAGTGCAGAGGTCAGAATTGGATAGATTACAAAGTACAAGGATCAGGAGCAGTGTGTACAGTGTTCAGAGGTAGAGTATGTACAGTAATATACAATGTGCAGAAGTCAAGAGCAGTAAACTGCAGAGTACAGAGACCAGGAGTATATACACTCTAGTGTATAACAGTACCCCTATAAATTATATCAAATTTAGTGTATGTGTCATTATCAAATCTGACCAAGTGAAATATATAGCACATGAATATGGAACCAAAATACCAGTGCTGCAAACAAAATTATGAAGGGGCGAATCCCAAAACATATAATGCGAACAACTCATAAATATTCAATTACATATCACATGTGGGACCAAAATCCCTGTGCTGCAAAAACATTTTGTGAGGGAACTGTAAATAAAAAATTTAAAATACTATAACATATAATGTGAATAACTCCCAAATATTCAAATAACTCTAGTCAAATTCTTATGGTTCATTTGTACACAATTTGGTTTTGGAGTTACTACCAAACTCCCAGTGCTGCAAATCAAACACACAGTGCAAAGTAATATTAAAGTGCACTATAAAAAAACAGTCCACTAGAGCAATGGTCTCCAAACTGCGGCCCTGGGGCCGGATGTGGCCCTTTGCTTGCCTTTATCTGGCCCTTGAGGCATTATTCCTGCCAATGACACCAATGATGGGGCATAATTCCTTCTACTGACAAAAAAAAGGGGCACTATTCCTCCCAACGACACCAGATCGCACATTGTTAACTCCCACTGGGCACAGTTCGGCCCCCCTGAAGTCTGAAAGACAGTAAACTGGCCCTTTAGAGAGTTTGGAGACCCCTGCACTAGAGAGCAAGTGCTCTTGTGCACATTGCTGGATCGAGATGGGGCTCAAGCAAGTGGCTGACAGATTCCTCCATCCACACAAGTTGGATGGATGTGGGAATTGTATTCTGACAGCAGGGACTCTCCCCTATCAAAATACACTGATCAGCACTGCTTCCGTTTGGCTGCAAACAGCTAATTGAACGAGGATTTCCAGCAGAAGTGGATATAACAAATCGGTTTCTGTCTAACAGAGAGGGTTACACATCGATCAAAAATTCAGACCCTGCTGAACCCAATGAATTCTTTGCTGTGTACTCAGTTTTACCTTGTACTTTGCTTCAGCGGGCTCTCTGCAGTTCTGTTACTGGTCCCCTGCAGCTCCTGTGTCAGTTAGGAGTGACAGTGGTCACACTCCAGCCTCCAATTTAGACCATACAGGGTTAATCTTCCTCTATATGTGATAGGGAGGAGGAGGAGAGCACTGGAGCTGGCTGAAGCATAGAATCAAGTAAAAAAAGGCTATACAGTGTCCCCCTTCTCCCCCCTCCCCCACACTGCAAGAGTGGACTTTCTTGAAGTTGGGCTGGGATAAGAAATCACATCCTTTGCTGTGTAATGTTATATTCTTGAACAGGTTAGGGATTAGTGTGACATTTCAGGTGCTACATATATGTAATCCACATACACATTATATCTTATTAAAAAATCATTCTTTTTAGAAGATATAATGTGTATGTGAATTACATATAATGTAGCACCTGAAATGTCACACTAATTCCTAACCTGTTTAAGAATTTTACTTTCAATAAACCTGCAGTGAAAAGTGCAGGACACGTTTATAATCACAGTATATGGAATGCAGAGCAGTCGGGACTCACAGTAGAAGAGGATCCAGCCTGTCATCCGTGATTTACACATCTTCACTCTGCTCTGGAGGAGGAGCGCTTTGCTGTGTGCTGGGCGGGAACCAAAGATCGATGCTGCAGTGTAAGGTTCTCTCCCTGCTCCGCCCACATGCACTTTCGCTGGGACTGTACCACCTCCGATCCAGGGGGGGGGGGAGACTCATAGGAACTCAAGAAGGGAGCCTAGAAAGGGGTGCATCTGCTGCCGCAGAGCAGTGAGCAGGAGCGCATAATCCTTAAATTAGGCAGGCAACAGGGGCATACAAGTTTTACAGCTACATTTTGTGGATAGATTTTTCTGCTCACAGCTTTGCCGCCCCCCTAAAAGTGCCGCCTGGTACAATGGTACCATCTGGTCCCATGGTAGGGCCGGCCCTGGCCATTAGGGTAATTGAGGCAGCCAATTCTTAGCCTGACTACTCCCTCTACCTGGAGAACCAGCGCGCTTCATTGCACCCAGGCACTCATCATCCATAGAGGATGTCGTACTCAACGAGTCCCATTCATCATCATCATCATCATCGTCATCATCTGACAGGACCTCAAACTTATTTGTCAAAGGCAAAACCTTAGGATTTAAGGTAACTGTACCTCTTGTTTTTTCTTTCTTTTGCCCCTCCCCCTTTTATCCTCCAACCACTCCATGTCATCCTTGGACAAACTAGAATCAGCAGCCTCCCCACACCTATCCTCCCCTTCACCGCCCTCCACCTACAGGGGGGAAAAGGGAGGAGGGAAAAGGGAGGAGGGGAAAAGGGAGGGGGGAAAAAGGGAGGGGTGGGAAAAGGGAGGAGGTAAGAGGTAAGAGGGAGGAGGTAAGAGGGGGGGAGGGAGGAGGGGAAAAGGGAGGGGGAAAGGGAGGGGGAAAAGGGAGGAGGGAAAAGGGAGGAGGGAAAAGGGAGGGGGAAAAGGGAGGAGGGAAAAGGGAGGGGGAAAAGGGAGGAGGGAAAAGGGAGGAGGGAAAAGGGAGGAGGGAAAAGGGAGGAGGGAAAAGGGAGGAGGGAAAAGGGAGGGGGAAAAGGGAGGAGGGAAAAGGGAGGAGGGAAAAGGGAGGAGGGAAAAGGGAGGGGGGAAAAGGGAGGGGGGAAAAGGGAGGGGGGAAAAGGGAGGGGGAAAAGGGAGGAGGGAAAAGGGAGGAGAAGGGAGAAGGGAGAAAGAAGGTGGGAGATGGGAGGAAGGGAGAAGCGAAAAGGGAGGGGCGAAAAGGGAGCGGCGAAAAGGGAGGGGAGAAGAAGGGGGCAAAAGGGGAGGAGGGAGAAGGGAGAAAGGAGAAGGAAGGGGGGACAGGGAGGGTGAGAAGGAAGGGGGGACAGGGAGGGGGCGAGGGAGAAGGGAGGGAGGAGAAGGGAGGGAGGAGAAGGGAGGCAGGAGAAGGGAGGAAGGAGAAGGGAGGAGGGAGAAGGGAGGAGGGAGAAGGGAGGGGGGAGAAGGGAGGGAAAAGGGAGGAGGGAGGGAGGAAGGGAGGAGGGAAAATGGAGGAGGAGGGAAAAGGGAGGGAGGAGGGAAAAGGGAAAAGGGAGGGAGGAGAAGAGAGAAGGGAGGAAGGAGGAGGAAGAAGGGAGGAGAAGGGACGGTCTTTCAAAGTGTGAGAGCGCTGAAGGCTGAAAATTGGCCTGGGCAGGAAGGTGGTGGAAGTGCCCGGTATTGAAGGGGTTAAAAAGACATCAAAGTCTTTACTAAGCAACTACAGACCGGTTAGCTTAACTTCTATAGTCGGGAAGATAATGGAAAGTTTAATAAAACAAACGCATTAAAATAATTTTTGCAAGAGACCAAAATGAGGGACCACGTCTCCACTCCTTCTTTGACAGATGTATATCGGCCAGACTACTCAGATGGGTCTCTTGCAAAAACAAAATGTCAGCATCAAACTCACTGAGCAAAAATAAGGCCATATGACGAGCACTTACTGATCTTCAGCTGGCAACATTAATGGTTGCCACTTTTAACGGAGTTGGAACTGCCATTAGGGTAATTGAGGCAGCCAATTCTTAGCCCGACTACTCCCTCTACCTGGAGAACCAGCGCCCTTCATTGCACCCTGGCACTCATCATCCATAGAGAATGTCGTACTCAACGAGTCCCATTCATCATCATCATCATCATCATCATCTTCATCGTCATCATCTGACAGGACTTCAAACTTATTTGGCAAAAGGCAAAACCTTAGGATTTAAGGTAACTGTACCTCTTGTTTTTTCTTTCTTTTGCCCCTCCCCCTTTTATCCTGCAACCACTCCATGTCATCCTTGGACAAACTGGAATCAGCAGCCTCCCCACACCTATCCTCCCCTTCACCGCCCTCCACCCAAAGGGGGGAGAAGGGAGGGGGGAAAAGGGAGGGGGGAAAAGGGAGGAGGAAAAGGGAGGGGGAAAAGGGAGGGGGAAAAGGGAGGAGGGAGGGAGGGCAGAGAAGGGAGGGGGGAAAAGGGAGGAGGGGAAAAAGGGAGGAGGGAAAAAAGGGAGGAGGGGAAAAAGGGAGGAGGGAGGAGGGAGAAAGAAGGTGGGAGATGCGAGGAGGGAGGGAGGGGGGAGAAGGGAGGAGGGGAGAAGCGAAGAAGGGGGCAAAAGGGGAGGAGGGAGAAAAGAGGGGAGGAGGGAGAAGGGAGGAGGGAGAAGGGAGGGTGGAGAAGGGAGGGTGGAGAAGGAAGGGGGGAAAGAGGGGGGAAGGGATAAGGGAGGGAGGAGAAGGGAGGAAGGAGAAGGGAGGAAGGAGAAGGGAGAAGGGAGGGGGGAGAAGGGAGGGAGGAGAAGGGAGAAGTAGGGAGGGGGAGAATGGAGGGGGGAAAAGGGAGGAGGGAGAAGGAAGATGGGAGGGAGGAAGGGAGGAGGGAAAAGGGAGGGAGGAAGGGAGGAGGGAAAAGGGAGGGAGGAGAAGAGAGAAGGGAGGAAGGAGGAGGGAGAAAGGAGGAGAAGGGACGGTCTTTCAAAGTGTGAGAGCGCTGAAGGCTGAAAATAGGCCTGGGCAGGAAGGTGGTGGAAGTGCCCGGTATTGAAGGGGTTAAAAAGACATCAAAGTCTTTACTAAGCAACTACAGACCGGTTATCTTAACTTCTATAGTCGGGAAGATAATGGAAAGTTGAATAAAACAAACGCATTAAAATAATTTTTGCAAGAAACCAAAATGAGGGACCATGTCTCCACTCCTTCTTTGCCAGATCTGCATCGGTATCGGCCAGACTACTCAGATGGGTCTCTTGCAAAAACAAAATGTCAGCATCAAACTCGCTGAGCAAAAATGGGACGGGACCAACTAGGAGAGATGACAGAGCGTGTGGTTTCTACTTTTTAGTCACACCCTGCCGGCCACGCGCAACGGGTTCCCCACTGTGCAGCGGGCGCACGTCTTCTGGTGGCTCTCCTGGGTGAAGCCGTATATGTACGGGATTTCACCCAGGAGAGCAATTCTGGCGCAGTCTATCTGCGTGAGCCGTCGGGAACTGGTTAAGAGCATTGGGCGGAAGTGACATTTGACGTCGCTTCCACCCTCCAATGCTATGGAGCCGAGCGGAGGCCATCTTCCCCTCACTCGGCATCCAGGCAGCGAGGGGAGAGGACCCGATTGTCTCCGCCTCTCCCAACGGCTCCGGTAAGCAGCAGAGACGTCAAGAGCATGGCGGGAGGTGGGTGGGCACCTCTTCTGCCACCGATAAACGCGATCTTGCGGCGAAACTGCCGCAGAGACCACTTTTATCTTAAAGAGAAAAGCACGCCGTTTTTGAAACTACCAGATTTATGTCAGCTAGCTGCTGCCATAACAACGGTATTTAGCATCAAAGTACCAATGTACAGGTACAGCGATTTGCATGAAGTGGTTAAGCAATAGCGGTGTGCTGTCCAAAACTCCAACTTGCCAAAATCTCCAACCACGTCACTTCCGGTGACTCTCAGCAATAATAGGAGATTTCGATGAGTTGGCTGTTTTCACAGAACATCGACAGGGTATACACTCCGGTAAACGACAGGTTGGCTATTTTGACAGGTAAGGAGGAAAAAAAATTGACGCCGCCTTGGAGGCGGCCATGTTGTTGGTTACTAGCGAGCAGACTAATAATGTACACTTATTATATCGTGTACCGAAGTGTATATATTGTCGGTGTTCTGTGAAAACAGCCAACTCGTCCAAACCTCCAATTACTGATGCTGGAGAGTCACCGGAAGTGATGTGGTTGGAGATTTTGGCAAGTTGGAGATTTCGGGAGAACACCGGCATGGATTCATTATAGACACAAATCTGATTTATTTTTATGAGGAAGTAGAATCTTGGACAAAAGGAGTGGCTGTGGATATAGAACAAGCAACAAATGAAATTGCGGCGCAAATGCTAATGCACCATCCCCGGGCAACCAGGTGTGATGTCACTTCCTGCCTTGTGTCCCACAGTGGCTCTCCTCACTTCCTGGGTCATTGGACTTGGTTTCTTCACGGACAAAATGCGGCTTTGCTGTCACAAGCGGCTCTTCCGGTGGACGGCTTCCATCCAATGTGGAATGGCTGCAGACAAGCTTTTTGACTTGATATTTCTGTAAATTTGCATTTGGGTTTTTAATCATAATAAAGCCATTGATGCCGGCGCCCCCTTGTGTTCTTTTTTTGCTGTGGATATTTTATACTTGGATTTTTTCCAAAGCGTTGGACACAGTTCCCCCACACTTGGCTAATGTGTAAGGCTACCCATATATTGTACAATTTTCCTTTAGATTTACCAAAACCATATATGAGGTCACACCTAAACACTTTCAATTTGTATGCAATCAGACATGGCCATGCACTGCATAGTTAAAGGTAAATCTAAAGGCAATTGAACAAGAAAATTGTATAAGGTATGGCCTAGCTTAAGTTAAAATTTACAGGATGGAAAGATCCGTTTGTAAAGGATAGAAAACAGGCAAAAGACAGAATGCAGAGAGTCATGGTTAATGATTCTTACTCGGAATGGTCTAAGGCAGGGATATGCAATTAGCGGACCTCCAGCTGTTGCAAAACTACAAGTTCCATCATGCCTCTGCCTCTCAGTGTCATGCTTGTGGCTGCCTGAGTCTTGCAATGCCTCATGGGACTTGTAGTTGTGCAACAGCTGGAGGTCCGATATGGTCTAAGGTTATCAGTGGGGTACCCCAAGGTTCAGTGTTATTAGAGGTGTACCCCAAGGATCAGTGTTATTAGAGGTGTTCCAAGGTTCAGTGTTATTAGTGATGCACCCCAAGGTTGAGTTTTATTAAAGGTGTACTCCAAGGTTCAGTGTTATTAGTGGTGTACCCCAAGGTTCAGTGTTATTGGTGGTGTAC
The DNA here is from genome assembly GCA_029206835.1 of Rana muscosa. Classification (NCBI taxonomy): domain Eukaryota; kingdom Metazoa; phylum Chordata; class Amphibia; order Anura; family Ranidae; genus Rana; species Rana muscosa. The sequence goes on along the minus strand of CM055116.1, from coordinate 1,278,250,360 downwards.
CCCAACATTCAGTGCTATTAGAGGTGTTCCAAGGTTTAGTGGCATTGGTGGTGTTCCTAGGTTGTTTTATTAAAGGTGTACCCCAAGGTTCAGTGTTATAAGTGATGTACCCCAAGGTTCAGAGTTGTTAGTGATGTACCCCAAAATTCTGTTGTTAGTGGCATACCCCAAGGTTCAGTGTTATTAGAGGTGTACCCCAGGGTTCAGTGTTATTCGAGGTGTTCCAAGGTTCAGTGTTATTAGTGATGCACCCCAAGGTTGAGTTTTATTAAAGGTGTACTCCAAGGTTCAGTGTTATTAGTGGTGTACCCCAAGGTTCAGTGTTATTGGTAGTGTACCCCAACGTTCAGTGCTATTAGAGGTGTTCCAAGGTTCAGTGTCATTGGTGGTGTACCCCCAAGGTTGAGTTTTATTAAAGGTGTACCCCAAGGTTCAGTGTTATAAGTGATGTACCCCAAGGTTCAGAGTTGTTAGTGATGTACCCCAAGGTTCAGAGTTGTTAGTGATGTACCCCAAGGTTCAGAGTTGTTAGTGATGTACCCCAAGGTTCAGTGTCATTGGTGGTGTTCAAAGGTTCAGTGTTATTAGAGGCGTTCCCCACGGTTCGCTGTCATTGGTGGTGTGTTCCAAGGTTCAGTGGCATTGGTGGTGTGTTCCAAGGTTCAGTGGCATTGGTGGTGTGTTCCAAGGTTCAGTGGCATTGGTGGTGTACCCCCAAGGTTCAGTGGCATTGGTGGTGTACCCCCAAGGTTCAGTGGCATTGGTGGTGTACCCCCCCAAGGTTCAGTGGCATTGGTGGTGTACCCCCCAAGGTTCAGTGGCATTGGTGGTGTACCCCCAAGGTTCAGTGGCATTGGTGGTGTACCCCCAAGGTTGAGTTTTATTAAAGGTGTACCCCAAGGTTCAGTGTTATAAGTGATGTACCCCAAGGTTCAGAGTTGTTAGTGATGTACCCCAAAATTCTGTGTTATTAGAGGTGTTCCAAGGTTCAGTGTTAGTAGTGGTGTACCCCAAGGTTCAGTGTTCGGACCTTTACCTTTCATCATACTTTTAAATTATATAGTTTTGGGATAAAAAGTACCATTTCAGTCTTTGACACCAAGCTCTGCAGTGGAAAAATGTCCTTACAGGATGTCTCCAACTTACAAGCCAACCTCATAAAAGAGTTGAAGCTGTTATGCCTGCAAAGGGTGGGCCAACTCAATATTGAACCCTACGGACCAAGACTGGGGTGTCATTAAGGTTCGTGCGTGTTAAGGGCAGGCGTCCCAATACTTTTGGTAATACAGTGTATGTATTGCATTATCTTAAAGTGGTTGTAAAGGCAGAAGGTGCATTCTATGCATTAGGATAAAGACCCTTCTGTGTGCAGCACCCCCCCTAACACTTACCTGAGCCCCATCTCTCTCTATGAGTGACTCAGCTGTCCAAGGCTCTCCCTCCTGATTGGCTGAGACACAGCAGTGGCACATTTTGCTCCCACTGCTGTCAATTAAAGTCAGCCAGCCAATCCCAGAGGGGGCAGGGCTGAATGGACACAGGGAGCTGTGACTCGGCTTGGGGGCTCACGTTTCAAGCTGCTTTCTCTGGGGGCACGCACCAGGAGGGAGGGGCCAGGAGAACCAAAGAGGGGCCCGAGAAAAGGAGGATCGGGGCTGCTCTGTGCAAAATAGGGTTTGGTTTGAAGAAAAGGTGGCAACCTTAACACTTTAGCGACACAGGACACTTTTTTTTTTACGTAGTATACGCTATAGGATTATAAAAGACCTGGGACAAGGAGAGTGGTAATGAAGTGCGCTGCGATGAACAGTGGGTGTGGCCAAACTGCTCTTGCTGACATTATGGCCAATCTCACCCCCGCCCCCCACAGTGATGCCAAACCTGCCCCCAGACAGCGGCCTGCAGCTCCCAAATGGCAACAGATTTTTGTGATTATCTCAGTTACTTGGCGAGCCACAGCCCAGTCTAAATAATGCGTCCGGGTTTCAGGCAGACTGAAACCCGGACACAAGATCCCGAACTGTCCGGGTGAATCCTGGACGGGTGACAACCCTACTGCAAAACCAACTGCTCAGAGCGGGCAAGTATAACATGTTTGTTATTTTCAATTGAAAATACAAAAAGGAGACTTTACAATCACTTTAAGTAATGACAAAATTGTCGCTGCATAGACAGGCTCCGAGCAGAACATAGAAAATCTCTCTGGTCCATAAGGGGTGAGCAGGTGTGAGAGCCGAAAGTGGATAAATCTCCTCCAAACACGCAGCTTGACCCGTCATTTTCCGAAAACCGGCTTTGTGCTCCCATTTTGTCATAAAGAGATTTGCTAAGATCGGGGGAAAATGTTGTCCCTCTTCGTAACACCTTGTTTTTCTACATAATGTTGACCACCATACCAGAAATGGTTCCTGAACTTTCCAAAATCTAGGGAAATCCTGCAAAATAAACTTCCTCTTTACTCTCTGTACTGCTCACCGCCCGCCCTCCTTCCCCCGGCAGATCTACTGCTGGAGGGGGGGGGGGGGGCGCTCTGCGCTGGATCACGCATCTGATACATGATCAGCGCTTCCGGGTGGGGTGGGGGGGGGACGCACCTGCCGCCCCAGCTGTGCTGTGATTAGTCACAGCACAAGCCGATCAGCGTGTCCCGGCCAATGATTGATCTCCGGGACCCGCTGATTGGCTCTGTCATTCAGGGAAAGGAGCTCTGTGTTGTAAACAACACAGAGCTCCGAACACTGACAGGCAATCTTGCTGCTTTATTTCCTGTGAAGCGGGGGGGGGGGGGGGATAGCAAGGTCGCTTAGTAAACACGCCACATAACACACACAGTAAACGTTAGGCACACATTTAACCCCTTGAGCACCCTAGATGTTAACCCTTCCCAGCCAGTGTTATCAGTACAGTGACAGTGTATATTATTAGCACTGATCACTGTATTGGCATCACTATTAGCGTCAGTTAGGCTAATTTCACACTGAAGCGCTGGAGGCATAGCGGCACTATTTTTAGCGCCGCTACATCGGTGTTTTTGCCACAATTTGCGGGCGCTAGCGGGGTGATTTTAACCCCTGCTAGCGGCCGAAAAAGGGTTAAAAACGCCTCTTTGCGATGTATTGGAGGCGATACCCCATTGATTTCAATGGTCAAAGGCGCTATAGAAGGGGTATTTTTACCACGCCTCAAAGACGTAGCTTGCAGAAGTTTTTTTACCCTCCGGCAAGCGCACCGGTCCAGTGTGAAAGCCCTCTGGGCTTTCACACTGGATACAAAGGAGCGGCTTTTTCAGGGCGCATTGCTTTTTAGTGCAATAGCGCCTGCAAAGTGCCTCAGTGTGAACGGGGTCTTAATGTACCTCCCAGAATAGGGTGTGCCAGATGTGCCTGGGCATTCCCTAATCACCCCGTGTGGTGCAGATTTCCCCACTGTTTGGACCCCTGATATTTCACCAAAGCTCCCTAACGGGACTCCTAAAAATATTGTAAAAAAAATAAAAATGCAATTGTAAAAAAAATAAAAACGACTGACACCAATTTCTGCCCTACTAACACTGTCCACTGCTCTACTGAAAATGTCAGTACAGTGGAACCTTGGATTACGAGAAATAATCCATTCCAGGAGAATGCTCGTAATCCAAAACACTTGCATATCAAAGCGAGTTTCCCCATAGAAGTCAATGGAAACGAAAACAGTTTGTTCCTAATTGACTTCTATGGCATGTAATACCGCATGTGGCCATAGGTGGGGGTGGGGGGGCACCGGAGAGCCTCGGAAATACTCAGGACAGCTCAGCTATACTCACAAACCCATCGGGAACGGAGTGTTTCCGAACGGCTCCGGCGCCCCCGCACCTCTGGCCAAATGCGGTACTGCACACCGCATTGGCTTGAATCCTGCTCGTTTAGCGAGACAACGCTCGCAAACCGAGTCAGGATTTAAAAAATAAAAAAGTACTTGTATTGCGAAACGCTCGTTAACAGCATTACTCGCAATCCAAGGTTTCAGTGTGAGTGTGTGTGTTTAATATATATATATATATATATATAGATATATAACGCGCATATTTGTTTTAACTTTGGGGTGCACACCCTAATGCCACAGGCTGCGCACACCTATGAGTGTCAGATTGTCTGCCGCATTATCACAGTCCCATGATAAATCGATGATCACTGCGCGCGCGTGCGTAAATTTTTTCTTTATTTTTTAAATCAAGCATCTATACCAGACAATATAACGGTCATGCAAACCAAATAATATACACTTGTTTTTTTGTTTTTTTTTTACCAAAGACATTTTACATTTTTTATTCAATGTGTTTTATAGCGGGAAGTAAAAAAATATTTGGTTTTTATTGTTTTACATTTTCCATATATTTTTTGCGCTACAAAATGAAAAAATAACACCCAGGAGGTGATGAAATGCCACCAAAAGAAAGCTTGGTTTATGTGGAAAAAAAATAAAAAAATGAAAATGTCAATTGGATACAGTGTTGCATGACCGTGCAATTGCCAGTTAAAATAGCGCTGTGCTGAGTAGCAAAAAAATGCTCTGGTGAGGAAGGGGGGTAAAATCTTCCGGAGGCCAAGTGGTTAATTGTGCTAAGCCTTGTTGGAGCCCATTTTACCTCTTCCATTCCATCGTGTTTCATAGGTTATTGGTGGAGGTTATATCAATAGTGGCATATATAGTATCTTTTCCCACTTCCATCTCTTCCAGGATCCTTATCACATCCTTGCCATCTTTTAAGAAAGCCAACTTTTTCATTACGATCGGTTGGAGATTCTCCAATCCTAGCATGTATCGAGTTGAGCCCACTCACTATGGGTCTTCCCCGGGGGCTCTATCCAGATTTTTATCTATAGTGGCTAAACAATAGCTTGTAGGCATTTTGCTTCCCAAAGGGGCTAAGTACTCCATCATCGCTGGCTTGCTTTACCAGATCCTTCAATCCCTTCCTGAACTTCACTATTGGGTGACCAATGTGAATGTACAATGCATAATGTAAAGCGCTGCGTAAATTGACGGCGCTATATAAGTATCTAAATAATAATACCTCCCAACTTCTCATAGGTATTTCCACCCCCCCCCCCCCTGTATCCTATCCATTTCCTTGTACAGTGGAACCTCGGATTGCGAGTAACGCGGTTGGCGAGCGTTTCGCAATACGAGCACTGAATTTTTTAAAATCCTGACTCGGTGTGCGAGTGTTGCCTCGCAAAACGAGCAGGATTCAAGCCAAAGCGGTGTGCAATACCGCGTTTGGCCTGAGGTGGGGGTAGCGCCGGAGCCGAGCCGAACAGCGCCGTTCGGAAATGCTTGGAAAATCTTGGAAATACTCTGAGGTTTTCCCAAGTTCAGTTGAGGTGTCCTCGGGCCTTTCCAAGTGTCTGATGCTCTCCGGCGCCCACCCCCCCACCTCTGGCCACATGCGGTATTGCATGCCATTGAAGTCAATGTGGAACAAATTATTTTCGTTTCCATTGACTTCAATGGGGAAACTCGCTTTGATATGCGAGTACTTTGGATTACTAACATTATCATGAAAGGGATTATGCTCGTAATCCGAGGTTCCACTGGATTCCCCCGCCCCCCCTGTATCCTATCCATTTCCTCTTTATAATCAGATCTGTTAGGCAAAACCCTTCCTCCCCCTTTGTCTGCTGGACATATGGCAATAACTTGGTTATTCTCTAAACCTAATGTAGCGCTACCCACCAAGGAGCCGCTTAACCGGTTCTTTTCCCAAAACTAGTGCAGAGGCAGCCAGGCACACAATAGCTCATTCATTCTTGGCTCAGTAATGAGTCTAGGGGATGTCTTTTTACGATTTTTTATTGCTGGGGAACTTGTATAGGGTGCAGGGTGATATGGAATACTCCAGATTCACTGAATATTTGCAGGAGGACACTACTTTACTAAGCCTCCCTGAACAATGTCTATGGAGTAGAAAGTACAGATGACACAACGGAGTTCCTTTTTTTTTTTTTAAACGTATTCCAGTCCAGACTACCACTGGCTCTTCTACCCGAAGGAAACAGCACACAGTCACTAGGACCCTAAGCTCAGGTCAGTACGAACAATGTCACAATATCACCGGATTCCTCCTTCCAGTATCCACCGGGCACTCTTCAGTGAGAGAGAGGTTAATGCTCACAATGCCACAGGACAGCCAGACTCTTGCAAACTTCCACCCGGCACTCTTTTTAGAATGGTGGCCTGGCTTCCTTATAGGGACAATCGTGGACAGCTTCCTGATGGTGGGCTGGCTTCCTTATAGGGACAATCGTGGACAGCTTCCTGATGGTGGGCTGGCTTCCTGATGGCGACAATGGTGGGCTGGCTTCCTGATGGCGACAATGGTGGGCTGGCTTCCTGATGGCGACAATGGTGGGCTGGCTTCCTGATGGCGACAATGGTGGGCTGGCTTCCTGATGGCGACAATGGTGGGCTGGCTTCCTGATGGCGACAATGGTGGGCTGGCTTCCTGATGGCGACAATGGTGGGCTGGCTTCCTGATGGCGACAATGGTGGGCTGGCTTCCTGATGGCGACAATGGTGGACTGGCTTCCTGATGGCGACAATGGTGGACTGGCTTCCCGATGGCGACAATGGTGGACTGGCTTCCCGATGGTGGAAATGGTGGACTGGCTTCCCGATGGTAGAAATGGTGGACTGGCTTCCCGATGGTAGAAATGGTGGACTGGCTTCCCGATGGTGGCAATGGTGGACTGGCTTCCCGATGGTGACCAGCTTCCATTATCGTTAAAATGCTTAACGGGCTACCTAATAGTGACAATTATAGACAACATAAGTTGAAAAAAGTCCAATGATTTCAACCAGTGATAGATATATATAACGTACATTCACAAATATAAAAAGTAAGCGTGGTGTTGTCCTTATCACATGCTCAGTGACTTTTTATCTAGTATTTCCTCTTCTTGTTTTAGCAACGGCTCAGAGAAGACAATGAAGTATGAAGTGGTGACAGTTTTTTTCGTTTTAGGGAATCTATGAAAGTAAGGTGTGCTCTGCATGCTCGGAGAACATTCTCTGTGATCTTTCCATTTCTGTTTTCTTTCTATTTCGGTCTCTGCCCTGTGGTTGTTTCTTCCATATGTCTCTGCACCACTATTGAAAAAAAGGGGAAAAGGGTTGGGACTTTATATGAGGCAATGACTGGCGAGTTCATATACCTCCATCGCTGATTTAATGGAAAATGGGGGAGGGGGCTGGGGTGGCAGGGAAATAGAAGGACTTTATATGAAGCGCACAGCTGGGAATAAACAAACCAATAATCATATAGTAATAAAGGTTTAATGTTGCATGGGAACATACATACACATGAGAATATTATATACAATTTTTTACTGTCCTATGTGTGTGTATGTTCCCATGCAACATTAAACATTTATTACTATATAATTATTGGTTCGTTTATTCCCAGCTGTGTGCTTCATATAAAGTCCCCCTATCCCCCCCCCCATTCTGCACTACTATTGTTTCTTCCTTATGTCTCTGCACCCCCGGGGTTTCTTCCATATGTCTCTGCACTCCCAGGGTTTCTTCCATAGGTCTCTGCACCGCCATTGTTTCTTCCATATGCCTCTGCAACGCCAGTGTTTCTTCCATATGCGTCAGCAACGCCAGTGTTTCTTCCATACGCGTCAGCAACGCCAGTGTTTCTTCCATATGCGTCGGTAGCGCCAGCGTTTCTTGCATACGTCTCAGCAACGCCAGCATTTCTTGCATACGTCTCGGCACCGCCAGTGTTTCTTCCATATGCCTCTGCACCGGCCTTGTTTCTTCCTTCCATTTGTCTCTGTGCCACCCTTGTTTGTTCCATATGTCTCTGCACCGCCATGGTTTCTTCCATATGTCTCTGCACCGCCATGGTTTGTTCCATTTGTCTCTGCACAGCCCTTGATTCTTCCATATATCTCTGCAATGCCATTGTTTCTTCCACTTGTCTCTGCCTCGCCATCGTTTCTTCCATATGTCTCTGCACCGCCATTGTTTTTTCCATCTGTCTTTGCGCCGCCATTGTTTCTTCCATAGGTCTCTGCGCCGCCATTGTTTCTTCCATATGTCGCTGCACCGCCATTGTTTTTTCCATATGTCTCTGCACTGCCATTGCTTGTTCCATATATCTCTGCTCCGCCATTGTTTGTTCCAAATATCTCTGCTCCGCCATTGATTGTTCCATAGGTCTCTGCATCGCCATTATTTCTTTCATTTGTCTCTGCACTGCCATTGATTCTTCCATATGTCTCTGCGCTGCCATTGATTCTTCCATATGTCGCTGCGCCGCCATTGATTCTCCCATCTGTCGCTGCGCCGCCATCGATTGCTCCATATGTCGCTGCGCCGCCATAGATTTTTCCATATGCCTCTGCAACGCCATTGTTTCTTCCATATGTCTCTGCGCCACCATTGTTTCTTCCATTTGTCTCTGTGCCGCCATTGATTTTTCCATATGTCTCTGCGCCGCCATTGATTCTTCCATAGGTCTCTGCGCCTCCTCCGCACCACTATTGCTTCTGCCACATGTCTCGATCGAACATTCCAGCTCCTTCTTCAGATCCGCAGATGCCATTCCTGAGAGCAGAAGAGAGAAATTAAAGGTGAAAGTATCTTATACTGCTTAACCAATGTGGCCAGTTCTGTACATTTCTACACAGGATGAGGCTGGGGGTGGAAGCTGGCCATACACGAGTCACTTTTTTTGTTCAACCAGTGCATTGAACAAAAAAGATAACCCGGTTTCCCCATTCACACATTGCGTCATTGTATTCAGACAGCGGGCAGACTAACTGCAGAGCTGATCCAGAGAAACATTTCCAGCAGGGCTGTTGTACAGAAGTTGATCAGTAGTTGGACTTCTGCACAACCACAGTGCCCTTCAGGGGCGGACTGACAACTCATGGGGCCCTCGGGCATTAGAAGATCATGGAGCCCCCTGTGTCCCTGCACACTCAAGCCACACCTACATAAAGCCCCACCTACATATTGCACACACGCTACATGGTGAGCAGCAGGGCACATTATGGGGCACACTAGTGCACATTACAGGGGGGCAGCAAAGCAGGGCACGTTATGGGCTTATCACTGGGCACATAGTAGGGCACAGGGCAAATCATGAGGCGCACAGTAAGGCACATCAAATGGCACAACACAGGGCATGGGTCACACAGTAGAGCACATCACAGGGGACATCATGGGTCATGCAGCAGGGTACTAAGCACATCACAGGACACAGGGGGTCACCGTGGGGGGTGGAGGACACCGTGGGTGTGGAGAACACCGTGGGGGGGGTGGGGGCACCGGGAGAGTATCATGGCATGGGCCCTCCTGCAGTCCTGTTGGGGCCCCGAGCCCCCTAAATCTGTACTGGCTGCCGTACCACCCGCTCCCGCCCCCACAATGGCAGCCATGGTGCCTCCAGACTGCAGTAAAAAACAGACTGCAGATCCTCTCATGGGGCCCCCTAACGCCCCAGAGCAGTGCCCGATGGGTCAGTCCATCCCTGGTACCCATACATAGATTAAAATTTGGCCAGTCCCTGCTGAACTGGCCAAATTTTTTATTTTTATTTTTTTTTGTTTACAAACTTTTTTATTGTGTACAAAATAATGGTACAAACATTATGTCATGACATCAGAGAATTACAGTATTTTCAATCGATAATTATAATGATTTATGACAGAGTAACCGCCTTTATTTATGACAACATCTATTACATATTAAAAAAAAATGATTGAGTAGTGTTTTGAAATGCAGGGTTGTTTTTGTGTATAAAAGAATTGGATGTGAAAAGGGGATTCTAATATGGGTCTAAAAGGTAGTCTGAATATTTGAACCATAGGTTCCATTTTTTATCCAGTAGGTGCATGGTATTATGCAAGGTATGCAAATTTTTTTCCATAAGGTAAATGTCGTTTATTCTAATTTTCAATTGGGAAATTGGTAACGATGGGGATTTCCAATGATAAGCTATTAGCCAATGGATGGATACACAAATTGTATGGACTATTCTTAATTGAAACGTGTTCAAACCCAAAATCGGGGCGAACAAGAGACAATTGGGAAGGGTAAGGGTTATAATTTTGTTTGAAATTTTAGAAGAAAATTTCTCTAGTCGTTTCCATAATTGGGCTGCTTTTTCACAGTCCCAAAAAATGTGAGAGAAGGAGCCGATTGAGGTGCAATCTCTAAAGCAGGTATTGGGAACTGTGGGAAATATAGAATGGAGTTTGGCTGGAGTATAATACCACCTGGTAAATAGTTTAATTGCAGTTTCCCTAATTGTGATAGATTTAGTGCATTTAAGAAGATTGTCAATACATTCAGACCATTTCTCGAGGGGCAATACAAAGTCGTATTCCTGTTCCCATTTGAGCATGTATGGTAATTTATCCTGGTTGGTGTTATTGATCAAATTTAGATATATCTCTGATATTAGGCCTGTTCTTCTTGGGTATTTAGTAGATATTCTCATAGAATGTGGGCGATGTATTGTCTAATAGTGGGAAATTTGAATTATAGAAGTTTCTAATTTGGAAAAATCTTCTGAGTTCTGTATTGGGAATGTCGTATTTGGTTTTTAGTATCGAGAACGAAGTTAATGAAGTATTCTCAATAAATCTATTAAGGGTGATTAGATTATTGTTAATCCACCAAACAAATTCATCAGTGTTTTGGTACCTTATATAGGAACTTAGGGTCGCCTAAAAAAGAAGCAAGGGGTGGTGTGGGAGAGGTCAATGTAAATTTTTTATTATGCAGTTTCCATAATTGGTATGAATGGGCCACTAAGAGGTTTAGCCTTTCCAAAGTATGATTGGAAACTTTGTTGCCCCATAGTAATCCTGATATAGAGTAGGGTAGTATTGAATATTTTTCAAATACTACCCATGGGATTTTCGGGTTATGTAAATGCCATTGAGCAATCTGTGCCCATCTTGCAGCTAGATAATATGACCAAAAGTTCGGGAGTCCCAATCCACCTCTTTTCGTGGACATATATAATACAGATTGGGCAATTCTTGGGTGGGAGTCCGACCATATAAATTTATTGACTTCCGATTGAAATTTAGTAAGTATCAATTTATTTATTCTAACTGGGAGTGCTCTAAATAGAAATAATAATTTTGGTAGAATTGACATTTTGATGGCAGTAATTTTACCTAAAAATGAAATATTGAAGGATTTCCAGGTTTTTAACACCAATCTCAGTCTTTGTAACATGGGTAAATAATTTTTGGTGGCTAAATCTTTGGGGTCTGGGGTAACGTGGATACCGAGATAAGGTAAAGTATCATTGGACCACGTGAAGTTGAATTTTGATCCATCTATAGACAGCTCGAAACTAGTCATGGGAATCATTATACAGAGGAACACAGATAAAACATGGGAGGATTCCTGACAATCTCCCTATCTGGGGAAACATTGTGTCGGGAATATTTCTTCCTCCTTTGTATTTTTATTTAAACATTTAATAAGCCAGTTACCCAGAGAAAATGGATTTATCCGAAGGAATACAAGAGATGTGAAGATTAGTGGGTGACACAGACATGACTTGTGTGTTGTCAGAAGCAAGAAAACTTTTTTTTATGTTCTGAGGGGATATATTGTAGTACGGGGATCAGTACCCATTCAGCCCCCTCCTAAAACTTCATTATGTGTTATGGCAGTGAGGGGGTCATTTACACATTGAATGTACTAACACGATAGAAGATGACAGGGTCCTGGGTAGGGATGAGGTTCGGATTGAGCATGGATTTGAAGCACACCAAACCTGTTTGCAGTTTGCAGAAACTGCAAATGAATGTGGCCATTCACCATGATAGCATCCAGCATGCACTACTATGCACTTGTCAGGAATCTGCGATAGTGAGCCCTTGTAGATCACCAACTTAGGGTCACCCAGGGTGTGGAATCTAAGCCCCGTCTTGCTTCTTCACCAGAGTCCCTGATGGTGGGGGATGGACTTGCAGCAAGCTGGAAACAGGTCGCGGCCCCAGGTAGGGTGATCACATTTCCAAACTGCCATTCAGGGACAACCCCCCCCCCCGCCCAAAAAAGATGATTTGATACCTTTTTTTTGTGACCCCATACATTTCACGGGTTCATACTGGGACCTGAAGTACTTTACTAGTTGGGGGGGGGTCACATCTTCGGCTCTGAGGTATTCATGCTGGGACCTGTAGTCTTTCACTTTTGGGGGATCACACCCCCAAAAGTGAAGGGCTTCAAGTCCCAGCATGAACTGCTGATATCCAAGAATGTGACTCCCCCCACACCCCCCAAAATTGAAGGACTACAAGTCCCAGCATGAACCCCTGAGATCTAAAGTTGTGACCCTATAGATTTCACGGGTTCATGCTGGGACCCGTAGTCCTTCACTTTTGGGGGGGTTATGAGACCCATCACCCGATTTGCCGAAAGGAAATCCGATTGGATTGGCCGCCAGGAGGTGGAGGGAGGAGACGCTGGGGAACCGAGACAGCAGCCCCCCTCCCCCCGGAGCACTGCCTGCTAAATGGGGTAATTGCGGGGCCCTGACTGACTGAACGCGGAGAGGGGCCGCCTGTGATCCCGTGACCACCAGCCGCTACTGCCAGATCATCTGCCGTCCTCTCTGCAGTCAGTGTCTCATGACACACATGGTGTTACATCCATACCCGGCGCCCGGCCTCACCTCTGAGTATTGAGAGTTGCTCTCAAATCCTGGCAGTTCCCCTCCCTCTGAGCATGCTCCCAGAGAAGATTGGGGAGGAGGTGGGTGGAGTTAAAGCACTAGGGGCAAAGGAGGAGGAGGAAGTTAAATCCTCCTACGCTCAGAATGCTGGGGCTTCGGCCGGCCAGGACACGTACTATTAATGAGTGAAGAAGTGGCGAGGCAGTGGCCTTTTTTGGGGGCATCAGATTGGCCCAGGGGGGTGGCTGTGTCCGTTTCATTCAGACACTGTATTGTCCCGAAATGAAGGTGCCCGGGACTCGGGACAGATCTTCAAAATGAGGGACTGTCCCGGGCAATCCGGGACACGTGGTCACCCTACCCCCATGTACACCAATCTGAGGATGCGGAGACCACTTGCATGTGCAGAGTACAAACAGCAGCAGACTGAAGGAAAACCAGGAACAAGCAGAGGTCTGGATGAGCTCAGGCAAGCACAGACTGTAGACTAGTCTGGGGTCCGTACACAGGTAGTCAGACACAGGATACATGCAATAGTAAGAAATCAGGAGCTCAGAGAACTGTGAAGTTGCTCAGGCAATGCAGGCTACACTGAGCATGTCTTATATAGGCAAGCAAACTGGGTGGTGGGCCAGGAAGTAATGGAAGGGAAGGAAATATAAACCCACAGAATAGCAGGCGACACCCACAGGTGAGCATTGAAGCCAAACACCACATGTGAAGGAGATACAGGTCTAAGAGAAGCATTGTAGCAAGGAAGTAAGAATTACGATAAAATGTGACAGTACCCGCCCGCCCCCCCCCCCCCCCCTCACCCGTTTAGGACCAGGTTTGAGAGGAAACCTCTGGATGAAAAGGTTTCAGCAAATGGTGGCAGAAACATCAGTAGAAGGAATCCAACACCTTTCCTCAGGATCATATTCCTTCCAGTCAACTAGATATAAAGGCCTCCCCCTGGAGAATTTGAAATCCAAGATTTGCTTGATTTTATACGGATTTGTGGTATCGACTGCTGGAGAAGGATGACAAAGAGGATGGGAAAACCTATTGATGATGTACGGCCTCAAGAGCGAAACATGTAAGACATTAGGGATCCTCAAATGTAAAAGGGAGATGGAACTTGAAAGGATTACCCTGGCAGAGGATTGTGAAGGGATCAATGAAATGAGGAGCAAAATTTCATAGAGGGTTCTCGGAGACGGAAAAGAGCTAAATCTTGTCGCCAGGTTGGAATTTGGGACTCACGCGGCGATCTGCGGCTACTTTGTACCTGGAAGCTGGCAGATGCAAGTTCTTAGTAACATCTGGCCAGATAGAATTGAAGGATCGTGAAAGATGATGACAAATACACCGTGAAGGAGGGAGACTCAAAAAAAGTGCTGGCATTAGCATGGTTATTGGAGGGCAAACTCAGCCCAGGGTAGACGGTCTACCCAATCATCCTGATGGCCATAAATGAAGGCACAAAGATACCGTTCAACATTCTGGTTGACCCTTTCAGTTTGCCCATTTGACTGCAGGTGAAAAACCCCAGAGAATTCCGACTTGATTCCAAAGCCTTCCTGAACCGAGCTGTAAATTGAACTTGCCTATCGAAGATGGTGTGAGGGCATAACATGAAGACAAAAGATTTCCCTAATGAAGATGGAAGCCAGGATGACAGCTGAGAGTAGTCCTGGAAGTGGAGTTAAAGGGGTTGTAAAGGGTCGTGTTTTTTTCACCTTAATGCATCCGAATGCATACACCTGGCATTCACGGGCCCCCCAGCCCCCCCCATTTTACTTACTTGAGCCAGTTCACCTGCTCTGCGCGTCCCCGGCGTCCTCTTCTCCACAGAGTCTCTGCGTTGATTGGATTGATAGCAGAGCAGCCATTGGCTCCCGCTGCTGTCAAGCAAATCCAATGACGCGGCTGGCGGGGGGCGGGGCCAAGTCATGCACTCGGCGGCTATAGACAGCGAGTGTTTGACACGGGAGCGCGCCCGCAAGGTAACCCCCTTCGGGAGAGAGCTTCCCAGAGGGGGTTAGCTATTGCGGGGGAGGAGCCGCCGTGGGATCCCAGAACAGGAGGATTGGGGCCACTCTGTGCAAAACGAACTGCATAGTGGAGGTAAGTATGACATGTTTGTTATTTTAAAAAAAACAAAAAAAAAAAACAACCTTTACAACCACTTTAAGTGACATGTTTTGGAAAACCTGTCCACAACCACCCAGATAAGGGTGGAGCCTGCAGAGGGGGGTAGTTCAGAGATAAAGTCCATGGAGATGCAATGCCAAGGTTCATCTGGAATAGGTAGGAGTAAAAGAATACCTGCTGGAGTAGATGTGGAAGACTTAGACTGCACACAAATGGAGCAAACCTAAACTTAATCAACATCCTTTGGAAAGGAGAGCCATTGGTAGTAACGCTGCAGGAAAGTACATGTTGTACACTAGAATATCCAGAGAGTTTGGAGTCGTGCCCATTTTAGAAGCCTGGAGCAAAGGGCAGGAACTACAAAAAGGTCTTTCCTTGCGTGAAGACTGAAGCTGGGTTGTGGCCAGGATATGATTGTCAGGAATAATGGGTTCTGGTTCAACATGTAACTCAGTCAGCAATGTCAAATGATCTGGACATCAAGAGCATAGCCATTTTTGGAACTAGGCCGAAAGGTAATGCCCATGTTAATCCTGGCAAAAAAGAAAGCCCATCGCTCTTATCTGGGATTCAAACGTCGGGCAGAATGCAGGTACTGGACGTTCTTGTGATCGATATAAATTAGTATACAGTGTGAGGATCCCTCCAGTAGATGCCACCATTCTTGCAGCACCAGCTTAATAGCCAGAAGTTCCTGATCCCCGATGGTGTAACTTATTTTGGCATCTGAAAACTTCTTAGAGAAGAAAGCACAGGGGCGGAGCTTGGAGTTATGCATTTAGAGAAGAACAGCCCCTCACACCCAAGGATGAAGCATATACCGCCAACAAGTAGGGCTGGAGAATGTCTGGACGAATGAGAGTAGATAGAGAGAAAATGCTGCTTTGAGTTTGTGGAATGCCTCGACTGCTTCAGAAGGTTAGGGTTCTAGCATCAGCAACCTTCTGGGTCAAAAAAGTGATTGGGACCAACAGAATGGAATAACCAGGAACGAACTGACAATAGAAATCTGTGATTCTCAAAAAGCATTGCGTTGCTTTCAGACCAGAGGGCTGAGGCCAGTTGGAGATGGCTTAAAGTTTGGCTAGGTCCATAAAACAGACTTATCTATGACTATATAACAAAGGAAAGGAAACCTGGGTTCGCTTGAAGAGGTGTTTCTTCAGTTTTGCGTACAGTCTGTGGTCTCGAAGACATTGCAGAACCGTACATACACACTGACAATGAATATTCAAATACAGAGAGAACATTTGAATATTATGCAGATACACAACAACAGAAATGTATAAATAAGATCAGAGAAAATGTTGTTAAAGTTCTGGAAAATGGCTGTGGCAGTACACAAGCCACAAAAGCATTACAAGATACTTATATTGCCCCTCTGGTGTTGAAAGCCATTTTCCACTCATCACCCTCTCAGATCCTAATCAAATCCACGAAAGTCTAACTTTGTGAAGACTAGTGTAGCGGGTATTTGAATTTATGTGAGGACTCTGGTGGTGTGGGGTTCCTTGGGGTCCCCGGGTGGCGCTGTTGCCCCAGGGCTGGAGCTGAACTCACACCGCAAACTGTGCCTTTTTGTCCTCCCCTGGAGCTGGTACAGTGGGGTGGGGAACCCGCTGTGACGCAAAGGGAGAGGTCATAAAAGTGGCGGAGGCCCTGACCTTCGGGGAAAGAGTCGGAGGACGTGGCCGCACCCAGGCACCTTCAGCTTGGGTGCTGGCGTTCCGGTGTTCCAGGCCTAGGCGCCCTTAGCCTAGCTGGAGCAGAGATGGAGTCCATCTCAGGCACCTTT
This sequence comes from Rana muscosa, assembly GCA_029206835.1. Taxonomy (NCBI): domain Eukaryota; kingdom Metazoa; phylum Chordata; class Amphibia; order Anura; family Ranidae; genus Rana; species Rana muscosa. The sequence goes on along the minus strand of CM055116.1, from coordinate 1,278,233,732 downwards.
AGCCTGGGGTGAGGTGCTATGGCTGATGCCTGGAGCTCAGTACCTTCGACTGAGTTCCGCGAGGGTGGAGGAATCCGAGGGGGCCCTAACTCCTTGGGTGCCCGTATCAGAGTTCGTGAGGACTGGTGCGCAGTAACTTCTCTGAAGAGTCCGGCGCAGCATCGCTGGTGACGGAGAGGCCTCCATTTCTCCTTTGGACGGATTTCTTCCTCTGACCAGGGGCAAAGTGAGCGAAGGTAATTCATATTCTATATTACCTAGTCAGTGGCAGTGACTATTCACCACTAGTGACAGCACAGTGGGCAGCAGCAAGAAGGGAAAGGATTGTACCTCGATCTGTCCCCATTTTCCAAAGGAGAAAGATTGTTTTATTGCTTGGCAAGAAGAATAAAACTGAGTTGTACCTATTCACTGTGTGGAACTTGGGTTACTAAGCAAAGGAGTCAGGGACGAAGGACTGGACTCTAGGACACCTACACAAAAGCCCAATCTTCTGGCCTTCACCTCTTAGCTACGGGAGGACATGGGCCATGGTGTGTCTCAACTGTCTCTCCCAGGTACCCCTAGACAACAGCCATATAACCGATAAAGCGAAGGGAGAGGGGCGAGGCCGCTACACTAGTGTCCCGAAATCTATTAAAAAGTTTAGAAATCAGGAACAATGGGTATGAATTCTTAATGGTGATGGTACTGAGACCTTTATAATCAATGTAGGGTTGGAGCATACCATTCTTTTTCTCCACAAAGAAGCCTGCCCCAGTGGGAGACTTGGACTTTTACAGTAGATAACTCCATTCTGCATATTTTCCTGAACGTATTCAGACATGACTTGAGTCTCAGGAATGGAGAAAGGATGGACTTGACCCCACGGTAGAGAGTCCCAGGTTGGAGGAGATGAATAGCGCAATCGTAGGGACGGTGAGGAGGCAGGCGGTAAGCAGCTTTTTTTTTACAAAAAACATCTTGGAAGGTCTGATAGTGTCGAGGGAACATCGGAGAGGTGGTGACCTTCGCCACGGGCAAAGAGAGAGGTGGGAACACCTTAGGGAAACAAGTCTGATGGAATTGAGACCAACATGCATAATTATGGAGGCTGTTTGAAACCGTAGGGGTCCTAAGGCCAAGGTAAAGACATTGACTGCAAATACTGAGAGGGACATCAAAGGAATGAGAGGAATGCCCAATTAAGCGGGCAGGGATGGCACAATGAAGTTCCCAGCTGCCCCAGAGTCTATATATGCAAATACTTGATATGAGTTCAGGGCCCAATGAATGGAGATGGGTATGACAAATCTAGGGAAGGTGGCAGAAATCAAGTTCTGGTCTACATCACCCACCTCCGAGCGACTTAGACCTAAGAGATTTCCTGGGCAGACAGGACTTTAGTATGTGACCATCAGCCCTGCAGTGAAGACATAGACTGACTTTTAGGTGATGCAATCACTCTTGTGGCATGAGGCGTGTCTGCCCTAGTTGCATAGGTTCTTCAGATGTCAGCATAGTTGCAGAGGTGGGTTTGTTCAGGAGCTTCCTGGAAAAAAGGAGCTAAATAATCCACTGGGGGTGACGTGGACAAGCCCTTTCCAGATTTCCCTCCTGGAAGCGAACATCAATTGTATACTAAGGGTGATCAAGTCATTTAGGGTGGAGGGTATGGTTCTGCCAGCAAGTTTGTTCTTAATACGATCTGCTAAACCCTGCCAATAGGTTGCGGTAAGGGCCTCATTATTTCACGCTAGTTCCAAGGCCAAGGTGCGAAACTGACCTGCGTTATCAGCAAAATAGTAGGATATTGTGGAAATAGTAGGATATTGACACTCCCAGTGGTGAGGCCAAAGCCAGAGCCTCACTGGAAAGGAGTAATATGTGCGCCACCTTGGAGCGATAAGTAGGGAAATGGAGTGCCGCTAGCTTGAAATTTATGACGCACTGGTTGATGAAGCCCTAACAACTTTTTGGATCACCAGAAAAGCGAGGCGACGGAGGCAGCTGGAGTTTCAAAGGACTGTTGGGCACATGAGGAACAAAGGGAGCCAGAGCAACAGGAACCGGATAAGTAACGGAGGGAGGGGAAGTGGACACAACCTGCAGCTTGTCCAAACAGGAGGAACATTCCTGTGGACATTGCACAGCCCACTCTGGGTAGGCCTGCTGGATGTTAACTCTGAATCAAACATTGAAGCAGTTCCAGAAGAGGCTGCAATGTCTCTGAGGAGCTCATGGCCTTAGCAAACTACCAGAAGTCTGTAATACTGAGCCCTTGTAGATCGCCAGGGCACAGAGTCTAAGCCATAGCCTCCTTCTTTACCAGGGCTTCTGATTGTGGGAGTGGACTTGCGCAAGCTGGAACCAAGTCATTGCCCCCAGGTACGCCCTGCTGAGGATGCAGAGACCACTCGCGTGTGCAGAGTGAAAAACGGCAGGAGACTAAAGGAACACTAGGAACAAGCCGAGGTCAGGGTGGACGGCAAGTAAGCACAGATGGTAGACATCACTGGGATCGGTACACTTGTAGCGCTACCCCCTGTAGGAGCCACTGGTGTGTTGCCCAGGTCTTCCCCACAATGCCCCGCAGCCAAACACAAGGTAGATTTACAGTCAGGTGCACACACACACACACACACACACACACACACACACACACTTCTGCTCATTGTCTTCAATGACCAGTCTAGAAGTTTTGTTTTTGTTGCTTTTTTTTTGGAGAACTTGGATAGGGAAGGGGGATTTAGTGGTGTAGCACCCTGGAGTTTAGTCAGGGTTGCTCTTCACAAATTTGCTTTCCAAGAGTAGTTATCTTGGTCGATTGATAGAGATCCATTGATTTCTCCCTAAGTTTGGCCTTGTTGCACTTTTCTCTTCTACCACTAGGTGGCCGAGTACTTGTTGGTACTAGATATGAGAAGGGCAATACAAGGTCAGATTATGGGTATATGGGGTATCTCAGCCAAAGGGCAGGGGTTTTCTTGAATCCTTTGGCCTGCTGGGAGATCCTATATATACACACGGGTGAAGTCAGTTGATCTATGTTCTGTGCCACCTGGACGGCTGTCTGGGTGGACATGTGTTGTACTGCCCTGGCTGCTAGGCCAAAGATTGGGCCTATCCCGGGCACATCTGGCTGCTAGGCTGTCTGAGGGCCTATCCAGAAGCAAGAGGGCAGCACAGGGTTGGGACTGCGGCTTGCAGTCCAACCAGAAGTGACGGTTCTGCCGGCCGGAGAATCTGTCGTGGTCCGAGGTAGAGGGGAAGCTATAAATATCTTTCCACCTTATTACCAGGGACCACAGTGAGTAACTGAAGTACCGGAGCAGCATTCTCACCAACCGGGGACGGTGAAGAATCTGGGAACTTCAGTGGGAATCAAGACAGAGACCCAACCAGAGGAGTTGATGCTTGCAGAGCAGCCTTGTGTGTCAAGCCAGGGACCGAGCAGACCAGCGGGGGTGAAGCTTGAGAGGTATCCGAAGTGCCAAGCTAGGGACCCAGAAGAGAAGCAGGGGTGACGCTTGAGGAAGATGCCACCGTGAACAGAGGCGGCTCTTTAATTAGGCGGTCGCCTAAGGCCTCGCGGCCGCCTAATTTACCTCTGCTCAGATACTGTGTGATAGATCCGTGCAACTTTATGCAGCCATTTTTATTTGCTTGAAATTTTTTACCCATTATGGGCAGGGTGGGGCCCCCGTGTCTAAGTTTTGCTTAAGGCCTCACAAAGCTTAGAGCCGCCTCTGACCCTGAAGATTGGAGGAGCTCAAGGGATTTAGTGGCAGTGAATCAGTGGGTCTAGTGAAAGACTGGGAGCTCAGTGTACTGAAGAACTACAAGGAGTGATTGTAGAGAAAGAGATTGTTATGTTTGTGTTAGGAACTGTTAAAAAAGACTGTTGCCATAGGAGACAGCATTCCTACACATGCAGAGGTGGCATCTTGCTGGATGCCTTTCCCTGCATGGCTGGCCTGTTTAAGTCTCAGAGTCTTACAATTAATCTTGCACCTACCCAAAGGGTGTCCCGGCCCTAACCCTCTTTCCCTCAAAAAGATTGTTAAGAGAAATAAACTCTTTTGCATTTAAGAAGTGTCTGGCACCCAATAACGAACTACCACCTCACAACCCACCACATGCAGAACGATGTCTGCCATCTCTGGCCCTGGAGGTCCTCATTAGACCAAAGGAAGCCTGGGACCTTGCTACAGTGGAATACTCCAAGAAATAGAACTATTCACAACTGAGGACATCCAACTGATCTCTCGGTTAAGCATTGGTGAAGTCCTTGCTGATAGGAGAATGCAGAGGTCTGATTAGCAGTAGCAATAAAGTAGTTTCAGGATTGAGCAAAGTGCCTTAGTAGCAGTAGTAGCGGGGCAAAGTGCCACACAACACAAGCTAGTTATGGCAGACTGTTCCTGTATTGGATAGTCCAAAATTAGCAGAGACTGAGCAAAGTCCTATGCAGAAGCAGCAGCCGGACAAAGCTCTTCAGAACATTAGCCAGCGTTCCCTTTTTTGGACCCTCAGCTGACTATATAGCACAGCAGAAGGGGTCAAGAGACCAAGTCTATGGATCCTTTAGGTTGTCTGTACTCACAAAATGTCCCGGGACAGCTGGTTGCCTCCTTCCAACTGACTCTCTTCACCTGTGATACCAGACCAGATCTTGAATAGACAGTCCCTTTCAGCCTGCTCTCTGTAGAACCAGGGTCACTCTCCTCAACTTCAGGCCCTCAGGACGCCCAGCTGAGGCCGCATGGCAGCAGGTGCCTGGGAGAGGCAGCGTGCCCCCTCCCAGACTGAAACTCTCCTCTCCAGGAAAGACCTCCTGCTCAGTGTATCCAAAGAATAAATACCCTCTCCCAGCATGCCTCAGGGCCACCATCCCTTGGATTGGCTGGAGTGGTATTAATATTCATGCTGTGTTCGGCATAGTGTCCACCTAGTCGCCCAGAACCTTCCTGGCCACAGGCAGACCCAACCAGCAGCTTAGCACATTAAGCAGGCTATACTAATCAATCACAGCTCTCTGTTAAGCAGAGAGGCAAGTCAATTTCCCTAGCCATTCTCCTTTTGTGCAGGCGAACAAAAATCATATTACACTAATCCTAGCACCTACCTAAGACGGTGCTTTACACAAGTAGTCAGACACAGGATACATATAAATAGATGCAACCGAGAGCTCAGAGAAAAGTTGGTTAGGAATGCAGGTGTAGCACCCTCTACTCAGTGTAGGTGGTAGAGGGAGTTTTTTTTTGAAGAGCAGGTAAATTTAAGCAGGCCGTTTGATCTGTGGGGCTGGGAGTGGCTCAGGGTAGGCTGGTGACTCACAGACAGCATTACTTCTTAGTTACCTCCCTCTGGCTTCTAGAAGCAGATAAGGGGAAGAGAGGTGGGGCTGTCTGGGGTGACTCAGGGAGGGGAGCCCTGACCAATCCCCAACTAGGATTAGCAGGGGGGCAGGCCTCCTTGAAGTACCATGGGTCAGCCCAGCTGGGGAGGAGCTGTCGGGTGGAAGAACTGGGAGATGAAGTACTAGTCATGGCATTTGGGGAAGCTCCCCATTTTGGGGGTGGGGGGGGGTGACCTTGGTCCTGGAGCTCGGGAGTGGAAGGGACCCCCGTACAAACCACTGGGGTGTCCTGACAAGGAGCAGGAGACGACAGTGGAGAGTACTGCCGGGCAAGTATCCAGGAGGGATCCACCAGGTGTCGGTGAGTGACACAGCCAGGAAAGCTGGGGAGGCATGCCGGAGCAGGTTTGGGAGCATGCAATCAGAGGTGGATGTAGAGCCAGTGAGGACTGTGTTGTCATGGGTGGTGAGGGCGGGTGGCTGCAGCCAGGAGGGCTGGCAGGGCCTAAGTAGGACTAGTAGTCCACCAAAGAGGGCAGCTAGCACCAGAACTTTCAATTGCTACACCATAGGGGCCCGCGGTCCCTGCCTGTAATAAGGTATTTTTGCTAAGGCCTGGCTGAAGCCAGAGTCAGGCCTAACCATGTGCTAGCTGTGCCTGAAGAGTTGTGCTGGAGTGAAGGACGAATAGTCCTCATTAAGCATTGTGCAGAAGAAGTGTAGATAAAGTGTTCCAAGTAATGCAAATCTTTCTGGGCATCCCATGAATTCATTAACCCCATCCAAGTTAATCCCTCAACAAAAACACAAAAACAAAGCTAACGGACTTTTCATTGTCTCGGAGTGTTGGAGATATAGGCTTTCAGCTGCTGCAGTGGGAGCCACAAAAGATTGGTGCCAGTTGTTTCCCCCACCTGCTGCACTGATCACCTGCTCTATCCACATATTCCCCCCCCCCTCCCAATAGGGGGGATGGTAAGTGCAGTCCCCCCCCAATGCACCAGTGGGATGAGGGGTGTGAGGCAGTTGTGAGGGGATGGCCGTTGATGGGGGTGAATCAGTTGGGGAGGGATTTCTTTCAATGGTAGTGTCTGTGGAGATGTTGGGAAAGTAGAGAATGGAAAGTGACCATGGAAATAGGTCTCTTAGCTGGAGGGGGAAGGGCAACCCCCAAGCACTCTGTGTATGTCCAGATAATGTAAAGTTACTTTATGACCACTCTGTAATGCCCCGTACACACGGTTGGATTTTCCGTCGGAAAAACCTTGGATGGTTTTTCCAACGGAGTTCCGCTCAAGCTTGGCTTGCATACACACAAAAGTTCTCTGAACTTTTCGACCATCAAGAACACAGTGACGTACAACACTACGATGAGCCGAGAAAATTAAGTTCAATGCTTCCTAGCATGCGTCAAATTGTTTCCGAGCATGCGTCCGAATTGCTACAGACGATCGGAATTTCCGATCGGAATTTTTCCCATCTGAAAAATTGAGAATCTGCTCTCAATCTTTTGCTGGCGGAAATTCCGCCAGCAAAAGTCCGATGGAGCATACACACGGTCGGAATTTCCGACCAAAAGCTCACATCGGGCTTTTGCTGGCGGAATTTCCGACCGCGTGTACGCGGCATTAAAGGGGTTGCAAAGGCAGAAAGTTTTCTCATCTTAATGCATTCTATGAATTAAGATAAAAAGCCTTCTGTGTGCAGCAGCCCCCCTAATACTTACCCGAGGTCCCTCTCTCTCCAGCGATGTCCACGAGTCCCTCCGCCGTCCGAGATTCTCCCTCCTGATTGGCTGAGACACAGCAGCGGGGCCATTGGCCCCTTCTGCTGTCAAAGTCAGCTAGCCAAATCAGGAGAGAGAGGGGGGGGGTCGGAGCTCCGTGAGGAATGGACACAGGGAGCTGCAACTCGGCTCGGGTGCCCTCATAGCAAGTTGCTTGCTGTGGGGACACTGAACAGGATGGAGGGGCCAGGAGAACAGAAGAGGGACCAGAGAAGAGGAGGATCGGCTCGCTGAGAGGCTGAGCCGGTGTCTGGTCCAGGCACCTGGCGGATCCCGACTTCCATTGTTGCAATGACGCAGCCCCTGGACTGACATCCGTGATGTTAGCCAGGCATGCACTGGCCATCGGGACTAGCAGGAGTTTCCCGGTGGGCCGATGGCTCAGTCGGCCGGTTTCGAGAGAGATCGAGCGAGAGAGATCGAGATCGAGATCGATATCGATATCGAGGGAGAGAGAGGGGGGAGAGAGAGAGGGAGAGAGAGGGGGAGAGAGAGAGGGAGAGAGAGGGGGAGAGAGAGAGGGAGAGAGAGAGGGAGAGAGAGAGAGAAATCGAGCGAGAGAGAGAGAGAGAAATCGAGCGAGAGAGAGAGAGAGAAATCGAGAGAGAGAGAGAGAGAGAGAGAAATCGAGAGAGAGAGAGAGAGAGAGAGAAATCGAGAGAGAAATCGAGAGAGAGAGAGAAATCGAGAGAAATCGAGAGAAATCGAGAGAGAGAGAGAGAGAAATCGAGAGAGAGAGAGAGAGAGAGAGAGAGAGAGAGAGAGAGAGAGAGAGAGAGAGAGAGAGAGAGAAATCGAGGAGAGAGAGAGAGAGAGAGAGAAATCGAGAGAGAGAGAGAGAGAGAGAGAAATCGAGAGAGAGAGAGAGAAATCGAGAGAGAGAAATCGAGAGAGAGAGAGAGAGAGAGAGAGAAATCGAGAGAGAGAGAGAGAGAGAGAGAGAGAAATCGAGAGAGAGAGAGAGAGAGAGAGAGAAATCGAGAGAGAGAGAGAGAGAGAGAAATCGAGAGAGAGAGAGAGAGAGAAATCGAGAGAGAGAGAGAGAGAGAAATCGAGAGAGAGAGAGAGAGAGAAATCGAGAGAGAGAGATCGAGAGAGAGAGATCGAGAGAGAGAGATCGAGAGAGAGGAGAGAGAGATCGAGAGAGAGAGAGAGATCGAGAGATAGAGAGAGATCGAGAGATAGAGAGAGATCGAGAGAGAGAGAGATCGAGAGAGAGAGAGATCGAGAGAGAGAGAGATCGAGAGAGAGAGAGATCGAGAGAGAGAGAGATCGAGAGAGAGAGAGATCGAGAGAGAGAGAGATCGAGAGAGAGAGAGATCGAGAGAGAGAGAGATCGAGAGAGAGAGAGAGATCGAGAGAGAGAGAGAGATCGAGAGAGAGAGAGAGATCGAGAGAGAGAGAGAGATCGAGAGAGAGAGAGAGATCGAGAGAGAGAGAGAGATCGAGAGAGAGAGAGAGATCGAGAGAGAGAGATCGAGAGAGAGAGAGATCGAGAGATCGAGATCGAGAGATCGAGAGAGATCGAGAGATAGAGAGAGATCGAGAGAGAGAGAGAGAGAGAGATCGAGAGAGAGAGATCGAGAGAGAGATCGAGAGAGAGAGAGATCGAGAGAGAGAGATCGAGAGAGAGATCGAGAGAGAGATCGAGAGAGAGAGATCGAGAGAGAGAGATCGAGAGAGAGAGATCGAGAGAGAGAGAGATCGAGAGAGAGATCGAGAGAGAGAGATCGAGAGAGAGAGAGATCGAGAGAGAGATCGAGAGAGAGAGAGAGAGATCGAGAGATAGAGAGAGAGATCGAGAGAGAGAGAGATCGAGAGAGAGAGATCGAGAGAGAGAGATCGAGAGAGAGAGATCGAGAGAGAGAGATCGAGAGAGAGAGATCGAGAGATCGAGAGAGAGAGAGATCGAGAGAGAGAGAGATCGAGAGAGAGAGAGATCGAGAGATCGAGAGATCGAGAGATCGAGAGAGATCGAGAGAGAGAGATCGAGAGATCGAGAGAGATCGAGAGATAGAGAGAGAGATCGAGAGAGAGAGAGAGAGATCGAGAGAGAGAGAGAGAGATCGAGAGAGAGATCGAGAGAGAGATCGAGAGATCGAGAGAGAGATCGAGAGATCGAGAGAGATCGAGAGATCGAGAGAGATCGAGAGAGAGAGAGATCGAGAGAGAGAGAGATCGAGAGAGAGAGAGATCGAGAGAGAGAGAGAGAGATCGAGAGAGATAGAGAGAGATAGAGAGAGATAGAGAGAGATAGAGAGAGATAGAGAGAGATCGAGAGAGATCGAGAGAGATAGAGAGAGATAGAGAGAGATAGAGAGAGATAGAGAGAGATAGAGAGAGATAGAGAGAGATAGAGAGAGATAGAGAGAGATAGAGAGAGATAGAGAGAGATAGAGAGAGATAGAGAGAGATAGAGAGAGATCGAGAGAGATAGAGAGAGATCGAGAGAGAGAGAGAGATCGAGAGAGAGAGAGATCGAGAGAGAGAGAGATCGAGAGAGAGAGAGATCGAGAGAGAGAGAGATCGAGAGAGAGAGAGATCGAGAGAGAGAGAGAGATCGAGAGAGAGAGAGAGATCGAGAGAGAGAGAGAGATCGAGAGAGAGAGAGAGATCGAGAGAGAGAGAGATCGAGAGAGAGAGAGATCGAGAGAGAGAGAGATCGAGAGAGAGAGAGATCGAGAGAGAGAGAGATCGAGAGAGATCGAGAGATCGAGAGAGATCGAGAGAGAGAGATCGAGAGAGAGAGATCGAGAGAGAGATCGAGAGAGAGAGAGATCGAGAGAGAGATCGAGAGATCGAGAGATCGAGAGATAGAGAGAGATCGAGAGATAGAGAGAGATAGAGAGAGATAGAGAGAGATAGAGAGAGAGATAGAGAGATAGAGAGAGAGATCGAGAGATAGAGAGAGATCGAGAGATAGAGAGAGATCGAGAGAGAGAGAGATCGAGAGAGAGAGAGATCGAGAGAGAGAGAGATCGAGAGAGAGAGAGATCGAGAGAGAGAGAGATCGAGAGAGAGAGAGATCGAGAGAGAGAGAGATCGAGAGAGAGAGAGATCGAGAGAGAGAGAGATCGAGAGAGAGAGAGATCGAGAGAGAGAGAGATCGAGAGAGAGAGAGAGAGATCGAGAGAGAGATCGAGAGAGAGAGAGAGAGATCGAGAGAGAGATCGAGAGAGAGATCGAGAGAGAGAGAGATCGAGAGAGAGAGAGAGAGATCGAGAGAGAGAGATCGAGAGAGAGAGATCGAGAGAGAGAGATCGAGAGAGAGAGATCGAGAGATCGAGAGAGATCGAGAGATCGAGAGAGAGAGAGATCGAGAGAGAGAGAGATCGAGAGAGAGAGATCGAGAGAGAGAGATCGAGAGAGAGAGAGATCGAGAGAGAGAGATCGAGAGAGAGAGATCGAGAGAGAGAGAGAGAGATCGAGAGAGAGATCGAGAGATAGAGAGAGATCGAGAGATAGAGAGAGATCGAGAGATAGAGAGAGATCGAGAGATAGAGAGATCGTGAGAGAGAGAGATCGAGAGATCGAGAGATCGAGAGAGAGATCGAGAGATCGAGAGAGAGATCGAGAGAGAGATCGAGAGAGAGATCGAGAGAGAGATCGAGAGAGAGAGAGAGAGAGATCGAGAGAGAGATCGAGAGAGAGAGAGATCGAGAGAGAGAGAGATCGAGAGAGAGAGAGATCGTGAGAGAGAGAGATCGTGAGAGAGAGAGAGAGAGAGAGAGAGAGATCGTGAGAGATCGAGAGAGAGATCGAGATCGAGAGAGAGAGAGAGATCGAGAGAGAGATCGAGAGAGAGAGAGAGAGAGAGAGAGAGAGAGAGATCGTGAGAGAGAGAGAGAGATCGAGAGAGAGAGAGAGATCGAGAGAGAGAGAGAGAGAGAGATCGAGAGAGAGAGAGAGATCGAGAGAGAGAGAGAGAGAGAGAGAGAGAGAGAGAGATCGTGAGAGAGAGAGAGAGAGAGAGAGAGAGAGAGAGAGAGATCGAGAGAGAGAACCGGCACCAACTAAGTGTAGCATTAAAACAACTTTTATTCCACTAAAAGAGCGTTACTGACAAAGTAGGGCGAAAGGCATTGAGACACTGTGCAGGAGTCCAGGCTTGTCATCAATCTGAATTAGGAGCCGCCAGCGGGAACCGATCGGGCCAGTAGATGCAGAGCACTGGTGTGTACTACTTCCTGGTGGCGGTTGAACGCACAATGGGGCGGACGTGAGGTCATCAGCCGGAAATGATGGCCTGAAGAAGGACGCGTCGCCTCCCACATCTTGCATAATTTCCGGCTGATGACAACACGTCCGCCCCATTGTGCATTTCACCGCCACCAGGAAGTAGTACACATCGGTGCTCTGCATCTACTGGCCTGATCGGTTCCCGATGGCGGCTCCAAATTCAGAATGATGACAGGCCTGGACTCCTGCACAGTGTGTCAATGCCTTTCACCCTACTCCCTTTTCAGTAATGTTTTTTAGTGGAATAAAAGTGGTTTTAATGCTACACTTAGTTGGTGCCAGGTATTTATCTCTCTCTCTCTCCTCCCCTGTCATTTTCTGTGTGTTGGGGGGGGGGGGCGGGGTACAGAGCTGGGTTGGAGGTGCACATCAAGTCCTGTAGTAGTGCTGTGTCTGGTGACAAGTGACATGCGGCATCTGGTGGCAGGCGACGTGGCAAGTGACATGCGGCATCTGGTGGCAGGCGACGTGGCAAGTGACATGCGGCATCTGGTGGCAGGCGACGTGGCATGCGGCATCTGGTGGCAGGCGACGTGGCATGCGGCATGTGACATGCGGCATCTGGTGGCAGGCGACGTGGCATGCGGCATCTGGTGGCAGGCGACGTGGCATGTGACATGCGGCATCTGGTGGCAGGCGACGTGGCATGTGGCATGCGGCATCTGGTGGCAGGCGACGTGGCAAGTGACATGCGGCATCTGGTGGCAGGCGACGTGGCAAGTGACATGCGGCATCTGGTGGCAGGCGACGTGGCAAGTGACACGCTCAGAGCTCCCACTGATTCTGCATTATGGCGAGTTGAATTAACGTATTTATCAGCGTATAAAATCAGGGGGAAATTGCGGGTGCGTGTTATACGCCGATCCCCGCCGATTGTGAGCGAGCGGAGCAGAGATACACAAAGCTGAAGTACACTCGGCTCCTCTCGCAGTCACGCCCACCTCCACTGATTGCAAGCCGAAAGCCGAGTGTACTTCGGCTAGTCTCGGCTCCTCTCGCAGTCCCGCCCCTGACTGTAAGCAGAGCCGAGTCTAGCCGAAGTACACTCGGCTTTCTGTATGTCAGCGGCACTCGCAATCAGTGGAGGTAGGCGTGACTGCGAGAGGAGCCGAGTAAAGCAGAGTGTACTTCGGCTTTGTGTATCTCGGCTCCTCTCGCAATCAGTGGAGATAGGCGGGACTGTGAGCAGAGCCGAGTACACTCGGCTTTCTGCATCTCGGCTCCGCTCACAGTAGGCAGAAATTGGCGCCAAATTTAAATCAGGCCAGGGCCAGGCTGCAATGATGGACACTGGGCAAGGCTGCAATGATGGACACTGGGCAAGGCTGCAATGATGGACACTGGGCAAGGCTGCAATGATGGACACTGGGCAAGGCTGCAATGATGGACACTGGGCAAGGCTGCAATGATGGACACTGGGCAAGGCTGCAATGATGGACACTGGGCAAGGCTGCAATGATGGACACTGGGCAAGGCTGCAATGATGGACACTGGGCAAGGCTGCAATGATGGACACTGGGCAAGGCTGCAATGATGGACACTGGGCAAGGCTGCAATGATGGACACTGGGCAAGGCTGCAATGATGGACACTGGGCAAGGCTGCAATGATGGACACTGGGCAAGGCTGCAATGATGGACACTGGGCAAGGCTGCAATGATGGACACTGGGCAAGGCTGCATTGATGGACACTGGGCAAGGCTGCATTGATGGGCATTTAAATGTAAGTTTTTTTCCTTAAAATTCCCTCCTAAACTTGGGGTGCGTGTTATACGCCGATAAATACGATATTAAAATGTTATATTACAATGTAATAATAGAAATAACGTGCTTCAATCATCCTAACACCATAACTACCATGGTGCCGTGATGATTGAAGCACCAACACCAGGTGTTTGGAGTAAAGTGGGCCGGTCTGGATTAGGTCCAAGGCCAAATTTTTGTCCCAGTCCAGCCTTGACGTCAGCAGAGAGTGGACTTCAGACCGCTCTCTGCTGAAAACGGGTCACAGGAATGCAAAACGAATTGCACTCCTTTGATCCATAGGAGAAGCCCAGCCAAACGAGCTTTGGCTATACTCCTCCGCGGCTGGTGCTCAAGATTTTGGTAGGCGCAAACAAACTGAAAAAAAAACAAACATATATTGCAGCCTCGCTGTGCCCCAAAGGCAGACACTATGCCCATCAAACACCGCCACTGTGCCCCTCAAATGCAGCCTCTATGACCCCCCACTTGCCCACTGTCTGACCGGCACTTACCCCATCTCGGTGGAGTGTCAGGCAGCGGCGAGCTGTTCCCCCTGTGTGTATCTTTTTGCTTCCTGCTAGGCATCCAATAGCAGCGCCTGTCCTTTCAGCCATTCAGGTGGTGGGTATCAGACCCACGCTACCTGATTGGCGGAGAGGCTGGTCAGCGTTTGCTTTTGTAACACCCCTGGGTGGACTCTGAGCGCAATGCTCTGCGCCACAAGTCCATTTTTTTTTAAGCCTATTAGAGCCTCTGGCTCTAATCGGGTGCTTCAGACACCTTCAAACACCCCCAATACATAAATCTATCCATTCTACATTGAGGGGGTGGCTAGAGAGAGGGGCAGCACCCGTGCGCCCTTTATGGACAGGCCACCCCTGCTTTAATTATTATGGGCACCTCCATGCATCTGCAGTGCAAACGTGTGCGCCAAACTGGACTTTCCATGTTGCTTGTGTGTGAAAAACACGCTTGGTCACCTAACTAGAAGTACATAAAAATAACAATCCTCAATAGCCATAAATAATTCTCTAAATGATCAGTGTTCATACGTTCGCGCTACCATGCATATAGCCTTGAACATCGTGCTCTGATAGGTTTATTGGGGGATTGTTTTTTTTTTTTTATATATGGTGTGTATAGTTTATTCGGTGGGTTTACGCTTTTCATTGTGTAGCGGGGTCTTTAAATCTAGGGGAATGTTTGAGTGGTAGTTGTACTCAAACACACTATTTGATAGGGTTCTGTTAAACCCATTTTATACTACAGGTGGGATACCGGTGTGTAGTTCCCTGTGGCCTGTTGGTGGCGCTGCCATCGGAGGCCAGGGTTGAACCGCTGGTACAGTGCTGTGCCTTGGATGTCCCCCTCTCAGCGGTGGTATGATGGGCGTGTCGGCCTGCTGTGCATGCTGGGAGAGGATATAAAAAGGGGCAGACCCTGTCTGTAAGTGGCGAGTTCCCGACACTGCGCAGCGCTAATCACATGCAGTGAGATATTTCCATATCTGTGCAGTGCCGGCTTCCTGGCGGGCTCGGTCATGGGCACGGTGTTGTTGGTAACACTCCGGAGCCCATCCTTACTCCCCATACAGTCTTTTCTAACTCAGCTCACCTCCCTCCCGGCATGTAGTGTGAGGCTGCAATAGCTATGCCTCTCCTCCGGGTTCTCTCATCACACAGTACATCTTGGTACACCCCGCACTTTTCCATAATAAGGACACAGTGAGAAGGCGGCAAGCGGATATCTTGTTACACCCACCGGAGTCTTGCATTTCAGTTGTTTTTAACAGTAAACAAAGCTTATGTAGCGGGGTCTTTAAATTTAGGTGGGGTACACCTGGGTGTAAATTATGAGAGTAATTGGACCATTTGTATTCGTGGAGGATTGGGCGGTGTAATAATCTCTTTGGCCTGTGGGTGGCGGGGTACCCGCAGGCTCGAGGTAGATTTGCCGCCACAGAGCTGTCCTTTTTGTCCCTTCTCGGAGATGGTACGGCGAGGGCGGGGAACCTGCCGTGGCATCATTGGAGGAGATAAAAGGGGGAGACGCCCTGGTCACGAGGTCTTGCTCTCTTGGAGGTCCTTCATCACGCACCCAGGCACCTTAGGTCTGGGTGCGGGCGGTTCTGGAATTCCGGCTCGGGTGCCCTAGGCCTGACCGGAATGGAGTTGGAGTCCATCCCAGGCACCTTCAGCCTGGGGTGAGGTACTAAACCAGGAGGCCTGGGGCCCAGTGACTTTGACTGGGTCCCGCGAGGGTGGAGAAGTCCGAGGGTCCCTGAAGTGGACGGGGCCCGTGTCTGAGGCGAGGAGGCCAGGGAGGTTACCCATTCGGAGAGTCTGGAGCAGCACCAACCCAGTGACGGGTGGGCCTCTGGTAACTCTCTTGGAGGAACATCTTCCCCTGATAGGGGCCGCAACGCAGCGAAGGTACTCCTATCTACGTTCTCTTGAGTCGCTGGTAGAGACTCTCAGATTCTAAGTCCTTTCTAGCCAAGGCTATAGTAACCGCTGGCGAAATCGCAGTGGTTTAGTTGATAACCAGGACAGTGCCTCGACCTGCTCACCCCACCGTATCAAAATGTTATCAAGTCTCAACCAGTTGGCTACTGAAGCACTGTTTATTGTGAGATATACAATAAAACAAGAGTTGGACTGTGATCGGTGTGTGGAACTCTGGTTAATGGGAGCAAAGGGAAGTGTTGGCACAGCAGGACTTGATCCTTTACAGAAGCACACAGGCCCGAGGAAATATCTGGTGCTGGCCTTCACCTCACCCACAGCTATGGGGAGGACATGGGCCGTAGCGCATCTCACCCTGTCGTGTGTGATACCCCTAGACAAAAGAGATGGGGTGAGGTCGCTACACTTATATAGTGAAATACAGGATTTAAAAATTTGTCTGACTGTTTTGATGTTGAATTATAAAAAGCAGCGGCGAGCCTGCTGATCTCACAGGTTTGCTGATCTGACAGAAGACCGCTGCTTTGAAAACTCAACATCAAAACAGTCTGAGGGATTTAAAAATACAGAATTTCACTATATAAGCCGAGTTTACTGTTAAAGTGTGAAATAATATAAGTGTGAAGTGTGAAATGCCAGACTCCGGTGGGTGTACAAATATGTCCGGTTGTCACCTTCTCATTGTATCCTTACTGTGAAGGAGTGCGGGGTGTAGCAAGATGGCGGTGATGAATCGTCACTTCCGTTACAAATTCTGACTGGTCGCCTAATCTGAGGAAACACCCAGCACTGAGGATGGAGGGGGAGGGGGGAATCTGACTAAGAGGCACAGGACGAGCGTGCAGGAGACAGCTGGAAAGGGAGACAGAAGGAAGATTTGGAACTGACAGTGTCTCACTAGGACGGGGACGGTGGGGCAGAGGACAGGGACGGTGGGGCAGAGGACAGGGACGGTGGGGCAGAGGACAGGGACGGTGGGGCAGAGGACAGGGACGGTGGGGCAGAGGACAGGGACGGTGGGGCAGAGGACAGGGACGGTGGGGCAGAGGACAGGGACGGTGGGGCAGAGGACAGGGACGGTGGGGCAGAGGACAGGGACGGTGGGGCAGAGGACAGGGACGGTGGGGCAGAGGACAGGGACGGTGGGGCAGAGGACAGGGACGGTGGGGCAGAGGACAGGGACGGTGGGGCAGAGGACAGGGACGGTGGGGCAGAGGACAGGGACGGTGGGGCAGAGGACAGGGACGGTGGGGCAGAGGACAGGGACGGTGGGGCAGAGGACAGGGACGGTGGGGCAGAGGACAGGGACGGTGGGGCAGAGGACAGGGACGGTGGGGCAGAGGACAGGGACGGTGGGGCAGAGGACAGGGACGGTGGGGCAGAGGACAGGGACGGTGGGGCAGAGGACAGGGACGGTGGGGCAGAGGACAGGGACGGTGGGGCAGAGGACAGGGACGGTGGGGCAGAGGACAGGGACGGTGGGGCAGAGGACAGGGACGGTGGGGCAGAGGACAGGGACGGTGGGGCAGAGGACAGGGACGGTGGGGCAGAGGACAGGGACGGTGGGGCAGAGGACAGGGACGGTGGGGCAGAGGACAGGGACGGTGGGGCAGAGGACAGGGACGGTGGGGCAGAGGACAGGGACGGTGGGGCAGAGGACAGGGACGGTGGGGCAGAGGACAGGGACGGTGGGGCAGAGGACAGGGACGGTGGGGCAGAGGACAGGGACGGTGGGGCAGAGGACAGGGACGGTGGGGCAGAGGACAGGGACGGTGGGGCAGAGGACAGGGACGGTGGGGCAGAGGACAGGGACGGTGGGGCAGAGGACAGGGACGGTGGGGCAGAGGCTAATCTCCATTCATAAACTGAAGCAGTTACTCTGCTCAGTTTTCCCAGGACACAGGAGCGATCAGTAGCAATTGCTCTCCGTGTCACATTTAGAAAAGGAAGGGGCCAGCAAAGGACATATTTACCAACCCCTTCCTCCGCTCTCACAGCTGGTAGGAGAGGAGGGAAGCCGGCTGAGGTGGACGGGGGGGGGGGGGGGGGAGAGAAGGAGGACAGGGGGAGAGGAGCACACAGGAAATGATCGGTGCGGCGGGAGGGAAAGCTGTGAACACTGATCTCCCTGTATAGCTTTTTAGGAGGGAGAGAAGAAGCAACCGTCGGCTAAAAAGCTATACAGGGAGATTGGTGTTCACAGCTGTCCCTCCTGCCGCACCGATCAACCCCAGCTGTGAACCAGAGGAGCATCCAGGATCACCCCTGCAGCTGGGACATCACAAGTGCCTCGCAGGTGTCTGGGAGCCACAGCCAAAATACGGGAGACTTGGGAATATGTATTTAGAAACAGTGACAACAATGCTGCTGACAAACCCCGGGGTATTGAGCTGTAGCAGGACACCTTCCTAGAAAGTGCGACTGTCCCAGCTCATGGGGCCTCCTACTGGTCATGGGCCCTCGGGCAGTGCCCGAATGGTCAGTCCGCTCCTGCTAGTGGCTATAGCAGCTGCTAGCGATAATCGTAAGAGAATCGAGCAGGCTGGTTGTACCCAAGTTGATCTATCAACCTGGGTGATTGCTGGATGATGACCACGCTTACTTCCTTGAGCACTACTCAGCTTGTTCACAAATGGTTCTTAGATTGTATTACTGCTGTGCCCTCTCTTGTCAGACAAGGAAAATGTAAACTCAAGCCTCTACTCCAAGCTTGTTCAGAGATACTATCCCCAGTTTGAGCCAATTCACACCAATTCAGACCTGCTTCTAGACACCAAGAATCCCTTCCTTTGTTACGCTTAGTAACCATAGATGCTACTAAGTTCCCCAACACTTCCATCTGTATACCATTGTCCTTCAACTAGCTACACCTTCACTGGAGGCTTTCCCTACAGCTCCATTGCCTTTGGCAACCCCTCAGAAACCTGCTTCAACTTGCAGGATTCCGGTTCTACGAACCTAAAAAGGAAACAAAAGTTTTTTTTCCCCCAACCCATACAATCCTGCCACTGTCCACACCTGCTGCAACCATTGTTCAGCAAAATCCTGTGCCAGTTCTTGGCTCAGTGCCTGCTATTCCAATCCAGCCTGATACTCCAATCCAGCCTGATCCAGTGCCTGATACTCCAATCCAGCCTGATCCAGTGCTTGCTACCCCAATCCAGCCTGATCCAGTGCCTGCTACCCCCATCCAGCCTGATCCAGTGCTTGCTACCCCAATCCAGCCTGATCCAGTGCTTGCTACCCCAATCCAGCCTGATCCAGTGCCTGCTACCCCCATCCAGCCTGATCCAGTGCCTGCTACCCCCATCCAGCCTGATCCAGTGCCTGATACTCCAGCCTGATCCAGTGCCTGATACTCCAGCCTGATCCAGTGCCTGATACTCCAGCCTGATCCAGTGCCTGATACTCCAGCCTGATCCAGTGCCTGATACTCCAGCCTGATCCAGTGCCTGACTTTTCAGCCCAGCCTTATCTTATACCTGATACTCCAGTCCAGCCCGACCCGGTCCGACCCCTTATACTCCAGTCCAGCCCGACCCCTTATACTCCAGTCCAGCCCGACCCCTTATACTCCAGTCCAGCCCGACCCCTTATACTCCAGTCCAGCCCGACCCCTTATACTCCAGTCCAGCCCGACCCCTTATACTCCAGTCCAGCCCGACCCCTTATACTCCAGTCCAGCCCGACCCCTTATACTCCAGTCCAGCCCGACCCCTTATACTCCAGTCCAGCCCGACCCCTTATACTCCAGTCCAGCCCGACCCCTTATACTCCAGTCCAGCCCGACCCCTTATACTCCAGTCCAGCCCGACCCGGTGCCAGTGTTCTGTCAGATATGGCGGCCCGTCAGAATTGGTAACGGAAGTGACGTTTTGTTGCCGCCATCTTGCTACAACTCACACTACCATAGTAAAGATACACTGAGAAGGGGGAAAGCGGACATCTTGTTACACCCACCGGTGTTTTGCATTTTACACTTTAACAGTAGGCTGAGTATATAGTGAAATACAGCACTTGCAACTCTGTCTGACTGTTTCCATTGAATTTTAAAAGCAGCGGCAAGCCTGCTAATCGGACAGAAGTTTGCTGCTTTTAAAATTAAGTACTTTATTTCACTATATCAACTCAGTTTACTGTTAAAAAAAAAAAGTGTAAAATGCATAATTCTGATGGGTGTAACAAGATGTCCGCTTGCCCCCTTCTCAGTGTATCTTTACTGTGGTGGAGTGATGGGTGTAGCAAGATGGCGGTGACGAAATGTCACATCCGTTACCAATTCTGACAGAACACCTGCTACTCCAGCCCCGCCTGACCCGGCGCCTCAGACACCGGCCCAGCCTGACCCGGCGCCTCAGACACCGGCCCAGCCTGACCCGGCGCCTCAGACACCGGCCCAGCCTGACCCGGCGCCTCAGACACCGGCCCAGCCTGACCCGGCGCCTCAGACACCGGCCCAGCCTGACCCGGCGCCTCAGACACCGGCCCAGCCTGACCCGGCGCCTCAGACACCGGCCCAGCCTGACCCGGCGCCTCAGACACCGGCCCAGCCTGACCCGGCGCCTCAGACACCGGCCCAGCCTGACCCGGCGCCTCAGACACCGGCCCAGCCTGACCCGGCGCCTCAGACACCGGCCCAGCCTGACCCGGCGTCTCAGACACCGGCCCAGCCTGACCCGGCGTCTCAGACACCGGCCCAGCCTGACCCGGCGTCTCAGACACCGGCCCAGCCTGACCCGGCGTCTCAGACACCGGCCCAGCCTGACCCGGCGTCTCAGACACCGGCCCAGCCTGACCCGGCGTCTCAGACACCGGCCCAGCCTGACCCGGCGTCTCAGACACCGGCCCAGCCTGACCCGGCGTCTCAGACACCGGCCCAGCCTGACCCGGCGTCTCAGACACCGGCCCAGCCTGACCCGGCGTCTCAGACACCGGCCCAGCCTGACCCGGCGTCTCAGACACCGGCCCAGCCTGACCCGGCGTCTCAGACACCGGCCCAGCCTGACCCGGCGTCTCAGACACCGGCCCAGCCTGACCCGGCGTCTCAGACACCGGCCCAGCCTGACCCGGCGTCTCAGACACCGGCCCAGCCTGACCCGGCGTCTCAGACACCGGCCCAGCCTGACCCGGCGTCTGATCCCTTGTATGGAGTCCCAGTGTTCCTAGTATCAGCCAAGAGGGAGATTACCCTGAAGAGAGTAGCCAGGGCAAAGAGTGTCCTCTGGTTACTTTGTGCACAAAATTCTGAGTACCCCAAAGCCCAATCAGGTTCAGCAAATATTAAAAACACAAAAAGACATTCCCTGCCTGGTCATTGAGTTGTGAGACTGTTTGAGCTGTTGTGTGCCTGGCTACCTGTACCCCCTAAAGGAAAAAGAACCTGGGGGGGTCAATCAGCTGGTGTGGATTGGGGTCTGCGCTACAGACAGACAGCTAACAGAATGACCGGAAGTTTCTGACTGTTCCATTCAACTTGTAACAATGTATACATTGGGAAACATTACAGGATGAAAGTCATGGTTTCAAATCTTGCCTTACCTGAGACCTGGAAAATAAACTTTATAAAACAGATACACTATATTACCAAAAGTCTTAGGACGCCTGCCTTTACATGCACTTTAATGGCATCCCAGTCTAAAGGCCCTTACACAAGATACGAAAATCGGAAGTAAAATTTCATTCGATGAAAGATCTGCCGATTTTTCTGATCGTTAGTAGGGTGCTTGCGACAGGCGATTGCGATTTTTTTTTTTGTACGGCAAAAGATGGACGTGCAGACTATAACATTTTTGTTGGATGTAAACAAAACATCAGATTTTCGTTTAATTAGTATGCTTTTCATCCAAAAACGCATGCTCAGAAAACGAAAGAATACATACAAAACTGTTCAACACATTACATCACTTCTGAAGTTGAATTCTGTCATATGAGAATTTTCGTATGGGGAGTAACCTCCTCACTTTCAACTTGAGACTAGCATGCAACAAAAAACGAACGAACGGTCGTCTGAAAATCAGTAGGGTTCAATATTGAGTTGGCCCACCCTTCGCAGCTATAACAGCTTCAACTCTTCTGGGAAAGCCATCCACAAGGTTTAGGAGGGTGTCTATGGTACTGTTTGACCATTCTTCCAGAAGAGCATTCGTGAGGTCAGGCACTGATGTTGGACGAGAAGGCCTGGCTCGCAGTCCCAAAAGGTGTTCTCTCAGGTTGAGGTCAGGACTCTGTGCAGGCCAGTCAAGTTTCTCCACCCCAAACTCACCCATTCATGTCTTTTATGGACCTTGCTTTGTGCACACAGTCATGTTGGAACAGGAAGGGGCCCATCTCTAAAAAAAATAAAAAAACTTCACCCACAAAGTTGGGGAGCATGAAATTGTCCAAAATGTCTTGGTATGCTGACGCCTTAAGAGTTCCCTTCACTGGAACCAAGGGGCCACACCATAATCCTCCTTCCACCAAATGATTTGGACCAGTGCACAAAAGCAAGGTCCATAAAGACATGGATGAGCGAGTTTGTGGGGGGGGGGGGGGGGGGGAGGAACTTGACTGGCTTGCACAGAGTCCTGACCTCAACCCCACACCCCACAGAACACCTTTGGGATGAATTAGAGCAGAGACTGTGAGCCAGGCCTTCTCCCCCAACATCAGTGCCTGACCTCACAAATGTGCTTCTGGAAAAACGGTCAAAGATTCCCATAGACTCCTTCCGAGCTAAGACCCTCCTGACACCCCTATAGTTGAACCCTTCGTATTCTAGGCCTAGTGCCAGAGTTCCCTCTTGGGAAACCTCACCTCTATGGAAGGCGAGTAGCACATTCTCCAAATGGAGTGGCTGAGCAGTGATGATGTTTTGTTGTTTGTATCTTTGTTTGTTTGTTTGTTTTTCTGTCGCTAACAGCACCGTTTAGGCAAATAACCTGTTGTTCGGTACCGATTGACGTGGTTCTTTTTGAGCCGGGGAAAGCCCCAAAGCTCTGTTTTTGTAAATCTATTAAGAAAAATCAATAAAGAGAAATAAAAAAAAAACAAAAAAACATTCCCATAGACACACCTTGTGGACGGCCTTCCCAGGAGAGATGAAGCCGCTATAGCTGCGTAGGGTGGTAGAGTTGCCACCTCATTGCTTTAATCCCCGAACACATATGGATTCCACAGGTTCTCAGGCTAAATTTAATGCAGATAAGGCATCGAGTGAGTTAAATTACCACCTTAATCATCCACAGAACCCCGTGTAATACGCGTTCCGTTTGGAAAGAGATGAGGTGGCAACCCTACGGGGTGGGCCTTACTCCACATCGAACCCTACGGCCTAAAGACTGGGAGGCCATTGAAAGCCCATGTGCGTGTGAAGGCCGGCGTCCCAATACTTTTGGTAAAATGGTGCATTTTGTTCTACTGGAAATGGTTTCCACTAAACGAAAGACATTCTTCCAGCCGCCCCCACACACAATACAGAGAAAACCAGCCGGATAAACAGCAAAAAATACCCTAAAAAATGTTACTTACTGATGGATTATATCCGATCCAGAGGAGGGAAACGACGAGGAATCCTTTGTATCTGTGAAGCTCGGTAACACCCAATGCTGTATTTTTCTAGATGTCTCCTGATGTATCTGCTGAAAAGCCCAGCAAGCTCTCTCACCCCTCCCCCCTCTCAGCTCTCCACCCCCCTCCCCCCTCTGAATGAGCTTTTTTTTTTTTTTTGTTGCAAAACAGGAAATGACGACCTTCATTAACAAGTAAAAAGAAATGTGCAGACAATACCCGGCCATAGGACTTTACACACGATGGCCTCATGCTTTGTACAAGGCGAGCGACCATTGGAAGGATATTTCCAATGTAACTAATGTGGTGATGGAGAGAATATTATTGGATACATTTTATCGCTACAATGTGACTTATTCCTGATGGACTGACATTTTGTCTTACAGGAGGCAGACATGGCGTATCTTAACCATTTCAGCTCCCTGATTTACCCTCCCCCTCATGACCAGGCCATTTTTTTCCGATACTTTAACTGACAATTGCGCGGTCGTGCAACGCTGTACACAAACAAAATTGATGTATTTTTTTCCCACAAATAGAGCTTTCTTTTGCTGGTACTTGATCACCTCTGCGGTTTTTATTTTTTGCGCTATAAACCAAGAAATAATACAGACAATTTAAAAAAACAAAAAATATTTTTTACTTTCTGCTATAAAACATTCCCCCCCCCCCTCCTCCTCTGTTCCTCCTCCGTGCGCTCCCTCTCCGTGTCCTCCTCTGCTCCCCCTCGGTGTGCTTCTTCGATCCCCCCGTCCCCCTACGAGCGCTCCTCCGGTCCCTGTCCCCTTACTCCTCCTCCGCTCCCGCTCAGTGCACTCCTCCGATCCCCCCAGTCCCCGTCCCCCTAATCCTCCTCCGCTCCCGCTCAGTGCGCTCCTCCGTTCCCCCTACGAGCGATCCTCCGGTCCCCGTCCCCCTACTCCTCCTCCGCTCCCGCTCGGTGCACTCCTCTGGTTGCCCCATCCTCCACCGCTCCCCCTCGGTGTGCTTCTCCAATCCCCCCCGTCCCCCTACGAGTGCTCCTCCGGTCCCCGTCCCCCTACTCCTCCTCCGCTCCCGCTCAATGTGCTCCTCCGGTCCCCGCCATCCTCCTCCGCTCCCCCTTTGTGTGCTTCTCCGATCCCCTCGTCCCCCTATGAGCGCTCCTCCGGTCCCCGTCCCCCTACTCCTCCTCCGCTCCCGCTCAGTGTGCTCCGGTCCCCGCCATCCTCCTCCGCTCCCCCTTTGTGTGCTTCTCCGATCCCCTCATCCCCCTACGAGCGCTCCTCCGGTCCCCGTCCCCCTACTCCTCCTCCGCTCCCGCTCAGTGTGCTCCTCCGGTTCCCCCCATCCTCCTCCGCTCCCCCTTGGTGTGCTTCTCCGATCCCCTCGTCCCCCTACGAGCGCTCCTCCGGTCCCCGTCCCCCTAATCCTCCTCCGCTCCCGCTCAGTGCGCTCCTCCGATCCCCCCGTCCTCCTCCGTTCCCCCTCCGAGCGCTCCTCCGGTCCTCGTCCCCTACTCCTCCTCCGCTCCTGCTCGGTGCACTCCTCCGGTCCCCCCCATCCTCCTCCGGTCCCCCTCTGTGTGCTTCTCCGATCCCCCCTCCTCCTCTACTCTCCTTCCATGCGCTCCCCCCTGTCCCCCTCTGTGTCCCCATCTGTGTGCTCCTCCAATCCCCCCTCCTCCTCCGCTCCTCCTCCGGCTCCCCTCTGTGTCCTCCTCTGTGGGTTCCTCTGGCCCCCCTTATGTCCTCCTCCAGTCCCCCCTCCTCCTCTGGTCCCCCTCTGTGTGCTCCTCCGGTCCCTGTCCCCCTACTCCTCCTCCGCTCCCCCTCGGTGTGCTTCTCCGATCCCCCCGTCCTCTTCCGCTCCCCCTCCGAGCGCTCCTCCGGTCCCCGTCCCCCTGCCCCTCCTCCGCTCCCCCTCTGTGTGCTCCTCCGATCCCCCCGTCCTCCTACGCTCCCCCTCAGTGTGCTTCTCCGATCCCCCCCGTCCTCCTCCGCTCCCCCTCCGAGCGCTCCTCCGGTCCCCGTCCCCCTACTTCTCCTCCGCTCCCACTCGGTGCGTTCCTCCGGTCCCCCCCATCCTCCTCCGGTCCCCCTCTGTGTGCTCCTCCGATCCCCCCTCCTCCTCTACTCTCCTTCCATGCGCTCCCCCCTGTCCCCCTCTGTGTCCCCATCTGTGTGCTCCTCCGATCCCCCCTCCTCCTCCGGCTCCCCTCTGTGTCCTCCTCTGTGCTCCTCTGTGGGTTCCTCCGGCCCCCCTTACGTTCTCCTCCAGTCCCCCCTCCTCCTCTGATCCCCCTCTGTGTCCTCCTCCGATCCTCCCCCCATCCTCCTTCACTTCTCTTCCGTGAGCTCCTCCGGTCCCCCCCTGTGCTCCTTCGGTCCCCTCTGTGTGCTCCTCCGATCCCCCCTGTCTTCCTCCGGTCCCCCTCTGTGTGCTTCTCCGATCCCCCCGTCCTCAGCTCCTCCTCCGAGCGCTCCTCTGGTCCCCGTCCCCCTACTCCTCCTCCGCTCCCACTCGGTGCACTCCTCCGGTCCCCCCCATCCTCCTCCGGTCCCCCTCTGTGTGCTCCTCCGATCCCCCCTCCTCCTCTACTCTCCTTCCATGTGCTCCCCCCTGTTCCCCTCTGTGTCCCCTTCTGTATTCTCCTCCAATCCCCCCTCCTCCTTCGCTCCTCCTCCGGCTCCCTTCTGTGTCCTCCTCTGTGCTCTTCTGTGGGTTCCTCCGGCCCCCCCTTATGTCCTCCTCCCGTCCCCCTCTGTGTGCTCCTCCGATCCTCCCCCCATCCTCCTTCGCTTCTCTTCCGTGGGCTCCTCCGGTCCCCCCCTGTGCTCCTCCGATTCCCCCGTCCTCCGGTCCCCCTCTGTGTGCTTCTCAGATCCCCCCATCCTCCTCCGAGCGCTCCTCCGGTCCCCGTCCCCTTACTTCTCCTCCGCTCCCGCTCGGTGTCCTCCTCCGGTCCCCCCCTCCTCCGCTCCCCTTTCATGCGCTCCTCCAGTCCACCCCCCGTCCTCCTCCGGTCCCCCTCTGTGCGCTCCGCCGGTCCCCCCTTTCCTCCTCTGTGGGTTCCTCCGGTCCCCCCTGTCCTCCGGTGCTGCCATGTCCTCCGGTCCCCCTCTGTGTGCTCCTCCGATCCTCCCCATCCTCCTTCGCTCCTCCTCCGTGTGCTCCTCTGATCCCCCCCGTCCTCCTCCAGTGCCCCTCTGTGTGCTTCTTCGATCCCCCTCCTCCGCTTCCCCTTCGAGCGCTCCTCCACTCTCCTTCCATGCGCCCCCCCTGTACCCCTCTGGCTCCCCTCTGTGTCCCCCTCGGTGCGCTCCTCCGGTCCCCCCTGTCCTCCTCCTGCTCCCCTCTGTGTCCTCCTCTGTGCTCCTCTGTGGGTTCCTCCGGTCCCCCTGATGTCCTCCTCCACTCCCCCTGTCCTCCTCCGCTCCTCCTCCGAGCACTCGCCTGGTCCCTGTCCCCCTACTCCTCCTCCGCTCCCGATCGGTGCGCTCCTCCGGTCCCCCCTATCCTCCTCTGGTCCCCCTCTGTGTCCTCCTCCGATCCTCCCCCCATCCTCCTTCGCTTCTCTTCCGTGGGCTCCTCCGGCCCACCCCTGTGCTCCTCCGGTCCCCTCTGTGTGTTCCTCCGATCCCCCCCGTCCTCCTCCGGTACCCCTCTGTGTGCTTCTCCGATCCCCCAGTCCTCAGCTCCTCCTCCAAGCGCTCCTCCGGTATCCGTCCCCCTACTCCTCCTCCGCTCCCGCTCGGTGCGCTCCTCCGGTCCCCGTCCTCCTCTGGTCCCCCTCTGTGTCCTCCTCCGATCCTCCCCCCATCCTCCTTCGCTTCTCTTCTGTGGGCTCCTCCGGTCCCCCCCTGTGCTTCTCCGGTCCCCCTCTGTGTGCTCCTCCGATTCCCCCTCCTCCTCTACTCTCCTTCCATGTGCTCCCCCCTGTCCCCCTCTGTGTCCCCTTCTGTATGCTCCTCCAATCCCCCCTCCTCCTCCGCTCCTCCACCGGCTCCCCTCTGTGTCCTCCTCTGCGCTCCTCTGTGGGTTCCTCCGGCCCCCCTTAAGTCCTCCTCAAGTCACCCCTCCTCCTCCGGTTCCCCTCTGTGTGCTCCTCCGATCCTCCCCCATCTTCCTTCGATTCTCTTCCGTGGGCTCCTCCGGTCCCCCCCTGTGCTCCTCCGATTTCCCCCGTCCTTCTCCCATCCCCCTCTGTGTGCTTCTCTGATCCCCCCATCCTCCGCTCCTCCTCCGAGCGCTCCTCCGGTCCCGTCCCCCTACTCATCCTCCGCTCCCGCTCGGTGCGCTCCTCCGGTCCCCTCTGTTTGCTTCTCCGATCCCCCCGTCCTCCTCCGCGCGCTCCTCCGGTCCCTGTCCCCCTACTCCTCCTCCGGTCCCGCTCGGTGCGCTCCTCCGATCCCCCCCCTCCTCTACTCTCTTTCCATGCGCTCCCCCCTGTCCCCCTCTGTGTCCCCGTCTGTGTGCTCCTCCAATCCCCCCTCCTCCTCCGCTCCTCCTCCGGCTCCCCTCTGTGTCCTCTGTGCTCCTCTGTGGGTTCCTCCGCCCCCCCCCCTTATGTCCTCTTCCGGTCCCCCTCTGTGTGCTCCTCCGATCCTCCCCTCATCCTCCTTCGCTTCTCTTCCGTGGGCTCCTCCGGTCCCCCCCTGTGCTCCTCCCACCCCCCCGTCCTCTGGTCCCCCTCTGTGTGCTTCTCCGATCCCCCCATCCTCCTCCGAGAGCTCCTCCGGTCCCCGTCCCCTCACTTCTCCTCCGCTCCCGCTCGGTGTCCTCCTCGGGTCCCCCCTCCTCCTCCGCTCCCCTTTCATGCGCTCCTCCGGTCCACCCCCCCCCGTCCTCCTCCCGTCCCCCTCTGTGTGCTCCTCCGATCACCCCAAAATATATTCTGCTACTCCTCCTGAGTATGGCGATACCAGATGTGTGAGACTTTTCTACAGCCTGGCCACATAGAGAGGTCCAACATGCAGGGAGCATGTCAAATCAAATTTTACTACCTATTACCCTTTTGTGAGGCACTGTAGTGACATGAATGAGAACTGATGTGGCATGGATGAGCATGAATGGGGATGGATGAGCCGTGGATGGAGATGGCTGAGCATGGTTGAGCCATAAATGTGGATGGCTGAGTATGGCTGCATATGGCTGAGGGATGAGCATGGTTAAGGGGTGAGCATGACTGAGGGATGAGCATGGCTGAGGGCTGGATGGCTGAGGGATGAGCATGGCTGAGTATGGCTGGCTGAGGGATGGCTGGTTGAGGGATGGCTGAGGGATGAGTATGGCTGGGTGAGGGATGGCCGATGAGGGATGGCTGAGGATGGCTGTTTGAGGGATGGCTGGATGAGGGACGAGCATGGCTGAGTATGACTGGCTGAGGGATGAGCATGGCTGAGGGATGAGCATGGCTGAGGGATGGCTGGATGAGGGATGGCTGGATGAGGGATGAGCATGGCTGAGGGATGAGCATGGCTGAGGGATGAGCATGGCTGAGGGATGGCTGGATGAGGGATGAGCATGGCTGAGAGATGGCTGGATGAGGAATGGCTGGGTGAGAATGGCTGAGGGCTGGCTGGATGAGGGATGGCTGGATGAGCATGACTGAGGGCTGGCTGGATGAGCATGGCTGAGGAATGAGCATGGAGGGCGGGCTGGATTAGCATGGATGGCTGGCTGTGGCTGCAATGGGCACAGAGCAGTGCTGTGGGCACTACAGATCCAGCACACAGCGCTGCTGAAACCAATCTCTCCCCCTCTCCTCTCACACTGTACTATCGGTACAGAGAGGGGAGAGAGGAACCGGACATGACGCCAGTTTGTTTACAAGTGATCGCTCTGTCATTTGATAGAGCGATCACGTGGTAAACGGCCGCTGTCAGCGGCCATTTACCGTGATCCTGAGGACCCGGCGGTCACGGATACTACTGTGTGTGCGCCCCAGGGGGCGCGCGGGAGTGCAATTCTGAGAGGACGTCAATGTACTCCCTCCCATTCGGCTATGGCGCGGTCGGTAAGTGGTTAAATAACAGCCAAAATGTGGTACTTCTGGTGCCCGTGTATTCCGACGCATATCGTCACGATCACGTGACTTCATCAGGGAATAATTACTAGCACTGGAAGTGTCTTTAAATAAGTTTAGTATTGTATCCTAACGGGCAGCCATTTTCTTGTAGTCCTATGAGAAAAAATAGTATAGCGGCCATTTTCTCGTGGATATTCCTGAAAAGACTACAACCACAGCCATTTTCTTGTAGTCCTATGAGAACAAATAGTATAGCGGCCATTTTCTAGTGGATATTCCTGAAAAGACTACGACAAAAAAAGAGGCCAATTTTCAAATACCCGAATCCTGTCGTACACCCATTATATATTCACTACCAAAGTTGCATAAAGATAAGGTAAACCCTCCCCCTAGACCAGGGTTCTCCGAACTATGGCCCTCCAGTTATTCAGGAACTACAATTCCCATCATACCTAGTCATGTCTGTGAAAGTCTGAGTTTTGCAATGCCTCATGGGAAGTGTAGTTTTGCAACAGCTGGAGGGCCGTAGTTTGGAGATCCCTGCCCTAGACCAATAGTGAATGGGATAGACTCCCTTACTGCTAGAATTGGCCAATAAATAGATAACTATTTACAGCCAGCCGTACAGAATACGAGAGCATACCTTAGAGACACAAAACAAATGTTACAAACCCTAGAAGGAACACCTACAAAAAGAAGGCCCATGGATAACGGCCACAGCGGATGTGTCCACGCTTTATACCATAATACTTCATCATCAGGTGTGTGAAACAACAAAATGGGGCTTAAGGACACATACCACACTACCCTGCACCCAGAGGAAATATCTTGATTTTTGCTTGAAGAATGTAAGGAAAAAAGGGGGGAAAGCTGGTTTCAAGGCCCCCCTTTTCCTCATGGGATTGAGGCGTGGCAGTTTTTAGCTCCCCGAGGTATCAGAAATAATAGGGAGGTTTTGATAGGCCAGCAAAGTCAGCTGATCCGAGAACATTCTGGTATCTAAGGGGGGTCATTCAGGATTGGTCAGAAAAGGCCACAAGACCCCCTGGAAGATTCTAGAATTCTTGGGGACCCCTATAAAAAGGGGTTTCCGGACACAGGCTTTTGCCAGTCACCAAAGGGGATTAACAGGACAGCTCCCCGAACCCCCCCATCCCCTTGTCGTGGCTTATTATGAGGTGGGACCCCTTACTCTTTATAGTAGAAAGGGAAAGGGGGGAAAGAAATAACGCTTGTTAGAAGTAATGAATTATTAGGCCTGAGACTTAGTGGCTGGGTCATGTTGAAATACTCGGTACTTTATAATAGATAGGAGATTATTAAAAGTATTTATTGCTTCTGTTTTATTTGTAAATTACAAAAAAACATTAATAAAGCTGTGGCCGTTATTCATTTATTTCAATGATGTGGTTTCAATTTTTTTTTTAATTATTATATGGTATTTAAGGTTTTAATATTAGAGTTATTGTTGCATACCGCTTTCTATCCCATAACTACTTCTGGTATAACCGTGATTACTACCATCAAAGAACAGGAGTTGCTATGGGAGCAAAATTTGCACCCAGTGTAGCAGGCCTTATTCATGGCCCAATAGGAAGATGAAACTGTTTTCACAGATACACCGACTGAACGTGTCATCTTCAACAGATATATTGATGACATCTTCAACAGATATATTGATGACATCTTCATTTTATGGAAAGGACGAACAGAACCAGTTGGTTTATTGTCTAGAAAAATTGAATAACAACAACAGAAACTTTAAACTAACATGGGATATCAGTAAAAAGATCATATCTTTCCTTGATTTGTAAATGACACAAGAAGGGTAGCATATAGTAAAGATATTTGTGGGACTTTTAAGGTGCAAAAATACAAAAAAGTAGAAAAATATAAATGTAATAGATTAAAATTATGAATGCAGAATGTACATTAAATAAAAAATGTAATAATAAAATGATTTATCTTTTATTGTAGTGATCATATATGCAGTGCCGGATATAAATTCTCCTGAGGAAGCCATCAAAATGGTGAAACATGTAGAGATATAATCAGTTTGCACCTTCTGCTTGTATTATAAGATATATATTTTTTTAATTTACCTTCTGTATTCATAATTTTAATCTATTAAATTTATATTTTTTTACTTGTTTGTACTTTTGCACCTTAAAAGTCCCACAAATATATTTCCTATATGCTATAACTTACATAGGGATATGGTGCTAAATTGATTCCCAGTTGTCCAGCCAAAATCTTCTACACAAGAAGGGTGTACACTTAGTTCAAAAACACATTTTAAAAACATAGACAAGAATTGCTATCTCCCATTAGAGAGCTGCCATCACCATAATTGGCTTTACAATATCCCTAAAGGTCAACTGATGCGCCTAAGAAGAAACTATACCCCAAAAAAATGTTGTTTTTTTCAAGCAGATAAAATATCGCACAGATTTATCAAAAAAGGCTATGATAACAAATACATAAAAGAGAAAATATCAGAAGTAGCAGAAATGGACCTCAATGAACTCGTCAAAGATAAGGTAAAACATGGATCCAGGGTAGACACAGTACCAATCATCTTGGACTATAATGCACAATACAAAAAGATTGAAAAAAATCATTAAACAGCATTGGCACAAATGCTGACGGATAAACATCTC
Source organism: Rana muscosa (assembly GCA_029206835.1). Classification (NCBI taxonomy): domain Eukaryota; kingdom Metazoa; phylum Chordata; class Amphibia; order Anura; family Ranidae; genus Rana; species Rana muscosa. Next base: position 1,278,201,938 of record CM055116.1, on the reverse strand, counting down.
CAAGATCTTTTACCTCGTAATCCCAAATTTATCTACAAAAAAGCTCCCACAATACGAGATAAGATTGTTAAAAGTATCCTGGATCCACCCTCAAAGGGGTTTCCGATCTTTACGGGAAAAGGTTTCCTCCCGTGCAAACGGTGCTTTGCATGTACTAAAAAAAAACGCCCGGTTGAAAATAACTTTCAGTTCACATCCACTAGCACAGGCAATACCTACGAGGTTAAGGACTTCATAGGTTGCAATACAGAGGGAGCTGTCTATGCCTTGGAATGTAGCTGTGGTTGCAATACATAGGACGCACAAAAAGAGAGGGCCAAAGGCAATAAACGGAGGGCCGGCATGACAGGCCTTAATAGGGCTTAGGTTACAGGGAGTTAATGGAAGGGGGAATGTTCAAGAAAGTTTCAGGGCTGCGCAGTGGGTTATGGGGAATGGGGTGGAGCTGGGGGAGGAAGTGAGCTGTGGACAGAGAAGGGATGGTCCCAGTTGCAAGGGGGAGAGGGTTCACAACTTCCCACCCGCCCGCCCTACACTTTGGTGGGCATTGTGTGTTTGTTTTGGGGGGTCTTGAGTGTCTCCAGGGGTTGGTTGTGGCACTTAGAGGGGTACAAGGTCCTTTTAGGTCATATGGGCACATTAAAAGGTATGGTGTAGGGACCTGTCTGAGGTACGGCTCCCAGTTGGTATATGGGTACCTGCTAGTTGTCTCTGAGTCGGTGGTTTCGCGACTGGAGGCCTGAGAAGTGACTAGCAGGTACGGTTCTGGTTTTATGCCTATTGGGACCTTGTGCTCCATTTTATTGAATGTTATGTTCGAAAAGGTTATTATCTTAATTATTGGATATTTATATTTGGTTAATAAAACGGCTGCTATGGCCAATTTACTCCATTTCAGTGTGGTGCGGTCATTAGGTGGAAGGGTGAGATATTGGTATAGCAGGTAACGGGCGTGGCTAGGTGGCAAAAAGACCAGGGGCTTCAGCCCGAAGTCTGAGGCCGGCACGGGGGGGTGGTGGAGTGGCGCAGGGTTTTTTGGCTGGGCGGTGGGGTTGTGTGACCTACCTGACACACATACACTGACCTACCTGACATACATACACTGACCTACATACACTGACATACATACACTGACCTACATACACTGACATACATACATTGACCCACCTGACATACATACACTTACCTACCTGACATACATACACTGACATACATACACTGACCTACATACACTGACCTACCTGACCTACATACACTGACCTACCTGACATACATACCTGGACCTACCTGACATACATAAACTGACCTACGTACACTAACCTACATACACTGACCTACCTGACCTACATACACTGACATACATACACTGACCTACCTGACATACATACATTGACCTACCTGACATACATACACTGACCTACCTGACATACATACACTGACCTACCTGACCTACATACACTGACCTACCTGACCTACATACACTGACCTACCTGACCTACATACACTGACCTACCTGACCTACATACACTGACCTACCTGACCTACATACACTGACATACATACACTGACCTACATACACTGACCTTCCTGACATACATACACTGACCTACCTGACATACATACACTGACATACATACACTGACCTACATACACTGACCTACCTGACCTACATACACTGACCTACCTGACATACATACACGGACCTACCTGACATACATACACTGACCTACATACACTGACCTATCTGACCAGGAAACAGACTTCGTGTGTCCTGCAGCTCAGCTCAGCCGTGGTGTTTGGTGTGCGGCGCGCCCATCTTCATCACAGCAGGCAGCCAGAGTAGGAGAGGAGAGCCGAGCGCCGAGCGGGGATCTCATACTGCTGTGGCGCAGCGTGTGATGTTTTTCCACACATCACAATAAAGACCCCACCCAGTTGAAATATTGGGGGATAGAACCATATAAAAAACACTGGTGGGGTAGCCATAAAGTAAGGACCCCCAGCCAGTTAGAGTCCAAATGGATTTTTATATTAGACGCTTTTGCACCCCGGGGATTGAACATTGAATTTGATCTGAACTGTTTTATCAGTGATTTTTAACTAGCTAGAAATAGCCTAAATAATACACCTACTTGTCATTTTATCTTATTTTATCTCAGTGCTATTTTAATTCTACATGCTCTTTATAGATAGGATATTTGTTGTATTTCCCCCTTATTCGCTTTGTTAAATATACTGATTAGACATCATATTAATTTTACCAAGTCATATATATATTTATATTTTCGCTTGTATTTGTGATATATATTTAGGTGCTGACATCAATTCCGGTGTGCCCTATTCTCGTCTGTTCAATATTAGCTATATTTCGAGTATTTAAACACTTTTTATATATTATTTTATTATGTGTAATGTGCGTCATTAGAGCAGCATGCAATATCTTAGCCTTATTTTATAAATTTATTATCTATGATTTTCGATTCAGACTGTGTGCCTCTTCTACATCTTCTGACATTCACTCTATTGTAAGAACAGTCAGAAAATGGTTGCTGCTTTGTTTACTTATTGTAGACTACAAGAAAATGGCCACGGTTGTAGTCTTTTCAGGACTATCCACTAGAAAATGGCCGCTATACTATTTTTTCTCATAGGACTACAAGAAAATGGCCACAGTTGTAGTCTTTTCAGGAATATCCACTAGAAAATGGCCGCTATACTATTTTTTCTCATAGGACTACAAGAAAATGGCCACAGTTGTAGTCTTTTCAGGAATATCCACTAGAAAATGGCCACTATACTATTTTTTCTCATAGGACTACAAGAAAATGGCCGCTCGTTAGGATACAATACTAAACCTATTTAACCATCTCAATACAGGGCACTTACACCCCTTTTCTGCCAGGCCATTTTTCAGCTTTCAGCGTTGTCACACTTTGAATTACAATTGCGCGTTCATGCTGCACTGTAACCATGTGAAGTTTTTATAATTTTCTTCACACAAATAGAGCTTTCATTTGGTGGTATTTAATCATTTCTGGCTTGTTTTCTTAGTTTCTGTCAGTAAATTTGTAAATAAGTAATTTGTCTCCTTCACTGATGGGCACTGATGAGGCGGCACTTATGGGCACTAATTAGGTGGCACTGATGAGGAGGCATGAATATGCCGCACTTATGGGCACTGATAGGTGTCACTGATATGTGGCACTAATGAGCACTGATAGGCGGCACTGATGGGTGGTACTGGTGGGCACTGATAGGCGGCACTGGTGGGCACAGATGGGCGGCAATGATGGGCGGCACTGATGGGCGGCACTGATGGGCACTCATGGGCATTGATGGGCAGCAGTGATGGGCATTGATGGCTGGCAATTGTGGGCACTGATGACTGGCACTTGTGGGCACTGGTTGGCACTGATTGCTGCCAGTGGTCGGCACTCATTGCTGGCACTGATGGCACTTAATTGTAATCAGGGCACTGATGATTAGTGCCCTGATTACATACCTATATGTCCCCCTGGGAGGAGATGCCGCTGATCGGCTCTCCTCTCCTCACACTCTGTCAGTGTAAGGCGAGACGCGCCGATTACCGGCATCTCCGTGTTTACATGTGACCAGCTGTGATTGGACACAGCCGATCACATGGTTAAAGAGCCGCGGCTCTTTACAGAGATCGGGTTCGCGCCGTGTCCTATCAACATGGCCCGGCCGCGATCGCCGCGCGCCCCCCGCGGGTGCTCAAGAGCGGTCATTCTGAGCGGCCGTCATATGACGTCCATCCAGAACGAGAGCCGCACCGCCCAGCCGTCATTTGACCATGGGCAGGCGGCTAATGGTTAAAGACACTTCCAGTGCTGGTAACTATTCCCTGATGAAGTCACGTGATCGTGACGATATGCGCCGGAATACACGGGCACCGGAAGTGATGTCAGGCCACGAGCTCGCTGCTCGTTTTTGTTTTATCCGTTTTTACCTGCTTTTATGTGAGTACCACATCTTAGCTGTTATTTAAATAAATATTTAGTGTTACATAGTTCACCATTGAGATCCCCCGTTCTTTCCTTCTATATGATTTTATGTGTCCATTTGGGAGGATTTCCACTGCCACTTGACCTATATAAAGGAGACATAACCTCTGCCGGGTTAGCCCCCCCTTATCAAAATTTTTGAAAAAATCTTATGCAGTTTGTTAGATCTTTGTTAGATCAGGTTAGATCAACCGTTGTTTGCGTTAGATCTCACACAGAAGAAGCAATATTAACAGTTATTTGCTGGGGGGGCTAACCCGTCATCAGCCCCCCCTTATCAAAAAATTGACCAAACAGTTAGCTATTTTGGAAGCTATTTGTTAGATCCGGTAAGATCAAGTGGTTTTAACGTTAGATCTCACATAATTAGAGACTTATTAAGTGATTAATGAGGGGGGGCTGGCCCCCCCTTATCAAAATTTCGGGCCAAAAATTATTCAGGCTAATAGATATTCGTTAGATCCGGTAAGATCAAGTGGTTTTAACGTTAGATCTCACATAATTAAAGACTTATTAAGTGATTAATGAGGGGGGGCTGGCCCCCCCTTATCAAAATTTCGGGCCAAAAATTATTCAGGCTAATAGATATTCGTTAGATCCGGTAAGATCAAGTGGTTTTAACGTTAGATCTCACATAATTAAAGACTTATTAAGTGATTAATGAGGGGGGGCTGGCCCCCCCTTATCAAAATTCCGGGCCAAAAATCATTCAGGCTAATAGATATTCGTTAGATCCGGTAAGATCAAGTGGTTTTAACGTTAGATCTCACATAATTTCAGAGATATTCCACATAAAAATACTGATATTAGGTGGTACATAAGGACGGGTTGGCCCCCCCTTATCAAATTTTCGGGCCAAAAATCATTCAGGCTAATAGATATTCGTTAGATCCGGTAAGATCAAGTGGTTTTAACGTTAGATCTCACATAATTTCAGAGATATTCCACATAAAAATACTGATATTAGGTGGTACATAAGGACGGGTTGGCCCCCCCTTATCAAATTTGCGGGCCAAAAATGATTCAGGCTAATAGATATTCGTTAGATCCGGTAAGATCAAGTGGTTTTAACGTTAGATCTCATATAATTTCAGAGATATTCCACATACAAATACAGATATTAGGTGGTACATAAGGACGGGTTGGCCCCCCCTTATCAAATTTTCGGGCCAAAAATCATTCAGGATAATAGATATTCGTTAGATCCGGTAAGATCAAGTGGTTTTAACGTTAGATCACACATAATTTCAGAGATATTCCACATAAAAATAGAGATTTTAGATGGTACATATGGACGGGTTGGCCCCCCCTTATCAAATTTTCAGGCCAAAAATGATTCAGGCTAATAGATATTCGTTAGATCCGGTAAGATCAAGTGGTTTTAACGTTAGATCTCATATAATTTCAGAGATATGCCACATACAAATACAGATATTAGGTGGTACATATGGACGGGTTGGCCCCCCCTTATCACATTTGTGGGCCAAAAATGATTCAGGCTAATAGATATTCGTTAGATCCGGTAAGATCAAGTGGTTTTAACGTTAGATCTCATATAATTTCAGAGATATTCCACATACAAATACAGATATTAGGTGGTACATAAGGACGGGTTGGCCCCCCCTTATCACATTTTCGGGCCAAAAATCATTCAGGCTAATAGATATTCGTTAGATCCGGTAAGATCAAGTGGTTTTAACGTTAGATCTCACATAATTTCAGAGATATTCCACATAAAAATACTGATATTAGGTGGTACATAAGGATGGGTTGGCCCCCCCTTATCAAATTACACAGTACACACCTGACAGTGACACAAGGCCTGTCTGGTGCCCCAGCCACCTTCCAAAGGCTAATGGAGAAGACCGTGGGTGACATGAAACTGATCGAGGTGTTGGTGCACTTAGACGACATCATCGTTTTCGGCAAGACCCTGGAAGAGCACGAAGAACATCTGGAGAAGGTCCTGAGGAGACTGCATGATGAGGAGGTTGAAGCTGTCTCTGGAAAAGTGCCAGTTTTACCAACCCTCAGTCAACTACCTTGGCCATATTGTGTCTTACGACAAAGTGGCCACCGACCCCCAGAAGCTGGAAGCTGTCACCTCCTGGCCGAGGCCTACCAACGTGACTGAGCTTAGGTAATTTCTGGGATTCTGTTCTTATTACAGAAGATTTGTCAAGGGATTCGCTAAGACGCTGATCTGGCGAAGCCTGTCAGACCAGCTGGAGGGCCCAGAAAACCCAGAGAGTCCATTCAGGAACAATGGACTCCGAAGTGTGAAGAGGTTTTAGGCAGCCTAACAACCACTCCTGTTCTGGCCTATGCAGATCCAACCAAGCCATATGAGCTACATGTTGACGCCAGTCGAGATGGGTTAGGTGGGGTGCTATATCAAGAGCATGACGGTCATCTACGGCCTGTTGCCTACATGAGCCGGAACTTGTCCCCCCGCCGAGAAGAACTACCCCATGCACAAACTTGAGTTCCTGACCTTGAAGTGGGTGGTGGTTGATAAGCTGGGGGATTATCTATATGGAGCGGAGTTCGTGATCAAGACTGACAAAAATCCTCTCACCTACATCCTCACTACCACCAAGTTGGATGCCACAGGTCACAGATGATTGGCTACTCTATCAGGGTTTATTTTCAGCCTGAAACAAGATGTGGATGCTTTGTCTGTGGATAGAGACTTTTGGCCGAGCACCACACCGGCTGCTAGGTCAGTGAGAGAGGCCTATCCGGTGGTTGCTATATCCAGTGTGGAGACTGTTTGTCCTCTGGATTAAGAAGTACCCGTGATCTGCAAGCAAGGTACCTGAATCCCCCCCTAACCCTCCATCCCTCTGTTAATAAAACCCTTGAGAAAAAGAGACTAAGTGTTTGGTGCAGACATTTGTGAGAAATTCTTCAAGGAAGACCCCCTAGGACGGACCTGGTGAACAGTAAGGTAATGGCAGACCCAAATCTTAAACCAGCGCCCCCTGCGGGGGTATTGCTACACCTGATATAGACACTAGTATGGATATCCGTGCATCGATACCAAATATCCATAATATCCCTGTAATTATGTATAATCAACCATTAAAACCACTTGATCTTACCGTATTTAATGAATATCTATTAGCCTGAAGGATTTTTGGACAGTAAATTGCATGTGGGGGGGCCAACCCGTCTATATGTACCACCTAATATCAGTATTTTTATGTGGAATATCTCTGAAATTATGTGAGATCTAACGTTAAAACCACTTGATCTTACCGGATCTAATGAATATCTATTAGCCTGAATGATTTTTGGCCCGAAAATTTGATAAGGGGGGGCCAACCTGTCCTTATGTACCACCTAAAATCTGTATTTGTATGTGGCATATCTCTGAAATTATATGAGATCTAACGTTAAAACCACTTGATCTTACCGGATCTAACGAATATCTATTAGCCTGAATCATTTTTGGCCTGAAAATTTGATAAGGGGGGGCCAACCCGTCCATATGTACCACCTAATATCAGTATTTGTATGTGGAATATCTCTGAAATTATATGAGATCTAACGTTAAAACCACTTGATCTTACCGGATCTAACGAATATCTATTAGCCTGAATCATTTTTGGCCCGAAAATGTGATAAGGGGGGGCCAACCCGTCCATATGTACCACCTAATATCTGTATTTGTATGTGGCATATCTCTGAAATTATATGAGATCTAACGTTAAACCCACTTGATCTTACCGGATCTAACGAATATCTATTAGCCTGAATCATTTTTGGCCTGAAAATTTGATAAGGGGGGGCCAACCCGTCCATATGTACCATCTAAAATCTCTATTTTTATGTGGAATATCTCTGAAATTATGTGTGATCTAACGTTAAAACCACTTGATCTTACCGGATCTAACGAATATCTATTATCCTGAATGATTTTTGGGCCGAAAATTTGATAAGGGGGGGCCAACCCGTCCTTATGTACCACCTAATATCTGTATTTGTATGTGGAATATCTCTGAAATTATATGAGATCTAACGTTAAAACCACTTGATCTTACCGGATCTAACGAATATCTATTAGCCTGAATGATTTTTGGCCCGCAAATTTGATAAGGGGGGGCCAACCCGTCCTTATGTACCACCTAATATCAGTATTTTTATGTGGAATATCTCTGAAATTATGTGAGATCTAACGTTAAAACCACTTGATCTTACCGGATCTAACGAATATCTATTAGCCTGAATGATTTTTGGCCCGAAAATTTGATAAGGGGGGGCCAACCCGTCCTTATGTACCACCTAATATCAGTATTTGTATGTGGAATATCTCTGAAATTATGTGAGATCTAACGTTAAAACCACTTGATCTTACCGGATCTAACGAATATCTATTAGCCTGAATGATTTTTGGCCCGGAATTTTGATAAGGGGGGGCCAGCCCCCCCTCATTAATCACTTAATAAGTCTCTAATTATATGAGATCTAACGTTAAAACCACTTGATCTTACCGGATCTAACGAATATCTATTAGCCTGAATGATTTTTGGCCCGAAAATTTGATAAGGGGGGGCCAACCCGTCCTTATGTACCACCTAATATCAGTATTTTTATGTGGAATATCTCTGAAATTATGTGAGATCTAACGTTAAAACCACTTGATCTTACCGGATCTAACGAATATCTATTAGCCTGAATCATTTTTGGCCAGAAATTTTGATAAGGGGGGGCCAGCCCCCCCTCATTAATCACTTAATAAGTCTTTAATTATGTGAGATCTAACGTTAAAACCACTTGATCTTACCGGATCTAACGAATATCTATTAGCCTGAATGATTTTTGGCCCGGAATTTTGATAAGGGGGGGCCAGCCCCCCTCATTAATCACTTAATAAGTCTCTAATTATATGAGATCTAACGTTAAAACCACTTGATCTTACCGGATCTAACGAATATCTATTAGCCTGAATCATTTTTGGCCAGAAATTTTGATAAGGGGGGGCCAGCCCCCCCTCATTAATCACTTAATAAGTCTTTAATTATGTGAGATCTAACGTTAAAACCACTTGATCTTACCGGATCTAACGAATATCTATTAGCCTGAATAATTTTTGGCCCGAAATTTTGATAAGGGGGGGCCAGCCCCCCTCATTAATCACTTAATAAGTCTTTAATTATGTGAGATCTAACGTTAAAACCACTTGATCTTACCGGATCTAACGAATATCTATTAGCCTGAATAATTTTTGGCCCGAAATTTTGATAAGGGGGGGCCAGCCCCCCCTCATTAATCACTTAATAAGTCTCTAATTATGTGAGATCTAACGTTAAAACCACTTGATCTTACCGGATCTAACAAATAGCTTCCAAAATAGCTAACTGTTTGGTCAATTTTTTGATAAGGGGGGGCTGATGACGGGTTAGCCCCCCCAGCAAATAACTGTTAATATTGCTTCTTCTGTGTGAGATCTAACGCAAACAACGGTTGATCTAACCTGATCTAACAAAGATCTAACAAACTGCATAAGATTTTTTCAAAAATTTTGATAAGGGGGGGCTAACCCGGCAGAGGTCAATAAGAAGCACCTACCGGGACACCATATTGCCATCTATAGGATATCCTTAGGGTGACCCATTACAGTACCCCGGACCACCATTGGCTAGTTTACACTGTAACCTTACAGCGGTAATGTAAGGAGCCATTTCACTTAGCACTTGTATATTTGTTGATTATCATTTAGAACACAACACAATCTATTGATTTTATAACAAACCTTTCATCCAGTTTCTGAATTGATGCATTTGGGGACTGCCTAATGTTTGTAATTTGTGTGAAATGTCAATTGCCTTTCAGACGGCACATGTAACTCCCTAAGGGGGAAAAAAAAAACCTTAGGAACATTCAACCAGAAGAGTAAATAGCCAAATATTATAGTAGAAAATACGAGATCTCTGCACTGTGTACAATGCTTATGAATTGCAGGTTCATCCACTACTTGGGAAGATCAGCGAATGGCTGAACCTCCAGCTGAAGCAGGAAATGAAACCTTTAGCAGCAGCAACTGCCCCCCCCCCACCCCCCACACCCTATGTGAATGAGTACGGGGTAAATAGTAGTTCTCTCCATTCACACACAAAAAAAAGTAAAAAAACACTTCTCACCCGCATAGAGGCGACTAGGCTGTCACTTAACTTATTGTTGACTACCCGAGCGGAAAAAGCCTTTGTTGGTCTTCCTATAAATTTTATATGCAGAAAGACGGAATTGGCCTGATGCAGGGCTGGGACAAGGGGTGGGTAGGAGGGGAAACTGCCCTGGGCACTGTCAGGTTTGGGGGGGGGGCACCACAAGGAGATTGGGGGGAGGGGATTTGTGTTGGGAGGACGGCAGGAGGTAAGAATTGTTCTAGGAGGGGAAATTCGGGGAGGTGTGCTAGGAGTGGTGATTTGGAGGGGATTTGTGTTGAGAGGGGAGATGGGGGGAAGAGGATTTATGCTAGGATGGGGGATTTGGGGGTTTGCGCGAGAAAAAGTAATATGGTGGGGGGGGGATTTGTCCTAAGAGGGATGACTGGGGGGCATTTGTGCTAGGAAGGGGGATTGGTGGCGAATTTGTGCTGGGAGGGGGGATTTGGAATGGGGGGGGGGAGATTATTTGTCAGGGAGGAAATTTAAGGGGTAGAGGTTTTGTGTTAGAAAGGGAAAAACATTTTTCGGGAGGGGGGATTGTGCTGGGGGCATATGTGGAATCAGAGGACTTGAGATAAGCATGCAGATTTGCACTCAAAGTTTTTGGGGGAGGGGATTTTTGTTAACTTATAATGCTCATGCATCTTGAGGTGGGGGGGGGGGCACAATTTGGCATGTTCACCCTGGGCTTTAGATGACTTTGTCACGACACTGGCTGGCTGCCAACCTGATTTCCAAGATCCAAGATGAGGCAAGCAGTCTCCCTAGACTGGCCTTTGCTCACAGGGGAGCTGATGGACTCACCGATTACGGTGAAGGAGATTCTTCATGTTATAAAGTAAGCAAACCATTCCTCTGCTTCTGGGCCCGATGGGTTCTCGGCAGTATATTACCAGAAGTTTACCCTGGCGCCTCATTCAGAGAGGTTTGCCAATGCCCTGAGAGTGGGTTAAAGTCTTGATCCTGACATGACTACAGCCTTTATTTCGGTTATTCCTATACTGGGCAAGAACCCGGGCGAAGTTGAGCATTATAGACCGTGACCCATCTCTTTGATTAACCACTTGTCCCCCGCCCACTGTCAATTGACGGCGGGCGGAGGATACTCTCGTTCTGGGAGGACGTCATATGACGTCCTCCCTTTAAAACGAGCTAGGAGGCGCGCGCTTGCCGCCAGCGGCGCGCGCGTGCGCCCGCCGCGTTCACAAGGCCCCGGTGCGCGTGCCCGGCGGCCGCGATTGCCGCCGGGCACCCGCGATTGCCCGGGAAACGAGCAGGAAAGTGGATCTCTGTGTGTAAACACAGAGAACCACGTCCTGTGAGGGAGAGGAGGCTGATGGTGTGTCCCTTGTACATAGGGACAACCATCGGTCACCTCCCCCAGTCACTCCCCTCCCCCCACAGTAAGAACACATTGAGGGAACATATTTAACCCCTTCCCGCCCCCTAGTGGTTAACCCCTTCCCTGCCAATCACATTTATACAGTAATCAATGCATTTTTATAGCAGGGATCGCTGTATAAATGTGAATGGTCCCAAAAATGTGTCAAAAGTGTCCGATGTGTCCGCCGCAATATCGCAGTCACAATAAAAAATCGCAGATCGCCGCCATTACTAATAAAAAAATAAAAAAATAAAAATGCTATAAATCTATCCCCTATTTTGTACACGCTATAACTTTTGCGCAAACCAATCAATACGCGCTTATTGCGATTTTTTTTTTTACCAAAAATATGTAGAAGAATACGTATCGGCCTAAACTGAGGAAAATTTTATTTAAAAAAAAAAAAATGGGTATTTATTATAGCAAAAAGTAAAAAATAGTGTTTTTTTTCCAAACTGGACGCTCTTCTTTTGTTTATAGCGCAAAAAATAAAAACCGCAGAGGTGATCAAATACCACCAAAAGAAAGCTCTATTTGTGGGAAAAAAAGGACGCAAATTTTGTTTGGGAGCCACGTCGCACGACCGCGCAATTGTCATTCAAAGTGTGACAGCGCTGAAAGCTGAAAAATGGCTTGGGCAGGAAGGGGGTTTTCGTGCCCAGTAGAGAAGTGGTTAATAATGACTTTAAGTTACAATACTGATGAAGCAAAGTCCCGGGGCCCCTGAGGCCTAATGGTGACCTCCAGAGTTAGGGACAGCTGACATCCTTCAGTTTAGAGTGGGTTATAAGGCATGGTGGGTGTAATGCAAGATGAAATGATGGGCGCCAGACACTTTTTGAATGCAAAGAGATTCATTGTCTCTTAAACAGAACAGTGGGAGAAAGGGTTAGGGTCAGGACACCCTTAGGTAGATGCAATGTTAATTGGCAGACTCCGAGACTTCTATAGGTAGACAGCTATGCAGGTGAAACACAATCAGTTGGACTCCCTCAACGAACAGACAGGGGGTGTGGATACGAGTAGGCCCAGGCACAATGAACTCTCCTATTCCTCTGATAGCGAATAGGCTTGGCGCACGGTCTCTGCCACAGACCGTGAGTTTTGGTCGCTGCCACCGACCGGGTGAACTGTTGAGACCTCTGCCATAGGCCTGTTAGCATGCCCCTGCTACTGACCTGAGTTGAATAGTTGGACCGTTGCCACCGGTCATTGAATGTGAATCACCTTCCTATAAGGATTTGGCCCCTGTTCGAGAAAGATATCCCTCCGGGCGGTCACCAGAGGTACACCCGACACTGGCAATCTGCTGCACCAGGTCTTCGGGTGAGTCCCTCCTTCGGTCCCTTACGCCACTGGATTCGGGTGCCTCACTCCCGAGGCCCCCTAGGAAGTCCTTCCCTTGCGGGACCCAGCGGAAGACACTGGGCCCCAGGCCTCCGACCGAGCACCTCACCCCAGACTGAAGGTGTCTGGGGTGGAACACGAACTCCACGTGTCCAGGCCCAGGGCGCCTGGACACCGACCGCGAACTGCAGCCCTCAGGCTGAAGGTGCCTGGGACTTGAACCCCATGACGAAGATGTCCGGCCCTTTTATACCCTCTCCCAACATGCCCAGCGGGTTCCCCGCCCGCTGTACAGGTGCTGCGAGAGGCCACAAAGGGTACGGCACTGCAGTGATGGTTCAACCCCGGCCCAAGGTGACAGCGCCACCTGCTGGGCCGCAGGGAACTATGCATCACTGATATCTTCACCAGTTTCAAAATCTCCTTATCTCCGGGTAACACATAATGGTCAGACCCCCCTCCCTGCATTCCAACCCCCCCCCTCCCTTTCCAAAATACAGTGTGACCTTGGTTTGCGAGTGTTGTCTCCCAAAAACGAACAGGATTCAGGCCAAAGGTGAGGTGGGGGGGCGCCGGAGCCGAGCGGAGCAGAACTGCGATCGGTGGCGTTCGGAAATCTCCGGAAAGACTCAGAAAGACATGGAAATACTCCATTCCCGAGCCTTTCTGAGGTTTGTCGAGGTCAGCCGAACTGTCCTTGGCCCTTTCCGGACGTTTCTGAGGCTCTCCGGTGCCACCTCTGGCCGCATGCGGTATTGCATGCCATTGAAGTCAATGCGGAACAAATAATTTTTGTTTCCATTGACTTCTATGGGGAAACTCGTTTTGATATGCAAGTACTTTGGATTAAGAGCATTCTCCTGGAACAGATTATGCTTGCAATCCGAGGTTCCACTGTACATGCTATCAGTCTTTCTGAAGCTCTCCTCTGCTGCAATACCATCACTAGGGATGAACTTCGAGTTTGAGTCTAACCCATGTTCGACTCGAACATCGTCTGTTCGACCGTTCGCAGAATTTTCGAACATTATGGGCCGTTCGCGCCAAATTCGAGTGGCGCGTCACCGCCCATAATTTACTACGGCATCGCAGTGCATTGCTGGCTGATGATTGGCCAAGCGTGCACTATGACCCGCATGCTTTGGCCAATCACAGCGCGGAAAAAACGGAGAGCCGTAATTGGCCAAAGCCAGGGTGGCTTTGGCCAATTATGTCTCAGGGGGTTTAGTACACGCCCCATACTATATAAGGCCGCCGACTTGGTGGCCTTGTGTAGTGTGTTGCATTGGTTAAAGGAAAGAGACAGAGAGAGAGAGAGAGAGAGAGAGACAGTGTAATTTGATTTGAGTTAGATAGAGCAGGCAGGCGAGTCAGTTAGCTGCAGTTACAGTGTGTAGAGGATATATATGCATCCTAGGTGTTGTATATACAGTCATGCTCGAAATTGTTGGCACCCCAGAATTTTTTCCAGAAAATCAAGTATTTCTCACAGAAAAGTATTGCAGTAACACATGTTTATTCCCTTTGTGTGTATTGGAACAAATCAAAAAAAGGGAGGGAAAAAAAGCAAATTGGACATAATGTCACACAAAACTTCAAAAATGGGCTGCTCAAAATTCTTGGCACCCATAACTTAATATTTGGTTGCACACCCTTTGGAAAAAATAACTGAAATCAGTCACTTCCTATAACCATCAATAAGCTTCTTACACCTCTCACCCGGAATTTTGGACCACTCTTCCTTTGCAAACTGCTCCAGGTCTCTCTTACTGGAAGGGCGCCTTTTCCCAACAGCAATTTTAAGATCTCTCCACAGGTGTTCAATGGGATTTAGATCTGGACTCATTGCTGGCCACTTTAGAGCTCTCCATCGCTTTGTTGCCATCCATTTCTGGGTGCTTTGTGACGTATGTTTGGGGTCATTTTCCTGCTGGAAGACCCAAGATCTCGGACGCAAATCCAGCTTTCTGACACTGGGCTCTACAGTGCGACCCAAAATCCTTTATTAATCCTCAGATTTTATGATGCCTTCCACACATTCAAGGCACCCAGTGCCAGAGGCAGCAAAACAACCCCAAAACATCATTGAACCTCCACCATATTTCTCAGTAGGTACTGTGTTCTTTTCTTTGTAGGCCTCATTCCATTTTTGGTAAACAGTAGAATGATGTGCTTTACCAAAAAGCTCTATCTTGGTCTCATCTGTCCACAAGACGTTTTCCCAGAAGGATTTTGGCTTACTCAAGTACATTTTGGCAAACTGTAGTCTTGCTTTTTTATGTCTCTGTGTCAGCAGTGGGGTCCTCCTGGGTCTTCTGCCATAGCGTTTCATTTCATTTAAATGTCGACGGATAGTTTGCGCTAACACTGACGTTCCCTGAGCCTGTAGGACAGCTTGAACTTCTTTGGAACTTGTTTGGGGCGGCTTATCCACCATCCGGTCTATCCTGCATTGCAACCTTTCATCAATTTTTCTCTTCCCTCCACGCCCAGAGAGATTATCTACAGTGCCATGGGTTGCAAACTTCTTGATAATGTTGCGCACTGTGGACAAAGGCAAATCTAGATCTCTGGAGATGGACTTGTAACCTTGAGATTGTTGATATTTTCCCAAAATTTTGGTTCTCAAGTCCTCAGACAGTTCTCTTTTTCTCTTTCTGTTGTCCATGCTTAGTGTGGCACACACAGACCCACAATGCAAAGACTAAGTGAACTTCTCTTCTTTTTATCTGCTTTCAGGTGTGATTTTTATATTGCCCACACCTGTTACTTGCCCCAGGTGAGTTTAAAGGAGCATCACATGCTTGAAACAATCTTATTTATCCCCAATTTTTAAAGGGTGCCAAGAATTTTGAGCAGCCCATTTTTTGAAGTTTTGTGTGACATTATGTCCAATTTGCATTTTTTGATTTTTTCCAATACACACAAGGGGAATAAACATGTGTATAGCAAAACATGTGTTACTGCAATACTTTTCTGTGAGAAATACTTGATTTTCTGGAAACATTTCTGGGGTGCCAACAATTTCGAGCATGACTGTATATTTATACACTGTATTCAGTTTAGCTAGATCCATTCCTGTTATTCTCTATACTGTGACAGGCAGGCAGGTGATTGTGCTAGCTGCAGTGTTTTCACTTAGTGCACTTCTGTCCTTTGCACAGCGTGCACCTAAAACTCACCTGAATACAATTGCTGGTGTTCTGATACAAATACAGGCAGGGAGCTGCAGTATTTTCAGTTAGTGGTCCATATTGCCGGGACCAGACATTACATTAAGGCTAAGTTCACACTGCTGCGCATTCAAAATCGCGCGATTTTACCGCGATTTTCGCGGCTGCGTTATTGTTCGCGGCCGCAATTTCAGGGAATGCCAGTCTATAGCCCAGGTTCACACTGGGCTGCGGGAGTGAAGCCGTGCGAGTTCAGCTGAACTCGCACGATTTCACTCCCGCTGGCAGTCCCGATTTTGGCCGCGATTACAGAGACATCTGTGCAGGTTTCTGCACAGATGTCAATGTAAATCGCAGGCCGAAATTTACGACGCGGCGTCGCACCGATTAGGACAGTGCCATTGCCAGCAAATGCCGCCGTTTTGACATGCGATTTGACATGCCAAATCGCATGTCAAAACAGGCCAGTGTAAACCAGGGCTTAGAAATGTCATTTTGTGCAGGGACAGTTCTAAACACAGGAAACATGCGCTAGTTTACAGGCATACTATAGACCCCCCCCCCCAGGTATGATATTTAAAGGAATATTTCACTTTTATTGTTTCACTTTAAGCATTATTAAAATAACTGCTCCCGAAAAAACGGCCGTTTTTAAAAACGTTTTTTTGCATTGATACATGTCCCCTGGGGCAGGACCCGGGTCCCCAAACACTTTTTATGACAATAACTTGCATATTAGCCTTTATAATTAGCACATTTGATTTCGAACGTTCGCGTCCCATAGACTTTAATGGGGTTCTAAAGTTCGTGCAAACTTTCGATCCGTTCGCAGGTTCTGGATGCGAACCGAACCGGGAGGGGGGGGGGGGGTGTTCGGCTCATCCCTAACCATCACGCACATAATATTTGGCAGTAGCACGCTGAAGCTGTTTCCAACCTTCTTTCCGTTAATAGACTGCAGTGGCTCAGCTTGGTTCCTCCGTGCTGCTATCTGCATCTAGGAATGCTGTCATTCAGGTTCTCTGCAGCTTCATCCCTCCATAGGACACACATAGGGTGACTGTAGCGGTTAGCGGGAGCTGGGGCGGTGGTGGGGGCGGGGGAGGGACAGCGATTGCACACACATACGTTTTGTTTCTTCCTCTTGTCATTGGCAAAAAGGCTGCATTTCTCTGCTTTGTGGAAACAAACTGAAGGACGCTTTACCCTCACTCCCCAGCTAGGGTTGGCACCTGTCCAGGATTCACCCGGACAATCCGGGTTTTGAACCACGTACAGTGGAACCTCTGAATACGAGCATAATCCGTTCCAGGAGAATGCTCGTAATACAAAGCACTCGCATATCAAAGCGAGTTTTCCCATTGAAGTCAATGGAAACAAAAATATTTTGTTCCGCATTGACTTCAATGGCATGCAATACCGCATGTGGCCAGAGGTGAGGGGGGGCGCTGGAGAGCCTCAGAAACGGCTGAAAAGGCCCGAGGACACCTCAGCAAACCTCGGAAAGACTCTGTTCCAAAGATTTGCCGAGGTCAGCCGAGCTGTCCTCGGGCCTTTCCGTGCATTTCCAAACGTCGCTGATCGGCTGCAAACGGCGATGTTCGGCTCCGGCGTCCTCCCACCTCAGGCCAAACGCGGTACTGCACACCACCTTGGCCTGAATCCTGCTAGTTTTATGAGACAACATTCGCAAACCGAGGTTACGATTGACTTATTACGGGGTTACGATTTTTAGAAATACAATGCGTGTATTGTGAAGCGTTCGTTAACCGCGTTACTCGCAATCCGAGGTTCCACTGTATCCGGGTTTTGAACCATGTGTCTGGGTTTTGAACCATGTGTCGGGGTTTTGAACCATATGTCTGGGTTTTGAACCATGTGTCTGGGTTTTGAACCATGTGTCCGGGTTTTGAACCATGTGTCCGGGTTTTGAACCATGTGTCCGGGTTTTGTACCATGTGTCCGGGTTTTGAACCATGTGTCCGGGTTTTGAACCATGTGTCTGGGTTTTGAACCATGTGTCTGGGTTTTGAACCATGTGTTGGGTGGTTTTGAACCATATGTCCGGGTTTTGAACCATGTATCCGGGTTTTGAAACATGTATTGGGGTTTTGAACCATGTGTTGGAGTTTTGAACCATGTAACCGGGTTTTGAACCATGTATCCAGGTTTTGTACCATGTGTCTGGGTTTTGAACCATGTGTCTGGGTTTTGAACCATGTGTCGGGGTATTTGAACCATATGTCTGGGTTTTGAACCATATGTCTGGGTTTTGAACCATGTATCCAGGTTTTAAACCATGTGTCGGGGGTTTTGAACCATATGTCTGGGTTTTGAACCATGTGTCAGTGTTTATAATAGTCCTGCAACGGCGGGCGTGCTGACATCACTTCTATTCCCTCCACCCAACGTACGTTTTGTCTCAGAAGATGTCATCAATGGTGTAATGATCTCCCTATTGATGACGTCTTCTGAGACGAAACGTACGTCAGGTGTAAGGAGTAAAGTGGTGATGTCAGCACGTCCAGCATGGTAGGGTGTAGGACACATTTGTAAGTAGACTACGTTTTCAATAAAGTACATTATTGTTGGAAATTGCACAATGAGCGATACATTCTTCTCTCCTCATATGCCGTGCTCATGTATGGTGCCTGTTGTCCATCTGGCTGCAAATCCCAGAAGTCCTTCTGATGGTTCATATGAACAGGCTGATTTCTTGAAGGGAGATATATCTTCATGCCCACAAAGCGGCGGGTGAGGCGACTGGTGTGCGGTTAGACCAGGTCTCTGTGTCCGGTGGGCATCCATATTTTGCATGGTGGTGGAGCATTGTCAGTGTATCAATTGGAGCACCTATACACTTTACAGTATTTAACACCATTGTCATCACAAGCATTGGAAATGGCACTACAGTGGAACCTCGGATTACGAGTATAATCCGTTCCAGGAGAATGCTCGTAATCCAAAGCACTCGCATATCAAAGCGAGTTTTCCCATTGAAGTCAATAAAAACGAAAATAATTAGTTCCGCATTGACTCCAATGGCATGCAATACCGCATGTGGCCAGAGGCAGGGGGCGCCGGAGAGCCTCGGAAACGGCCGGAAAGGCCCGAGGACACCTCAGCTGACCTTGGCAAACCTTCGGAAAGACTCCGTTCCCGAGGTTTGCCGAGCTCAGCCGAGCTGTCCTCGGGCATTTCTGTGCATTTCCATACGGCGCCGATTGGCTCCGGTGCCCCCCACCTCAGGCCAAACGTGGTACTGCACACCGCTTTGGCCTGAATCCTGCTAGTTTTACGAGACAACACTCGCAAACCAAGTTAGGATTTTTAGAAATACAGCGCTCGTATTGCGAAATGCTCGTTTACCCGCGTTAATCGCAATCCGAGGTTCCACTGTATTCTCATTACTTTTATTTACTAGTATTATTTCATGCCATGCACACAGATCGTGGCTTGTAAATTGATTTTCTAATGTAACATTTATGGACTGGAACTTTATTGTTTATTACCAATCACAATTGTACATGTTTACATCTGTGTGTATATATATATATATATATATATATATATATATATATACACAGACACACACATACACACAGAGTGGAACCTCGGATTGCGAGTAACGCGGTTAACGGGCATTTCGCAATACGACCAATATATATATATTTTAATCCTGACTCAGTTTGCGAGTGTTGTCTCGCAAAATGAGTAGAATTCAAGCCACAGCGGTGTGCAGTACCGCATTTGCCCAGAGGTGCGGGGGGGGGGGGCGCCGGAGCCATTCGGAAATACTGGTAGATACTTTGTTCCCAAGGGTTTCCGAGCCTTTCCGGGGGTTTTCTGAGGGCAGCCGAACGATCTCCAAGTATTTCCGAGTCGCTCCGGCGCCCCCCCACCTCTGGCCACATGCGGTATTGCATGCCATAGAAGTCAACATGGAACAAATTATTTTCGTTTTCATTGACTTCTATGGGGAAACTGGCTTTGATATGCGAGTGCTTTGGATTACAAGCATTCTCCTGGAAACGGATTATGCTTGTAATCCAAGGTTCCACTGTATAGATATAGATATAAAATATATTATATATTATATGTAGCGGGTACTTACTTTCCCGGGTGCATTTTTTTGAATTTAGCTGTGACCTCAGTGCTATGTTCCTTGCGGTTCACTAGGTGACGCTGTCACCGTGGCCGGGGGGATGAATATCACTGTGTGCCGAGGTCCTTTTTGTCCTCTCTCAGCGGCGGTATGGTGGGGCGGGGAACCCGCCGGGCTTGCTGGGAGAGGAGATAAAGGGGCCGGCCATCTTGGTCACGGGGTCTTCGTCCCAAGCACCTTCAGCTTGCGGACGTGGGTTCGTGCCCGTCCTCTAGGAGGCCTCGGCCTAGAGGACCACCGGAGATCGTGTTCCACCCCAGGTACCTTCAGCCCTGGGATGAGGTACTTGCAAGAAGGTCCGGACTCCGGAGCTCAGTGCCCAACACTGAGTTCCGCGAGGGAAGGGTCCTAAGGCACTTCGGGATGGAGGCCTGAATCTGAGTAAGACGCAATGGACCGGGGAGAGCTCCTCACTCGAAGACCCGGTGCAGCAGACTGCCGGTTACGGGTGAGTCTCTTGTCGGAGACCGTCCAGAAGGATCCCCTTTACCTCGTGCGGAGACCAGATCGCACTCTCCAGGAGGAGAGTGGAGGACCGAGTTTGTGTCTGGGCCTATTCACACTCACACCTCCTTTTCTGCTCTATCTATCAAGGGAGTCCCTGTACGGTGTGTTCTAATAAAGGAGTGTTGGACTTTAATGGTGTGAGGCTCAATTCCCGGCGGACGAAGTTCATGGTGACTCTTGGAGGGAGGATCCGGGTGCACAACACAGACCCGAAGGCAAATGAGACATTGCTGATACCACCGGTATTCTACACGTGGTGGAGGCTAGGCGTAGCCCACCCGCTCTCTCTCTCTCCACCCTACCAGATACCCCTAGACAAGAGACAGTGCGAGCCGCACGGAGAGAGGAGAGGGGCAGGCGCTACACGTGGGGGCTCGGGTCCGGTATTGTGTTGTGCATCACAGTATGGAACAAGTCTGCTGGATGAGTTAACTGAATAGGCCAAAGTGCAGCCCTGCTCGAAGTCGTGGAATTGACCCTAGACAAGGGAAAGGCCCGTGCAGGAAGAGCCGTGAACGGGGGGAGGCCCAGCCGTGTGAGGTACTACAAATGGGGGCTTCTAATTGCACTGCGCCAACAGACACAACCCCCGCCGCTTAGTTCGTGGGCGTGGCTCAACCAAAGAAAGTGAAGAAAGCCCACGAACTGGAGCAAAGGGGAGGAGTCCAATACGTGAGAGGGCTACACGTGGGACATTGGCGCGAAAACTCTGCAGTGTGCGATGGACCAGCAACAAGTCACCATGTTTGGACATACCTCATGGATTCCAGTTCACCCTGCTACTACCACGATGACTGCTGCTGCTCCGATAACGGATACCGGGATCCGGCTGAAGCCAAGGGGTCGATTCGCCCTGTACTCGTGCATGGACGTAGAGGCCCTGGGTGTAATTTGTCCCGGGTGCTCGGGACTGGTGTGCCACCTGAGGCCCTTCGGACAATGTGAGGCCTGTGGGGAGTTCCTGTTCGAGGTGGATCCGGCAGTAGACAGGCCGAGAACCATCTACCCAGGCCGGGCTTTAGGTAACACTACTCGCAAAGGAGGAATTACTGCTGTAAAAGCCATCCCAGCGCACACTGCAGCGACCGCGGAGGAGGTCGTTAAAAATCAACGGGAGAAATCCGAGGATGCTGACTCGGTCACCACTGTCTCACAGCGTCCGCCACCGAAGAAGAGAACCAGCGTGGTGGCCCCGACCAGCGGTGGTGGCGGACCCTCTCGCCAGCTTACGCCAGGCATAGACGGATCCGTTGACGAGTGTTCCGGACGTCCCGCTTCAAGTAAAGGCCGAGGTAAGCCGGGTAAAGAGACTTGGTGTATGGGCGGAGATGCCGGGAAGGCATGGCCCAGTATGTCCGCGGGAGGTGTTAGCTCTGTCTCTACAACGGGCTACATACCCGCGGAGGAGTGTGATACTTCGGATCTGGAGTCGCTCTCTGATGTGGGAGATGACACAGCCATTGACGAACTGTTTGCAGAAAAGGGCTGGGACAAAGTGCCGCTAGCTTCGTTCCGAAGGCCTCGAGATTCACCCATGTCCACGGGGGAGAGTACGCCCCGGGTGGAGGCTCCAGCGCCTGAACAAGGGTCCTGTCCCCAGCCCACATCTGCATCTCTGGTGCCACCTGCATCAGGTACTGGGGAACAGAAGTTGATACTACGGGCACCTATGCCCCAACCAGAAGTGATAAGGCCCCTCGCCACCCGGACTCTATAGTTTTGCCCGGCGAAGGGGACAGAGCCACAATGCCTCCGCTGTCAAGGCTTCAGAGACTCTTCTGCCAGAAAGTCGCTGCTGACAACGGGTGGGAATATCCGTACCTCTCCAAGGAGTTGCTCTACGAGGTGGAGGTGTGCCGAGAGCGCTGATATAATGACTTTGTGTGGACCCACCTTAAGGTCCCACACGCCCGCAGGTATTTGACATGCTCTCCCAAGACATCTCAGCGGTTCAAAGACTGTAAGGCAGAGTGGATGTTGGGAAGACACATCCATGCAGATAAAGTGTTGATCCGACGCAAAGAAGGGGAAGATGTGGAGTACCATTTGGAGACCATGGACCGGCATTTGAAGCCTCTTGTCCTGCCGCATCCCCGCTTTTACCTCTGAGGAGAAAGAGACTCCATTTGTTTGCTTTGTTTCAAAAGGACCTTGCACCCCCTGAACTTTGCTGTTTGACTTTCTTGTTGGTGCTATCATCAGTGTTTGCCCCGCAAGAGGGGTGCTTGTGTCATTCCAAGGAAGAACTGTTCCAGTTGTTGTTCTTTCCTCTCCGGTGAGAAGTTGCAGACTTTGGGGTAGATAGGGCCCGGAATCAAGCAGCAAGAAAAGAAAAGATGGTTCAACGGGTGCAGTTACCGCGAGGCTGTCACCAGGTGGCAGTCTTGTGCAACGTTACACATTAGAACACACTCACACTGGAAGAAAATATATTTCTCTTCGGAGGAGTTTCTTTTTCTCTCACACACATGTGTCAGGGTTTTATTGTTTCTTTCTCTTCCCTCTGCAGGAGAGCGTCCAGTCAAGATTATGGAACCTGGGGTGGTTCTTAGTTAGGATGGGAGGGAAAAGTATAATGTTGGAATGTGATTTTATGTTTTAAATGTTGTCTTTCACTCCACTTTTGTTGCAGGGGCTCAGACACAAACTTTGCTGTTAGGATAGCTTCCTGAAAATTTTTTGTTTTTTTAAATTGTTAGTTGGTTTCTGGATTGGATTGTGTCAGCCGTTGAGGGCGTGATTCACTCCAGACACTGGGGTCCAGTGTCAAAAGACAGGGGGAGAGTGTAGCGGGTACTTACTTTCCCGGGTGCATTTTTTTGAATTTAGCTGTGACCTCAGTGCTATGTTCCTTGCGGTTCACTAGGTGACGCTGTCACCGTGGCCGGGGGGGATGAATATCACTGTGTGCCGAGGTCCTTTTTGTCCTCTCTCGGCGGCGGTATGGTGGGGCGGGGAACCCGCCGGGCTTGCTGGGAGAGGAGATAAAGGGGCCAGCCATCTTGTTCACGGGGTCTTCGTCCCAAGCACCTTCAGCTTGCGGACGTGGGTTCGTGCTCGTCCTCTAGGAGGCCTCGGCCTAGAGGACCAACGGAGATCGTGTTCCACCCCAGGCACCTTCAGCCCTGGGATGAGGTACTTGCAAGAAGGTCCGGAGCTCAGTGCCCAACACTGAGTTCCGCGAGGGAAGGGTCCTAAGGCACTTCGGGATGGAGGCCTGAATCTGAGTAAGACGCAATGGACCGGGGAGAGCTCCTCACTCGAAGACCCGGTGCAGCAGACTGCCGGTGACGGGTGAGTCTCTTGTCGGAGACCGTCCAGAAGGATCCCCTTTACCTCGTGCGGAGACCATATCCCACTCTCCAGGAGGAGAGTGGAGGACCGAATTTGTGTCTGGGCCTATTCACACTCACACCTCCTTTTCTGTTCTATCTATCAAGGGAGTCCCTGTATGGTGTGTTCTAATAAAGGAGTGTTGGACTTTAATGGTGTGAGGCTCAATTCCTGGCGGACGAAGTTCATGGTGACTCTTGGAGGGAGGATCCGGGTGCACAACACAGACCCGAAGGCAAATGAGACATTGCTGATACCACCGGTATTCTACACGTGGTGGAGGCTAGGCGTAGCCCACCCGCTCTCTCTCTCCACCTACCAGATACCCCTAGACAAGAGACAGTGCGAGCCGCACGGAGAGAGGAGAGGGGCAGGCGCTACATATATATATATATATATATATATATTGTGACAGCAGGAAGGTAAAGTCACCTGGTTGCATCCAGGGGGGTAGGTATATTTCTCCCAGATTCAGGCTTTATGCCGACTTATACAACTAGGGAGAGAGTTGATAAAGCCCAGCTGAGGCTAGTGGGCTCATGGATGATTCATACCTCTAGGGAGAGTGCTGGGCGTCGTGCAGGCAGGGAGTTGATGAGACCAGCTGAAGCTTGTCAGCTCGTTTAAGGCCTCTATAAAAACTCCCAGCTTCATTAGGTGTTTGCTCATGCCTGGACCCAGACCTGTGTGGACTGTCTAGGGAGAGTGAACCCCTGTGCGGTGAGACAAAGCCTGTGTGGCTATTTGTTTGGACATTTACTAAACCAGGGACTTAGGGACTAGGACAGCACCAGGCTGATCCCAGTTGTTAGTTAGGGAAACCTGCATGTTTAGTCAGAGGTCAAGTTGACCAGGATTTATTTTGTTTATGTTTCTTTTTGCTTTGCTGTGTTTTTGTCACTGTAAATAGAGAAATAAACCGCACCTTTTGATCTTGAAAACCACAACCTCCGTCTGCTGGGCCTGTTTTTGTGTGGGGAGCCCATCCAGGGGGTCACACACACCCGCTACCGAGCTAACCCCCTCACAATATATATATATATATACACACACACACACACACCAGTATATATAAAATATATATATATTTTTTTCACTATATGCATTTTGATACATGAGCACTTCATTTTTGAGCAACATACCTCTGCCAACAACGCACCACCTATTATTTGGAATATATTTACACTAGGGCTGTTACTCATTAAAATTTTCGTGTTCGATTAATCGTTTTTTTTATTTTTATCGATTAATCGACAATTTATTTTTTAAATTATATTCTCTTTATTGATTTTCTTTCATATTCAAATTAACAGTGTACATACTTATGCAAATTTATTTTTCATAATTAAAAATAGCTAAACATTATCAATGTAATTTTCACTCTATTGACCCTTACCCCTCCTTCCCCCCTCCCACTTTACCATTTTTCATAATGGGTTTTTCTATTATCTTTTCTTCCCTTTTTTTTTTTTACACATTATTTTTTTGAGCAACATAGCTCTACCAACAACCCACCACCTATTATTTGGAATATATTTACACTAGGGCTGTTACTGATTAAAATTTTCGTGTTCGATTAATCGTTTTTTTTATTTTTATTGATTAATCGACTAATTTTGATTTAATTATAATGCACAGACAGATTCAACTACTTTTATCTGATCTCCTTGCAGGCCGATTCCCAGTGCAGCTCCCAACCACTGGAAAAATGGATAGCAGAATACAAAAAAACCACACAAAGGCAGCACTCGATGGGAATAGCATTAAAACTTTTATAGTCTTCAAGTAGGTAACAAAATAAATATTGCACTGGAGATAAAATCGATGTAGCTACATAAACTGTAAAAATGGTGCGAGGAATACCAAACTTCAGCAAAAGCAGTCGTATAAAAACATGTAGCCAAGTATGATACTGGTATAAAAATGTGTACAACGATACCACTGCTGGGGGGCTAACATCAGTCCGTCGGCATGTAGATGTCCCGTGAAGGGAACTATCACAACTCCCAGCGGATGGCTGTAGAATCCCAGGTTGATAGAGGGAAGTGATAGAGGGGAGTGATAGAGGGGAGTGAAGTGATAGAGGGGGGTGAAGTGATAGAGGGGGGTGAAGTGATAGAGGGGAGTGAAGTGATAGAGGGGAGTGAAGTGATAGAGGAGAGTGAAGTGATAGAGGAGGGAAGTGATAGAGGAGGGAAGTGATAGAGGGAAGTGTAACAGCCCTTGCGTGTGGCAGATAGTAAGGTCCCGCCGGCATGCAGATATGAAGGCACAGCAAAGGAGCCCTTCAGATGGACACGGCAAGCCCCGCCGGTGTCCGTGACGTCACCGGATCTCCGACGGAACTCCCTGAAGACCCGGAGAGGTGAATACCGATCAAAAGAATTTTGATCGATCCAAAAAATGAATCGATTAATCGAGGAATTGATAGTTAATTTCCACAGCCCTACTTTACACTTATCACACTGAAAAAAGCGCAGAATTGAAGAAACCTACTTTGCTTCATTTGTAAATAACTTTGCAATGCTTTGCACAAGAATCATAATTTTAGTGTCGTTTTAAGCAGGACAAATTGCAGGGGGAAAAAAATGCACACTTTTTATTTGCAATAACATTCTTTATTTATAAATTAAGAGGGGGGGGGGGGGCTATCCAGATTCTTATGGATCTTGGGCAAACAATACATTGTAGGCATTCTGCTTCCGAAAGGGACCAAGTATTTTGCCTCTTTATTATCCAAAACTCCTTCATCACTGGCTTGCTTTACCAGATCCTTCAATTCCTTCATGAACTTCACTATTAGGTAGAGCTGCACGATTAATCATATGAGAATCGCGATCTCGATTCACCCCCCCCCCCCGCGATCTCAATCCTGGATTACCGCGATTTTTAGTATTAGGCAGATAAGCAGGGACGGATCGGCACACGCGCTGCGGGATGGCAGAGCGGTAAAACGCACATTGAAACTGTCTCCGCTCTGCTTGCACACAGCCCCGCCTCCTCCTAACCCCACACTGTGATAGACAGAATGCGGGTCCAATGCTGGGGTGTGTTCTGTCTATCACAGCGCGGGGTTAGGAGGAGGCGGGGCTGTGTGCGAGCAGAGCGGAGACAGTTTCAACATACGGGGCGGTGAGTTGCTTTATAGCAGAAAATGCGTGCTGCCGTCCGTCCTCCCCCCCCCCCCCACATACCACACTTGGCGGTCTCTGTCTTCAGGAGAGAATCGTGATCTTTGTTCTAAGCAAAAGAATCGCGATTCTTATTTTTCCCAGAATCGTGCAGCTCTACTATTGGGTTACCACCCAACTTCTTATAGGTATTTCCATCCTCCCCCATTTGTCCGCTGGAGATATGTCAATATCTTGGTTATCCTCCAAATCGAATGTAGCGCTACCCCTGAAGGAGCCACTGTAATTTAGGCACACAACAATAGCTCATTCATTCTTGGCTCAGTAATGAGCCTAGGGCAGTGATGGCAAACCTTGGCACCCCAGATGTTTTGGAACTGCATTTCCCATGATGCTCCACTACACTGCAGAGTGCAAGAGAATTATGGGAAATGTAGTTCCAAAACATCTGGGGTGCCAAGATTTGCCATGACTGGTCTAGGGGATGTCTTTTTAGGATTTTTATTGCTGGAGAACTTGGATAGGGTGCAGGGTGATATGGGATACTCGAGATTCATTGATTATTTGCAGGAGGATACTCTACTTTACTAAGCATAGTACAGATGACAGAATTGAGTCCTTTTTTTTTTTTTTTAAGTATTCCAGTCCGGACTACCACTGGCTTTTCTACCAGAAGGAAACAGTCACTAGGACCCTGAGCTCAGGTCAGTACTCACAATGTCACAGGATCACCAAATTCCTCCTTGCAGTATCCAGCCAGACTTCTGCTAACTTCCACCCGGCACTCTTCAGTGAGCTCTCCAGACCGGGTCCCTAGATGAGGGTCCCTTTCTTAGCTGCCCACCCCAACCCAGCTATATCACAGCTGGGTCCTCGATAAACATGCAGCAAACTCCAGCAGTCTGGCCAGTCCTGCAGGGTTAGAACAGGGCTGCTTCAGGCCTCAGACTGGTTACAGGGCCGGTGCTACCACTAGGCAAACTAGGCAGCCACCTAGGGCGCACTGCTGCCTAGGGGCGCCTGGGCCACTGGTGTGCCTACTCTCTTCTCTCTGCAACAAGCAACTAAGTCTCAGCATCAGCAGGCAGCTGCCGCTCTGTTCGTACATAGGGTCAGAGGCGGCGGAGAGCTGTGACTGTGTCCCAACTCCTGAATGAATGGAAGCAAGCAAACATTTATTGATGGGCACTAGTAGGCTGCATTGATAGGCGCTGGTGAGGCTGCATTGATGGGCGCTGTTGAGGCTGCATTGATGGGCGCTGGTGAGGCTACATTTGAATTTGATGGGTGCTACATTAAAAGGGTGGAGTATACATGGTCAGGACAAAGGGGGTGGATTCAGGGGTGGGGCCAAGGGGGGTGCGGCAAAATGAGGTTTGTCAAAAATCCTGGCACCAGCCCTGACTGGTTACGTGCTCTTCAGCCCTTGCTCAACCATCTATGTTCCAGAAGTCTCCAGAAGGCAGGGGAGAGCAATCAATCATGCAGCCTGTGAAACCCATAACAGCCACAGAAATCAACAGCTGTTACAATGATTATAGAGGAACCAAACAGAACTGAATTTACCAGACATCCTAGCAGCCTATCTAGGAGTGGTGGGGTGCTACATCCATATGCCCTTAGTAATTGGGTCAACATCTTTACATTTCCTTATATGTAGATCCTATAATTCTCCATCCACCGTCTGCTTAAAAATCTCCACCTGATCGTTGGAGGCCTTTAGCGGATTGAAAATGTACTTATTTCCAAGGCCACTATTGATAATCCCTTGCCTCATACTGAAATAATTGGCCTTCTGATTGGGACCCGGTAGGGCGGCATACTAATTTTGAATGTTTAGTTTTCTGCTAAACCTGTTCAAATCAATATATGCATTACATCTATTCAACTTATATTTAGGGCCAAACTGAAGCATCAAATCCAATACTTTAGCTTTTTAGTGAGAGCGATTGATCTCAAATTATATATATATATATATATATATATATATATATATATATACACACACACACACACACACACACACACACACACTTTCAGCTATATTTCTCTCCTCCCTTTTATTCTTCTTCTGAAATCTGATTCATTCCCTCTCCAATCCGTCAGAGGATGGAACCTATTCTGAGTTGGAATATTAGTAGATTCCACTCTCTGTCTCTCTACAACCGAAGGATGGGGGCGTGGCCAAGACCAGCATGTGAGAGGACGTGTGTCTCACAGCTCCGCCACAGCACAGGCTACCGATCCTCTCCCAGCAGTGATCTGACGGTGAGACACAGCTTTCCAGCTGGCTTTCGTCCCGGTCACCCTCCCGATCCACTCGCCGGCCCTCTGCACCCGCGGAATGGCAAAGAAAAAAAAGAGCATTTCATGAGCTCAGAAATCCAAGATGGCGCCACCGTGGCCCTGGCTCAATGCACGCCGAGAGGAGCTGAGAAATCAAAGGAGGGGGCCAGCAAACGGTCACAAAAGACTCAGGATAAGGAGTACACGCGGGTTATACCAGTGATGGCGAACCTTGGCACCCCAGATGTTTTGGAACTACATTTCCCATGATGCTTATGTACTCTGCAGTATAACTGAGCATCATGGGAAATGTAGTTCCAAAACATCTGGGGTGCCAAGGTTCGTCATCACTGTGTTATACTATGCCCAAAAGCTGGAGGGACCCCTGGATCAGACCGCAGGGGGGGCACAGAACCGTCCCACATGGCAGCACAGGGCTCACGGGGGAAGTCTGTGGGAGAGGCAGAGCGACATGGAGAGCAGGACTATACAGTTGAGCAGCTTCTTCCACTGCACACAGATACAGATGCAGATGACACTGAGCAACCCACTTTGGATGAGATGCTTAGAGCGGTGCATGTCTGCACTTCTTCAGTGAATACCCTTAAGGAGCAGTTTAGGGGCCTGAGAGAGGATGTATCCCTGCTGAGACAGGATCTGCAGAAAATCCGGGAGCGTACAACCGCAGTGGAAAGCAGGGTGAGCGACGTGGAAGACAAGCTGCCCCCAGTCGCTCTGGAGGACCATGTAGCACATCAGCTGGCTAAAGACACTAATAACAGAGCAGATGACATGGAAAACTGTCTGCGATGGAACAACATACGCATAGTCGGGTTGCCGGAGAAAACTGAGGGGAGGGACCCCACCACCTTTGTTGAAGGGTGGCTGCTGAAAGTTTTTGGAAAGGAGGCCTTTTCCCCGTTCTTTACTGTTGAGAAGGCTCACCGCACACTGTGTCGCCCACCACAACCAGGTGCCCCCCCCCCCCCTAGGCCCATCCTTGCTCGTCTCCTACACTATAGAGACAGGGAAGCGGTGCTGAGAAATGCTAGAGAGAAGGCCAATATCCAGGTGAATGGGGTCCGGGTGTCCTTTTACCCAGACTTTTCTGCGGAGGTGCAGTGACGCCAGGCCAATTTCTTAGATGTAAAGAGGCGTCTAAGATCATTGCAACTACCATATGCCATTTGTACCCCACTAAGCTGAGAGTTACTGCTACAACCGAAGGATCCCTTCCTGGTCTCTGATTTAAAGCCAGGTGATGGAGTATTTATAAATCAGTTTTCTTGGGTCTCTCCTAGACTCAGGTTATTGTTTGCTTCTGTCTGTTTCTGGGGAATGTTCCTGGCAATAGTGTGGAAGGTTGCACTAATCAATTCTGAATATTTATATCTCCCTGGTCAACCCCTAGGAGGTTGCACCATGGAGGCACTTAAGCTCATTTGGGGAATCTAGGAAGTTGGGTGAAGGTATCTCATATATATATATATATATATATATATATATATATATATATATATATATATATATATATATTTTTTTTTTTGGGGGGGGGGGGTTGCAGTTAGATAGAGAGTGACATAAAACAAAAAGAAAGGGTAATGGTGGATCAGCTTCCTTCCTTCCTGGTGGTGGGCCATCTTCCTGATAGTGACAATGGTGGACCATCTTCCTGATAATGGCAAAGTTAGACCATGCCTGTGCAGTGTAACATTGTAATATAGGTTGAAAAAAGTCCATTGAGTTTAACCAATGATAGATAGATAGATAGATAGATAGATCTATGAAAGTAGTGTTTGCTCTGCATGCTCGGAGAACATTCTCTGCGATCTTTCTATTTCTGTTCATGTTAATTTATCATTTTCCATGACGATGGTCCCATATGTCTCTGCACCACCAGTGTTTATTCCATATGTTTCTTCACCCCCATTGTTTCTTACATACGTCTCTGCACCGCCATTGTTTCTTCAATATGTCTTTGCACCCCCTTTGTTTCTTCCATATGTCTTTGCACCCCCTTTGTTTCTTCCATATGTCTTTGCACCCCCTTTGTTCATTTCATATGCCTCTGCACCGCCATTGTTTCTTCCATATGCCTCTGCATCGGCAGTGTTTTTTCCATATGTCTCTGCACCCCCTTTGTTTGTTTCATATGCCTCTGCACCGCCTTTCTTTCTTTCATATGTCTCTGCACCGCCATCGTTTCTTACATATGTCTTTGCACCCGCGGTGTTCCTTTCATTTGCCTCTGCACCGCCATTGTTTCTTCCATATGCCTCTGCACTGGCAGCGTTTCTTCCATATGTCTCTGCACTGCTATTGTTTCTTCCATATGTCTCTGCACCCCCTTTGTTTCTTTCATATGCCTCTGCACCGTCTTTCTTTCTTCCATATTTCTTTGCACTGCCTTTGTTTCTTCCATATGTCTCTGCACCGCCATTGTTTCTTCCATATGTCTCTGCACCGCCATTGTTTCTTCCATATGTCTCTGCACCGCTATTGTTTCATCCAAATGTCGCTGCTCTGCCATTGCTTCTTCCATAGGTCTCTGCACCACCATTGTTTCTTCCAAATGTCTCTGCGCCGCCAGTGTTTTTTCCATATGTCTCTGCACAGCCATTGTTTCTTCCTTATGTCTCTGAACCACCATTGTTTCTTCCATAGGTCTCTGCACCGCCATTGTTTCTTCCGTATGTCTCTGCGCCGCCAGTGTTTCTTCCATATGTCTCTGTGCCGCCATTGTTTCTTCCATTTGTCTCTGCAGCACCATTGTTTCTTCCATAGGTCTCATCATCGCCATTGTTTCTTTCATATGTCTCTGACCTGCCATTGTTTCTTCCATATGTCTCTGCACCGCCATTGTTTCTTCCATATGCGGCTGCACCGCCATTGTTTCTTCCATCTGTTTATGCATCGCCATTGTTTTTTCCATCTGTCTCTGCAACGCCATTATTTCTTCCATATGTCTCTGCACCTCCAATGTTTCTTCCATATGTCTCTGCACCGCCATTGTTTTTTCCATATGTCTCTGCACATCCAATGTTTCTTCAATATGTCTCTGCACCCCCATAGTTTTTTCCATTTGTCTCTGCATTGCCGCTGTTTTTTCCATATGCCTCGTTACCGCTGTTGTTTCTTCCATATGTCTTTGATCCGCCATTGTTTCTTCCATATGTCTCTGTACCCCCATTGTTTTTTCCATGTTTCTCTGCATTGCCGCTGTTTTTTCCATATTTCTCGTTACCGCTGTTGTTTCTTCCATATGTCTCTGATCTGCCATTGTTTCTTCCATATGTCTCTGCACAGCCTTTGTTTTTTCCATATGTCTCTGCATTGCCGTTGTTTTTTCCATATGTCTCTGCACCCCCATAGTTTTTTCCATTTGTTTCTGCATTGCCGTTGTTTTTTCCATATGTCTCGTTTCTGCTGTTGTTTCTTCCATATGTTTCTGATCTGCTGTTGTTTCTTCCATATGTCGCTGCACCGCCATTGTTTCTTCCATATGTCTCTGCACCTCCTTTGCACCGCCATGTTTTCTTCCATATGTCTCTCTTGAACATTCCAGCTCCTTCTTCAGGTCCGCAGATGCCATCCCTGAGAGCAGAATAAAGAAACAAAAGTGAAAGTATCTGACACTTATTAACCAATGTAACCAGTTCTATACATTCCTACACAGGCCGAAGTTGAGACTGAAGCTGGCCATAAATTAGTCACTTTTTTTTGTTCAACCAGTGGATTGAACAAAAAAAAGTAACCAGATTCTCTCATCCACACATTGGGGTTGATCTAAACTGGAGAGTGCAAAATCTGGTGCAGCTGTGCATGGCAGCCAATCAGCTTCTAACTTCAGCTTGTTCAATTAAGCTTTGACAAAAAACCTGGAAAGCTGCACCAGATTTTGCACTCTTCAGCTTTAGTAAATCAACCCTATTGTGTCATTGTATTCAGACAGCAGGCAGACTTCCTGCAGAGCTGATTGAGAGAAAATTTTCCAGCAGGGCTGTTGTACAGAAGTTGATCAGTAGTTGGACTTCTGTGCAACCACAGTGCCCTTACATGGATTGAAATTTGGCCAGTCCCTGCTGAACTGGCCGAATTTAGATCCATCTATAGACAGCTTGAGACTCGTTGAATCCTTATACAGAGGAACACAGATAATACATGGGAGGATTCCTGACCATAATCTCCCTATCTGGGGAAAAAAAGGAAATGTAATGTTGCGGGGTGGTAAATTTAGGGGAAGTGTCTGAGTGGTAATAAGGCTCAGACACCATAATTTGTTAGGGTTTATGGACCATTTTTGTCCTCAGGGGATAGTGCTGGTGATGAGTTCCCTGTGGCCTGCGGGTGGCGCTGCTGTTCTGGGCCAGGGTGAGTGCTGTGCCTTTTGTGTCCCCTCTCGGCAGTTGTGCAGTGGGGCGGGGAACCTGCTGTGCATTCCGGGAGAGGATATAAAAGGGCAGACATCTCCTGATCGGGGTCCACACCCAGGCACCTTCAGCCTGGGAGTGAGTGAGGTCCGTGCCCAGGTGCCCTCGGCCTGGGTGTGCTGTGTTCTTGTTCCGTCTTGGGCACCTTTAGCCCGAGGCGAGGTACTATCCTGCTGTCCCTGCCCGCAAATGGAGTTCCAGGGGTTGCAGTAAAGGCCTGGAGCCCAGCACCTTCGGCTGGGGTCCACCAGGGATCGAGGAGTCTCGGGGTGCCACCTCGTTTAGGGGACCCGTATCCCAGGGAAGGAGGACCAGTCTGAAGGCACGATGAAGATTCACGGTGAAGGAAAGGTCTGTTAACTCTCTGGGAGGGATGTTTTCTCCCTAATAGGGGCCTAGTCCTAAAGAAGGGAATCAAGTCCACCAGGTAGGGGCCTATTCACCAGGTCTGTGGCAGAGACCAATTCCACCAGGTCCGTGGCAGGGGCCTTGTACACCGGGTCTGTGACAGAGACCACCCTCATGGTCTGTGGCAGGGACCGTGCGCCTTAAAACTGTTTGAGAAATCTGAACAGCGAAGAGATTGAGCTACGTTTGTGCCTGGACCTCCTCCACACCTTAAGCTGTCCTGTTTCCTTGCTCCAACCTTTTTCCTATCCAAAAGACTGTTTATTGCAAAATGAGAATAAATCTTGAGTTGGAGTTTCAGCTGGTGGGGACATTCACGTTACTGGGGAAGTCAAGGACTTTGATTCTCACCTCTACCGTGAGTAGAGACGAGAATCATTCTCAGGAGGATTTTGGCCCTGGCTATAGACAAGACCCAACAACAACACCGCTCAACCTTTTTATACAAGAGGGTACGGGCTGTTAGTGCGGTGTGCCTTTCTCCCCCTGCGAGGAGCCAAGTTAAATGCAGGGTGGGAGAAAGGTGGGTGCGCTAGAGTAATAATCTGGAAATACTGGGGGACATATTGTGATCAGTACCCATTCAGCCCCCTCCTAAACTCCAGTATGTGTTATGGCAGTGAGGGGGTCATTTACACATTGAATGTGCTTACACAATAGAAGATGACAGGGTCCTGGGTAGGGATGAGGTCCGGGTTGAGCATGGATTCAAAGCAAACCCAACCTGTTTGCAGTTTGCAGAAACTGCAAATGAATGTGGCCATTCACCATGATAGCATCCAGCTACTCATAATGCACTTGTCAGGAGTCTGTGAGAGTGAGCCCTTGTAGTTCGCCAACTTAGGGTTCCCCAGGGCGTGGAGTCTTAGCTCTTGCCTGCTTTTTCACCAGGGTCCCTCTGAAAATTGGTACAGATATACGTAACAAATTACAATCTACATGGGAGGGACCCTTTCAAATCATCAAGAAGTTAAATGAGACCAACTATGTTCTCGCGCTGGATAATCGGGGGAAGCGGCAAAAGACTGTGCATGTCAATATGATCAAGGAATACCATGACAGAAACCTTCCCGTCCTGGTAGTCTGCCCCCTACCTTCTGAAGAAGACGACAAAGTCGTATTTGATCTCCTGGAGGTAGCGCGCCACTTGGCTGACGTACACCAGGTACCCTTGGGCCCCCAGCTCAGCCAGGAACAGCAGGTGTCCATGAAGACCGTTGTGCACCACCGCCATCCCATCTTTTCCTCTCGGCCTGGAAGGACGACCCTCATCACTCATGTGGAAACCTTGCAAACCCGGCCCATTCAACAAGCCCCTTACCAAGATCCAGAAGCCATTCGAAACACCATAAAACAAGAACTGAACGAAATGTTAGACCTGGGAATTATACAACCCTTCCAGAGCCCCTGGGCCTCACCTGTTGTTCTTGTACCCAAGAAAGATGGCACCATTCGATTTGAGGTTCGAGTTGAGCATGGATTTGAAGCAAACCCAACCTGTTTGCAGTTTGCAGAAACTGCAAATGAATGTGGCCATTCACCATGATAGCATCCAGCTATTCATAATGCACTTGTCAGGAGTCTGTGAGAGTGAGCCCTTGTAGTTCGCCAACTTAGGGTTCCCCAGGGCGTGGAGTCTTAGCTCTTGCCTGCTTTTTTCACCAGGGCCCCTCAGGAGCTTGGTACAGATCCACATAACAAATTACAATCTTCATGGGAGGGGCCCTTTCGAATCATCAAGAAGTTAAATGAGAACAACTATGTTCTCATGCTGGATGATTGGGGGAAGCGGCAAAAGACCGTGCATGTCAATATGATCAAGGAATACCATGACAGAAACCTTCCCGTTCCACTGAGGAAGACGACAAAGTCGTGCTTGATCTCCTGGAGACTTTGCTGATGTACACCAGTTACCCTTGGGCCCCGAGCTCAGCCAGGAACAACAGGTGTCTATGAAGACCGTTGTGCACCACTGCTGTCCCATCTTTTCCTTTCGGCCCGGAAGGACGACCCTCACCACTCATCATGTGGAAACCTTGCAAACCCCGCCCATCCAACAAGCCCCTTACCGAGTTCCAGAATCCGTCGGGAACACCATAAAACCAGAACTGAAGAAAATGTTGGACCTGGGAATTATCCAACCCTCCCAGAGCCCCTGGGCCTCATCTGTTGTCCTTGTACCCAAGAAAGATGGCACAATTCAATCTTGTGTAGACTACCGACGTCTTAATGACCACACAGTTAGCGATGCCTACCTGATGCCCCATATAGATGACCTGCTGGACTGTCTGGCTGGGGCCCGTAATGTCACTACACTTGAGCAAGGGTTACTGGCAAATCCGGGGAAGGGAGGGAACGTTCTGCCTTCATCACCACCTTTGGGCTATTTAAATTTCTCAGCATGCCCTTTGGGATGAAGAATGCCCCTGCTACCTTCCAGCACACGGTGGATCAGTTGCTGCAGGGCTGCCAAGACATTGCCTGCGCCTGCCTTGATGACATTGCGATCTTTAGTGAAACATGAGAAGACCACCCCCAGCATGTGGGCACCATCCTAGACCTAATTACAGGGGCCAACCTCACTATCCGGCCTGATAAGTGCCAGATGGAAATGGTCGAGGTCCAAAACTTGGGACACTGGGTGGGGGGGGGGGGAGGCACACTGCGCCCAAAACCAGCTAAAATCGAAGCCATTAGGGACTGGCCCACTCCTCAGAATAAAAACCAGGTTATGGCCTTTTCGGGCACTTCTACCTATTATCGCAAATTTGTGCCCCATTTCAGCACAATTGCCAAGCCACTGACGGACCTGACCAAAAAGACTATGTCCAGGGTGGTGACATGGACCCCGGCCTGCCAGACTGTCTTTGACCAGTTGAAAGAGGCCCTCTCCCATGACCCCGTCCTGGCAGCTCCAAACTACAAGCAAAGGTTCATTGTACAGAGAGATGCCTCCACATATGGGCTGGGGGCTGTCCTCAGCCAGGTAAATGAGGAGGGGAAGGAGCACCCGGTGGTCTTTCTTAGCAGAAAGTTGCTGGGCAGGGAGGTGGCCTATGCCACCATTGAAAATGAGTGTTTGGCTATAGTTTAGGCCTTGAAAAACCTGCAACCCTATTTGTAGGGCAGGGGGCTTACCATTCTCACGGACCACAACCCCCTCATCTGGCTGAATTGGGTCTCCGGGATAACGGCCGCCTGCTAAGGTGGAGTTTGGCCTTACAACCGTACAACTTCTCTATTCAGTACCAAAGTGGGAGCCAACACCAAAATGCAGATGGGCTCTCCCATCAACAAGATTCCTAGTAAAGCCCAGTCATCCTGTCTTCTCTCCAGCGGCTGAAAGGACTCCAGGGAGAAGGGCCAGTCCGCACTTCTCCCCAGCGTCGGATATGTTCTCTGAGAGAGGCAGAGGTTGGCTGGGTGAGTACTGCTATGTTTGGGACAATTTATTCGGGGTACTGTGTGGAAACCCCAAATTGGGGGACTGGAACTACTTACTAACTTGGGGGGCTTGTGGAACCCAGCTAACCTTGGAGAGCTCTGGAAACTGTCTCCAGCTCCCCCGGCCCCTCCTATGTGTAAATCACCCTTTGTCCCTTAGGGGCACAGGGTGACCGAGAACCCCAGTCTGATCTGTGCTAGTTGTACTAGATGTAGAGCCACACTGGAATGTTGTATATATGTATATATTGTGTGTTGTGGGGGGTGTATGATGGTAAGGGGGCACTGATAAATAGAGTGCTATAGTGTAATAATCAAATGAACAATGATTATGTGCCTAGAAAAGCAATAAATGAACTGTATAAAATGACAACATTACAGTAATAATCTAAAGTGCAAGTGCTTGTGTGCTAACACAACAATTAACAAAAGGTGCAAACAGATCCAAAATTGCAGCAATAATCGATTAATTAAAAGTCCATGCATTGAATGATTTCTTTAGTATTAGACACCATCACCGCTGAGACAATAATGAGCTGGCGAAGTAGAGGTAAGTGCCTAATTACCAGACCACCATGACCTCTTGTTTTAAGAAAAGGTCAGGTGGGGCTTTGGTACAGTTTTGGCCTAAGGTCTGTACTGGTACCTGGTAGGGACAAGCCAAGGGATAGACTCCAACAGAAAGGTTTACCAGGAAAAAAATGAAGAAAAACGAACCATAGTGAAGTTCCGCAATTTATTGTAAAAACAGAGTAAAAACACAGGCCAAATGGCTGCTTACTTTCAGAAGTGCCGAGGCCTTGGCACTGAGGGATCAGACGTATTATAGCCAGATATGGTATGGAGCACTCCCCGCACTGTGTCTCACTTGCGTGAATGTAGCGTGTGTTCCACCGCCTTGCAGTGCCGAAACCGGAAGTGGCTGGGCAGGGTAACGTGACCAGGAGCGCCTCGACGTACGTTTTGTCGTATGACGTCGTCAGGAAGCGTCATTTGGCCTGTGTTTTTACTCTGTTTTTACAATAAATCACGGAGCTTCACTATTGTTCCTTTTTCTTCATTTTTTTTCTGGTAAACCTTTCTGTTGGAGTCAATCCCTTTGGCTTGTCCCTGTCAGGTACCAGTACAGACCTTAGGCAAAAACTGTACCAAAGCCCCACATGACCTTTTCTTAAAACAAGAGGTCATGGTGGTCTGGTAAGTAGGCACTTACCTCTACTTCCCACTGGGTGTCGCCAGCTCATTATTGTCTCAGCGGTGATGGTGTCTAAAGCCTCGTACACACGGTCGAACTTCCATCTGACTTTTCCGTGTTTTTTTGTTTGAACGGAGTTGGTTGGGAACACCCATAGCATACACACGCTCAGACTTTTCTGCAAACTTTCTTAAAACTTTTTGCAACATCACGTGGTTTTTCTGCTCTTTTCTGCTCTTTACCGCCACCCTTTGGTCAACTTCTGCTATTGTTGGTTGATTTTAACATTAGTTGTTTTGTCCATCGGACAAAAGTCCGATGGTTTTCTGTACAAACGGTCGGACTTTGCTCCATCGGACTTTTGTTGGGCAAAAGTTTGTCCGTTTGCAGACCCAACTTTTGTCCAATGGAAACAAAACCAAATGAAAAAAAGTTTGTCCGATGGAGCGTACACACGGTCGGATTGTTGGTCCAACTTGCTCAAAATGAAGTTTGTTGGGCAAAAGTCCGACCGTGTGTACGGGGCTTAATACTAAAGAAATCATTCAATGCATGGACTTTTAGGCCCCATGCACACGAGACGCAGGTGCAAACTCTGCTGAACACACGTTTTTAAACGCTGAAACCGGCGTTTATAAACGCGCGTTTTGCCGCGTTTGCGGCCGCGTTTAACCACGTTTGCGCTTATAAGCGTTTCATCATAGACCCTCCCTAAGCTCAAAAAAGAGTAAATTTTAACCATTTCAGCCAGTTTGTGAGACCAGAGTGAGTAGCAGCAGCTGAGAGAGCAGCAGTGTACTTGTATTTAGCGTATCACTTGCCACATCATCTGCCACAAGTTGTGGATTGTCCACTTGCCACGTCACCTGCCACGTCACCTGGCCACATCACCTGGCCACGTCACCTGGCCACGTCACCTGCCACAAGTTGTGGATTGTCCACTTGCCACGTCACCTGGCCACATCACGTGCCACGTCACCTGCCACAAGTTGTGGATTGTCCACTTGCCACGTTACCTGGCCACGTCACCTGGCCATGTTACCTGCCACGTCACCTGGCCACGTCACCTGGCCACGTCACCTGGCCACGTCACCTGCCACAAGTTGTGGATTGTCCACTTGCCATGTCACCTGGCCACATCACGTGCCACGTCACCTGGCCACGTCACCTGCCACAAGTTGTGAATTGTCCACTTGCCACGTCACCTGCCACGTCATCTAGCCACGTCACCTGCCACAAGTTGTGGATTGTCCACTTTCCACGTCACCTGGCCACATCACGTGCCACGTCACCTGCCACAAGTTGTGAATTGTCCACTTGCCACATCACCTGCCACGTCACCTGGCCACGTTAACTGCCACGTCACCTGGCACGTCACCTGCCACAAGCTGTGGATTGTCCACTTGCCACGTCACCTGGCCACGTCACCTGGCCACATCACCTGACACAAGTTGTTGATTGTCCACTTGCCACGTTACCTGCCACAAGTTGTGGATTGTCCACAATGCAATGCAAGCAATTACAGTTTTCTTTTATATTTTTTAATAGTTTTTCATCATTTGCCATCATTTTTGAGATTTCTAATGTTAAAAAATAGGTCACCTTTAAAAACGCTTATAAACGCAAACGCGGCAAAACGCCGGTACTGCGTTTAGCCGCGTTTAGCAGCGTTTAGCGTCTGAAACGTGGAAAACTTTTGCGTCTGAACCCATTTTTTTGCTTCTGGAAAAACGAGGTTAAACGCAACTGCTTGTAAACGCCAAAAAACGAGAGTGTGTGCATGGACACATAGGATAACATTGAATGGGTTCAGGAGCAGTTGAAAAAAGCGTCCAACTGCCTCTGAACGCGCGTTCAACAGCAAATAACAGAGTCTCGTGTGCATGGGGCCTTTATTGATCGATTATTGCTGCAATTTTGGATCTGTTTGCCCCTTTTGTTAATTGTTGTGTTAGCACACAAGCACTTGCACTTTAGATTATTACTGTAATGTTGTCATTTTATACAGTTCATTTATTGCTTTTCTAGGCACATAATCATTGTTCATTTGATTATTACACTATAGCACTCTATTTATCAGTGCCCCCTTACCATCATACACCCCCCACATTATCAAGGTTGTTATTCACAACACTTTAGGGAGCAGCTTTTTGTTTATTTTGCACATTTAACCATAGCGCAGAGTTTTCCATTCTTCACATATATTGTGTGTTTTCTCATGCTGTTCATTGACTGTTTGCTTAGATCGTTTGGGGTGTGGTTGTATTCCATTGTTCTGTTGTGTCTGTCTGCCTTGGGAGAAAAGTATATTATGGGATGTATGTCTAAGTGGAGGGGGGGGGGTTCCTCTAGCAGCCCCTCCCTGCTGATAAGACTGATTACTGATGAGAAGTTTGAATACACCTGCCATGTGTGTTCCTTATTGCTGATTGGACAGTTTACCCCACCCTGAATCCAAGGGAGGGGGTGATTGTCCCCTGAGTTGTATATCTGTTTGTACATGTGTTTCAATAAACAGATTGATGTTTTTCACCCTACAATGAGTTACGGCTAGTGACTGGGTGGACTAAAGGGTCTTGGGTCGTGTGGTACTGGACAGAGGAAGCATTTATGGTGGACATGGTCCTGTTGAGGACCAGAGACCAGAGGTCCGTTACAGTTCCTAATGATGGGGATGGACTTGCAGCAAGCTAGAACCAGGTCATGGCCTCCAGGTACACCCAGCTCAGGATACAGAGACCACTCGCATGTGCAGAGTACAAACAGAAGGAGACTGAAGGAAAACCAGGAACAAGCAGGGGTCTGGATGGACTCAGACAAGCACAGACTGTAGACGAATCTGGGGTTAGTACATGAGTAGTCCGACACAGGATACATGTAATAGTAAGCAAACAGGAGCTCATAGAAGTTGCTCAGGGAACCCGGGCTACAATGAGCATGTCTTATATAGGCAAGAAAACTGGTAGGCGGGCCAGGAAGTAATGGAAGAGAAGGAAATATAAACCCACAGAATAGCAGGCAGAACCCATAGGTGAACATAGAAGCCAAACAACACATGTGAAGGAGATACAGGCAGGAAAGGGCTGGGCCAGGGGGCAGGGTGGCAATTGACTCCCAGGTCGCCCTAACTTATGTTCAAAATGGCCGGCAGCC
Organism: Rana muscosa; assembly: GCA_029206835.1. NCBI lineage: Eukaryota > Metazoa > Chordata > Amphibia > Anura > Ranidae > Rana > Rana muscosa. Next base: position 1,278,159,784 of record CM055116.1, on the reverse strand, counting down.
GCTGCCCGCTACCATTTTCTTTTTTATTCTGGTCTAGGAAGTCGGGCCGGGGGCATGGCCACGGTGGCCGACCACTAGCTGTTGCATTCTGGGAGTTGTAGTCCGCACTCAAGCTTCTGGTGGGTGGAAAACACAGCAGCGCAGAGGAAACTACAACTCCCTGGGACCGGATTCTTGGAAGCAGGCAGAGGCAGGGAGTCGGGACGCAGGGCTGCAGGGCTGGGTGCTGGCTGCAACTTGACCCCAGGATCAGGAGCATTACCCCCCCCAAGAGTTTGTGGCGTGCAAAGACCTGCTGAGCTGAGATCGCTGAGGTGAGAGACCCTGACACCCCTAGCTGACTGCCCATCTCCCCCGCATACACCCCATGTAACCTGCCCCAGTGATCAGGCTGCATTGATGGGCACTGGAGTTGGCTGCACTGATGGGCACTGGTGAGGCTGCATTGAAAAACCAGGTGGGTCATGGATGGTGAGCTGATTCGGCGGTTCAGTGGGACACTTGACTGGACTTGCCCCCCAGGCCTAAGGCCGCCAGCCCTCCCCTGGATACAGGTCTAGGAAAAGCATTGCAGCAAGGAAGTAAGAATTACACAGGCAAGAAAACTGCAGGCTAAAACATGACAGTATCCCCCACTTACGAGGCCTCCCCTCCCGTTTAGGGCCAGGCTTGAGAGAAAACTTCTGATGAGAAAGTTTCACCAAACGGAGGCAGGAACATTGGTAGAAGGAATCCAACACCTTTTCCCACCACGTAGATTTTCAGGCTCAGAACCCTTGTGCTCCTAGGCCTCAACACTGAATGCAGTTTCCAGCCCTTCTTTGAATGCCAAGAAGTGGTAAAGGGGTCAGCTACAACGTTTACTATTGGGCTATGGAGTAGATCAGGGATATGCAATTAGCGGACCTCCAGCTGTTGCAAAACTACAAGTCCCATCATGCCTCTGCCTCTGGGTGTCATGCTTGCTGCTGTCAGAGTCTCGCTATGCCTCATGGGACTTGTAGTTTGGCAACAGCTGGAGGTCCGCTAATTGCATATCCCTGGAGTAGATCTTTCTGCTTTCAGCTATGACTTGTTTCAATAGGCTGCTGCTGGTGGAACCCATATGGAATACTTAAAGCGGTGTTCCAGCCGATTTTTTTTTTTTTTTAAGTCAGCAACTACAAACACTGTAGCTGCTGACTTTTAATAAGGGTACTTACCTGTCCATGGTGCCCGCGATGTCGCCCCCCCGAGGCCGATCCGTCTATCAGAAAGGGTTCCGGCGCCGCCATTCCGACTAAGGGAAACCGGCAGTGGAGCCTTGCAGCTTCACTGCCCGTTTCCTACTGCGCATGCGCGAGTCACGCGGCACTTTGTGAGAGTCTTCCCATATGTCTGTCCAGTCTCTGGCATCTAGTTGAAGTCCTAGAAATAGACTTGTCCCTACACTCTGGGGATGAGAACCAGTGGAAAGAGGTAACTCGCTGCATGACCCAAAAATAGTGAACACCGCCTGCCCTGTTATTATAGAGGACACGGGCTTGTGGCATGGTGTGTCTTATCCCCCGCAGGTGAAGGTAAGCGGGGGAAAGGGATCTGTGTGCTACATGTATTTTTTTCCCAAAAACTTGCATATGAAAGACCGCTGGGCAAATACAGTGTGACATAAAATATTGCAGCAATTGCCATTTTATTCCCTAGGGTCTCTGCTAAAATATATATAATGTTTGGGGGTGCCAAGTAATTTTCTAGCAAAACAAAAAATATTGAGAAACAAGTGTCAGAAAAAGATTTAGGCCCCTTTCACACTGACACGTTTTTCAGGCAGTTTAGCGCTAATAATAGCGCTGCTATACCGCCTGAAAAAATCGTGCCCTGCAGTCTTCAGGGCTTTCACATTGAAACGGTGCGCTAGCAGGACCGCTCCAAAAGTCCTGCTAGCCGCATCTTTACAGCGGTGAAGGAGCGGTGTGTTCACCGCTCCTTTACGGCGGCTGCCCATTGAAATCAATGGGACACCGCGGTAATACCGCCCGCAAACCGCAGCAATAGCCGCGGTTTGCGGGCGGTATTAACCCTTTTTCGGCCGCTAGCGGGGGTTAAATTCACCTCGCTAGCGGCCGCATACCGCGGTAATAACGACGGTATAGCGGCGCTGAAAATCGCACCGCTATATCGCCACTGCACCTGCCCGCCCCAGTGTGAAAGGGGCCTTAGACTTTAAGTGGTTAAACTTCCTGCATTTACACACAGAAGCGTTAGTTACAATGTTTCATGTTATTAAAAACTTGATTTTTTCTTTACACACAGAAGTTTATCCCTTTGATCTTAGAGGGAAGCGCTAGTTACAATATTTCCTGTTAAAAACTTGGCAGACTGCCCGGATATTTTCCTTTCTGAGTGAGCAGATAAAGTCTCTCCACTTGCTATGTATGAAGGAATCTGCAAACACTGCATTGGAGATCGTCAGGGGGGGTTGAATCGAGATCACGATTTTTTAACGATTAATTGTGCAGCTCTAGTATGCAGGGGGTATAGAAATGTTTCATTTGGAGATATCGGAAAAGTTCCGTGCTCAGGAGACCATGGGTTTCGCATAGGGATGGGAATGGCTTAAAGGTGTCGGGTGTGGTAAACTTATATGCTCGGATAAAATTTGGATGAAGTCCATCTGTTGAAGAACTTGGGAGAGATCCAAGCAGGGTAAAAAGCCGGGTTGTGGAGATATGACAGAAGTGGGTTATTTAGGGATTGGAGGCCAAAATTGTTTTTAAGTCTGTCCCAGGTGGTTAAACTATGTTGGGTTATGGGATTTCAAATGGTTTTGCGGGTGGAGCCATAGCATATTGGCTACTGATAATGGATCGCAGTCAACAGATTCAATTGCGACCAATAGTGGCTTTTCTTGTGTGGCGTGGTATTTAGGTAGCTGGGCTACTTGTGCGGCTTGAAAGTATTTCATAAAGTTGGGGATTCCTAGGCCCCCCCATTGTTTTGGGAAGGAAAAGTATGTTTCTGGCCACGCGAGGTCTGGTTTTGGAGTGTACGTCGTTGTAAGATAGAAAATGCAGTTTTTAATTAAGTTTTTGTGGTGAAAAAACTGCATAAATAGACGACTGGTCTTGAGCCCTCCCATCCTTGACAAAGACCATGTGATTGGTCGAAACATGTCGGCTATGACACCACGGCAGTGACGTTTTTACGTCACCAATGATGTACGTCAGCACAAGCGCATTGCACAATTTGAGGACAGCGGGAGCCTCTGTGTAAGGAACCAGGACGGCACATCCAGATGGCGCTACAGCAAGTGGACCTTCAGTGGTCACCCCTCTCGGATCTCCAAACCAGAAATAAGCCCCACGAAAAACCAGTCCTGGGCAGTGTGAGACTCTCTATCGGGCGACCAATACGGGGATACCTGGGATGTCTACAAGCCAGAGACTCCTGCCTTCCGGTTGGGTGAGCGGACCAGTGGTCCATTGACTGAACTTTAGCTGTACATTATTTTCAGCTCTGTCCTGTGGATAATTCCTACCATTGTCATACCTGCTATCACTTTCCCTGAGTTATCCTTGATTACACAGCTTGGTCTGCACCTGCAGGGTTGACTAATTGACTGTCCTTGGTTTACTTAGTTACCACATCCGTTGACTACCACCAGTTGATTCATTTTCACCAGCCAGTTTACCACGCCATCATTGGCTCTCTGACCAACTACTCAGGGTTCAGGTCCTCCATGCTATATTTCACTATCCCTCAGTTGAGGGTTGTTGGCAATTAGTGGTTCTGTGTACACATGTCCTGATAGGGCGTGTCACTGGGACCTTCAAATGATCTTATGCTATTCAATTTATCTAGTGTGCATATCCAATTGTGCTTGCAGTATGATGTGATGTTCTTAAACAAGACAACATTGTCAAATTTTAATATGTGTATCCAGGTGTTGGTGGTGGGAACCCAGATTTTGGAATTATTTTTGGCCAAATTAAAGGGGTTCAGTGAAGATCTGGCCTGGAGATTCACAGGAGAAGGGTCTGTCCGATATTGGATGGAGGCATACAAGTACATTGTGAGTAGAGGCCTGGATGTAAGATCCAAGTAACTGTCTGCTGCTTTAACCCCTTCAGTGACTGCTCTAGTGTTGCTGATCTATGACTTGCCCTTGCTTGGAGTCCCAGTGTTGCTGGTGTTCCTAGTATCTGCCAAGGGGGAGATTACCCTGAAGAGAGTAGCCAGGGCAAAGAGTGGCCTCCGGTTACTTTGTGCGCAAAATTCGGAGTACCCCAAAGCCCACACTGCAACCCAATCAGGTTAAACCAATATTAAAACACAAAAAAGACATTCCCTGCCTGGTCATTGAGTTGTGAGACTTTTGAGCTGTTGTGTGCCTGGCTGCCTGTACCCCCTAAAGGGAAGAGAACCCAGGGGGCCAATCAGCTGGGGTGGATTGGGGTCTGCGCTACATTAAGGTGACCAGATTTTTTAAATGAAATCCGGGGACATATTTATTTTATTGGAAAATGGTAAACTATTTAAAACGCATATTTTTCTCAAATTATATATGCAGTCAGTGGTGTAGCGTGGATTGTCAGTGCCCGGGACAAGGCAAGAAATTTGCACCCTCGCCAGACTTTTAGCACTCCCTGAGTCCCTTCCACTAGTACAGTAGTACTGACCAACTCAATTCCTACACTGACCTACCTGACCACTGCACTAACCTACCTGATTCCTACACTGACCACTACACTGACCTACCTGAGTTCTATACTGACCACTACACTGACCTACCTGAGTTCTATACTGACCACTACACTGACCTACCTGAGTTCTATACTGACCACTACACTGACCTACCTGACCACTACACTGACCTACCTGAGTTCTATTCTGACCACTACACTGACCTACCTGAGTTCTATACTGACCACTACACTGACCTATATAAATGGAGAACAATCAGCGCAAACAGCCACTAGTATAAAATAAAATAAAATAAAAAATGCCAGCTGAACACATTAGGTAATCACAAGCCTAAAAACAGTATACAAAACAAAGGGTATGTGCAGCGCAAAAAAATGTATGAGATAAAAACTCGTGCAAAGAGACCTATCGCCAAGGAAAAAGTCTTCAAAACTTCCCAAAATGATGAAAAACGGAAGATGAGACAAGATTCCTCGTGAAATGGGATGGGTATACAATCCTCTGCAAATGAAAGTGATGATAGAATCCTCCACCACATACACAATGTGCTTACCAGAAATGGTGGACCTCTCAGTTAAGAGAAGGTCATACGAGCATGTATACACCCAGGGATGATGGGATGTAACTGCTGCAGCCGGAATCCTTCCAAGACGGTGAAGCAGGAAAGCCGAGGTGATCTCCAGTGTGCATATCCTCCCTTGTGTAGTGCTGGATGAATCTCAATGAGGACCGTGTGCCACAAGAAAAATGAAGGAGACAATCTAAGTGTACTCCGTAGGTTTATTGATAAAAGCAAGGGACATAAAAGAATTCAGCGCTGTTTGCGTAAGAGATAATAGCCGAAAGCTCACATAAAAACAAGCTGGATTACTCTATCCAGCAGAGAGATGGCAGCGGGTGACGTCCGTGCATAATCTCCTCCCCCCGTACGCGGCGTTACGTCCAGGAAGGACTTCGTCAGCGAGGCAGTTTTCCTGCCGAGAAACTCGGTCGTCTGTATGCTTACCTTGTCCAGGTAAACCCACGCATGCTCAAAAAGACTCTGACGCATGCGCGGTAGCATACAAGGGTAGTGTAGGGTGTAGAAAGATGGCTGCGATGGCATCGAATGTGACGAGCGCAGGCTCGTCGTAGTTGATGACGTCACCGCGTTCTTGCCATTCAAAAGAACGGCGGTTCTTTTGAATGGCCGTGTGTACACTCGCCGAGCAAGGCAAGCTTGCCGGGAATCCCGTCGGGAAAACTGACGTTTTTTTTTCCCGACGGATTCCTGCCTGTGTGTACGAGGCCTAAGAGCTGTGAAAATGGAATAGACTCCCTCCAGAGGTGGTTCTGGCCAGCTCAGTAGATTGCTATAAGAAAGGCCTGGATACTTTCCTAAATGTACATAATATAACTGGGTACTGACATTTATAGGTAAAGGTGATCCGGGGAAAATCCGATTGCCTCTCGGGGGATAAGGAAGGAATTTTTTCCCCTGCTGTAGTAAATTGGATCATGCTCTGCTGGGGTTTTTTTTTCCGCCTTCCTCTGGATCAACTGTGGGTATAGAATTGGGTATATGGGATTGTACGATATTTTTTATTTTATTTATTTTTTTATGGTTGAACTGGATGGACTTGTGTCTTTTTTCAACCTGACTAATAGGGATGAGCTTCGTGTTCGAGTCGAACATACGTTCGACTCGAACATCGGCTGTTCGATCGTTCGACGAAGATCGAACGATTTGGGCCGTTCGCGCCAAATTCGAGTGACGCGAACGGCCCACAATGCACTACGCCATCGCAGTGTCATCCAGGCGCTGTGATTGGCCAAGCATGCACTGTGACCCCGCATGCTTGGCCAATCACAGCGCCGGCAGCGAGGAGAGCAATGATTGGCCACAGGCAGGATGCCTGTGGCCAATTATTGCTGAGGGTGTTTAGTACACGCCCCACACTATAAAAGGCCGCCAGCACGGCGGCCTAGTGTAGTGTGTTCCGGAGCAGGGAAAGACAAGCATAGGCAGGGACAGTGACATTTATTTATTTCTTGCTTAACCTGGATTCCTTTAGTTTAGGGAAAGAGAAGGATAGGTAGGGAGAGTGTCAGTGTGTTTTACTGTGCCAGTCCTTGTTTCTAGGGACAAAGAAGGAAAGTGAGGGGATTTCTCCTTGTGCTATAGTGTGCTTTAAAAAAACATTTTTTCTAGGGACAGAAAACTGTAGGTAGGGAGAGTGTCAGTTTCTTTCACTGTGCGAGTCCTTGTTTCTAGGGACAAAGAAGGAAAGTGAGGGGATTTCTCCTTGTGCTATAGTGTGCTTTAAAAAAACATTTTTTCTAGGGACAGAAAACTGTAGGTAGGGAGAGTGTCAGTTTCTTTCACTGTGCCAGTCCTTGTTTCTAGGGACAAAGAAGGAAAGTGAGGGGATTTCTCCTTGTGCTATAGTGTGCTTTAAAAAAACATTTTTTCTAGGGACAGAAAACTGTAGGTAGGGAGAGTGTCAGTTTCTTTCACTGTGCCAGTCCTTGTTTCTAGGGACAAAGAAGGAAAGTGAGGGGATTTCTCCTTGTGCTATAGTGTGCTTTAAAAAAACATTTTTTCTAGGGACAGAACACTGTAGGTAGGGAGAGTGTCAGTTTCTTTCACTGTGCCAGTCCTTGTTTCTAGGGACAAAGAAGGAAAGTGAGGGGATTTCTCCTTGTGCTATAGTGTGCTTTAAAAAAACATTTTTTCTAGGGACAGAACACTGTAGGTAGGGAGAGTGTCAGTTTCTTTCACTGTGCTAGTCCTTGTTTCTAGGGACAAAGAAGGAAAGTGAGGGGATTTCTCCTTGTGCTATAGTGTGCTTTAAAAAAACATTTTTTCTAGGGACAGAACACTGTAGGTAGGGAGAGTGTCAGTTTCTTTCACTGTGCCAGTCCTTGTTTCTAGGGACAAAGAAGGAAAGTGAGGGGATTTCTCCTTGTGCTATAGTGTGCTTTAAAAAAACATTTTTTCTAGGGACAGAAAACTGTAGGTAGGGAGAGTGTCAGTTTCTTTCACTGTGCCAGTCCTTGTTTCTAGGGACAAAGAAGGAAAGTGAGGGTATTTCTCCTTGTGCTATAGTGTGCTTTAAAAAAACATTTTTTCTAGGGACAGAAAACTGTAGGTAGGGAGAGTGTCAGTTTCTTTCACTGTGCCAGTCCTTGTTTCTAGGGACAAAGAAGGAAAGTGAGGGGAATTCTCCTTGTGCTATAGTGTGCCAAAGCATTCCTCATCAACCATCTTTGAAATCCTTGTTTTTTGGACAGTCAGGGAAATTGTCGTTGTGCTATTCTGTGCAAAAGCAATAATCCTCAACCATATTTAGAAATCCTTAAGTAAAGGGACAGAGAAGGACACCTGAAGGTAGCCCTTATTGCTTTTTTCCCATCTCCCTGCAGGCCATCTATTAGAATGTCTGGAAGGCAAACAAGGAGAGGCAGACAGTCAGGAGGCAATAAAAGAGGGCAAGCAGGCTCTGTGTCTGGGGGCAACAGTGCTGGTCGTGGACGCGGTGCATCGTCATCAGCACATGGCCATGGGACACGCTTGTCCTTGTTTTCGGCAGCTGGACATGTTGAGCCACATCATGCCGAAGACTTGGTAGAGTGGATGACCAAGCCCTCCTCCTCCTCCTCATCCTCTCTCACCCAGGCTCAGGGTACTGGCAAAGCAGCTGCCAAAGCGTCCTCTTCCCTGGTATCAATGTCAGACTCATCATCAGTCACTCCTTCCCTAGACCCACCATGTCCTCCTCCTGAGGAGTCCCCCGAACTGTTTGAGCACAGTGTTGGGTACATGCTCCAGGAGGATGCCCAGCGTTTCGAAGGGTCTGATGATGAAACCCAGCTACAGGAAGGCAGTAGAGTGAGAGCAGACAGAGGGGATGCTCAAGAAGGACACCAATCTGGCAGTCATGTTCCAGCAGCTGCAGCATACTGCCAGATTGGCTCCAGTGATGAGGAGGGAGGGGATGATGAGGTCACTGACTCCACGTGGGTGCCTAATAGGAGAGAGGAGGAGGAGGAGGATGAGGAGGAGGCACATCTCCAACGAGGCAGGATGCCCTTTGGTGGCCAGCGTAAGGGCAGTACACCGACGGAATCACACCGCAGAGCTCCGCCTGTGCAGGGCGCTGCCTCTGCCCATCATTCAAAAAGTTCCTTGGTGTGGGCCTTTTTTGAGGCTAGTGCATCAGATCGCACAGCTGCTGTTTGCAACATATGTCTCAAGCGTATATCGCATGGCCAAAACATCAGCCGCTTGGGTACCACATGCCTGACCAGACATATGTTGACCTGCCATGCAGCTCGTTGGCAAGCCTACCTGAAAGACCCACACCAAAGAACAAAGCGGACCTCTCCTTGCACCGCATCAGCTGGGATCTCCAACCCCACTATAACTTCAGTCCTCTCTGAAACATGCACTGAGAGGAATGAAGGTGTAGAATTAGGTGTGTCACAGCCAAGTACTTGCGGCCACTCTGCTAGCAGTACACCGACGTCCGATTCTAGCAGGCAAATTTCCCTGCCCCAGCTGCTGGACCGTCGAAAGAAGTTCACTCCCAGCCATCCACATGCCCAGCGGTTGAATGCTAGCTTGGCTAAATTGCTAGCGCTTCAACTGCTGCCTTTTCAGTTGGTAGACTCGGCCCCCTTCCGTGAGTTTGTGCAATGTGCGGTTCCTCAGTGGCAGGTTCCCAAACGCCACTTTTTCTCACGGAAGGCTATTCCGGCTCTCTACCGGCATGTGGAAGGCAATGTCTTGGCCTCGCTGGACAGGGCGGTCAGCGGTAAGGTGCATATTACCGCTGACTCATGGTCCAGCAGGCATGGACAGGGACGTTACCTTTCTTTCACGGCCCATTGGGTCACTCTTTTGGCAGCTGGGAAGGATGCAGGACAAGGTGCAGTAGTGTTGGAGGTTGTCCCACCGCCACGCCTCCAAAATGCTACTACTGGTTGTGACACACCTCTCTCCTCCACCCCCTCCTCTTCTTCTTCCTCCATGGCCTCTTCCTGTGGTTTGTCCTATGAACCAGCGGTGCTCCGTAGCCGTTCACGGGGCTACGCAAGTACGCAGGCAAAAAGATGCCATGCCGTGCTTGCGCTGGTGTGTTTGGGGGACAGAAGCCACACTGGGGCAGAGGTCCTGTCTGCTCTGCAGGGCCAGGCCGAGAGGTGGTTGACGCCACGCCAGCTTAAGCCAGGAATGGTGGTTTGCGACAATGGCACCAACCTCCTCTCCGCCCTCCGACAGGGACAACTGACCCATGTGCCCTGTGTGGCTCACGTCCTTAACCTGGTGGTGCAGCGGTTCTTGGGCAGGTACCCGGGCTTACAGGATGTCCTGAGGCAGGCCAGGAAAGTCTGTGTGCATTTCCGCAGATCTTATAATGCCAGTGCTCGCCTGGCTGAGCTGCAAAAGGAGTTGAACCTGCCCAAGAACCGCCTTATATGTGACATGCCCACCAGGTGGAACTCAATGTTGGCCATGCTGCAGCGGCTGCACACGCAGCAGAGGGCCATCAATGAGTACCTGTGCGACTACGGCACCAGGACAGGGTCAGGGGAGCTTGGTTTTTTTTCTCCACGCCAGTGGGGCATGATCAGGGATGCATGCACTGTCCTGGCACCATTTGAGGAGGCCACGAGGATGGTGAGCAGTGACAGTGCATGCATCAGTGACACTGTACCTCTTGTCCACCTGTTGGAGCACACGCTGCGTGGAATAATGGACAGGGCACTTGAGGCAGAACAGAGGCAGGAAGAGGAGGACTTCCTTGCCTCTCAAGGCCCCCTTTACCCAGACAGTCTTCCTTCTGTCCCACCCATCGCACAGGAAGAGGAGGAGGAGGAGGAGGAGAAGGAGGAGGAGGAGGATTGTGTCAGCATGGAGGTGGAGGCTGGCACTCAGCATCATCAGCAGCAGTCTTTTAGGGATGATTTACAGTCCCAAGAAACCAGTGGACTTGTACGTGGCTGGGAGGAGGTGGCTGCGGATCATGTCGTCCTTAGTGACCCAGAGGACTCCGGAGCGAATGCCTCAGCAAACCTACGCTGCATGGCCTCCCTGATCCTGCAAAGTCTGCGGAAGGATCCTCGTATTCTTCGGATCAAGGAGAGGGACCATTACTGGCTGGCCACTCTCCTTGATCCACGGTACAAGGGTAAGGTTGCGGACCTTATCTTACCGTCGCAGAGGGAGCAGAGGATGAGACAACTCCGGGAGGCCTTGCAGAAAGGTCTGTGCAACGCGTTCCCAGAGACTGGGAGGTTACAAACTCCTGGTCCTGGACAACGAGTTGCTGAGGCTTCGGCCAGTCAAAGAAGGAGCGGTGGGGAAGGTGGCCGTCTGACCGATGCGTTCAGACAATTCTTTAGTCCGCAGCCCCAAAGTATGATCGGTTCCAGCAACCATCGCCAGCGTCTGATAAACATGGTGCAGGAATATCTAGGGGCAAGGTCAGACTTGGACACCTTCCCCACCGAAAATCCTCTGGCTTACTGGGTCTTGAGGATGGATCACTGGCCAGAGCTTGCACAGTATGCAATTGAGCTACTGGCCTGTCCTGCATCCAGCGTTCTTTCGGAACGCACATTCAGTGCTGCTGGAGGATTTGTCACGGATCACAGGGTGCGCCTGTCCACCGACTCGGTTGATCGACTGACTTTCATCAAGATGAACCAGTCTTGGATCACCACCAGCTACCACACACCTGATGCTGATATAACAGACTAATTGATTTTAACATGTCACATCCCTTCAAGACTGATGCTGATGCTGAGTGCCTGTGCTGTTATGTTGACTGGCTATCCTCCTCCTCCGAGTCCTCAATGATACGATTGATGATGATAGCTTGGAAGATCATTTTTGTTTATGGGTGCCGCCACCAGTGGCTAAGGCCCAATTTTTCAGCCCCTGTTTTACAGGGGCGTGTAATTACAATTTTTTAGCAATAATTTGCCATAGGGCTCATTGCTGTGCTCCAAGTACAGTATCTGTGAGGGGTTGGAGTGTTGTGGCACCAGTGCCTAAGGCCCAATTTTTCAGCCCCTGTTTAACAGGGGCGTGTCATTACAATTTTTGAAGCAATACTTTGCAACAGGGCTCATTGCTGTGCTCCAAGTAACGTATCTGTGAGGGGTTGTAGTGTTGTGCCACCAGTGCCTAAGGCCCAATTTTTCAGCCCCTGTTCAACAGGGGCATGCAATTACAATTCTTGATCTAATAATTCACAGTAGGGCCCATTGCTGCACCCACCAAGAGTAACTCTGAGGGCTTACAGTGTTGTGGCAACGCCACCACCACCACCACCACCACCACGAAAGGCCCAATTTTTCAGCCCCTGTTCAAAAGGGGCATGTAATTACAATTCTTGATCTAATAATTCACAGCAGGGCCCATTGCTGCACCCACCAAGAGTAACTGTCAGGGCTTACAGTGTTGTGGCACCAGCACCACCATCAAAGGCCCAATTTTTACTACCACTGTTCAACAATTATATGTAATTACAATTCCTGATATAATAGTTGACAGCAGGGCGTTCCAGCACCAACCAAGAGTAACTGTGAGTGCTTACAGTGTTGTGCCAACACCAACAACTAAGGGGCCTATTTCTGCAGAGTATATACGGCAGGTCCCTACTTTCAAACATCCAACTTACAAACGACTCCTACTTGCAAACGCAAGAAGACAACAGGAAGTGAGAGGAAATCTACCCCTAGGAAGGAAAATTCTCTCCTGTAAGAATAAATATGGGAGAAAGGTGTCTCCTCTGTACTGATGCTTTATCAGCAATCCTTGTTTCAAGAAAAACACCACATTTCAAAAACAGTTGACATTGGGACGGAAAGTGAGGTGAAATGTTCTGAACAGGGGCACAGACAGCAAAACAAATGTTACAGGGGTGATAACCCTTCCCTATGTTTTCCAAAAAGTTTAAAAATAGATTTTTGGGCTGGAGCTACACTTCAACAATGTACCTGTTCAAAATTACAAACAGATTCTACATAAGAACAAACCTACAGTCCCTGTCTTGTATGCACCGCCTGTATACGGCTGTTCAGAGTATATAGGGCCTTTTTTATTTTATGTGCGGGGTTCCCCTTAATATCCATACAAGACCCAAAGGGGCTGGTAATGGGCTGGGGTAGGGGGGGGGGGGTCATGGGGTAGCTATGCCATTTTTCTTAAAGATTTTCATCCATATTACCGGGACCAGACATTACATTAAAGCCGCAAGCAGTTTTAAATGGCTTTTTTTTCCTTTAGAAGTGTCATTTTGTGCAGGGACAGTTCTAAACACGGGAAACACGTGGCACTTCACAGGCATACTTTAGACACCCCCCAGGTACGATATTTAAAGGAATATTTCACTTTTTTTTTTTCACTTTATGCATCATTAAAATGACTGCTCCCGAAAAACGACCATTTTTAAAACTTCTTTTTGCATTGATACATGTCCCCTGGTGCAGAACCCGGGTTCCCAAACCCTTTTTAGGACAATAACATGGATAATAGTTGTTATAATTAGCACTTTAGAATTCGAACGTTCGCATCCATTGTATTTAATAGGGTTCTAATGTTCGTACGAACTTTCGGTCCGTTCGCGGGTTCTGGTGCGAACCGAACCCGGGGGTGTTCGGCTCATCACTACTGACTAACTATGTAACTATTCTATGTAACTATTCTATGTAACTATTCTAGGTGTAACCCTTGACTCTGAACTATCCTTTCGGCCCCACATCTAACCTGTTGGAGCCCCGGCCATAGACAAATGACGGCCTCAAGGTGGCTCTTAAAATCCGGGAGGCCGTCAATAGATGTCCTCGGCTCCTCCGGCCACTGGGGGGCGCGCGAGCGCCGCCGGCGGCGCACGCCCGGCGCGTCACTGACATGCCGATGCACGTACCTAGCGGCCGCGATGTCCGCCAGGCACCCGCGATCGGCCGGTACACAGACAAGGACATGGATCTCTGTGTGTAAACACACAAATCCATGTCCTGTCAGGGAGAGGAGACCGATGCTGTGTCCCTTGTACATAGGGACACAGATCGGTCACCTCCCCCAGTCACTCCCCTCCCCCACACAGTAGTAATCACTTCCAGGGCACACATTTAACCCCTTCCTCGCCCCCTAGTGTTAACCCCTTCACTGCCAGTGTCATTTTTACAGTAACCAGTGCATTTTTATAGCACTGATCGCTGTAAAAATGACAATGGTCCCAAAATGGTGTCAAAAGTGTCCGATGTGTCCGCCATAATGTCGCAGTCACAATAAAAATCGCTGACCACCGCCATTACTAGTAAAAAAAACAATATTAATAAAAATGCTATAAAACTATCCCCTATTTTGTAGACACTATAACTTTTGCGCAAACCAATCAATAAACGCTTATTGCGATTTTTTTTGACCAAAAATATGTAGAAGAATACGTATCGGACTAAACTGAGAATTTTTTTTTTTTTTTTAATTGGGATATTTATTATAGCAAAAAGTAATAAATATTGTGTTTTTTTTTTTTCAAAATCGTCGCTTTTTTTGTTTATAGCGCAAAAAATAAAAAACCGCAGAGATGATCAAATACCACCAAAAGAAAGCTCTATTTGTGGGGAAAAAAGGACGTAAATTTTGTTTGGGAGCCACGTCGCACGACCGCGCATTTGTCATTCAAAGCGTGACAGCGCTGAAAGCTGAAAATTGGCCTGGGCAGGAAGGGGGTTTAAGTGCCCAGTAAGCAAGTAGTTAAACACTTTCCAAATCTTGCTGCCTCATTCTCCGCTACATCTCCATAATCATCCTTTCCTAACCAATGACACCACAAAGCTCCTAGTTCCCTCCCTGGTCATCTCTCACCCTCAACTATGGCAACTCCTTCCTTATTGGCTTACCTTTATATAGACTATCCCCCCTTCAGTTCATCATAAATGCTGCTGCCAGGCTCATAAACCTTACCAAGCGCTACCCCTCTCTGTCAATCCCTCCTATGGCTTCCGCTCACCCAACGAGTTAATCTCAAAATACTTACAATAATTTCCAAAGCCATCCACAACTCCCCCCCCCCCCCCCCCCAGGTCTCTAACCTAGTCTCAAAATACCAACCTCGTTGTTCTCTTCGCTCCTCCCAAGACCTCCTGCTCTCCAGTTCCCTCATCACCTCCTCCCATGCTCGCCTCCAGGACTTTTCCAGAGCCTCTCCTATCCTATGGAACTCCCCACCCCAATCTGTCCGACTATGTCTCCTACTCTGCTTGCTTTTAGAGGATCCCTGAAAACCCGTCTCTTCAGAGAAGCCTATCCTGCCCACACCTAACAACTGTATTTTCATTTTCTCCATCAGCTCATTCCCCACAGTTATTACCTTTTTTTTTTTTTATCAGTTGACCCTCCCATCTAGATTGTAAGCTCTAACGAGCAGGGCCCTCTGACTCCTCCTGTATTACAGTGGAACCTCGGATTGTGAGTAACGCGGTTGACGAGCGTTTCGCAATACGAGCGCTGTATTTTGAAAAATCCTAACTCGGTTTGCGAGTGTTGTCTAGCGAAATGAGCAGGATTCAGGCCAAAGCGGTGTGCAGTACAGCGTTTGGACTGAGGTGGGGGGGGGGGCGCTGGAGGCGAGCGGATCCGAAAGGCGCCAATCGTAGCCGATCGGTGCCATTCAGAGCCGTTCGGAAATGCTCAGAAACACTTGGAAATACTCCATTCCCGAGCCTTGCCGAGGTCAGCCGAACTGTCCTCGGGCCTTTCCGGCTGTTTCTGAGGCTCTCCGACGCCCCCCCCCCCGCCCCTGGCCGCGTGCGGTATTGCATGCCATTGAAGTCAATGCAGAACAAATTATTTTCGTTTCCATTGACTTTAATGGGGAAACTTACTTTGATATGCGAGTGCTTTGGATTACGAGCATTCTCCTGGAATGGGTTATGCTCGTAATCCGAGGCTCCACTGTATATTGTAACTGTACTGTCTGCCCACACATTGTAAAGCGCTGTGCAAACTGTTGGTGCTATATTAATCCTGTATGTATAATTATAATAATAATGAGTGAGTTTGTGGTGGAGGAACTTGACTGGCCTGCACAGAGTCCTGACCTCAACCCAATAGAACACCTTTGGGATGAATTAGAGTGCAGACTGTGAGCCAGGCCTTCTCGTCCAACATCAGTGCCTGATCTTACAAATGCGTTTCTGGAAGAATGGTCAAAACACACCCTCCTAAACCTTGTGGACAGCCTTCCCAGAAGAGTTGAAGCTTGTTAAGCTGCAAAGGGCGGGGCCAACTCAATATTGAACCCTCCGGACTGAAGCCTCGTACACACGACCAGTTTTCTCGTCAAGAAACGACAAGAAAATTGCTGGCAGAGCTTTCTTGCCGAGAAAACCGGCCGTGTGTACGAGGCTTTCAGGTTTCTCGTCAGGAAAACTGGCCAGAATCTCGACGAGAAAAATAGAGAACCTGCTCTCTATTTTCTCGTCGGGATTCTTGTCGGCCTGTTTCCCGACGAGAAACCCGAGAGTGTGTGTACACTTACCTGTCGCCGTGGAAACCCGCGCATGCTCGAAATGACTTTGAGGCATGTGCGGTAGCTTCCTAGGCATAGGTAGGGTGTAGCAAGATGGCGGCGGCATCGAATGTGACGAGCGCACGCTCGTCGTAGTCGATGACGTCACTGCGTTCGTGCCATTCAAAAGAACCGCGGTTCTTTTGAATCGAGCGTGTGTACACTCGGCCGGGACAAGATTCATGTCAAGAATCTCGTCAGGAAAAACGTCGGTTTGTTTTCCTGATGAGATTCTCGGCCGTGTGTACGAGGATTAAGACTGGGATGCCATTAAAGTTCATGTGTGTGTAAAGGCAGGTGTCCCAATACTTTTGGTAATATGGGGTATTTCTTATACTGGAAATGTTTTCCACTAACTGGAGACATTGTTGCCCCCCACACACAATACAGAGAACTAGTTGGATAAACAGAAACAAATATAACAAAAACATTACTTACTGATACAATATATCCGATCCAAAGGAGTGAAATGACGAGGAATCCTTTGTATCTGTGAAGATCGGTAACACCCAACGCAGCAGTATTTCCCTCAATGTCTTCTGTTCTATCTGCTGACAGCCCAGCGAGCTCCCTCCCCCCCCTCCCTCTGAGCTCTCACCCCTCCTCCCTCCGAGCTCTTACCCCTCCCCTCTCTGAGCTCTCACCCCTCCCCTCTCTGAGCTCTCACCCCTCCCCTCTCTGAGCTCTCACCCCTCCCCTCTCTGAGCTCTCACCCCTCCCCTCTCTGAGCTCTCACCCCTCCCCTCTCTGAGCTCTCCCCCCTCCCCTCTCTGAGCTCTCACCCCTCCCCTCTCTGAGCTCTCACCCCTCCCCTCTCTGAGCTCTCACCCCTCCCATCTCTGAGCTCTCCCCCCTCCCCTCTCTGAGCTCTCCCCCCTCCCCTCTCTGAGCTCTCACCCCTCCCCTCTCTGAGCTCTCACCCCTCCCCTCTCTGAGCTCTCACCCCTCCCATCTCTGAGCTCTCACCCCTCCTCCCTCTGAGCTCTCACCCCTCCCCTCTCTGAGCTCTCACCCCTCCCATCTCTGAGCTCTCACCCTCCCCTCTCTGAGCTCTCCCCCCCTCCCCTCTCTGAGCTCTCCCCCTCCTCCCTCTGAGCTCTCACCCCTCCTCCCTCCGAGCTCTTACCCCTCCCATCTCTGAGCTCTCACCCCTCCCCTCTCTGAGCTCTCACCCCTCCCCTCTCTGAGCTCTCACCCCTCCCATCTCTGAGCTCTCACCCCTCCTCCCTCTGAGCTCTCACCCCTCCCCTCTCTGAGCTCTCACCCCTCCCATCTCTGAGCTCTCACCCTCCCCTCTCTGAGCTCTCCCCCCCTCCCCTCTCTGAGCTCTCCCCCCCCTCCCTCTGAGCTCTCACCCCTCCTCCCTCCGAGCTCTTACCCCTCCCCTCTCTGAGCTCTCACCCCTCCCCTCTCTGAGCTCTCACCCCTCCCCTCTCTGAGCTCTCACCCCTCCCCTCTCTGAGCTCTCACCCCTCCCATCTCTGAGCTCTCCCCCCTCCCCTCTCTGAGCTCTCCCCCCTCCCCTCTCTGAGCTCTCACCCCTCCCCTCTCTGAGCTCTCACCCCTCCCCTCTCTGAGCT
Source organism: Rana muscosa (assembly GCA_029206835.1). Taxonomy (NCBI): domain Eukaryota; kingdom Metazoa; phylum Chordata; class Amphibia; order Anura; family Ranidae; genus Rana; species Rana muscosa. The sequence continues at coordinate 1,278,141,954 of CM055116.1, read as the reverse complement.
CTCACCCCTCCCATCTCTGAGCTCTCCCCCCTCCCCTCTCTGAGCTCTCCCCCCTCCCCTCTCTGAGCTCTCACCCCTCCCCTCTCTGAGCTCTCACCCCTCCCCTCTCTGAGCTCTCACCCCTCCCATCTCTGAGCTCTCACCCCTCCTCCCTCTGAGCTCTCACCCCTCCCCTCTCTGAGCTCTCACCCCTCCCATCTCTGAGCTCTCACCCTCCCCTCTCTGAGCTCTCACCCCTCCCCTCTCTGAGCTCTCACCCCTCCCATCTCTGAGCTCTCACCCCTCCCCTCTCTGAGCTCTCACCCCTCCCATCTCTGAGCTCTCACCCCTCCTCCCTCTGAGCTCTCACCCCTCCCCTCTCTGAGCTCTCACCCCTCCCCTCTCTAAACTCTCACCCCTCCCCTCTCTGAGCTCTCCCCCCTCCCCTCTCTGAGCTCTCCCCCCTCCCCTCTCTGAGCTCTCCCCCCCTCCCCTCTCTGAGCTCTCCCCCTCCTCCCTCTGAGCTCTCACCCCTCCCCTCTCTGAGCTCTCACTCCTCCCCTCTCTGAGCTCTCACCCCTCCCATCTCTGAGCTCTCACCCCTCCCCTCTCTGAGCTCTCACCCCTCCCCTCTCTGAGCTCTCACCCCTCCCATCTCTGAGCTCTCACCCCTCCCCTCTCTGAGCTCTCACCCCTCCTCCCTCTGAGCGCTCACCCCTCCCCTCTCTGAGCTCTCACTCCTCCCCTCTCTGAGCTCTCACCCCTCCCCTCTCTGAGCTCTCACCCCTCCTCCCTCTGAGCGCTCACCCCTCCCCTCTCTGAGCTCTCACCCCTCCCCTCTCTGAGCTCTCACCCCTCCTCCCTCTGAGCTCTCCCCCCTCCTTCCTCTGAGCTCTCACCCCTCCCCTCTGTGAGCTCTCACCCCTCCCCTCTCTGAGCTCTCCCCCCTCCCCTCTCTGAGCTCTCCCCCCTCCTCCCTCTGAGCTCTCACCCCTCCTCCCTCTGAGCTCTCCCCCCTCCTCCCTCTGAGCTCTCACCCCTCCTCCCTCTGAGCTCTCACCCCTCCCCTCTCTGAGCTCTCACCCCTCCCCTCTCTGAGCTCTCACCCCTCCCCTCTCTAAACTCTCACCCCTCCCCTCTCTGAGCTCTCCCCCCCCCCTCCCTCTGAGCTCTCACCCCTCCTCCCTCCGAGCTCTTACCCCTCCCCTCTCTGAGCTCTCACCCCTCCCCTCTCTGAGCTCTCACCCCTCCCCTCTCTGAGCTCTCACCCCTCCCCTCTCTGAGCTCTCACCCCTCCCATCTCTGAGCTCTCCCCCCTCCCCTCTCTGAGCTCTCCCCCCTCCCCTCTCTGAGCTCTCACCCCTCCCCTCTCTGAGCTCTCACCCCTCCCCTCTCTGAGCTCTCACCCCTCCCATCTCTGAGCTCTCCCCCCTCCCCTCTCTGAGCTCTCCCCCCTCCCCTCTCTGAGCTCTCACCCCTCCCCTCTCTGAGCTCTCACCCCTCCCCTCTCTGAGCTCTCACCCCTCCCATCTCTGAGCTCTCACCCCTCCTCCCTCTGAGCTCTCACCCCTCCCCTCTCTGAGCTCTCACCCCTCCCATCTCTGAGCTCTCACCCTCCCCTCTCTGAGCTCTCACCCCTCCCCTCTCTGAGCTCTCACCCCTCCCATCTCTGAGCTCTCACCCCTCCCCTCTCTGAGCTCTCACCCCTCCCATCTCTGAGCTCTCACCCCTCCTCCCTCTGAGCTCTCACCCCTCCCCTCTCTGAGCTCTCACCCCTCCCCTCTCTAAACTCTCACCCCTCCCCTCTCTGAGCTCTCCCCCCTCCCCTCTCTGAGCTCTCCCCCCTCCCCTCTCTGAGCTCTCCCCCCCTCCCCTCTCTGAGCTCTCCCCCTCCTCCCTCTGAGCTCTCACCCCTCCCCTCTCTGAGCTCTCACTCCTCCCCTCTCTGAGCTCTCACCCCTCCCATCTCTGAGCTCTCACCCCTCCCCTCTCTGAGCTCTCACCCCTCCCCTCTCTGAGCTCTCACCCCTCCCATCTCTGAGCTCTCACCCCTCCCCTCTCTGAGCTCTCACCCCTCCTCCCTCTGAGCGCTCACCCCTCCCCTCTCTGAGCTCTCACTCCTCCCCTCTCTGAGCTCTCACCCCTCCCCTCTCTGAGCTCTCACCCCTCCTCCCTCTGAGCGCTCACCCCTCCCCTCTCTGAGCTCTCACCCCTCCCCTCTCTGAGCTCTCACCCCTCCTCCCTCTGAGCTCTCCCCCCTCCTTCCTCTGAGCTCTCACCCCTCCCCTCTGTGAGCTCTCACCCCTCCCCTCTCTGAGCTCTCCCCCCTCCCCTCTCTGAGCTCTCCCCCCTCCTCCCTCTGAGCTCTCACCCCTCCTCCCTCTGAGCTCTCCCCCCTCCTCCCTCTGAGCTCTCACCCCTCCTCCCTCTGAGCTCTCACCCCTCCCCTCTCTGAGCTCTCACCCCTCCCCTCTCTGAGCTCTCACCCCTCCCCTCTCTAAACTCTCACCCCTCCCCTCTCTGAGCTCTCCCCCCCTCCCCTCTCTGAGCTCTCCCCCCCTCCCCTCTCTGAGCTCTCCCCCCCTCCCCTCTCTGAGCTCTCCCCCCTCCCCTCTCTGAGCTCTCCCCCTCCTCCCTCTGAGCTCTCACCCCTCCCCTCTCTGAGCTCTCACTCCTCCCCTCTCTGAGCTCTCACCCCTCCCATCTCTGAGCTCTCACCCCTCCCCTCTCTGAGCTCTCACCCCTCCCCTCTCTGAGCTCTCACCCCTCCCATCTCTGAGCTCTCACCCCTCCCCTCTCTGAGCTCTCACCCCTCCTCCCTCTGAGCGCTCACCCCTCCCCTCTCTGAGCTCTCACTCCTCCCCTCTCTGAGCTCTCACCCCTCCCCTCTCTGAGCTCTCACCCCTCCCCTCTCTGAGCTCTCACCCCTCCTCCCTCTGAGCGCTCACCCCTCCCCTCTCTGAGCTCTCACCCCTCCCCTCTCTGAGCTCTCACCCCTCCCCCCCCCTCTGATTGAGCATTTATTGCAAAACAGGAAGTGACGACCTTTATTAAGGAAGGAATAATAAATGTACAAATAATACACGGCTATGGGACTTGTATAGACTTAGATTGCTTCATGCTGCTGACTGCAGAAAGAGACCGTTGGAAGGATATTTCCAATGTAACTAATGTGGTGATGGAGAGAATATTATTGGATACATTTTATCGCTACAATGTGACTTATTCCTGAAGGACTGAGAAATACATTTTGTATGTCTACAGGTAGAGATGGTGAACCTTAACCGCTTGCCGACTGCTGCACGACCATATACATCGGCAGAATGGTTCGGCTGCGCATATGGACGTACCCTTTAAGACGCGGCATCGCAGGCGTCCGCCGGGTAGGGTGACCAAGTGTCCCGGATTGCCCGGGACAGTCCCGCATTTTGCAGGTCTGTCCCGGGCACCTTCATACCAGGACAATACAGTGTCCCGGAATGAAACTGACACAGCCACCCCCCCCAGAGCTGATCTGATGCCCCCAAAAAAGGCCGCCACATCGCCGCTTTACTCACTGACAGTACTTGTCCTGGCCGGGAAGAGGCACAATCCCCGCCCCCCCCCCCCTGCTTGTGGTTGGAGAAATTATAAATCCCACCTCTTGTGTCTAATCACTGAAGAGCCAGCATTGGAACAAGGTAAAAAGGTCCTCGGCTGGCCAGGACAAGTACTGTCAGTGAGCAAAGTGGCGAGGCAGTGGCCTTTTTTTGGGGGGGCCTGATCAGTGCTTCTGGGTAAATCGCGCACCTGCCGCCCCGGTTGTGCTGTGATTCGTTACAGCACAAGCTGATTTTTAGGAAGGGGGGGGGGGGTGTCCCTGAATGGCAGTTTGGAAATGTGGTCACCCTACCGCCGTGTCACGGAGCGGCTGAACTGGGGGGGATGCCTGTGTAAACAAGGCATCTCCCTGTTCTGCCTAGTGACAGGACACTGATCACTGCTCCCTGTCATCAGGAGCGGTGATCAGTGTCGTGTCACGCGTAGCCCAGCCCCCCTACAGTTAGAACACATCCCTAGGACACACTTAACCCCTTCAGCGCCCCTACTGGTTAACCCCTTCACTGCCAGTGTCATTTACACAGTAAGCAGCGCATTTTTATAGCACTGATCGCTGTATAAATATGAATGGTCCCAAAATAGCGCCAAAAGTGTCCGATGTGTCCAATAATGTCGCAGTCACGATAAAAATCGCTGATCGCCGCCATTACTAATAAAAAAAATAAGTAATAATAAAAATGCCATAAAACGATCCCCTATTTTGTAGACGCTATAACTTTTGCGCAAACCAATGAATATACGCTTATTGGGATTTTTTTTTTTAACCAAAAATATGTAGAAGAATACGTATCGGCCTAAACTGAGAAAAAAAATAGTTTTTTTATATATTTTTGGGGATATTGATTATAACAAAAAATATTGTTTTTTTTTTCAAAATTTTCACTCTATTTCTGTTTATAGCGCAAAAAAAAAAAAAAATATCGCAGAGGTGATCAAATACCACCAAAAGAAAGCTCTATATGTGGGAAAAAAAGGACGTCAATTTTATTTGGGTACAGCGTCGCACGACCGCGCAATTGTCAGTTAAAGCGACGCAGTGCCGAATCGCAAAAAGTGGCCTGGTATTTGGGCAGCCAAATCCTCCGGGGCTTAAGTGGTTAACCACTTCCGCTCTGGTAGACTAACCCCCCCCAATCATGACCGGGCCATTTTTTGCGATTCGGCACTGCGTCGCTTTAACTGACAATTGCGCGGTCGTGCGACGCTGTACCCAAATAAAATTGATGTCCTGTTTTTCCCACAAATAGAGCTTTCTTTTGGTGGTATTTGATAAATATGTGTATATATAATATTAGGCATGTGCGCCATCAATAAATTTGTTTCGTTTCATATTAGCCGTTAATTCGGATTTCGTAATTCGTGTCCGAAATTCAATTTGGATTGAATACAAAATTTTCGTTAGGATCATTAACTTTTCGTAACAATTACGAACGTTCGTTATGATGAATTAAAAAAGCAAAAATGACCTTTCTCAATATGGCGTCGTCGGACTCATTATGCTCATTATGAGGGGCTCCCACCATCCCTGTGCTGTGCTCATTATGAGGGGCTCCCATCATCCCTGTGCTGTGCTCATTATGAGGGGCTCCCACCATCCCTGTGCTGTGCTCATTATGAGGGGCTCCCACCATCCCTGTGCTGTGCTCATTATGAGGGGCTCCCATCATCCCTGTGCTGTGCTCATTATGACGGTCTCCCATCATCCCTGTGCTGTGCTCATTATGTGGGGCTCCCACCATCCCTGTGCTGTGCTCATTATGAGGGGCTCCCCCCATCCCTGTGCTGTGCTCACTATAAGGGGCTCCCACCATCCCTGTGCTGTGCTCATTATGAGGGGCTCCCCCCATCCCTGTGCTGTGCTCATTATGAGGGGCTCCCACCATCCCTGTGCTGTTCTCATTATGAGGATCTCCCATCATCCCTGTGCTGTGCTCATTATGAGGGGCTCCCACCATCCCTGTGCTGTGCTCATTATGAGGGGCTCCCACCATCCCTGTGCTGTGCTCATTATGAGGGGCTCCCCCCATCCCTGTGCTGTGCTCACTATAAGGGGCTCCCACCATCCCTGTGCTGTGCTCATTATGAGGGGCTCCCACCATCCCTGTGCTGTGCTCATTATGAGGGGCTCCCATCATCCCTGTGCTGTGCTCATTATGAGGGGCTCCCACCATCCCTGTGCTGTGCTCATTATGAGGGGCTCCCACCATCCCTGTGCTGTGCTCATTATGAGGAGCTCCCACCATCCCTGTGCTGTGCTCATTATGAGGGGCTCCCCCATCCCTGTGCTGTGCTCATTATGAGGGGCTCCCACCATCCCTGTGCTGTGCTCATTATGAGGGGCTCCCACCATCCCTGTGCTGTGCTCATTATGAGGGGCTCCTCCCATCCCTGTGCTGTGCTCATTATGAGAAGCTCCCACCATCCCTGTGCTGTTCTCATTATGAGGAGCTCCCCCCATCCCTGTGCTGTGCTCATTATGAGGGGCTCCCACCATCCCTGTGCTGTGCTCATTATGAGAAGCTCCCACCATCCCTGTGCTGTTCTCATTATGAGGATCTCCCACCATCCCTGTGCTGTGCTCATTACGAGGGGATCCCACCATCCCTGTGCTGTGCTCATTATGAGGGGCTCCCACCATCCCTGTGCTGTTCTCATTATGAGGATCTCCCATCATCCCTGTGCTGTGCTCATTATGAGGGGCTCCCATCATCCCTGTGCTGTGCTCATTATGAGGGGCTCCCACCATCCCTGTGCTGTGCTCATTATGAGGGGCTCCCATCATCCCTGTGCTGTGCTCATTATGAGGGGCTCCCACCATCACTGTGCTGTGCTCATTATGAGGGGCTCCCACCATCCCTGTGCTGTGCTCATTATGAGGGGCTCCCATCATCCCTGTGCTGTGCTCATTATGAGGGGCTCCCCCCATCCCTGTGTTGTGCTCATTATGAGGATCTCCCATCATCCCTGTGCTGTGCTCATTATGAGGGGCTCCCATCATCCCTGTGCTGTGCTCATTATGAGGGGCCCCCACCATCCCTGTGCTGTGCTCATTATGAGGGGCTCCCCCCATCACTGTGCTGTGCTCATTATGAGGGGCTCCCACCATCCCTGTGCTGTGCTCATTATGAGGGGCTCCCACCATCCCTGTGCTGTGCTCATTATGAGGGGCTCCCACCATCCCTGTGCTGTGCTCATTATGAGGATCTCCCCCCATCCCTGTGCTGTGCTCATTATGAGGGGCTCCCACCATCCCTGTGCTGTGCTCATTATGAGGGGCTCCCACCATCCCTGTGCTGTGCTCATTATGAGGATCTCCCCCCATCCCTGTGCTGTGCTCATTATGAGGGGCTCCCATCATCCCTGTGCTGTGCTCATTATGAGGGGCTCCCACCATCCCTGTGCTGTGCTCATTATGAGGGGCTCCCACCATCCCTGTGCTGTGCTCATTATGAGGGGCTCCCCCCATCCCTGTGCTGTGCTCATTATGAGGGGCTCCCACCATCCCTGTGCTGTGCTCATTATGAGGGGCTCCCTCCATCCCTGTGCTGTGCTCATTATGAGGGGCTCTCACCATCCCTGTGCTGTGCTCATTATGAGGGGCTCCCATCATCCCTGTGCTGTGCTCATTATGAGGGGCTCCCCCCATCCCTGTGCTGTGCTCATTATGAGGGGCTCCCACTATCCCTGTGCTGTGCTCATTATGAGGGGCTCCCACCATCCCTGTGCTGTGCTCATTATGAGGGGCCCCCACCATCCCTGTGCTGTGCTCATTATGAGGATCTCCCACCATCCCTGTGCTGTGCTCATTATGAGGGGCTCCCTCCATCCCTGTGCTGTGCTCACTATAAGGGGCTCCCACCATCCCTGTGCTGTGCTCATTATGAGGGGCTCCCACCATCCCTGTGCTGTGCTCATTATGAGGGGCTCCCACCATCCCTGTGCTGTGCTCATTATGAGGGCCCCCCACCATCCCTGTGCTGTGCTCATTATGAGGATCTCCCACCATCCCTGTGCTGTGCTCATTATGAGGGGCTCCCTCCATCCCTGTGCTGTGCTCACTATAAGGGGCTCCCACCATCCCTGTGCTGTGCTCATTATGAGGGGCTCCCACCATCCCTGTGCTGTGCTCATTATGAGGGGCTCCCCCCATCCCTGTGCTGGGCTCATTATGAGGGGCTCCCACCATCCCTGTGCTGTGCTCATTATGAGGGTCTCCCACCATCCCTGTGCTGTGCTCATTATGAGGGGCTCCCCCCATCCCTGTGCTGTGCTCATTATGAGGGGCTCCCACCATCCCTGTGCTGTGCTCATTATGAGGGGCTCCCCCCATCCCTGTGCTGGGCTCATTATGAGGGGCTCCCATCATCCCTGTGCTGTGCTCATTATGAGGGGCTCCCACCATCCCTGTGCTGTGCTCATTATGAGGGGCTCCCACCATCCCTGTGCTGTGCTCATTATGAGGGGCTCCCCCCATCCCTGTGCTGTGCTCATTATGAGGGGCTCCCACCATCCCTGTGCTGTGCTCATTATGACGGGCTCCCATCATCCCTGTGCTGTGCTCATTATGAGGGGCTCCCCCCATCCCTGTGCTGTGCTCATTATGAGGGGCTCCCTCCATCCCTGTGCTGTGCTCATTATGAGGGGCTCCCACCATCCCTGTGCTGTGCTCATTATGAGGGGCTCCCACCATCCCTGTGCTGTGCTCATTATGAGGGGCTCCCACCATCCCTGTGCTGTGCTCATTATGAGGGGCTCCCCCCATCCCTGTGCTGTGCTCATTATGAGGGGCTCCCACCATCCCTGTGCTGTGCTCATTATGAGGGGCTCCCATCATCCCTGTGCTGTGCTCATTATGAGGGGCTCCCCCCATCCCTGTGCTGTGCTCATTATGAGGGGCTCCCCCCATCCCTGTGCTGTGCTCATTATGAGGGGCTCCCCCCATCCCTGTGCTGTGCTCATTATGAGGGGCTCCCCCCATCCCTGTGCTGTGCTCATTATGAGGGGCTCCCTCCATCCCTGTGCTGTGCTCATTATGAGGGGCTCCCACCATCCCTGTGCTGTGCTCATTATGAGGGGCTCCCATCATCCCTGTGCTGTGCTCATTATGAGGGGCTCCCACCATCCCTGTGCTGTGCTCATTATGAGGGGCTCCCCCCATCCCTGTGCTGTGCTCATTATGAGGGGCTCCCACCATCCCTGTGCTGTGCTCACTATGAGGGGCTCCCCCCATCCCTGTGCTGTGCTCATTATGAGGGGCTCCCCCCATCCCTGTGCTGTGCTCATTATGAGGGGCCCCCACCATCCCTGTGCTGTGCTCATTATGAGGGGCTCCCACCATCCCTGTGCTGTGCTCATTATGAGGATCTCCCCCCATCCCTGTGCTGTGCTCATTATGAGGGGCTCCCACCATCCCTGTGCTGTGCTCATCATGAGGGGCTCCCACCATCCCTGCGCTGTGCTCATCATGAGGGGCTCCCACCATCCCTGTGCTGTGCTCATTATGAGGGGCTCCTCCCACCATCCCTGTGCTGTGCCCATTATGAGGGGCTCCCCCCATCCCTGTGCTGTGCTCATTATGAGGGGCTCCCACCATCCCTGTGCTGTGCTCATTATGAGGGGCTCCCACCATCCCTGTGCTGTGCTCATTATGAGGGTCTCCCACCATCCCTGTGCTGTGCTCATTATGAGGGGCTCCCCCCATCCCTGTGCTGTGCTCATTATGAGGGGCTCCCCCCATCCCTGTGCTGGGCTCATTATGAGGGGCTCCCACCATCCCTGTGCTGTGCTCATTATGAGGGGCTCCCCCCATCCCTGTGCTGGGCTCATTATGAGGGGCTCCCACCATCCCTGTGCTGTGCTCATTATGAGGATCTCCCCCCATCCCTGTGCTGTGCTCATTATGAGGGGCTCCCACCATCCCTGTGCTGTGCTCATTATGAGGGGCTCCCCCCATCCCTGTGCTGTGCTCATTATGAGGGGCTCCCCCCATCCCTGTGCTGGGCTCATTATGAGGGGCTCCCACCATCCCTGTGCTGTGCTCATTATGAGGGGCTCCCCCCATCCCTGTGCTGGGCTCATTATGAGGGGCTCCCACCATCCCTGTGCTGTGCTCATTATGAGGGTCTCCCACCATCCCTGTGCTGTGCTCATTATGAGGGGCTCCCCCCATCCCTGTGCTGTGCTCATTATGAGGGGCTCCCACCATCCCTGTGCTGTGCTCATTATGAGGGGCTCCCCCCATCCCTGTGCTGGGCTCATTATGAGGGGCTCCCACCATCCCTGTGCTGTGCTCATTATGAGGGGCTCCCATCATCCCTGTGCTGTGCTCATTATGAGGGGCTCCCACCATCCCTGTGCTGTGCTCATTATGAGGGGCTCCCACCATCCCTGTGCTGTGCTCATTATGAGGGGCTCCCACCATCCCTGTGCTGTGCTCATTATGAGGGGCTCCCACCATCCCTGTGCTGTGCTCATTATGAGGGGCTCCCACCATCCCTGTGCTGTGCTCATTATGAGGGGCTCCCATCATCCCTGTGCTGTGCTCATTATGAGGGGCTCCCACCATCCCTGTGCTGTGCTCATTATGAGGATCTCCCCCCATCCCTGTGCTGTGCTCATTATGAGGGGCTCCCTCCATCCCTGTGCTGTGCTCATTATGAGGGGCTCCCACCATCCCTGTGCTGTGCTCATTATGAGGATCTCCCACCATCCCTGTGCTGTGCTCATTATGAGGGGCTCCCCCCATCCCTGTGCTGTGCTCATTATGAGGGGCTCCCTCCATCCCTGTGCTGTGCTCATTATGAGGGGCTCCCACCATCCCTGTGCTGTGCTCATTATGAGGATCTCCCACCATCCCTGTGCTGTGCTCATTATGAGGATCTCCCCCCATCCCTGTGCTGTGCTCATTATGAGGGGCTCCCACCATCCCTGTGCTGTGCTCATTATGAGGGGCTCCCCCCATCCCTGTGCTGTGCTCATTATGAGGGGCTCCCCCCATCCCTGTGCTGTGCTCATTATGAGGGGCTCCCCCCATCCCTGTGCTGTGCTCATTATGAGGGGCTCCCCCCATCCCTGTGCTGTGCTCATTATGAGGGGCTCCCACCATCCCTGTGCTGTGCTCATTATGAGGGGCTCCCCCCATCCCTGTGCTGTGCTCATTATGAGGGGCTCCCCCCATCCCTGTGCTGGGCTCATTATGAGGGGCTCCCACCATCCCTGTGCTGTGCTCATTATGAGGGGCTCCCCCCATCCCTGTGCTGGGCTCATTATGAGGGGCTCCCACCATCCCTGTGCTGTGCTCATTATGAGGGTCTCCCACCATCCCTGTGCTGTGCTCATTATGAGGGGCTCCCCCCATCCCTGTGCTGTGCTCATTATGAGGGGCTCCCCCCATCCCTGTGCTGTGCTCATTATGAGGGGCTCCCACCATCCCTGTGCTGTGCTCATTATGAGGGGCTCCCATCATCCCTGTGTTGTGCTCATTATGAGGGGCTCCCCCCATCCCTGTGCTGTGCTCATTATGAGGGGCTCCCCCCATCCCTGTGCTGTGCTCATTATGAGGGGCTCCCCCCATCCCTGTGCTGTGCTCATTATGAGGGGCTCCCACCATCCCTGTGCTGTGCTCATTATGAGGGGCTCCCACCATCCCTGTGCTGTGCTCATTATGAGGGGCTCCCCCCATCCCTGTGCTGTGCTCATTATGAGGGGCTCCCACCATCCCTGTGCTGTGATGACTTCCTGGGTTTTTAAATTCATCATAACGAACAATCGTAATAATTATGACAATAATAAAACGATATTAGCGAACATTCTTATTTTGTCCGATTCTGAATCTCCCATCGATTACCAGGACCAGTCTGAGCCGTCTCTCTCCCACTCTCATATTAAGGTAATTTTCCCAACCCTCACTCAGCAGCAGAAGAAAACCTCTGATTGGTCAACAAAACACCCGTCACGTTTCCATTGTAATGGAATTTGAATCCGAAATTCGTCGACAAAATTTCGTATTTCGTATAAAATTCGGAAGCATAGAAATTCGAATTTCGGATGCTTCGATTTTTACGAAACGAATCGCACATGTCTAATAAATAAATATATATATATATTTTTTCTATTTTCTGCTATAATACATATCCCCAAAAAATAATAATTTCTTCATCAATTTAGGATAATACGGACTCTGCTACATATTTTTGTTTTTCCCCACAAACAGAACTTTCTTTTAGTATTTGATCACCTCTGCGGTTTTTATTTTTTGTGCTATAAACAAAAAAAAAATACAGACGATAAAAAAAAAACAATATGTTTTACTTTCTGCTATAAAACATCCAATAAAAAAATGTAAAAAATCTAATTTCTTCATCAAGTTAGGCCAATATATATTCTAGACATGTGCAAAAGGAAAAAATTTGTATTGTTTTGTTTCGTTTTAATTTGTTAATTAATTAATTTAGTTTAGTTAGATTCGTTAAATTCGTTAAATTCGTTTTCGGATTTTGTTTAGTTTTCGACCGAATTTGAAAAATTGGTCGCATTCGAAAATATTTCAACCGGATTCGATAATATTTCAATCAGATTTTTTGCAGATTACTATTTATTTCCATCAGATTTCCTGCAGTATATTAACATCTATTTCATTTTTTTTTTTTTTGCAGGTCTCATCCGAAACAAATAGTAATCGATATTCTATTCTGTTGTTCTATTGTTTTTCTAGTCTATTTTCTATTTCTATTCTAATGTTTTCTAATTGGAATTCGAAAAATCGGTCGCATTCGAAAATATTTCAACCAAATTCGAAAATATTTCTACCGGATTCGATAATATTTCATCCACATTTGTTAATATTTCAACCAAATTCGAAAATATTTCTACCGGATTCGATAATATTTCATCCGCATTCGAAAATATTTCAACCAAATTCGAAAATATTTCTACCGGATTCAATTAAATTTCATCCGCATTCGTTAATATTTTCACCAAATTCGATAATATTTCAACCGGATTTGAAATTATTCCAACCGAATAGAAAAGACCATGTTCCGACATTCGAATTTCGTATAGAATTAATTCAAATTCCAATTAGAAAAGATTAGAATATAAATAGAAAATAGACTAGAAATAGACTAGACTAGGGAAATGGCTGCTAATGGTTTGCAGGAGACCGGCAAAAAAAAAAAAAAAATGAAATAGATGCTTATAGTCTGCAGATCTGATGAGAAAATTAAATAGATAATAATAGTCTGCAGGAGATCTGCAAGAAAAATTATCTAAATGCTAATAGTCTGCAGGAGATCGGATGGAAATAAATAGTAATCTGAAAAAAAAAATGAAATAGATGCTAATAGTCTGCAGGAGATCTGCTGAAATAAAGGAAATGGCTGCTCTAATGCAAAAAAAAAAAAAGGAAAACGAAAAGAAAAAAGAAATAGATGCTAATAGTCTGCAGGAGATCTGGCAAAAAAATAAATAGATGTTAATATACTGCAGGAGATCTGATGGAAATAAATAGCATCTATTTCATATTTTTTATTTATTTTTTGCAGATTACTATTTATTTCCATCAGATCTCCTGCAGTATATTAACATCTATTTCATTTTTTTTGCAGATATCCTGCAGACTATTAGCATCTATTTCATTTTTCTTTTCTTTTTCTTTTTTTGCATTAGAGCAGCCATTTCCTTTATTTCAGCAGATCTCCTGCAGACTATTAGCATCTATTTCAATTTTTTTTTTTTGCAGATTACTATTTATTTCTATCCGATCTCCTGCAGACTATTAGCATTTATATCATTTTTTTGCAGATCTCCTGCAGACTATTAGTATCTATTTAATTTTCTCATCAGATCTGCAGACTATAAGCATCTATTTCATATTTATTTTTTTGCAGGTCTCCTGCAAACTATTAGCAGCCATTTCCCTAGTCTAATCTTTTTCTAGTCTATTTTTTATTTCTATTCTAATCTTTTCTAATTGGAATTTAAATTCATTCTATTTGAAATTCGAATGTCGGAACATGGTCTTTTCTATTCGGTTGGAATAATTTTGAATCCGGTTGAAATATTATCTAATTTGGTTGAAATATTAACGAATGCGGATGAAATATTATCGAATCCAGTAGAAATATTTTCAAATTTGGTTGAAATATTTTCGAATGCAACCGATTTTTCGAATTCCAATTAGAAAAGATTAGAATAGAAATAGAAAATAGACTAGAAAAAAAATAGATCAGAATAGAATAAAATATAATCTATATATTGTATTTTATTCTATTCTGTTCTATTGTTTTTCTATTCAATTCTTTTTAATATATTCGATTCTATTCTAATTGTTTTCAAATTCGATTTGACTAGATTTTTTTTCGAATTCGATTTAAAAATTTGTTCGAATTCAATTCAAATTTCCTCCGTGGTTTTTCGATTCGAAACATTATTTCGGATTTGGTTGAATTTGTTAGCATTGTAATTCGCTAATTCAGACGCATCCGAACATCCGAATAATGAAAATTCGTCCGAGTTTTGATTTGGAACGAAACAAAATGCACATGCCTAATATATTCTGCTACATATTTTTGGTAAATAAAATCCCAATAAGAGTATATTGATTGGTTTGCGCAAAAGTTATAGCGTCTACAAACTATGGGAGATTTTTATGGAAATGTTATATATATTTTTTTACTAGTAATAGCGGCGATCAGACTTATAGCGGAACTGCGACATTGCGGCGGATAAATTGGACACTAAGTGACACTTTTTGGGGACCAGTGACACTAATACAGTGATCAGTGCTAAATAATATGCACTGTCACTGTACTAATGACACTGACAGGGAAGAAGTTAACATCTAGGGCGATCAAAGGGTTAACTGTGTGCCTAGCCAGTGTTTTACCACTGTGTGAGAGGTCTTTTTACTAATGAAAGGCATAGATCCGTGTCCCTGCTTTGCAGGAATACAGGATCAATGCCTTCTATACTGACAGAACAGCGATCTGCCTTGTTTACATAAACAGACTGCTGTTCTGCCTGTGTACAGAACGATCGGCGGGTACCGGTGGACATTGAGTCTCCTGGACCCGAGGATTGGCTCACAGCGGCATGCATTCGCGCCCAATGCCCAGAAATTCAGGAAACACGTATATATATATATATATATATATATATATATATATATATGTAGCGGGGTGTTCCCCTTTAATCAGAGACAGGAAATTCCAGAGAGAGGGGAGTCGGGGGGAAGGAATATAAGGAGGGGGCGAGGCCTAGCTCTTTCTCTTTGGACACGGGGCGACAGAGAGAGATACACCTGTGCGGATCTGTGCTGTTCCAGGCCTGAAGCCTGGGGCCTGTGGAGCGAACCAAAGAGCCTTCCACCCCCTTTGCGAGCCTGGGTGGCATCCAGACTCATCTCTTCTAAAGTTATCTGGATCGGGGATCCGATCGCAGAAGCCGCCGTGGACGAGGACCGACACAGCCGGTGGAAGTTCCGGACTGAGGGAAGTGTTCCGGAGTGGTGAGCGAGCGAAAGCTCATCTTTAAACTGTTACTTTTATACTTTGTGCCTACTAGACTTCCGAGGCCTAACACCTCTGGTGAGGGAGAATTACCCCCCCCCTATTGGATTACAAATACATGGTTTTAAATACTTCAAGTGCACCACCTTTACAGATCCTGTGCCGGTGAAGATTTGTGTTTCTTCAAAGACTGAGTTTCATGGTTAGGGATCAGGCCTGATCCGTTAGATAGTTATAAGTTAGTTATCACACCACAGGGTGTTTAGGTAACGGTCGCCCCACGTGGCGTTCCGTCCCCTTTCCATTGCTGGTACACACACACACAGTATTGTGATTTATAACTGCAGGGACCTGCTTATGTGTTGTGAACCAAATGTTACATGCATGTTATCCCCTTTTATCTTACCACTAGCAGTAAAGTCAGTTATTATTTACAACATTGTCTATGAGTCTGAGTTATCAATCCACACACCCACAATTAAAGCATAAGTGATTGTTTATGTGAAATTGCTGTGGGTTAACTGTGCCAGAGCGGGTAGAGCAGATTGCCGGGGGGGTTGGGGAAGCTGTACTCAGGGCCCAAATCAAAACTTGCGGCTCTCTTAAGTTGAGGGTATCGCTACATATATATTTATATATACTGTGTGTGTGTATGTATATATATATATATATATATATATATATATATATATATATACACGTGATCCTGCGCAGCACAGCCTGTAAAAGTAAATCTGCTATGGGGCAGTCGGCAAGGGGTTAAAGTGATTTGTAAAGGAGCTCTTGGCTCCTCCTCTTCATTTTGTGGCAAGTCATTTGCTATGGGGGCACACTTGCAGGCTTGATCCGGAGTCAGGCTATGTGGGTCTATTGACACACACACAGCTCAGCTCCGCCCCCTCCTCCCTGTTCACAGGTTTTGATTGACAACAATGGCTCCTGTTAAGAATTCTATATATAGCCCTACAGAACAAACAGTGCAAAGTCCACATGGTTAACTGCAGATAGGAAAATATAATTTATTCAGGGAAAGGACATAGAGTTTAAACCATAGATACAAACTTATAAACACTGCCATCTACCGACTGATGTAGTAGTTGCACAAAATACATGAACAATGTATTCCAACACCCCCACTCAACAGCTACTCCTTATATTAGTCCCATTGAGGCTCTCAGTTCCATAAATCTGCTTCTTGTAAGCGGTTTTGTCAAATTTGCAAATAAAAGTTTTGTTGCAGCTGTGTTATTGCCCATTCTCTTTTTATTTCTGTATCTGGCGCTGTCGCGGTAGCAGGTTATTACTGGGCTCTCAGCTTTTCTCTGAGTGGGTGTCTGGGCCCATAACCTGTTATAAATTCTGTATATAGCACTATTGAAAAAACAGACAGTTTACGGTCCACATGGGCTTTGCTGCTTAAAGGGGTAGTAAAGGTACATGTTTTTTCACCTTAATGCATCCTATGCATTAAGGTGAAAAAACATTAGACAATGCCGCCCCCCCCCCCCCCCAGCCCCCGTTTTACTTACCTGCCCCCTCGAAAGTCCCGCGCTCGCTCCCGTCTTCCTCCAAGTTCCTGAGCCCGGCCGTTGATTGGCTACACTGGATGGATTGAAAGCAGCGCAGCCATTGGCTGGCGCTGCTGTCAATCACATCCAATGACGCGGCATGCCGGGGGGCGGGGCTGAGTGATACAGTCCGCGGCTATGGCCGCCACTGTATCACGGGAGCGCGCCCGCAGTAACTCCACACCATGCGAGCTCGCTCGCATTATGGTGTGGAGTCTTTGCGGGGAGGAGCTGAAACAGCCGCCGAGGGACCCCAGAAGACCAGGATCGGGGCCACTGTGTGCAAAACGAGCTGCACAGTGGAGGTAAGTATAACATGTTTGTTATTTATTTTTTTTTTTAAACGGGAACCTGTAGTGTTCCTTTTACTACAGACAGGGAACAGGAAACTTTATTCAGGGAAAGGACATAGAGTATAACCATAGATACAAACTTATAAATAAGGATGAGCTCGGTGTTCGAGTCGAACATACGTTGGACTCGAACATCGGCTGTTCGATCGTTCGACGAATATCGAACGATTTGGGCCGTTCGCGCCAAATTCGAGTGACTCGAACGGCCCACAATGCACTACGCCATCGCAGTGCAATCCAGGCGCTGTGATTGGCCAAGCATGCACTGTGACCCCCGCATGCTTGGCTAATCACAGCGCCGGCAGCGAGGAGAGCCATAATTGGCCACAGGCAGGATGCCTGTGGCCAATTATAGCTCAGAGTGATTTAGTACACGCCCCACACTATAAAAGGCCACCAGCGCGGCGGCCTTGTGTAGTGTGTTCTGGTTCAGGGAGAGAGAAGGATAGGCAGGGACAGTGTCAGTGATATTCTTTGCTAAACCTTGTGTGCAGGGAGAGAGAAGGATAGGCAGGGAGAGTGTCAAGCCTCGTACACACGGCCGAGAATCTCGTCGTTAAAAACATGTCGTTTTTTTCGACGAGATCCTTGGACAAGAAACTTGTCCCGGCCGAGTGTACACACGCTCATTTCAAAGAACCCGCGGTTCTTTGAATGGAGCGTACGCGGTGACGTCATCGAATACGACGAGCATGCGCTCCTCACATTCGATGCCGTCGCCGCCATCTTGGTATACCCTACCTATGCCTAGGAAGCTACCGCGCATGCATCGAAGTCATTTCGAGCATGCGCGGGCTTCCCGGCGAACAGGTAAGTGCACACGCACACAATTTTCTCGTAGAGAAACAGGCTGACGAGAATCTCAACGAGAAAATAGAGAGCAGGTTCTCTATTTTCTCGTTGAGATTCTTGTCGCTTTTCTTGACGAGAAACCAGACACATGAACGAATTTCTCGGCAAGAAATCTCTGCCAGCAAGTTTCTTGCTTGTTTTTGACGAGAAACTCGGTCGTGTGTACGAGGCTTCAGTGATATTCTTTGCTAAACCTTGTGTGCAGGGAGAGAGAAGGATAGGCAGGGGACAGTGTCAGTGTCATTTTTGCTAAGCCTCCTGCACATTATACACCTGAAGCTAGCCCTTATTGCTCGTGTTTTTTTTCTTTTGTGTTACACTAACAGGCATCTGCAGCACTTACAGTGGGCGTAGTGTGCCTCCTGCAAATTATACACCTGAAGCTAGCCCTTATTGCTGTGTTTTCCTGTTGTGTAACACAGGCAGGCATCTGCAGCACTTACAGTGGGTGTAGTGTGCCTCCTGCACAGTATACACCTGAAGCTACCCCTTATTGCTGGTTTTCCCATCTCCCTGCAGGCCATTAGAATGTCTGGAAGGCAAACAAGGAGAGGCAGACAGTCAGGAGCCAATAAAAGAGGGCAAGCAGGCTCTGTGTCTTGAAACAACAGTGCTGGTCGTGGACACGGTGCATCGTCATCAGCACGTGGCCATGGGACACGCTTGTCCTTATTTTCGGCAGCTGGACGTGTTGAGCCGCAGCATGCCGAAGACTTGGTAGAGTGGATGACCAAGCCCTCCTCATCCTCCTCATCCTCTCTCACCCAGGCTCAGGGTACTGGCAAAGCAGCTGCCAAAGCGTCCTCTTCTCTGGTATCAATGTCATCATCAGTCACTCCTTCCCTAGACCCACCATGTCCTCCTGAGGAGTCCCCCGAACTGTTTGAGCACAGTGTTGGGTACATGCTCCAGGAGGATGCCCAGCGTTTTGAAGGGTCTGATGATGAAACCCAGCTAGAGGAAGGCAGCAGCGTGAGGGCAGACAGAGGGGATGCTCAAGAAGGACAGCAATCTGGCAGTCATGTTCCAGCAGCTGCAGCATACTGCCAGATTGGCTCCAGTGATGAGGAGGGAGGGGATGATGAGGTCACTGACTCCACGTGGGTGCCTAATAGGAGAGAGGAGGAGGATGAGGAGGAGGCACATCTTCAACGAGGCAGGATGCCCTCGGGGGGCCAGCGTAAGGGCAGCACACCGACTGAATCACACCGCAGAGCTCCGCCTGTGCAGGGCGCTGCCTCTGCCCGTTATTCCAAAAGTTCTTTGGTGTGGGCCTTTTTTGAGTCGAGTGCATCAGATCGCTGCTGTTTGCAACATATGTCTGGAGCAGTGGCGTATCCAGGGTATGGCAGACATAGCAAGTGCCATGGGCGCCGCATGAAGGGGGCGCTGGTGAGTAGCTGGCAGTCTACACACTGCTCAGATGACCCCAGCAGAACACACAGTGGGTGCTCTCCTCCTCTCCCGGGAAAGTCTGTGAAAGTGTTTTTAGTGTGTGTGTGAGGTGACGTCCCCCTTCTGGCACATCACAATGTTCTACCTGCAGGGTGGGCGCTCACTCTCCGCTCCGCGGCCGTGCAGTGTAGGGGGGGGGGGGGGCGGCGGGAGGAAGTTGCTGCATGGAAGAGCGGAGTTGTTGAACAGCTGTGCCCCCCCCCCCCCAAATGAAAACGATCCTCACGGCAATAGAGCGATTCCCTGTGTGTGTCTCCCTTCCCCCCTCCTGTAGGCTCTCAGCTGCTGGAGGGATAGAAACACAGAGAATCGCTCTGTAATTGCCATGCCGATCATCCATTCCTCTGTGTCGGGGGCTCCTGCTTGTCATAATGACAAAAGGCAAAGCCAGCAGAACATCTCCAACCTGTACTGTGAGTGTGTGCAGAAAAGGGTTCACAGCACAGCACAGCAGTAAGATTCAAGGGGCTGCATGATGATGATTTCAGTGTCCCGACTCGACCATCACAGGGAGGAGGAGGGGGATATTTGCATCTCATCTCACTGTTAGCCAATCATACTTTGCCCATGTTGCAGGCCCTCCCTCTTCCCCTCCCACCCGCCACATTTTGACTTCAGTTCCAGGAAGAAGAAGCCAGAATCAGTCCTCAGCTTCTACACATGTGAGTTTTTTCTTTCTTTGTTTACTTCAGAGAGCCTGGGGGAGAAGGAGGTTCTGCAGCAGCAGCAGCAGCAGCAGCAGGGACACTGGGATAGTCATGGATTCATTTAGACTTTTAATGCAGCAGGTGACAGAGGAAGAGAGGAACAGGACCAGCATTTGCTTATCTATTCTTGTTGTCATGTACTTACTCTGGCACTATACCCCACCTAACCTGGCACTATACCCCCTAACCTGACACTATACCACCCTAACCTGGCACTATACCACCCTAACCTGGCACTATACCACCCTAACCTGGCACTATATTACTCTAACCTGACACTATACCACCCTAACCTGGCACTATACCACCCTAACCTGGCACTATATTACTCTAACCTGGCACTATACCACCCTAACCTGGCACTATACCCCCTAACCTGACACTATACCACCCTAACCTGGCACTATACCACCCTAACCTGGCACTATACCACCCTAACCTGACACTATACCACCCTAACCTGGCACTATACCACCCTAACCTGGCACTATACTCCCTAACCTGACACTATACCACCCTAACCTGGCACTATACCACCCTAACCTGGCACTATATTACTCTAACCTGGCACTATATTACTCTAACCTGGCACGCACTATACCACCCTAACATGGCACTACTGTATATCACCTAACCTGGCACTACTGTATATCACCTAACCTGGCACTATACCACCCTAACCTGGCACTACTGTATATCACCAAACTGGCACTATACCACCCTAACCTGGCACTACTGTATATCACCTAACCTGGCACTATGCCACCCTATCCTGGCACTACTGTATATCACCTAACCTGGCACTTTATGTTGGTCTATCACATAAAATACATTTACATTTTTGGTTGTAACATGACAAAATGTGGAAAATTTCAAGGGGTATGAATACTTTTTCAAGGCAGCGTGTGTGTG
This sequence comes from Rana muscosa, assembly GCA_029206835.1. Taxonomy (NCBI): domain Eukaryota; kingdom Metazoa; phylum Chordata; class Amphibia; order Anura; family Ranidae; genus Rana; species Rana muscosa. The sequence continues at coordinate 1,278,121,021 of CM055116.1, read as the reverse complement.
TGTGTATGTATGTATGTGTGTGTGTGTGTGTGTATATATATATATATAATTTTTATAGTTGGGCCCCCCTACTTTTGTTCCTGTCCCCCCATGTGCCCTCCCTAAATATGAAAGCTAGAGACACCACTGTTGCACAGAAGACAGAGTGACAGCGCAGCGGCAGGAGACTCAGGGGCCACACACCTGCAGCCATGGGCCACTTGTGCAGTGATTGGTGGCACAGCACAGTCCCAGGAGTGATCGGCGGGGACGGATGGCGCTGATCGTACTGTTGCTCGGGTATCATGCAGAAAAGTGTGGGCTGTAACAAGGGACACGCTCTGTACCTGGCTCTCCTTGCCCGCAAGGAGAGCACTAAGAGGGGGCAACTCAGCAAGAAGACGGCCAAGACCAACGGATGGCACTTCGAGGGAGAGCAGAGCACCTGACCCTCCGGACTCTACATGCTGGAGGGTGCCAGCTGTGAGAGGATCCCCCCACCCATAGTGGGCAGCAGGGGCAAGGAGAGCATGGAGAAGCAGGTACCCCACCAATGTCTACATATATATATATATATATATATATATATATATACTGGGCTCCACTCCTGCCCAGGACACTAGCTACATGGAGTTGGCATGTTCTCCCAGCGGGGTTCCTCTTCCACTCCAAACACATGCAGGTAGGTGAATTGTACCCTGTGTATAGACTGGCAGTGTACATGGCTAATCATATTCTACACTGACCCTACAATCATAGAGGACCCTACACATATCTATGTATACTTCCATTCAGTCCTGTCCAGCTCTTGGCAGATTTTGGGCCAGCGCTCATTTTTGGATAATTTTTCAGGCATGGGGGGGGTGGCATGCAGAATGTGATCGCCCATGTACATTGCCACTTCATACAGACAGGGGACTATCACCTACCAACATGGCTTTGGAGTATGCCCACACCAAGAGAACATGCAAACTACATGCAGATAGCTTCCTGGCCCAGATTCAAACCAAGTGAGGCAAGTCCCAACAACTAACCTACTGTTCTCCCTATATACCTGTATATACTGACAGTATTATCTGAAAGATGGGTTTCAAATGTTTTGACAGGGGCGCAGTTTCAGTGCTTGCCATAGGCGCCATTTTCACTAGATACGCCTCTGGTCTGGAGCGTATATCGCGTGGCCAAAACATCAGCCGCTTGGGCACCACATGCTTGACCAGACATATGTTGACCTGCCATGCAGCTCGTTGGCAAGCCTACCTTAAAGACCCACACCAAAGAACAAAGCGGACCTCTCCTTGCACCGCATCAGCTGGGATCTCAAAACCCACTATAACTTAAGTCCTCTCTGAAACCTGCACTGAGAGGAATGAAGGTGTAGAATTAGGTGTGTCACAGCCAAGTAGTTGCGGCCACTCTGCTAGCAGTACACCGACGTCCGATTCTAGCAGGCAAATTTCCCTGCCCCAGCTGCTGGACCGTCGAAAGAAGTTCACTCCCAGCCATCCACATGCCCAGCGGTTGAATGCTAGCTTGGCTAAATTGCTAGCAGTTCAACTGCTGCCTTTTCAGTTGGTAGACTCGGCCCCCTTCCGTGAGTTTGTGCAATGTGCGGTTCCTCAGTGGCAGGTTCCCAAACACCACTTTTTCTCACGGAAGGCAATTCCGGCTCTCTACCGGCATGTGGAAGGCAATGTCTTGGCCTCGCTGGACAGGGCGGTCAGCAGTAAGGTGCATATTACCGCTGACTCATGGTCCAGCAGGCATGGACAGGGACGTTACCTTTCTTTCACGGCCCATTGGGTCACTCTTTTGGCAGCTGGGAAGGATGCAGGACAAGGTGCAGTAGTGTTGGAGGTTGTTCCGCCGCCACGCCTCCAAAATGCTACTACTGGTTGTTGTGACACACCTCTCTCCTCCACCCCCTTCTTCTTTCTCCATGGCCTCTTCCTGTGCTTTGTCCTCGAGACCAGCGGTGCTCCGTAGGCGTTCAGGGGGCTACGCAAGTACACAGGCAAAAAGATGCCATGCCATGCTTGCGCTGGTGTGTTTGGGGGACAGGAGCCACACTGGGGCAGAGGTTCTGTCTGCTCTGCAGGGGCAGGCCGAGAGGTGGTTGACGCTACGCCAGCTTAAGCCAGGAATGGTGGTCACCTTACATTACCTGGCGACAGGGAGAAGTCTGCAGGACTTGAAGTTCACGACAGGCATCTCCCCCCAGGCTCTGAGCCTCATGATCCCAGACACCTGTTCTGCCATTATACAAGTCCTGCAGGAGGACTATATTAGGGTAAGTTTGCTCCATGAACATCACATTTTATGTATTTCATGTATGCTAATGTATTGTATTTCTTTCAACCTTCCCTAATTACCATGATTGTAATATGCTGAGAATGTCCCCTTTGTCCTCATGCATGCTGGAAGCTTTTAAATGCCCCTTTTTTCTCCTCCATGCATATTTCCCTTCACTAACCTCTCCATCAGTGGTGACTGCTGCTCCAAATGATTGGGGGTCCACCCCCAAATTTTTGAACTAAACTTCCTCCTTTTTTGCGACTGTGCCTATTAAACGCCACCAGTTGCCCCCTCCAATGCAGCCATTTTGCCCCCTCCAATGCATCCATTTTGCCCCCTCCAATGCATCCATTTTGCCCCCTCCAATGCAGCCATTTTGCCCCCTCCAATGCAGCCATTTTGCCCCCTCCAATGCATCCATTTTGCCCCCTCCAATGCAGCCAGTTCCCCCCCAGCCCTGCACTTACCTTCTTCTGGTCAGCGCCATCCTTCTTCTGTCCTTGATGTCTTAAACTGCCCTCGATGTTGCATCAGCCAATCATGTTACCGTTAAACAGACTTGGTGAACATGATTGGCAGAGGAGCCTGTCAGTGTTTACCCAAGGAATGCCCCCCCCCGCGTCCCCTTTTTAACTTTTAGGAAGCCAATTACATCCCTCAGGCTGTAATCGCCAAGCCTATTTGCCCCCCTGTCTCTGATAGGCAATTTTCACCCCAAAAATGCTGCAGTTATTCATATGGCCGTCGCTCAACAGGGGGCCATCCACAAGAATAGTGGGCGGCATTGACATTACATAGGTTAATGCAAGGCATGAACCTATGTATTGTTCTGAGTGATGGGCGCAGGAGAGAGGGGGCAGTGCTCCAGCGCCCACTCTGGACGCACCGCCACTGCAATGCTATCCTGTGGCCAAACACATCTACCCCCCCCCCAAATTTGGTTATAATGGACCATCAGAGGGGGTGATGAATATGAAACTTGAGCCTTCCACTATACTTATGTAGCGATACCTAAAACTAGCACACTAACACACTAACACACTATGAATATAAAGCTAACAGCCACAAGTGCGCCACGCGGGCGACCGTTAGCTAGGCGCCCTGTGGCGCAGTAACCAAACAAATTAGAAAACCCACCAGGCCTGGTTCTGATATCTACAACTTAGTCTATAGGGGATGATGTTCTTTTCTTCACCGGCAGGTCTTTAACGGTGGTGCACATTAACAGGGTGTGATTTGTAATCCAGTGGGAAAGGTAAAGATGGGGTAAACACTTTGCTATGCGAACTGTGAGTTCAGCTCTGATAAGGTTCTTCAGTGAGAGTATCAGGAACAACTTGTGGGCCACGGCAGTCTATAGGCCTATTAGCAGTAACAGTATATGGTTTGGGCATACGCCCTCTCACCCAACCGGACTGCGGTCCCAGTCCGGGAACTTCCACTGACTGTGGCGCACACACACACACAGTGTCTCCAGCGATCGGGTCCCCGATCCAACTAATGCTGTAATAAAGCGAAGTCAGATGCCACCCAGGCTCGCAGAGGGGTGGAAGGCTCTTTGGTGCTGCGCAAGGCCTCAGGCTTCAGGCCTTGCACTCCGACCCCTCCGCACAGGAGGATCAGTTCCTGAAGTCTCGTGTCCCCAAAGAGGCTGAGCCCAGCCTCGCATCCTCCTTTTATAACCCCTCCCATGAGTCTCTGTGGTGGAAACATTTCCGAATGGGGTTCTGGGTAATGTAGTCTCTCTCTCCTCTGCTTTTACTTCAGCAATGTCTTTTCTCTACTTCCTCCCGACTCACCTCTCACCTGGAACTTCTTGTCTCTCTGCATTAAAGGGGAACACCCCGCTACACACTCCCCCCACTTTGAATCTTTGGTCCCCAAAGACATCTAACATTTTTAGATTTGCAAAACATTTTAGCTTCAATGCGGTTGCATAGGATTGACAGAGGAGCCTCCCACCAATCATCATATGATGGGGAGCTGTCCTGTCCACAGGTCGCTTCAGTGGGGGCGACCTGCCTAACTGTGCCAGGAAGTGAGTTGGGGTTGCCCTCCACCAAATGTACGGTGGAGGGACCAGAAGAAGATGTGGGCTGCTTCTTGAGGTTAGGACCGTGTTTTCGGAACTTTCTCCCTTCTGATCATGAGTTAGTTTCTGGGGAGGATGAATGACTCTCTTCCTTTTCTTCTCCCTGGGAGTCACAGTTTCAGCTACTCTTGGTTCTTCCTCTGGTACTAAAGCAGGAACCTCTTCCGGTAGTGAGAGTATGGGATCACATCTGGGGACAACAGGGGCTAAAAGCCGTTTCACCAGATCGGTATTGGTCCCAATGATGAGAGAGCTTCTTGAGGGCCCTGGCAGCCAGGGACAGACAATGGCCAGTGTCTCAAAGTCCTGGGGCTCCCCAGCCCTCAATGGATCACACCACAACTTGATCCGCACACATCCATCACAAGAGTACTCTTCTACTTGGATACCCTGAATCTTGGTGTCTCTCGTCTCTTCCAGGGGCAGGTATGATAGGTACTTCTTGTAAAAGTCTCTGGTCATTAGGGTAACCCGAGCACCTGTATCAAGGATGGCTCTGGTGTAGATCCCTTCGATCAGAACAGGCACTACAAGCAGAGGACCTACCAATTGGGTAGCAGTCCTTTTGGAAACACCTGTAACAGCAGGCTGGCATACCTAAACTTGTGCTCTCTTCAGCTTCCGGCACTGGGAATGCCGTTCCTGGCGTTGTTTGGAAGGCTGATAGGCGTTGTTCACTGAGACGGCATAAACTGCAGGTGTCCTCCACCGTTCCCTTGCAGGTTCAGGGAAAGTTATTTTTGAAGGCCCGGATCTTCTTTCCATTCTTGGGTCACTTCTCTGAGGCCTCCGCCAGCCTTCTGTCTCCATTCGTGGACTTGGACATTCTCGCTGGTAGTAGCCTACACCTCCACAGTTATGACAGATGTTTTGCTTCGTGGGTTTTTGGGCGGACAATCCAGTACTTTCCGCCATCAATTTGTTCATCATCTCCGTCAGCTGGGACACTTGCACCTTCAGTGTGTCTATCTCAGACCTGACATCCAGTGACCCGGTCACCATCTCCATTATTTTGGACATCTGTGATTTTAAAGTGTCTACTTCTGAGTCTCTTTCAGGGGTCATTACTGGATTAACTAACACCTGTGCGGGGGCAACATTGGTCTTAATCATTTGCTGGTCCTGTTGTAGTGCCTCCTCATCTCTGATGATTTTTATCAAATCAGAGTAAGTCAGTGACGTTCCTCCTCCCGAGGTTTTCAGGTGCAGCCAGACTGGATCCGAGCGCAACGCTCCCTTTAAGACTTGCTTCATTCTTGCCGCATCTGTATCTTGGGGCTTCATTCCCTTCTTCAACACAATCTTGCACAGCAACCTGTTTAGTCTCCTAACATATTCAGACAGTTTCTCCCTTGGCTGTTGGAAAGTGTGTTCAAATTGGTATACCATCTCTGTCACCTTTTCCATTTCACCAAACTCTTCCTGGAGCATGGCTAGACAGTCTTGAGCCGTGCAATCTGCATTCCCAAACCGAAAGCTTTTCACTGCTTCTGCTGCTGTGCCTTTTAGACTCTCTATTACTCGTTGCCTCTTCTGTGCTTCAGGCACCTCCCATGCCTCCACTGCTTGCAACGCCTGCTCCACCCAGGTATCAAAATCTTCTTCCCCTGCAGGGACAGGGAGCTTCCCCGAGAATATCTTTAGTCTCCGGTAGCTAGTCTATACATGCACCGTACTTGTCTTCTGACATTTGGTTAGCAGATCCCCTATTGCCTTTATCAGTTCTGGTGATATAGCAGTAGCAGGTGCAGGTGCCACCGGGGGCGTCGCCCTGTCTCTTTTTTCTGGTGGGGTACGGGCCGCAGCCTGCGGTGATCCCGTAGGGGATGGTTCCTTCTTTACTGTTACAGCGTGCGCCAACCTGTATAATCTGTTGTCTGGCGTCCGCACACACTTGCGCTTACAGGCCTCTGGCATCCCGTCCCAGTACTCCACTAATGCATATTGATATGAGATGACTGGGTCTGTCTTTATATCCGTCACCCACGGTGTGTGATCTGGGGACACTGATTTCATTAACTCCTCTACCGTCTCAGTCAACCATTCCTCCCCAGGGAGGCTGATGACTATCGACTGGTTTGGCTCTGTGTTAGAGGCTTTGCACCACTCTTCTACCGCTTGTGGATCCATGGGGTCCATGCCGGCACTTTTGGCGTTCACCTGCTGTCTCAGGATCCCGGACGAGAACCCCCACGTGTAGCGATACCTCCAACTAAGAAGGCCGCAGATTTAGTTTGGGCCCTGAAGACAGCTCCGCCAACCCCCGGCAATATACTCGACCCCCTACTGGCACAGCTAGTTCTGACAGCAAAATGTATATCTTATACTTTATGAGTAATTAAGCACCGAGACAATACTAGAATGAAATGGGTATAGAATTTACTCAAGCTTTTGTTAAGAAAGGGGTTAACATTTATCACAGTTTACAATATATATATAATGCAGAGCCCTGCAACACTAACACACTATGAATATAAAGCTAACAGCAACAAGTGCGCCACACGGGCGACCGTTAGCTAGGCGCCCTGTGGCGCAGTAACCAAACAAATTAGAAAACCCACCAGGCCTGGTTCTGATATCTACAACTTAGTCTATAGGGGATGATGTTCTTTTCTTCACCGGCAGGTCTTTAACGGTGGTGCACATTAACAGGGTGTGATTTGTAATCCAGTGGGAAAGGTAAAGATGGGGTAAACACTTTGCTATGCGAACTGTGAGTTCAGCTCTAAAAGGTTCTTCAGTGAGAGTATCAGGAACAACTTGTGGGCCACGGCAGTTTATAGGCCTATTAGCAGTAACAGTATATGGTTTGGGCATATGCCCTCTCACCCAACCGGACTGCGGTCCCAGTCCGGGAACTACCACCGACTGTGGCGCACACACACACACAGTGTCTCCAGCGATCGGGTCCCCGATCCAATGAATGCTGTAATAAAGTGAAGTCAGATGCCACCCAGGCTCGCAGAGGGGGGGAAGGCTCTTTGGTGCTGCGCAAGACCTCAGGCTTCAGACCTTGCACTCCGACCCCTCCGCACAGGAGGATCAGTTCGTGAAGTCTCGTGTCCCCAAAGAGGCTGAGCCCAGCCCAGCCTCCTCCTTTTATAACCCCTCCCATGAGTCTCTGTGGTGGAAACATTTCCGAATGGGGTTCTGGGTAATGTAGTCTCTCTCTCCTCTGCTTTTACTTCAGCAATGTATTTTCTCCACTTCCTTCCGACTCGCCTCTCACCTGGAACTTCTTGTCTCTCTGCATTAAAGGGGAACACCCCGCTACACTTAGTAAAAACACATTAAACAGAGATTTTTATTGATGTTGGCCTCGAATGTATTTTCTTATAATCTGCTTGCAATGGTATGTGCAAAAGTACTATTTTTTTTTCATCTTGTTTGACTCCACAGCTTCCTTCCACGCCACAGGAATGGCAGACTGTGGCATCGGAGTTTGCCATGCGGTGGGACTTCCCCAACTGCGGTGGTGCCATTGACGGGAAGCACGTCTGCATCGTGCCGCCACCCCGTTCTGGGTCCTACTTCTTCAACTACAAGGGGTTTCATAGCATTGTGCTGATGGCGGTGGTGTCAGCACGGTATGAATTCCTCTATGTGGATGTGGGGAAGAATGGCCGGATGTCCGATGGGGAATCCTTCATCCAGACGGAGTTTGCCCTCCGTCTCCAGAGTGACGACCTTGCATTGCCACCGGATGCAGGGAATGTTGAAGGACTCCCCTTTGTTTTTTTGGCTGATGAAGCCTTCGGACTCGGACCGCACCTCATGAGGCCATTTCCCCAGAGGACCCTGACCCCAGAGAAGAGGGTGTTCAATTACCGGCTGGCCAGGGCCCGAAGAGTCGTTGAAAATGCCTTCGGGATAATGGCCAGCCGGTTCCGCCTTTTTATGACTCCAATTCACTTGGCGGAGTACAAAATTAACTATGTGGTTTTATGCTGCTGTGTGCTCCATAATTTTCTGAGCCGAAAATCTTCAAATTATATGGCCTCAATATTGCCTGAGGCAGGACTTTCCTATGGCAATACCCTGCCAGGCCTCGAATCTGCCCGTCCTGGCTTGCCCCCCCAAAATGCCCGTGAAGTTCGGGAGAAATATATGCAATATTTCACGGGTAGGGGGGCAATTCCTATGCCAGGCCATGTGTAAATATTCTTGGAGAAAGAACTAAATAAAAATCTGATTTAATCTTGTAACTTTGTTTGTTTCCTGTCTCCTAGTTTGTCTTAGTGCATATGTAGTGCCAAGTGTTTTTTTCCTTTAGTAAATAACAACCATTTCACTATGAACCACAAAAATATACCCAAATAAGGTTAGGGCGTATTTGAAAAAGAAGCTACACTTTGTTCAAACATTTTACTCTGTGCACATTCACACACATGGTAAATAGAACTTTTTTCTTATTTTTTTTTGGCTGGCCACAAACCGGCTTTTTTTTAAAGAAAATACAAAACCATCTGTAGCATTCAACAAACTACTACATTGGATACCTCTGGGCAATATGAGATATTCAATTACCCAAAATATGTCTCTATCTGGCCGTCCTAATATGGGGTATTGGCACCCCTGGCCAAGCCAAAATTTGAATATGCACACAATTTGAAGTCATTTTCAATAGGGATTTTAGACTCCTGATCCCTATTGTCAACATGTGCTATCTGCCATCAGGGGTGATCAATGGACGTTTTTTGGGGGTGCAACCCCTTCTTCAGTTCACCTACTTGAGATACGAGGAAGGGGTTGCACCCCCAAAACCCGTACATGGATATCCCCGGATGGCAGATGGCACATGTTGACACACTGTGTGCATATTCAAATTTTGGCTTGATTGATTGTCTAAAAGAGAAAAAAAGGGGGAAGAACAAACTGTAACCAAAAATGGGAGTTTGGTTGCCTTATTCAATTCTCCCCAAAACATCTAGGATGTCCTTAAAGGTTTGATCCATCACATGAATTCTTTGCTTAATTCTGTCCAGTTCTGTACTACAGTATTCTATCACTTGCTGTATGATTCGTAGGGCACTGTCAGCAGAGAAACGTGTACTTTCTTTCACCGCAACATTTACATCCCTTATAAAAAAATACAAAAGGTATTATAACTCTGCAGGCCTACATCTCTTACCTGAAGCTGTGGTGACAGATACTGACCTATTGTGGTGACCAGTTCCACAACGTCATCCACCTCTCCTTCCTGCACTTCTCCTTCCTCCACCTCTTCAACTTCCTCAACATCCTTCGGTTGTGGGTCTTGGTGAGGTTGGGGTTGTTTAGAAGCTGTGGGTTTCTTGTGCTCCCCGGAGTGTTCTCCTCCCAGTCTTCTCTCCCCTATGAGAATCAAACAAAAGGTCTATTTATCACACAGAAATTCTCACAGAAAAATAAAAACAGGCTAAATTGCTTGGAAGTGGGGTACAAGTGTGTGTTTGTGCGGAATTTCCACATGAAGACATTATTTGTTCCCAAAAATTTGTTTAGTATTCACCTTTGGCTGTCAATTTTTATACATGGAGGCACCACAAAAATTCACTGATGCACCTGTGTGGGACCCCCAAAAAATGTGGTTTTGGTGGCCCACACTATAGTGCTCCAAAGTACAGATGTGGTACCAGCTGCTGAGTGTCCTCTCCTTTACACTGATTAAAGTTTGCATTTCATTCTCTTTACAAACACATCATCTAGCCAACAATGTAAGAACAACAATTGAATCAAAACAGGCAGATGTGTAAATTATTTTAACCCTGTAAAATCTCTAAAAATCGAGGATAGTGGCCGAACGATATGTCTGTAACGAACGATTACTGTGCCAAACCAAGTTCAAACTATGACATTTTGTAAGGTAGTACAATAGAAAAAAGCAATAACATGGAGCAACATGCAAGTTGTGAAATACAATAATATGAAAAATGTGGTGTAGCGCTACCCCCAGTTAAGAGGGCCTCTGGTTTGATTTCGGGCCCTGTGTGCAGTACCGCCAAGCCCCGGCAATCTTACTCGACCCACTCTGGCACAGTTAGTCTAGGGTTATACTATGAACCACATTCAATCGTATTGCATGTGACTTGTCTCTATACTGTAAGGCAACACACTGAGGCAAGAGATTGAATATAACAGTTTTACTCTTTCTATTTAGTAGCATAGGTATAACATCACACATGTAATATGGCCTGCAGAGCTCTGCAGCAAATCAATACAGCACACTATAATGGCGCTGTGCGGCACTCCACCATGCGTAGCTATTATGATGTGCGCGCCCTATGGCGCACTAAACAATCTCTTCTCTCCCTACCTAAGTCAGGCCTGACATGAAGTAAATCTCAGTCACTTCCCTAAAGGATTTCTTCGCATGCCAGCTTTCTGTGGTGCACTTGATGAACTTATACTTTTGTAATCCAACAGGCAATAACGTGAAGTAACTATACTGGGGAGGGACACTCCAACTCTGTCCCGCTACCGGTCCCTCCCGTGAAACAGCAAGTAAACGAACTGTGGGCCTATACAGTCCCTAGGCCTGAACACGGCACAGTCTATAGGTCTGGGCAGGTGCCCGCTCACCGCTCCGGACGCGATCCCAGTCCGGGACTTCCACCTGCTGTGTATCCGCACACAGCGTCTGCAACGATCGGGTCCCCGATCCGACAGATGTCCTCGCTTGACCAGTCAGGATCCACCCAGGCTCCACAGTGGGGTGGAAGGCTCTTCGGAAGTCACGCAAGGCCTCAGGCTTCGGGCCTTGCACCGCAGCAGATCCGCACAGGAAGACTGGTTGCTTGCAGCGCGGTGTCCAAAAGAGGCCGAGCTCCGCCTCGCCTCTCCCTTAAGTAGCCCCTCCCATGAGTCTCTGCGGTGGAAACTTCCGCCCTGGGGTAACGTAGTCCTGGGGCCATTAAAGGAGACCCCGCTACACACTCCCCCCACTTAAACTCTTTGGTCCCCAAAGATAACATAACCTTAAACTACAGATCGTACAACATCAATCAACTTTTCATATGATGTTGGCAGAGGAAATTCCCACCAAAAACGAGGTAGTGAAATCCCCTGCCCACAGGACACATTATCATCAGTATCCTGTCTAACTGTGCCAGAGAGTGAGCTGGGGTTGCCTCCCACCAAATGAACAGTGGGAGGGTCAGGGTCTTCCATACTCCTTCTGGCAGTAACTACAGTGTCTTCCGCACTCTCCCCCATTTGTGGGTAAGTCAATCTCCTGGGAGGTTTTATGGCCCTCCGTTTCCTCTGTCCTCTTGGACTTTCTGTTGGAACAGGCTCCTCTTCCGTAACTGACTTGGGGATCTCCTCTGACTGGCTCCGGAGCAGGGAGATACATGGCTTCCCTTGGATCCTCCTCTGGGGATAATTCACAGGCACTCTCCCAAATATCTGACCAAGGACTGGACGGGATGAACTCAGTAGCTTCTGCATTCAGTGTCTGATCTTCGGTATCTTCGTCAGGTGGAAGATCAATAGCAGAAGTTGTCAGGACCTGGGAAGGCCAAAGCCAGCCAAGTTCCTCTCCCTCATCTTCACTTATCTCCGAATCTTCTGCATCCTCAGTCCGAGGGGTCTGAGACAGAGTGTTTGGTCTAGGAGTATCCAGGATGGACGTGGGTTCAGGGGAATCCATCATAGGGGGTAGCCGAACCGCCTCAGCTAGTGGAAGTAGGTGGTTCCGATGCCAAGTCTTCAAAGGCCCCAACTTCCCTTCTGGTTTAAGTCTGTAAACGGGTAGGCCCGGTAGTCTTTTGCAAACAACATAAGGTTCAGGTCTCCATCTATCTGCAAGCTTGTGTTTTCCAGGGACTCCCAAGTTCCGCAATAAAACTCTGTCTCCTGGTTGTAGATCTTGGATCCTAACCTTTAAATCGAAATTCCTCTTGTTGCAAGCCCCCCTTTGCTCCGAGGCCGCCTGGGCCTGCTCATAGGCCATTTTCAAATTGCGTCTGAGTCTATCCACATATCCCTTGTGGGAAGCAGCAGAACAATGGTCTATGGAAGTGCCAAAGGCCAGATCCACCGGCAATCTTGCTTCTCTCCCGAACATGAGTCTATAGGGTGAGTATCCCGTAGCGTCGCTGATAGTGCTGTTGTAAGCATGCACAAGGGCCGCTATGTGGTTGCTCCAATGTTGCTTCTTTTCACCACTTAAAGTCCCCAGCATGTTGAGCAGGGTTCGACTGAACCTCTCCGGCTGAGCATCACCTTGTGGATGATAAGGGGTAGTCCTTGTCTTCTTGATCCCCAAGGTATCCAGGAGTTTTCGAATCAGCCTACTTTCAAAATCCCTTCCCTGGTCTGAATGGAGCCGTTGTGGTAGCCCATAATGTATGAAGTATTTCTCCATAAGTATCTTGGCCACAGTGAAGGCCTTCTGGTCTTTGGTTGGGAAAGCCTGGGCATACCGGGTGAAATGGTCGGTTACCACCAGAACATTTCCTAGTCCACTCAGGTCGGATTCGAGGCAGAGAAAATCAATGCATACCAGATCAAGCGGGCCTTGACTTTGTAGATGACCCATTGGGGCAGCTTGATGGGGCAAAGTCTTTCTCTGGATGCATCGTGCACATGAATGGCAGTATTCCTCAACTTCAGCCCTCATGCAGGGCCAATAGAAACGGTCCCTAACGAGTTAAAAAGTCCTTTCCGCCCCTAGGTGGCCATGGTTGTCATGTAGAGCAATCATGACAGTTTCTCTGTGTTTCTCGGGCAGGAACAACTGCCATTTGTCTTCTTGGTCATCAGAGGGACCCCTTCGGTAGACCACTCCCTGACGCAGCTGCAGCCTGTCCCACTCTTTCTTCAACAGGCGAGCTTCCTTCGAGGGGTGACGTAGGAGTCTGTTTGGATCCTGGTTCTCCAACGCCTCTAGGACCAGTCTCCCCATAGGGTCTTCCAATTGGTCGGATCTCAACTCCTTTTTGGTCAGTCTTGGTAAGTTATCTTCTCCCAGTTGGGCTACTCCACAGTACTGCTTGGGGACTCCTACTATAGTAACCCCTATTTCTTCTGCTCTTGAGCCTCCCCTGGCTTGGAGTTCAGCCCCTTGACAGAGGGCCCGCACCCCGTTGGGTGCCACTTGGGTCCAGTCTTCTATACTGCGGGTGGGGACATGAGATCTTCTGGATAAGGCGTCCGCATCTCGATTTCCCGCTCCAGGTCTGTATTTTAGGCTGAAACTGAAGGCAGACAGCGCCGCCAGCCATCTATGTCCAGTGGCGTCCAGATTTGCTGTGGTAAAAAGGTAGGTGAGGGCATTGTTATCCGTTTTTACAGTGAAGTCTGCCCCATACAGATAGTCTCGGAGTTTGTCAACTACGGCCCACTTGAGGGCCAAGAACTCCAATTTATGAGTAGGATAGTTCTTTTCGGAGGGGGTCAGGTTTCGGCTCACATACGCAACAGGTCTCAGTTGCCCTTCATGCTCCTGGTAGAGCACTCCTCCCAAACCATCATGGCTGGCATCTACATGGAGTTTGTAGGGCTTCTTTGGGTCTGCATAAGCCTGGACAGGGGCAGTGGTTAAGTTCTTTTTCAACATCTGGAAGGCATCTTCACACTTCTCATTCCACTGGTCCTTGACTGACTCCCCGGGCTTTCTGGGGCCTGTGTCATCCTCTTCTCCATCCGTCTTTAGCAGCTCATTCAAGGGTCTGGCTATCTGAGCAAACCCCTCCACAAACCTCCTGTAATAGGAACAGAATCCCAGGAAGGACCTGAGTTCTGTCACAGTGGTGGGCCTTGGCCAGGAGGTGACTGCCTCCAACTTTTCAGGGTCTGTGGCCACCCCATCTTCAGACACTATGTGTCCCAGATAGTTGACTGAAGACTGATAAAATTGGCATTTTTCAGGTGAGAGCTTGAGTCCTTCCTCACTCAGTCTCTTCAAGACTTTCTCCAGCCTCTTCTCATGTTCCTCCAAAGTTCTCCAGAAGACAATGATGTCATCCAAATATACGAGGACCTCGATGAGATTCATGTCTCCCACAGTCTTCTCCATGAGTCTTTGGAAGGTGGCTGGAGCTCCAGACAGACCTTGAGGCATCCGGTTGAATTTGAAGAACCCTACCGGGGTTATGAAAGCCATCTTTTCTTTGTCTTCTGGATGCATCGGGATCTGATAGTACCCGCTCTTGAGGTCCATAACACTGAACCACTTGGCTCCAGACAAGCTCTGCAGGGCATCTTCTATCCTCGGAGTGGTTTACTGATCTGGTGTGGTTCTCCTGTTGAGGGTCCTATAGTCTATGCACAGCCTTAATGACCCATTCTTCTTCCGGACTACCACTTTGGGGGAGGCATATGGACTTCTAGATTCTTGGATCACCCCTGTTCGCTTGAGCTCGGCGAGCTGTCCCCTCAGATCTTCGAGGTCTGCCAACGGAACCCGCCTAACCCTCTCCCTGAAGGGCTTGTCTTCCTGAAGGTGGATTCGATGGGTGGCACTCCTAGCACACCCCACATCAAATTCATCATGGGAAAAGATCCTTTCCCATCGGGTGAACTGGGCCTTGGCTCTCTCTCTCCAAGCCCTGGGCAGGTTTGGATTCTCCATGGAAAGTTTCTCCCACACAGTACTTTCTCCATCTGTCTTCTCCACATCTGATGACGCAACTGGTGTGGCTAAGCTCGCCCGGCCCAGCAACAGCCTGGCTGGGATTTCCATGGGACCATCCGTGGTGTTTCTGACACTCACAGGCACCTTACAGTGGGCCTTCTTCAGAGCCCTCACCGGAACCACTTCTGGGACTACTTCTAAGCCCGAAGGTTCTTCCCTTGGGTCGGGTTCCAACATGACAAAAGGACCAGGCTGCTCCCAAGTGAGTTTCACTGTGGCTTTCAGGCAGGTTACTTCACCGGGCTGCAGCACTATCCCCTTTCTTCCCAGTCTCCAGACCTTCCCTACCTCCTCTTCCGGGGCCTTCTGTTCCAAGATCAGCCGTTGGTAGGCGGTCTTCAACATTGGGTGGATCTCAGTGACTGTGGGGTTCTTCCCTCTTGTCAGTGGGGCTAGAAGTCTTCGGACCAGATCCGTGTTGGTCCCTATTATTAAGGAACTCTTGTTAGCTCCAGGCGGTCGGGGGCACACCACAGCCAAGGTGTCGAACACTTCAGCCTTTCCAGCTATGGACGGGTCAAAAGTCAGTTTTATGGGCAGATAGCCATCATAAGGGAAACTCTCTGTCCCAATTCCCCATATCTCCAACTATTCAATCTTCTGGATGGGTAGGTGACTTAGATGCTTGTCATAAAAGTCCCGATACAACAGGGTCACCTGCGTCCCAGTATCGAACAGGGCTCTCGTGTAGACTCCCTCCACTTGGATAGATACTATGGGAGAGGGACCCACCAGCTTCTCTCGATACCGCTTCAAAGGGGTCTCTTTCCTTTGATCTTTGCATTTCCCTTTTTGACTTTCTTTCCTCCATTTATCTCTGGACTTAAGTCTCTCTTGGGCCTGGTATGCATTGATCTCCCTCCTCTTTATGGGTGTAGCTACCCGCTGAGGGACATTACTGTCTTTCTTTGGAGTGCGTTCCCTCTGAGGAACCTTTGGTTTCTTCTGTGGGGTCCTGTCCACTCCTCTCATGTGCTTCTTATTCAGTTTGGAGCTTACTGAAGGTGATGGGCACCCGGCTGACTCCTTCACCGGGGCCCGCTGAAGTTTTCAGTCTCTTCTTCTTGTGACTGGAACACACTCTGGCAGCGTGGCCAATCCCTCCGCAGTTGAAACAAGTTATATCCCCCCTATCCTCCAGGGATGCAGGCGCTGAGGTATTCGGAAACAACTCCCTCCTTGGGTTTTCCTTCTGAGATACCTTTGACTCCTTTTCCATCAGGGAGGTCAGCATTCCCAGCACTTGGGACATTTGCGACTTCAAGGTATCAACCTCTGCGTCTCTTTCCAGGGTCATGGCCGTCCTGACCATCACGGGAGGAGGATTCACCGTCTCAACTGGTTGGCTCCTCTTCTTCTCCTCCAGCATGGCTTCTTCTTCTCTGACTACTCGAATCAAGTCAGGGTACTCCAGGCTCTTCCCGTCCTGTCTTGTACGTAGCGTCAGTGTTATGGGGTCCAGGGGCTGAGATCCTCTCATCACCTGCTGGACACGGGCCTCATCCACCTTCTGCGGGTCAATCTCCTTTTTCAGGATCATCTTATGCAGAATCTTATCCAGGCGCTTCATGAACTCTGACAGTTTCTCTCCTGCCTTTTGGTAGCAGTGTTCTAGCTGGTACGTGAGCTCCGTAATTTTCTCTGTCCCTCCGAACACATTCTGCAGAATGTCCAGATAGTCCTGTGCATTACAGTCTGTCTTGCTTATCTTGAGGTTGCGTATGGCCTCTAGAGCAGGGCCCTTCAAGCTCTCAGCAATTCTCTGCTTCTTTCTGTGGTCTGGGACTTCCCACTCCTCTAGGGCCTGAGTGGCACCGTCTAACCACTCCTCAAACCCCTCTTCGCCTGAAGGTACAGGTTTCCTCCCTGAAAACATTCTGAGTTTTCGGTATCCTGACATTTGGTAATCTGTATCATCTTTCTTGCATTGTGCTATGATTTCCCCTAGGACCGCGCATAATTCGG
This sequence comes from Rana muscosa, assembly GCA_029206835.1. Classification (NCBI taxonomy): domain Eukaryota; kingdom Metazoa; phylum Chordata; class Amphibia; order Anura; family Ranidae; genus Rana; species Rana muscosa. The sequence goes on along the minus strand of CM055116.1, from coordinate 1,278,104,072 downwards.
TGCTGAGGGTGCCCTGCGGTGACCCGGGACTGACCCGGGACTCTTTTCCTTCTCCCCTTTTACAGTTTTTGGGGTGGGTGTTGATAATTTTGGTGTCTGAAACCATCCTCCTGTGGTAGGCAGTGGTGCGTGTATTAGGTTATAGGTTTGATCATCTATCGCTCCTATACTTGGATTCTTGAAGTCTTCTGGGACTTCCACTCTATCAGTGCGTACGTCAGCGAAGAATTCGACCTGACATCCACTATCCATGCCTTCTGGTGTGGGGACAGTGACATCACTAGCTGCTTCACCGCTTCTTCTTGCCAGATCCCTGGGAGTTCTATAACTACTACCCCGGCTGGATCTGTGCCGACTGCCTTGCACCACTTTACTACTTCTAGTGGGTCCATGCTAGTACTTCTTGGCGCGTTATTTGCTGCAACAGGATCCCGGACTTGAGAGGCCCCACGTGTAGCGCTACCCCCAAGTTAAGAGGGCCGCTGGTTTGATTTCGGGCCCTGTGTGCAGTACCGCCAACCCCCGGCAATCTTACTCGACCCACTCTGGCACAGTTAGTCTAGGGTTATACTATGAACCACATTCAATCGTATTGCATGTGACTTGTCTCTATACTGTAAGGCAACACACTGAGGCAAGAGATTGAATATAACAGTTTTACTCTTTCTATTTAGTAGTATAGGTATAACATCACACATGTAATATGCTCTGCAGCAAATCAATACAGCACACTATAATGGCGCTGTGCGGCACTCCACCATGCGTAGCTATTATGATGTGCGCGCCCTATGGCGCACTAAACAATCTCTTCTCTCCCTACCTAAGTCAGGCCTGACATGAAGTAAATCTCAGTCACTTCCCTAAAGGATTTCTTCGCATGCCAGCTTGCGGTGGTGCACTTGATGAACTTATACTTTTGTAATCCAACAGGCAATAACGTGAAGTAACTATACTGGGGAGGGACACTCCAACTCTGTCCCGCTACCGGTCCCTCCCGTGAAACAGCAAGTAAACAAACTGTGGGCCTATACAGTCCCTAGGCCTGAACACGGCACAGTCTATAGGTCTGGGCAGGTGCCCGCTCACCACTCCGGACGCGATCCCAGTCCGTGACTTCCACCTGCTGTGTATCCGCACACAGCGTCTGCAACGATCGGGTCCCCGATCCGACAGATGTCCTCGCTTGACCAGTCAGGATCCACCCAGGCTCCGCAGTGGGGTGAAAGGCTCTTCGGACGTCACGCAAGGCCTCAGGCTTCGGGCCTTGCACCGCAGCAGATCCGCACAGGAAGACTGGTTGTCCAAAAGAGGCCGAGCTCCGCCTCGCCTCTCCCTTAAGTAGCCCCTCCCATAAGTCTCTGCGGTGGAAACTTCCGCCCTGGGGCCGAAGGGGGTTCTGGGTAACGTAGTCCTGGGGCCATTAAAGGAGACCCCGCTACAGTGGAAAAAGTACTTACTTTTTTCTAGCATTCTCTTAATGCTCCTTAACTGCTCCGGCTCCCTCAGTTTGAGGTCAGACCACCTCTTTCTGAGCTGCTCATTTGATCGTTTCACCCCGAAAATTCTTCTTCAGACTCTTCACGACTTTCTTCATGATTTTGGGCTTCCTTCGATTAGGTTTGCTATACGGCCCATGCTTTGCGTCATAATCCGACTTTAGCAATATGTCCACCATCTCCGCCATCTCCGCGTAAGACATATTAGGTGCCTTGAATCTCCTCCTTGATCGTGACGTTTCCTCAGTCTCCGGGCTTGTCTCCTCCTCGTTATTTGAGGAATTAGCAGACACCTGCTGTGAATCCGCCATATCTGTCTGCGCGCCGAAAGAGAAGGGGCGGGGAAAAGATGTTACTTAGAACGTCATGGGCGGGTGACTTGTGCGGAGCGACGTGTGCGTAGTTTTAACTTCAATAATTTTTATTGTAAAGTCAGGTTCATACAATAAACAACGCAATGTATTTTGCCAGCAACAGTTGAACATCTATGTGATGTACTTATACAACTACTGTATTCAAGATGAAAATAGAAGTGTAAAGGATAGAAGTAACAATCAGAAATTGGTCTATATCTCATAATAAGAACATTATTGTGAATGAATCGTATCTCAACTACATATCAGAAGCAAGGCTCGGCTTTACTCTAGTTTCCAATTTTGTGTAAACCATTTTTCCCAGGGACACCATTTGTCTCTCGAGCTTAGGTAGTTGCCCTGAGAGGCTGCGAACATTAATTTGTATGCGGCGTGGGTGTTAGTTGTCTCTACTATTTCTCTAAATGTTGGTGGGGTTGCTACCAGCCAGTGTCGCAGAATCACCAGCCTAGTGCTGAGAAGGATGTGTGTGACTTAATTTCTTATTTGTGGCGCTATTTGTTCTATTCCCAATGATAGTACTGCTAGTGCTGCATTAGGAGCAATGTGCAACCCTGCAAACCTAGAAATGAGGTCGAACACTTTAGACCAAAGTTGGTTCAGGGCAGGGCAGTTCCACAGGATATGGTGCAATGTACCCGTCTCTCCGCATTTCCTCCAGCAACGAGAGGAAGCTGAATCATTAAATTTGGACATTCTGTACGGTGTAAGGTACCACCTGAGTGTAATTTTATGGGTTACTTCCCAGAGATTGGAGCTTTTAGTCGCAGTGAAGTTATATAATAGGGCTTTTTGCCATTGGAGTTCCGAGTACCTTGCACCTAGCTCCCGTTCCCAGGCTACGATATTCGTTGATTTTTCAAACAAAGCTTTAGACTGCAGAAGACAATAAAACAATGAGATGCCTTTAATATTGGTGCAACTGTTCGTTAGGTATAGCAATGCTCGCCATGGCAGCAACGTTTCAAAGTTGGGTGTTGTTTGAAGAAAGTGAACTATTTGCATGTGTCTATATTTATCACTGTCTTCAAGGTTATATTCTATTTGCAATGTTCTAAATGTTTTAGGGGTTGGGCCTACCAGTATATCTTGTACAGTTTTGATGCCCTTGGCCACCCAGTGTATGATAGACAAGTCTGGGATTATCAGTGAGAGACAAGTGATATTAAGAGGTAAGGGCTTTAGAAGGTGATCTGGGAAGCCTAGAGATGAGAACATTTTCCACTTTTGTAGTGTGGCCTTCATAGTAATTGATAGGTACGGATGTGCCTGGGGTAAGATGTGGCAGGTTAGGAGTATATCAGCCAACTTGTGCCCCAAAGTTTGGGCTGATCCTAGTTCCAACCATTTAGGGCCTTGGTGTTGATTAAACCAAACTCTGGTTTGAGAAAGGATAGCAGCCGAGTGATAGTCTTGCAATAGGACATGGCCTATACCTCCTGCACTTCTAGTTTTAATTAATTTTTTGAAAGCGCACCTAGCTCTTTCCCCCCGCCACAAGAATTTGTTCAGCATGGTTTGAGCTTTTGTGAAAAAAGAAGTAGGGATAGGGATTGGCAGTGATCGGAAGAGATATAACAGCTGTGGTAATATTATCATTTTGAATGACGCTAACCGCCCCTGTCCAGGACAGTTCCACCTTACTTAATTCCTGTAACTTGTTGGTCAGTATAGTGAGGAAGGGAGTATAGTTAGCTGCAACTAGGTCTTCTGTAGATGCCGTGAGAATAATCCCTAGATATTTTATCCCATCTTGCTTCCATGTATATGGGAAGCGTGCGCTAAGTCGCATTTGAACAGATAAATCAATACCCAGCCCCATTACATAAGACTTACTCTCATTGACCTTATAGTAAGACAACTGATTAAACATAGCCAAAGCCAAGTGAACAGAAGCCAGGGAAGTTTCCACGTCCGTGAGAATCATTATAATATCATCAGCGAATAAGCTAATCGTATGTGTAGAGTTGGGCATGGAGAATCCTTTAATGTTGGGGTGAGATCGTATATAGATGGCCAGGGGTTCCATTAGAAGATTAAATATCAGAGGGAATAGCGGGCACCCCTGCCTGGTGCCGTTAGATATGGTGAACGGCTTGGAGAGCACCCCTGAGGTATAAACCTGAGCCGAGGGGTTAGAGTACAAGGCTAATATTGCTTGCAGTATACTACCCGAGAAGCCAAAAATCTGTAGTACTTGGGTGAGGTATGTCCAGTGAATACGATCAAAGGCCTTCTCTGCATCCAACGCCAATAGCAGAGAGGGCCTTTTGTGTAGTTTAGCTAGGTGAATAATGTTGATCAGTCTACGGGTGGCGTCAGACGTTTGGCGGCCCTTAGTGAAGCCCGTCTGATCTGGGTTAACAATAAGGGGAAGTATGTCTATTAATCTGTATGCCACAATTTTAGCATAAACCTTTAAGTCGATATTGAGAAGTGATATGGGCCTAAAGTTTGGCGGGGAATCAGGCTCCTTCCCTGGCTTCGGCAAGGCCACAATGACAGCGCTCAACATTTCAGGAGGAAATGAGGCCGAGGCGGCGGCAGTGGCAAAGATTTGTTCCATATATGGTGTCAGTAAAAGTTTGAAGGACTTATAATAGTCACCAGAAAATCCATCCGGTCCTGGGGACTTGTTAATTGGGAGTGAGTCTATCGCCCTATGTATCTCTGCAGTACTAAACGGTTGATTGAGGGTCAGTAATTGCTCCTGTGAGATATAAGGAACGTCTATCTTTTCAAGAAACATGTTTATTGCTTCAACATTTGGTTGGGTAGTGTGCGGATCGTCCTTCAGGTTGTAAAGGGAGCCATAGTAATGGCTAAAGGCATCCGCCATTTCCTGGGGATGATACAATTTATTTTTGGTAAGGGGGTGTATAATATATGGAATGTGAGTTTTTTGTCTCATGGCCTTTACCCTTTGTGCTAAATTTTTACCCACTTTGTTACCTGTAGCGTAGTATGTCATCTTAAGTTTTTTTGATGCTTTTTCAAAGTTCTCTAAGAGAGGTAGCCGCAGCTCGCTTCTCAGGTGGGCAATTTGACTCGATATTTTGGGAGAATATTTTTGCTTATTACTAGTCTCTAATAGGAAGATTTTGTCAGTGAGTTCTTTTATTTGCCTTTGCTGCTGCCTCCTTGCCCTCGCCCCCAGTTGTATGTAAATGCCACGAATAAAAGCTTTGTGAGCATTCCAAAGCACAAATTTGTCTTGTACAGATGACTCATTATTCTTAAAAAATTCAGTGAGCTGGCTTTCAATGACTGATTTAACCACTTAACGACCGCCCACTGTAAATATACGTCGGCAGAATGGCACCGACAGGCAGAATCACGTACATATATGTGATTGCATTTGTATAGTTGGGGGGTCCGATCGGACCCCCCTTCTTTACAGTGGGTGGTCGTTTTACCTTCGGGAGCGATCCGGCATGAGGGGACGGCCGTTCGATTCCGGCCACCCCCTCTCGATCGCTCCCGGCGAATGAGAGAGCTTCCCCTGCCTGCCAGGCTGGAGGAAGTGATGTCATCTCTCCTGCGGCGCTCACATATACCGAGCGCCGTACAGGAGAAGATGCAGGTTAGTGCACACAACACTACACTGACACCAGGACACATAGGCACATAAATCGCCCCCCCAGGCCCCCCAGACACCCCCAGATCACCCCCCAGCCCACCCCCCAGCCCCCAGTCACAGTGTCACTGATTGCAGTGACCATTTATTTAGTGATCACTGCAATCAGTGACATTTGTGACTGTAAAAGTGTCACTACATTTAGTTTTAGGTCCAGTGTAGCCCCCTAACCCCCCCCTAATAAAGGTTTAACCCCCTGATCACCCCCCAGATAACCCTTTCACCCCCTAGCACCGCCGTCGCTAAGCAATCATTTTTCTGATCGATGTCTTAGCGTCGGTGATGCTGATCGGTAGCCAGTAATTTTTTTTAGGTTCGCCGCAGGTTTTTATAGCGTCGGGTACCCCCATATATTACCTAATAAAGGTTTAACCCCCTTGATCGCCCCCCAGGTAACCCTTTCACCCCCTATCACCACTGTCACTAAGCGATAATTTTTCTGATCGATGTCTTAGCGTCGGCGATGCTGATCGGTAGCCAGTAATTTTTTTTAGGTTCTCCGCAGGTTTTTATAGCGTCGGGTACCCCCATATATTACCTAATAAAGGTTTAACCCCCTTGATCGCCCCCCAGGTAACCCTTTCACCCCCTATCACCACTGTGACTAAGCGATAATTTTTCTGATCGATGTCTTAGCGTCGGTGATGCTGATCAGTAGCCAGTAATTTTTTTTAGGTTCGCCGCAGGTTTTTATAGCGTCGGGTACCCCCATATATTACCTAATAAAGGTTTAACCCCCTTGATCACCCCCCAGGTAACCCTTTCACCCCCTAGCACCGCCGTCGCTATGCGATCATTTTTCTGATCGATGTCTTAGCGTCGGTGATGCTGATCGGTAGCCAGTAATTTTTTTTAGGTTCGCCGCAGGTTTTTATAGCGTCAGGTACCCCCATATATTATCTAATAAAGGTTTAACCCCCTGATCGCCCCCCAGGTAACCCTTTCACCCCCTATCACCACTGTCGATAAGCGATCGTTTTTATGATCGTTGTCTTAGTGTCGGTGATGCCGATAGGTAGCCAGTAATTTTTTTTTAGGTTCGCCGTCAGGTTTTTATATAGCGTCAGGTACCCCCATATATTACCCTAATAAAGGTTTTAACCCCCTAATTGCCCCTAGTTAACCCTTTCACCAGTGATCACCATATAAGTGTTACGGGTGACGCTGGTTAGTTAGTTTGCTTTTTATAGTGTCAGGGCACCCGCCGTATATAACCCAATAAAGGTTTAACCCCCTGATCGCCCGGCGGGTGATATCAATTAGGTTTTAGCGTCAGAGAGGGTCTGCGTCACACCCCAGGCAGCGTCAGGTTAGTGCCAGTAACGCTAACACCCACGTGTGAAGCATACACCCCCCTTAGTGGTATAGTATCTGATCAGATCAATATCTGATCTGATCAGATCTATACTAGCGTCCCCAGCAGTTTAGGGTTCCCAAAAACGCAGTGTTAGCGGGATCAGCCCAGATACCTGCTAGCACCTGCGTTTTGCCCCTCCGTCCAGCCCAGGCCACCCAAGTGCAGTATCGATCGATCACTGTCACTTACAAAACACAACACACATAACTGCAGCGTTCGCAGAGACAGGCCTGATCCCTGCGACTCCAGTGCTGTAGGAGGTGATTTCACCACCACAGTTAAAAAAAAAAAAAGCATATATGCCGAAGCATTGGGGCAGCAGGGGCGGAGGAGCGATTTTGCTCCTAATGCCGCGTACATACGGTCGAAATTCCGACGGAGGCTTGCCCGTGGAAAAGTCTGACCATGTGATACGCGGCATAACTTTTGCGAGAAGATGCCCCCATGCTTCGGCATATATAAATGGTGCATGTATGCCCATCATTAGAAGTGGGTGGATGAAGGGCGGTATTCTAATGGTGGGCATACCCACTGATCAATCTTTTTTTTTCGTTCAGCCAACAGGCTGCATGAAAAAAAAAGATTACAATACATGTCCAACAAGGACCAGCAACGTACTGGTATGTTGCTGGACTTTGAATGTTTATACCAGAATGATGCCTGCGGGTTTAGGTATCATCTTGGTATCATTCTTTTCAGCCAGCGGCCGGCTTTCATGTAAAAGCAATCCTAGTGGCTAATTAGCCTCTGGACTGCTTTTACAAGCAGTGGGAGGGAATGTCCCCCCCCCGGATATAAAAAGCGCCATTGGGAAATTGGGAAAGCATTTTATCACACCGATCTTGGTGTGGTCAGATGCTTTGAGGGCAGAGGAAAGATCTAGGGTCCAATAGACCCCAGTTTTTTCAAAAAAGAGTACCTGTCATTACCTATTGCTATCATAGGGGATATTTACATTCCCTGAGATAACAATAAAAGTGATAAAAATAAATAAATATGGAAGCAACAGTTTAAAAATAAAATAAAAAAGCAAAATTAATAATAAAAAAAAAAAAAAAAAAAAAGCACCCCTGTCCTGCCCTGCTCTTGCCCAATGGCGAACGCAAGCGTCGGGCTGGCGTCATATGTAAACAGCAATTGCACCATGCATGTGAGGTATCACCGCGAAGGTCAGATTGAGGGCAGTAATTTTAGCAGTAGACCTCCTCTGTAAATCTAACGGGGTAACCTGTAAATGCTTTTAAAGGCTTTTAAAAATGTATGTAGTTTGTCGCCAATGCGCGTTTGTGCGAAATTTTAAAGCATGTCGTGTTTGGTATCTATGTACTCGGCCTAAGATCATATTTTTTATTTCATCAAACATTTGGTCAATATAGTGTGTTTTAGTGCATGAAAATTAAAAAAAGTGTATTTTTTCCCCAAAAAATGCGTTTGAAAAATCGCTGCGCAAATACTGTGTAGAAAAAAAAATGCAACACCCACCATTTTATTCTGTAGGGCCTTTGCTTTAAAAATATATATAATGTTTGGGGGTTCAACATAATTTTCTTGCAAAAAAAAATATGTTTTCATGTAAACAAAAAGTGTCAAAAAGGGCTTTGTCTTCAAGTGGTTAGAAGAGTGGATGTAAGCTTCCTAATGTTGTGTATAAAATGCCAGAACAGTTCAAAACCCCCCCAAATGACCCCATTTTGGAAAGTAGACACCCCAAGCTATATACTGAGAGGCATGTCGAGTCCATGGAATATTTTATATGTTGACACAAGTTGCGGAAAAAATACAATTTTTTTTTTTTTTGCACAAAGTTGTCACTAAATGATATATTGCTCAAACATGCCATGGGCATATGTGGAATTACACCTCAAAATACATTCTGTTGCTTCTCCTGAGTACGGGGATACCACATGTGTGAGACTTTTTGGGAGCCTAGCCGCGTACGGGACCCCAAAAACCAATCACCGCCTTCAGGCTTTCTAAGGGTGTAAATTTTTGATTTCACTTCTCACTGCCTATCACAGTTTCGGAGGCCATGGAATGCCCAGATGGCACAAAACCCCCCCAAATGACCCCATTTTGGAAAGTAGACACCCCAAGCTATTTGCTGAGAGGTATTGTGAGTATTTTGCAGATCTCACTTTTTGTCACAAAGTTTTGAAAATTGAAAAAAAAAAAGAAAAAAAAAATGTTCTTTCTTCATTTTCAAAAACAAATGAGAGCTGTAAAATACTCACCATGCCTCTCAGCAAATAGCTTGGGGTGTCTACTTTCCAAAATGAGGTCATTTGGGGGGGTTTTGTGCTATTTTGGCATTTTATGGCCTTCAAAACTGTGATAGGTAGTGAGGAGTGAAATCAAAAATTTGCGCCCTTAGAAATCCTGAAGGCGGTGCTTGGTTTCCGGGGTCCCGTACGCGGCTAGGCTCCTAAAAAGTCCCACGTGGTATCCCCGTACTCAGGAGAAGCAGCAGAATGTATTTTGGGGTGTAATTCCACATATAACCATGGCATGTGTGAGCAATATATCATTTAGTGACAACTTTTTGTAATTTTTTTATTTTTTTTTATTTTTTGTCATTATTCAATCACTTGGGACAAAAAAAAAAATATTCAATGGGCTCAACATGCCTCTCAGCAATTTCCTTGGGGTGTCTACTTTCTAAAATGGGGTCATTTGGGGGGGTTTTGTACTGCCCTGCCATTTTAGCACCTCAAGAAATGAGATAGGCAGTCATAAATTAAAAGCTGTGTAAATTCCAGAAAATGTACCCTAGTTTGTAGACGCTATAACTTTTGCGCAAACCAAAAAATATACGCTTATTGACATTTTTTTTACTAAAGACATGTGGCTGAATACATTTTGGCCTAAATGTATGACTAAAATTTTTCCGTTTATATCGCAAAAAATAAAAATCGCAGAGGCAATCAAATACCATTAAAAGAAAGCTCTATTTGTGGGAAGAAAAGGACGCAAATTTCGTTTGGGTACAACATTGCATGTCCGCACAATTTACAGTTAAAGCAGCGCAGTGCAAAATTCAGAATTCACCTCTGGTCCTTTAGCTACCAAATGGTCCGGGGCTTAAGTGGTTAAAGTCCGCTTGTTGTAGGAGAAAGGAGTTCAATCTCCATAATGGAGGTGCGGTGTTGGGCGACCCATCCATCAGGGACAGAGTAGTAGAAGCGTGGTCAGACCACGTGATGACATTGATGTGCGTGGAGGATACCTTGGCTAATGTTTGCTGATCGACAAGGAAAAGGTCAATGCGGGAATAAGTCCCGTGCGGTGATGAAAAGAATGTGAAGTCTCTTTCTCCCGCATGAAAGCACCTCCAGGCGTCAAACAGATCGTGTTTGTGAATTGAGGGTAGTAAGGACGGGCAAGAATGTCTGACGCCGGAGGTAGAGTCCATCTCAGGGTCTGGGGTGGCGTTAAAATCCCCACATAGTAGCAATCTCCCTTTTTGGTGTTTCCTAACCTTTTTCATCAACTTATTAAAAAACTAAATCTGGCGTTGGTTCGGTGAGTAGACGTTTACTATAGTATACGTGACTGAGTTAAGTTCACACACCAGGATAAGATACCGGCCATTTTCGTCTTTAATTTCCTCATGCAGGGTGAAAGCTACAGAGTCTCGTATTGCTATGAGGACTCCTTTAGTTTTATTGCGGGCATTAGCAGTATACAGATGTGGAAAGTTCCTGTGCGAACATTTGGGTGGTGCTGAAGCAGAAAAGTGTGTCTCTTGAGCACAAAGTATATCAGCTTTATTGGAGAGGGCTTCTGACCATAAGGATCTCCTTTTAGCAGGATGATTCAGTCCTTTAGAATTAATAGAAATGATCTTTATCCCCATATTTGCAGAAGTGGGAAGATTGTGCTATGTTTCTGCTTTACATTCGTTTTTGGTGCAAAATCTCCATCTTGTGGTTGTTTTTGGGATAACGGTGAAAAACGGAAAATGAGGGTGCATAGGTTCAAAAAGTACTCACTGTTTAGCGATGAGCAGAAGATTTTTCCATTTTGATCTTCGGGCCTAGTTGAGTGGCATTTCTTCATATTGGGTCCAGCAGTAATTACATGAACTCTGGCTTGTACATCTTTCAACAATGAAAACAAGAAAACTGAGAAAAAAAAGAAAAGCGTAGAAAAAAGAATATAACCAAGTAACTGATAGGAAACAACAAAGTGGTCCTAGTCCTCTATGGGCACTAGAACCAGGATACCCGTATGCAGCGCCAAGCTGCCCAAAGTGGGTGGGGGTAAAGTTCGGGCCTAAGGACACTCCTGAACGTTCCTCCAGGGTTTAGTAGTGAAGTATTACCCATCCGGGTCAAGTGTGCGATTTTGCGTTTCTGTTTGTAACAGTTTTCCAATCTGGTTCCGCAGACCTCCTTGGCTTAGCAGCAGGGGAGTCATCAGAATGCTCTGGTAGTATTCCCCATTCCTCCAGAAGAGAAAGGCCTTTCCCCAGAGAGTCTATAGTGTATGTTCGGCCTTCTTTCACAACCGACAGCTTTGTGGGATAACCCCATCTGTAGACAATTTTATGATTCCTAAGTACTTTGGTGATGGTATTCAGGGTCTTTCGTTTCTGAAGGGTATATTGCGACAGGTCAGCATAGAATTGTAGATTGTGATACTGTGCAGGGATTTGTTCACCTTTACGCATCGTCACCATTAGGGATGGGCCCGGTGTTCGATTCGAGCCCACGCTCGAATCGAACATCGGGCGTTCGCCCGCTCGGCGAGCCCAGAACTATTTGGGCCGTTCGCATCACATTCGTGTGATGCGAGCGGCCCGCAATGCATTGCGCCAGTCGCAGTGCATTGCTGGCTGATGATTGGCCAAGCATGCACTGTGACCCCGCATGCTTGGCCAATCACAGCGCCGGCAGCGAGGAGAGCAATAATTGGCTACAGGCAGGACGCCTGTTGCCAATTATAGCTCAGGAGCTTTAGTACACGCCCCACTGTATAAAAGGCCGCCGCGCCGTCGGCCTAGTGCACTGTGTTCCGGCTTGATTCTGATATAGGCAGACTGCTGATGCTGATGCTGATTCATTATCATTACTGTACTGAATACTGATCATTTGATTGCATCACTGATTCATTCTGCTGATTGCACTGCTGCTGAGTGGTGACATTATCTGCTGCTGAGTCTAACTGCTGTGATTCTGTTAGTCTGGTGTGTGCATGCTGTTAGTACAGCATTGCAGTATCACCTTCTGTCCTATTGTGATCTAAGGCAGGCAGGCATTTATAGGAGCTAGCGTGTGTGTGTGTGTGTGTGCTGTGTTAGTACAGCACACATAAAACCACCTCAGTCACTCTATCTGCTATAAGGCCCAGTTGTTGTCATCTAACGCAGCCTCTATCTGCCGTAAGGCCCTGTTGCTGTCATCTAAGGCAGCCATCTGCAGGAATTAGTGTGTGTGCTGTGTGACTCCAGCACAATATACACTACCCACTACAATGCCTGGAAGACCGCCAAGGAGAGGCAGACAGTCCCGAGGCAAGAACACAGGGCAAGCAGGCTCTGTTTCTAGAGAAAACAGTGCTGGTCGTGGACATGGACGTGGTCGTGCATCGTCATCAGCACGTGGCCATGGGACACGCTTGTCCTTGTTTTCGGCAGCTGGACATGTTGAGCCTCATCATGCCGAAGGCTTGGTAGAATGGATGACCAAGCCCTCCTCATCCTCCTCATCCTCTCTCACCCAGGCTCAGGGTACTGGCAAAGCAGCTGCCAACGCGTACTCAATGGCATCATCAGGCACCCCTTCCCTAGACCCACCATGTCCTCCTGAGGAGTCCCCCGAACTGTTTGAGCACAGTGTTGGGTACATGCTCCAGGAGGATGCCCAACGTTTTGAAGGCTCGGATGATGATACCCAGCTAGAGGAAGGCAGTAGCGTGAGCGCAGAGACAGGGGATGCTCAAGGACAGCAATCTGGCAGTCATGTTCCACCAGCTGCAGCTTACTGCCAGGTTTGCTCCAGTGGTGAAGAGGGAGGGGATGATGAGGTCACTGACTCCACGTGGGTGCCTAAAGGGAGAGAGGAGGAGGAGGAGGAGGAGGCGGCAGCAAATGTCCAACGAGGCAGGATGCCCTCCGGAGGCCAGCTAGAGGCCAGCACACCAACTGAATCACACCGCAGAGCTCCGCCTGTGCAGGGCGCTGCCTCTGCACGTTATCACAAAAGTTCTTTGGTGTGGGCCTTTTTTGAGACAAGTGCATCAGATCGCACCACTGCTATTTGCAACATATGTCTCAAGCGTATCTCGCGTGGCCAAAACATCAGCCGCTTGGGCACCACAAGCATGACCAGACATATGTCGACCTGCCATGCAGCTCGTTGGCAAGCACACATTAAAGACCCACACCAAAGAACAAAGCGGACCTCTCCTTGCACCGCATCAGCTGGGATCTCCAACCCCACTATACCTTCAGTCCTCTCTGAAACCTGCACTGAGAGGAATGAAGGTGTAGAATTAGGTGTGTCACAGCCAAGTACTTGCGGGCACTCTGTTAGCAGTACACCGACGTCCGATTCTACCAGGCAAATTTCCCTGCCCCAGCTGCTGGACCGTCGAAAGAAGTTTACTCCCAGCCATCCACATGCCCAGCGGTCGAATGCTAGCTTGGCTAAATTGCTAGCACTTCAACTGCTGCCTTTTCAGTTGGTAGACTCGGCCCCCTTCCGTGAGTTTGTTCAATGTGCGGTTCCTCAGTGGCAGGTTCCCAAACGCCACTTTTTCTCACGGAAGGCGATTCCGGCTCTCTACCGGCATGTGGAAAGCAATGTCCATGCCTCGCTGGACAGGGCGGTCAGCGGTAAGGTGCATATTACCGCTGACTCATGGTCCAGCAGGCATGGACAGGGATGTTACCTGTCTTTCACAGCCCATTGGGTCACTCTATTGGCAGCTGGGAGGGATGCAGGACAAGGTGCAGTAGTGTTGGAGGTTGTTCCGCCGCCACGCCTCCAAAATGCTACTACTGGTTGTGACACACCTCTCTCCTCCACCCCCTCCTCTTCTTCTTCCTCCATGGCCTCTTCGAGTGCTCTGTCCTCGGAACCAGCGGTGCTCTGTAGGCGTACAAGGGGCTACGCGAGTACGCAGGAAAAAAGATGCCATGCCGTGCTTGCGCTGGTGTGTTTGGGGGACAGGAGCCACACTGGGGCAGAGGTTCTGGCAGCTCTGCAGGGGCAGGCCGAGAGGTGGTTGACACCACGCCAGCTTAAGCCAGGAATGGTGGTTTCTGACAATGGCACCAACCTCCTCTCCGCCCTGCGACAGGGGCAGCTGACCCATGTGCCCTGTATGGCTCACGTCCTCAACCTGGTGGTGCAGCAGTTCCTGGGCAGGTACCCAGGCTTACAGGATGTCCTGAGGCAGGCCAGGAAAGTCTGTGTGCATTTCCGCCGATCGTATAATGCCAGTGCTCGACTGGCTGAGCTGCAAAAGGAGTTGAACCTGCCCAAGAACCGCCTTATATGTGACATGCCCACCAGGTGGAACTCAACGTTGGCCATGCTGCAGCGACTGCACACGCAGCAGAGGGCCATCAATGAGTACCTGTGCGACTACGGCACCAGGACAGGGTCAGGGGAGCTTGGATTTTTTTCCCCACGCCAGTGGAGCATGATCAGGGATGCATGCACTGTCCTGTCACCATTTGAGGAGGCCACGAGGATGGTGAGCAGTGACAGTGCATGCATCAGTGACACTGTACCTCTTGTCCACCTGTTGGAGCATACGCTGCGTGGCATAATGGACAGGGCACTTGAGGCAGAACAGAGGCAGGAAGAGGAGGACTTCCTTGCCTCTCAAGGCCCCCTTTATCCAGACAGTGTTCCTTCTCTGCCACCCATCACACAGGAAGAGGATGAGGAGGAGGAGGAGGATTGTGTGAGCATGGAGGTGGAGCCTGGCACTCAGCATCAGCAGCAGCAGTCTTTTAGGGATGATGTACAGTCCCAACAAACCAGTGGACTTGTACGTGGCTGGGAGGAGGTGGCTGGCGATCATGTTGTCCTCAGTGACCCAGAAGACTCCGGACCGAATGCCTCAACTAAGGCCTCCCTGATCCTGCAAAGCCTGCGGAAGGATCCTCGTATTCTTTGGATCAAGGAGAGGGACCATTACTGGCTGGCCACTCTCCTTGATCCACGGTACAAGGGTAAGGTTGCGGATCTTATCTTGCCATCGCAGAGGGAGCAGAGGATGAGACAACTCCGGGAGGCCTTGCAGAAAGGTCTGTGCAAGGCATTCCCAGAGACTGGGAGGTTACAAACTCCTGGTCCTGGACGACGAGTTGCTGAGGCTTCGGTCAGTAGCAGAAGGAGCGGTGGGGAAGGTGGACGTCTGACCGATGCGTTCAGACAATTTTTTAGTCCGCAGCCCCAAGGTATGATCGG
Source organism: Rana muscosa (assembly GCA_029206835.1). Lineage (NCBI taxonomy): Eukaryota > Metazoa > Chordata > Amphibia > Anura > Ranidae > Rana > Rana muscosa. The sequence goes on along the minus strand of CM055116.1, from coordinate 1,278,088,785 downwards.
TTCCAGCAACCATCGCCAGCGTCTGATATACATGGTGCAGGAATACCTAGGGGCAAGGTCAGACTTGGACACCTTTCCCACCGAAAATCCTCTGGCTTACTGGGTCTTGAGGATGGATCACTGGCCAGAGCTTGCACAGTATGCAATTGAGCTACTGGCCTGTCCTGCATCCAGCATTCTTTCCGAACGCACATTCAGTGCTGCTGGAGGCTTTGTCACCGATCACAGGGTGCGCCTGTCCACCGACTCGGTTGATCGACTGACCTTCATAAAGATGAATCAGTCTTGGATCACCACCAGCTACCAGGCAACTGAAGCGGATATAACTGAATAATTTATAATGTCACATCCCTTCAACACTGCCTATGCTGATGCTGAGTGACTGTCCTGTTATGTTCACTGACTATCCTCTTCCTCCTCCTCAATGATCCATTCCTTGATAGCCTGGAAGAACATTTTTGTTTCTGGGTGCCACCACACCAGTGGCTAAGGCCCAATTTTTCAGCCCCTGTTTAACAGGGGCGTGTAATTACAATTTGTTATGCAATGCTTTGCAACAGGTCTCATTGCTGTGCTCAGAGTACAGTATCTGTGAGGGGTTGCAGTGTTGTGGCACCAGCACCAGTGCCTAAGGCATAATTTTTCAGCCCCTGTTTAACAGGAGCGTGTAATTACAATTTTTTAAGCAATGCTTCGCAACAGGTCTGACTGCTGTGCTCCAAGTACAGTATCTGTAAGGGGTTGCAGTGTTGTGGCACCAGCACCAGTGCCTAAGGCACAATTTTTCAGCCCCTGTTTAACAGGGGCGTGTAATTACAAATCTTGATCTAATAATTCTCAGCAGGGCCCATTCCTGCGCCCACCAAGTGTAGCTGTGAGGGCTTACAGTCTTGTGGCAACACCGTTCACCACCACCACCAAAGGCCCAATTTTTCTGCCCTGTTCAACAGGTGCATGCAATTACAAATCTTGATCTAATAATTTACAGCAGGGCCAATTCCTGTGCCCACCAACAGTAACTGTGAGGGCTTACAGTGTTGTGGCTACACCAACATATAATGGGGCAAATTTCAGCACAGTATATACGGCAGGCCCCTACTTTCAAACATCCAACTTACAAACGACTCCTACTTGTAAACGGAAGGAGAAAACAGGAAGTGAGAGGAAATCTACCCTTAGGAAGGGAAATTCTATCCTGTTAGATTTAATTTGGGAAAAAGGTATCTCCTCTCTACTGATGCTTTATCACCAATCCTTGTTTCAATAAAAACCCTACTTTTCCAAAAACATTTGTCATTGGGGCAGAAAGTGAGGTGAAATGTTCTGAACAGGGGCACAGACAGCAAAACAAATGTTACAGGGGTGATAACCCTTCCCTATGTTTTCCAAAAAGCTTAAAAATAGATTTTTTTTGGATGGAGCTACACTTCAACAATGTACCTGTTAAGATTCTACTTAAGAACAAACCTACAGTCCCTGTCTTGTTTGCACCGCCTGTATACGGCTGTTCAGAGTATATAGGGTTGTAGGTATAGGGTTTTATTTTGGGTGCGGGGTTCCCCTTAATATCCATACAAGACCCAAAGGGGCTGGGGTGGGGGGGGGGGGGGTGATGCCATGCCATTTTTCTCAAGGATTTTCAGCCATATTGCCAGGACAAGACATGACATTAAAGCCGCAAGCAGTTTTAAATGACTTTTTTTTCTTTAAAATTGTAATTTTGTGCAGGGACAGTTCTAAACACGGGAAACACGTGGCACTTCACAGGCATACTTTAGACACCCCCCAGGTACGAAATTTAAAGGAATATTTCACTTTTTTTTCACTTTATGCATCATTAAAATGACTGCTCCCGAAAAAACATTAGTTTTTTAAACTTCTTTTTGCATTGATATATGTGCCCTGGGGCAGGACCCGGGTCCCCAAACCTGTTTTATGACATTAACATGCATATTGGCCGTTATAATTAGCACTTTTGATTTCGAACGTTCGCGTCCATTCATTGTAACGAATAGGGTTCGAAAATTCGCACGAACTTTCGGTCCGTTCGAAGGTTCTTGTGCGAACCGAACCCGGGGGTGTTCGGCCCATCCCTAGTCACCATCAGCAATTCCTTTGCGTGAAAGAAATGCAGGCGCAGAAGTACATCTCTAGGGACCTGCTCTGGTAAAAAAGACGGCTTAGGTAAGCGATGAATTCTGTCGATCGTGAGCTCAAGATCAGATAGATTACGGGTGAGCAGTTTAAACAGTGAGGTAGCATAATCACACAGGTCAGCTGGTTGGACCGACTCGGGGAAGCCCCCTGATTTTCATATTGTTCCTCCTATTTCTGTCTTCAAAATCTGCAAGCTTAGCTTTTACCCATTCCGTGTCCCCTTCTCTCTCCTCATGTGAGTCTACTAGATCATTGATGGTTTCAGCAAAATCTCCCATTTTTTGCTCTATGTGCTCAACCCTCGATTCCACTGCTTGAATGTCAGTGTGGAACCTATGCATGCACTGTGCCATATCAGATTGCAATGAGCTCCTTAATGATAGTAACATGTCTTTCAAAACAGTGTCTATCACAGGCTGGTGCGTGGTTGGGAAGGATTCTATGGAGTCAGGGAGATCACGTGTCTCATCTCCAGAGTCTGTGGCATGGCTGGCCTGGGGACTGTATCCCTCTCCATCCAGCCTGATTTTTGCTTTAGCTGGGCTGCCGGAGATAGGGGAGGGAGAGTGCTGCTGTGGGCTTGCAGGGGAGTTGATATTTGGGTGTTTCTTGCCTTTATCAGGCATGTTGTTGGCCGTTTTGTCTGCAGGGGAGGATGATGGCCGGGGGCCATCTCGCCTACCTTCATGTGGCTTATGGGGATAAAAGTCCGTCAGACGCTGCGGTTTGCGGGGCTCCTTTCTTTTCCTGGACATGCTGCAGGAGTAATCCGGGGCTAGATCGCCTTGTGGAGGTGGTATTTTGGGGTCCCGATGGGGTGATTCGTGCCGCTATTCCCTGGATGTCACAGGAGCTCCGGTTCTATGCTGCCATTCAGCTCGCGCGCAGGCCACTCCCCCCCCGTGTGCGTAGTTTTACGCATGCGTGGTGTATATATAGCAAACACACATGTGACTATACTAAGTTCGGTGTGCGGAGAGAGGAGTACAAGTGACGGACGTGCGAACGAAGGTATGTGATTTGGAGACTTTGAGAAATTGGTGGCCTATACTGTCTTGAGAATGTTGGAGAATATATATGGTGACTAAGATTTTCAGGAGGTTAGACTGTGTGCCTCACATTATTTTTTATTATTTTTGTTTGGCTTGCAGACCCAAAATGAATGTCTTCATAAGTGACAAGGAATTCCTTGCGGAATTTATAGACCGGGTAAGGGAGCTGCCCGCTCTGTGGGAAACAAAAAACCCCATCCATAGGAAAAAAGGGGTAAGAAAAGCAGCGCTGGAGGAGCTGCTCCCATTTGTGCATACCAAGGTGCCCACAGCCACAGCAAAACAGGTGGACACTAAAATTGGGAGCTTGAGAGGCACATACAGGACTGAACGCTCTAAGGTCTTGGCTTCTCAGAGGTCAGGAGCAGCAGCAGATGATGTTTATGTCCCGAATTTGTGGTACTACAGCAGGATGTCCTTCCTGGATGACCACATTGAGGCAAGGCCATCACTATCCACTCTTCCCCCCAGACTTCCCTGCAGCCAACCTGAGCCTTCTCTGGAGCAAGAGGAGGCAGCCATCCTGGATGAACCTGATTTGGACATCTGGAGCCAGGTATAGTATTTAATGAAAATGTATTGGGATAAACTTAATGCTGGAAAAAGAAGTCAAGATGAAAATCCTAAACTATTTTGGGTTCCAAAAGTGAAATCAAGATCTAGAGACATTAGTCTGGCCTAAATTGGGTGCTAAATAGTCAATCTGATGTAGTCCTAAAAAAAAATGTATTTTTTCTTGATTTACATTCAAATTGCTACATTCATGATCTCAAATTTGTGTGAAAATAATAAACCAAAATATTAAACTATGTCCCTTTTTCATACACAGGATGAAATCAGCTAGGAGGAGGGTCTGGAAACTGTCAGGCAGGAGGAGGCAGGGCCCAGTGGCAGCCAGGAGGTGGCAGGGCCCAGTGGCAGACAGGAGGTGGCAGGGCCCAGCGGCAGCCAGGAGGTGGCAGGGCCCAGTGGCAGCCAGGAGGTTGCAGGGCCCAGTGGCAGCCAGGAGGTTGCAGGGCCCAGTGGCAGACAGGAGGTGGCCGGCACGAGGAGAAGCACTAGATCTCAGGTGCCTCCCATCCGCCTTCCAAAAAGAAGCAGGAGGGACAGGACCACTAGTGAGGCAGCAATGGCCCTTATTAGAGAGGCACATGCCACCCTCAAGGAGCCCACATTCCCCGAAGAGGCCATTGCTGGCCTAGTTGAGGCCAAGTTCAGGGTGATGAGCATGGAGCAACGCCTCCTATGCGAGCCCCTGCTCATCACCTTGCTGAACAAGGGGGTGATGGAGAGAATTACCCCCAATACGGCCATATGTGAGGTCGCACAGCTATCCCAACCTCAACCTCCTCCTCCACCTCCACCTTCTTCTTCTGCGCCACCCCCTTCTCCTTCACCTCCTCCTCCACCTCCACCTTCTTCTTCTGCGCCACCCCTTCTCCTCCACCACCTCCTCCACCGCCACCTTCTTCTTCTGCGCCACCCCCTTCTCCTCCACCTCCTCCTCCACCTCCACCTTCTTCTTCTGCGCCACCCCCTTCTCCTCCACCTCCTCCTCCTCCTGACAGGAGTACCCCTCCAGTGGCCCAGCCTCCAGCCACACGCAGAAGGAAGACTGCAGAGAAGGCTTCAGGGAAGGCTGCAGGGAAGGTTGCCAAGAAGACGAGGAAGTGATGGCCTTGCTTCATTGGGGTCGGACAGAAGGCAGCCTGTTGTAGTACCACAGACTTGGGACATATATATCACCTGCTGCTGTTCCTGACCTCTGGGAGGCCAGCATCAGATTGTGCTCACAACTGTTAGCCTTCTCAAGCTCCCAATTTTAGTGTCCACACAGGGTTGATGTGTGGTCTGGGGTCCCTGGGATGCACAAATGGCAGCAGGTTCTCCAGCGCTGCCTTCTATTTATTTTGTTCAAAACATGAATAAATGTTTTTTTTGTTTAAGTTCATACTTGACTATGTGTTTTTCTAAAAAATATTTATTTACCTTTGGAGTAAGCAGATACATTTGACACCAAAAAAAAGGGACAGATAACACCCAAAAAAAATCATTAAAGGTGTTCTTTAAAAAATATAGGGTGTAAACTTGACACAACTAAATTTCAAATATACAATGGGAGATCACTATCAAAACATTGACAAATTACAATTAACATCTGTCTAAAAAATATAAAACATTAAAATATTCGGAAGATCTTGCACAATATAATACAGCTAAATCTTCTTAGGAGCAGCATGAAAAAGGTTTCAAATAGATAGTCATAAATCTGTGTGAATATCAGCAGCAAAACAAGTTCATTAGTTTTCATTATTGTAACATTCTAAAGAAGATTTAAATGCACAACATTTAAACGATGCAATAATTTACAGCGTGATGAATGTGCTATCTCCATTACGAAGGCTAGTTTTAGCAGAAGATGCGCTCCCGTCTCATACTTGATTCTGAGCATGCGTGCTTTTTGAAGAGTCGTAAAAGCATACACACAAACCATTTTCTCGTCGCAGAACAGGCCGACGAGAAACACGACGAGAAAATCTAGAATCCGGACGAGAAAATAGAGAGCAGGTTCTCTATTTTTCTCGTCGAGATTCACGGCAGTTTTCTCGTCGTAAAACCATACACACGAACGTTTTTCTCGACAATAAAGCTCTCGCGGCACTTTTCTTGTCGGTTTTGGACGAGAAACTCGGCCGTGTGTACGAGGATTTAGAGTTAATATGGGAGAAAGGTGTCTCCTCTGTACTGATGCTTTATCAGCAATCCTTGTTTCAAGAAAAACACCACATTTCAAAAACAGTTGTCATTGGGACGGAAAGTGAGGTGAAATGTTCTGAACAGGGGCACAGACAGCAAAACAAATGTTACAGGGGTGATAACCCTTCCCTATGTTTTCCAAAAAGTTTAAAAATAGATTTTTGGGCTGGAGCTACACTTAAACAATGTACCTGTTCAAAATTACAAACAGATTCTACATAAGAACAAACCTACAGTCCCTGTCTTGTATGCACCGCCTGTATACGGCTGTTCAGAGTATATAGGGCCTTTTTTATTTTATGTGCGGGGTTCCCCTTAATATCCATACAAGACCCAAAGGGGCTGGTAATGGGCTGGGGTGGGGGGGGGGGGGGTCATGGGGTAGCTATGCCATTTTTCTTAAAGATTTTCATCCATATTACCGGGACCAGACATTACATTAAAGCCGCAAGCAGTTTTAAATGGCTTTTTTTTCCTTTAGAAGTGTCATTTTGTGCAGGGACAGTTCTAAACACGGGAAACACGTGGCACTTCACAGGCATACTTTAGACACCCCCCAGGTACGATATTTAAAGGAATATTTGACTTTTTTTTTTCACTTTATGCATCATTAAAATGACTGCTCCCGAAAAAACGTCCGTTTTTAAAACTTCTTTTTGCATTGATACATGTCCCCTGGTGCACAACCCGGGTTCCCAAACCCTTTTTAGGACAATAACATGGATAATAATCGTTATAATTAGCACTTTAGATTTCGAACGTTCGCATCCATTGTATTTATTAGGGTTCTAAAGTTCGCGCGAATTTTCGGTCCGTTCGAAGGTTCTGGTGCGAACCTAACCGGGGGGGGGGGGGGGGTGTTCGGCTCATCACTACTTATAAAACACTGCCATCTACTGACTGATGTAGTAGTTGCACAAACTACACGAACAATGTATTCCAACACCCCCACTCAACAGCTACTCCTTATATTAGTCCCATTTCGGATCTTGTCAAATTTGCAAAAAAAAGCTTTGTTGCAGCTGTGTTACCGCCCATTCTCTTTTTATTTCTGTTGCTGTATCTTGCACTGTTGCTGTAGAAGGTTGTGGCTGAGCTCTCAGCTTTTCTCTGGGTGGGTGTATGAGCCCATAACCTGTAAAAAAATTCTGTATATAGCACTAATGAAAAAACAGACAGTTTATGGTCCACTTGGGCTTTGCAGCTTAACTGCAGACAGGAAACAGGGAACTTTATTCAGGGAAATATCATAGAGTTTAACCATACATACTGTAGATACACTTAACCGCTTAAGGACCGCCTCCTGTATATATGTCCGCAGAATGGCACGGACAGGCTTAGGCATGTACAGGTACGTCCCCTTTAAGATGCCGCCGTGTGGTCACGCGCGCGCCGTCAGCGGCACGCTCGCGACCCTGACCCGGACTCGATCACCGTGGGAAACCCCGCGATCGTCTCACGGAGAGATAGAGCGGGAGATGCTTATGTAAACAAGCATCTCCCCGCTCTGCCTAGTGACAATGACAGTGATCACCGCTTCCTGTAATCGGAAGCGGTGATCACTGTCTTGTCACACACAGCCCATCCCCCCTACAGTTAAAAGCACTCATCAGGTCACACTTAACCCCTACAGCGCCACCTAGTGGTTAACCCCTTCACTGCCAGTGTCATTTTCACAGTAATCAATGCATTTTTATAGCACTGATCGCTGTAAAAATGACAATGGTCCCAAAAATGTGTCAAAAGTGTCCGATGTGTCCGCCATAATGTCGCAGTCACGATAAAAATCGCTGATCGCCGCCATTGCTAGTAAAAAAAAACTGTTAATAAAAATGCCATAAAACTGTCCCTTATATTGTAGACCCTATAACTTTTGCGCAAACCAATCAATAAACGCTTATTGCGATTTTTTTTTACCAAAAATATGTAGAAGAATATGTATCGGCCTAAAATGAGGAAAAAAAATGTTTTTTTTTATATATTTTTGGGGGGATATTTATTATAGCAAAAAGTAAACAATTGTTGATTTTTTTTCAAAATTGTCGCTCTATTTTTGTTTATAGCGCAAAAAATAAAAACTGCAGAGGTGATCAAATAGCACCAAAAGAAAGCTCTATTTGTGGGGAAAAAAGGACATCAATTTTGTTTGGGAGCCACGTCGCACGACCGCGCAATTGTCAGTTAAAGCGACGCAGTGCCGAATCGCAAAAAGAGGCCTGGTCCTTTAGCAACAAATTGGTCCGGGGCTTTAGTGGTAAAACTAAGTGTCTTGTCTTTGGGCTTACAGTTGAAGATATTGATAGAATTGTTTAGGGGACAGTAGATACTCAGAACATAGTTGACCATAGGTTTCGAGGGTTGCACCAGTAAATAATTGGGAAACATACCAAATAACCCTCTGCTTCCAAGTGGAAAGTCCTTGCAGTTTACAAATTTCAGAATAGTCAGAATCATGCCACAGGGGAGTAAATTCCAAGGGGCCATTCATGAAGATGTATAATGAGAGTGCAGCGCTGGATAATGAACAATGGTGAAAACCATGAACTCAAACAATAATAGTGATATGTAGTGTAGCGCTACCCCCAGTTAAGAGAGCCGCTGGTTTGATTTCGGGCCCTGTATACAGTACCGCCAACCCCCGGCAATCTTACTCGACCCACTCTGGCACAGTCAGTCTAGGGTTAAACTCCTATCACTCTCGGGTGTATTGTACTTAACCACTTGGCAACCACCTGCCGACAAATAACGTCGACAAGGTGGTTGCTTAACTCTGGGAGGACGTTATATAACGTCCTCCCAGAATCGCGCTCCCGCGCGCCCCCTGGGGCGCGCACACGGGAAACTCTGTGACCGCCGGGTCTGGACCCGGCAGTCCACGAATCGCGGTAAATCGCCGCTGATAGCGGCCGTTTACCACGTGATCGCTCCGTCAAATGACGGAGCAATCACTTGTAAACAGACCGGTTCCTCTCTCCCCTCTCTGTACCGATCGGTACAGTGTGAGAGGGGAGGGGGAGGGAGCGGATGGCAGCAGCGCTGTGGGCTGGATCTGTGACAATTGCAGTCACAGATCCATCCATCCATCCATCCCTGCTCAGCCATCCCTGTGCAATACCCTGCCAATACTCTGCAATACACCCTGCCAATACTCTGCAAAATACCCTGCAATACCCTGGTGCAATACTCTGCAATACCCTGGTGCAATACTCTGCAATACCCTGGTGCAATACTCTGCAATACTCTGCAATACCCTGCGCAATACTCTGCAATACCCTGCAATACCCTGGTGCAATACTCTGCAATACTCTGCAATACCCTGCGCAATACCCTGCAAAATACTCTGCAATACCCTGCGCAATACTCTGCAATACCCTGCAATACCCTGCGCAATACTCTGCAAAATACTCTGCAATACCCTGCGCAATACTCTGCAATACCCTGCACAATACTCTGCAATACCCTGCACAATACTCTGCATCACCCTGCGCAATACTCTGCAAAATACCCTGCCAATACTCTGCAAAATACCCTGGTGCAATACTCTGCAATACCCTGGTGCAATACTCTGCAATACCCTGGTGCAATACTCTGCAATACTCTGCAATACCCTGCGCAATACTCTGCAATACCCTGCAATACCCTGGTGCAATACTCTGCAATACCCTGCGCAATACTCTGCAATACCCTGCGCAATACCCTGCAAAATACTCTGCAATACCCTGCGCAATACTCTGCAATACCCTGCAATACCCTGCGCAATACTCTGCAAAATACTCTGCAATACCCTGCGCAATACTCTGCAATACCCTGCACAATACTCTGCAATACCCTGCACAATACTCTGCATCACCCTGCGCAATACTCTGCAAAATACCCTGCCAATACTCTGCAAAATACCCTGGTGCAATACTCTGCAATACCCTGGTGCAATACTCTGCAATACCCTGGTGCAATACTCTGCAATACTCTGCAATACCCTGCGCAATACTCTGCAATACCCTGCAATACCCTGGTGCAATACTCTGCAATACCCTGCGCAATACTCTGCAATACCCTGCGCAATACCCTGCAAAATACTCTGCAATACCCTGCGCAATACTCTGCAATACCCTGCAATACCCTGCGCAATACTCTGCAAAATACTCTGCAATACCCTGCGCAATACTCTGCAATACCCTGCACAATACTCTGCAATACCCTGCACAATACTCTGCATCACCCTGCGCAATACTCTGCAAAATACTCTGCAAAATACTCTGCAATACCCTGCGCGATACTCTGCAATACCCTGCGCAATACTCTGCAATACCCTGCGCAATACTCTGCAATACCCTGCGCAATACTCTGCAATACCCTGCACAATACACCCTGCGCGATACTCTGCAATACCCTGTGCAATACCCCCTGTGCAATACCCCATGCAATACCCTGCCATACTCCGCAATGCCCTGCCATACTCCGCAATGCCCGGCCATACTCCGCAATGCCCTGCCATACTCCGCAATGCCCGGCAATACTCTGCAATAACCACTTCCCGCCCTCCGGCCGTCATATGACGTCCTTGACTTTGTACGGGGATATCTGAATGATGGGAGCAGCTACAGGCATCATTCAGATATTAGCTTTTTCAGCCGGCGATTCCCTACACACCATAACAACAATCATAGTATCTGTTCCACCGCTTGATCACTCTTACGGGAGGCGAGAGGGGATGTCCCCCCCCCCGCCGCCCTCCGGTGCTCCTACCGACTCACCGCTACGATCAAAGCCAGGATTGTTGTTTTTTTTTTCAGGCTTCCCAGCCTAGAGGTGAGATGTGGGGTCTTATTGACCCCATATCTCACTGTAAAGAGGACCTGTCATGCCATATTCCTATTACAAGGGATGTTTACGTTCCTTGTAATAGGTATAAAAGTGATCAAAAAAAATTTTGGGGCGGAAAAACATGTCAAACTAAAATAAATAAAGTAAAATGAACAATAAAAAAAAATATTTTTTTTTAAAGCGCCCCTGTCCCCGTGAGCTCGCATACAGAAGCGAACGCATACGTAAGTCCCGCCCACATATGAAAACGGTTTTCAAACCACACATGTGAGGTATCTCTGCGAACGTTAGAGCGAGAGCAATCATTTTGGCCCTAGACCTCCTCTGTAACTCAAAACATGTAACCAGTAAAAATATTTAAAGCGTCGCCTATGGGGATTTTTAAGTAGCGAAGTTTGGCGCCATTCCACGAGTGTGTGCAATTTTTAAGGGTGACATGTTAGGTATCTATTTACTCGGCGTAACTTCATCTTTCACATTATGCAAAAACATTGGGCTAACTTTACTGTTTTTTTTTTAAAACACAAAACATTTTTTTTCCGTAAAAAACGCGTTAAAAAAATTGCTGCGCAAATATCGTGCGAGATAAAAAGTTGCAACAACCACCATTAAATTCTCTAAGGTCTTTGCTAAAAAAACATATATAATGTTTTGGGGTTCTATGTAATTTTATAGCAAATAAATGATGATTTTTACATGTAGGAGAGAAATGTCAGAATTGGCCTGGGTGCTCCAGAACGCCTGAAGGTGCTCCCTGCATGTTGGGCCTCTGTATGTGGCCACGCTGTGTAAAAGTCTCACACATGTGGTATCGCCATACTCGGGAGTAATAGCAGAATGTGTTTTGGGGTGTAATTTGTGGTATGCATATGCTGTGTGTGAGAAATAACCTACTAATATGACAATTTTGTGAAACAAAAAAAAGAGAAAAAAAAAATCTTGATTTTGCAAAGAATTGTGGGAAAAAATGACAACTTCAAAAAACTCACAATGCCTCTTTCTGAATACCTTGGGATGTCTTATTTCCAAAAAGGGGTCATTTGGGGGGCATTTGTACTTTTCTGGCATGTTAGGGTCTCAAGAAATGAGATAGGCCGTCAGTACTTCAGGTGTGATCAATTTTCAGATATTGGCACCATAGCTTGTGGACTCTATAACTTTCACAAAGACCAAATAATATGCACCAATTTGTACTTATTTTTACCAAAGATATGTAGCAGTATAAATTTTGGCCAAAATTTATGAAGAAAAAATAGTAATTTGCAAAATTTTATCACGGAAATGAAAAAAAACCCATTTTTTTACCGAATTTTCAGTCTTTTTTCTCTTATAGCGCAAAAAATAAAAAACCCAACAGTGATTAAATACCACCAAAAGAAAGCTCTATTTGTGTGGAAAAAAGGACAAAAAATTCATATGGGTACAGTGTTGTATGACTGAGTAATTGTCATTCAAACTGTGAGAGCACCGAAAGCTGAAAAATGGTCTGGTTATTAAGGGGGTTTAAGTGCCCGGTGGTCAAGTGGTTAATAATCTCTAAGCAGTCAGACAACACGCTGAGGCAAGAATATAAATATATATATCAGCTTTACTGGTAACGAATGAGTCAAAGTATAACATGCAACATACACATGGGCCTGCAGAGCCCTGCATCAATCAATGTACTAGGTGCAGCACAATAATATGGCGCCGCGCAGTATCCACCACGCGGCGCTATTATGGCGTGTGCTCTCCTATGGTGCAGTAACACAAACTTTCTAAACTCCCCACCTAAGTCAGGCCTGACATGGGATGGAACTGAGTCTCTTTTCCCTAAGGAAGGAAGGTTTCTTCACCGGCCAGCTTTCGTTGGTGCACTTGAAGAAATGAAGATTTGTAATCCACATTGGGTGGTAACTTGAAATAACAGGGCAAAATGGGGGGGGGGGTAGGTACTTCAACTCTGTCCCGCTACCGGACCCCCCAAGAAACACTGGTGAGCGAACAGTGGGCCTAGGCAGTCTATAGGCCTGAACACAACTCAGTCTATTGATATGGGCAGGTGCCCGCTCACCTCTCCAGGCGCGATCCCAGCCTGGGACTTCCACCACATGTGTGTCGCACACAGCGTCTGCTCCGATCGGGTCCCCAATCCAACTGGCGTCCTATCACGACGGGTCAGGATCCACCCAGGCCCCACAGTATGGTGGAAGGCTCTTCGGACTTCAAACACGGCCTCAGGCTTCAGGCCTTGCCCCGCAGCAGATCCGCGCAGGATGACTTGTTGCTTGAAGCGCGGCGTCCCAAGAGAGCGAGCTCCGCCTCGCCTCTCACTTAAGTAACCCCTCCCATGAGTCTCTGCGGTGGAACTTCCGCCCTGGGGCCGAATAGGGTTCCGGGTAACTTAGTCCTGGGGCCTTAAAGGAGACCCCGCTACAGTAGTACCGTATATACTTGAGTATAAGCCGACCTGAATATAAGCCGAGGCACCTAATTTTACCACCAAAAACTGGGAAAACGTTTTGACTCGAGTATAAGCCTAGGGTGTCCATCTGCATGCCTCGCTGTGCCTCACTTTGCCTCACTGTGTCCATGCGCATGCCTCACTGTGCCCATGCCTCACTGTGCCCATGCCTCACTGTGCCCATGCCTCACTGTGTCCATGCCTAGACTGACGTTTAACATGGGAGTCTATGGAAGGGGTGCCGGTTTGAAAAATCGGTGCTCCCCGGTTGTAGGTCCCCCAGACAAAAAACTTTGCACACTTGTAGAGGAGAAATGGGGCTACATGTGTGCCAAGTTTAGGGTCCAAAGGACCTACTACCGGCCGGTACCGGGTCCCCAAAATCACTGGAGAAATGACCGCTTAACATGGGAGTCTATGGAAGGGGTGCCCATCTTTGAAAAATCGGTGCTCCCCGGCCGTAGGTCCCCCAGACAACAAACTTTGCACACTTGTAGAGGAAGAGTGGGGCTACATGTGTGCCAAGCTTGGGGTCCAGGGGACTTACGGACGGCCGGTACCGGGTCCCCAAATTACGGGAGATCAGGTGCAAAAAGGTGACTCGAGTGTAAGCCGAGGGGGGCATTTTCAGCACAAAAAAAATGTGCTGAAAAACTCGGCTTATACTCGAGTATATACGGTAATAACCTAACCTAAGTGATCAGAAATAGGTGCAGATGAAAAAAACATAAATACAAAAATACTTAAACTATGTGCTAAAATTTGTTCACTTAAGGTTACTTGTATGCCAGTAAACGTGCATAAAATATATGAAGAAAAAAACAAGCAAAAAAAGTTCATAAATGTGGATATCCAGTAAAAACTTTCCAGTGTAGAAGCCTGGATATATTCATTCACCATTTGTGCAGCCCGCCACCTTAGATGTAATTGGAGGCTTACCGAAAAGCCTGCGACCGCCCTTACTCCCTTACTAAGAGGGGTCAAACAAGGCTCAGGAGAAAGACGGGATCCTGTCTGGAAAGTGGGGATTTCCTTCATGACTGACCCGCTGGTATCTATAAATCCATGATCAGAGACGTGCTTCCAGGGAGTGATCCACCATCAGGGGGCCTTTATCTCCATAAGTGAGTGAGCAAACATCCGGTGGGTAATCAGATATTTTTGAAGTGGAAAAAAGAGGGAGACAAAGGACATCCAATAGTGCAAGGATTCCTTCAATGTCTTTATTAAAAAAATTCCGAAGGTAGGACCAAGTCCTAATACATAAAAAAGTTCCTTGCAAGGATTTTTAAAAGGCAGCTCAACTCGTATCGATAACTACAGTTTGCGCATGCGCAGTGAGTGTGTGCGTGACAACCCTACGACCGTTTCGTCACAACTGACGTCATCAGGGGCACGCACACACGCCTGCATAATGGAGCGAGGGAGCGCAGCCATAGGTCTCATGAAAAACAATACTTAGAGCTGATTGGGCAAAACACAAGTGTTTTTTTACCGCCAAACGGGAGCCACACTAGTTAATGTAGAGGCTGACTCATCATTGACACCCAGTGGGCAATAGAGGTACTGCTCCAAAACAGTAGTGAGATATAAAAAGTCAATAAAAAAATAAACAGTGCCATCTTGTGGACCAATTTGAAGAAAAAGGCACTATTTGAAGAAAAAGATTTATTTAATATAAATTACATACATGTTTAAAATTTAAAATATTTGAAGGATGCTCTCCTCCGCACCACAAAATATTTTACTATTACAGTGTTCCATACTCCTCAACACATGCAATTATAATTATGACTATGGAGAACTTTTTGGGATAGTTAAACCTATTCAGAGAAATATGGTATAAAGATGGTTAAAAAAATGGGGGATAGACGCCTAACTCCCTAATATTAGTTTTTTTTTTTCATAAATTAATTTATATTTAAAAAAATATAATTAATCCAAATGTTTTCAGAAGAGACACCCTGGGGAGGAAATAAATATAAAAAAATATAAAAAATATATAAAAGTGGCTTCAAAAAAGAAAAAAATTATTAAGCCCATTCTTTAACTGGAGGGGACATCAACAGTTATAAATGAAACAATTAATGTCCCACTCCACGTTCAAGCCATTAGGAACATGACATCCGAGCTTGTAAATCCAGCTAGTTTCGGATCTAGAGATACTTCTTCTGCCATTACCACCACGCCAGTGTGGTATGTATTTTTCCAAGGCTATGAAGGTAGTGCCCTTGGGATCTCTGTTGTGTTTAAGATCGTAATGCTTGGAAACATTATCCACTCTTCAGGAGCATGTGCATGAAAAACTGAAAGCTGTTGTATAATGGTAATAAAAATATCTGTAAGGTCTGACCCTGTCACGGAATTTTTTTTATTAAAATAGGTAATTAGGGATAGTATTGCCTAGGATAGACCCCCCCCTCCCCCAAAGCCTCTCTCAACAGTACTTACATTGTCTGTGTCTAAGCAGTAGTATAGTGCCAAATGAATGAGAAAAACCCCTAGGGGCGTTGCTGGTGGGAGCTGAGGTGGATATGGTAGACAGGACTCAAAACAAGGATGGGTTCCAGGGAAAGGTTCCAAAAGGTACGGTCAAAAATAACCACAAGTTCTAGAAACAAAAGTCAAGCGAGAAAATAGACTAAAAAACTCATACTATGTGGTATAATGGGTCATCTGCCCTAAACCTGGTAAGTGATAGGGTAATAAGGTGCTAATGAGTGTATAGGTATGGTTAAATTAGTGAGAGTAAAGGTGAAATTAATAGAAAGGTGAAAAGCATGAAAGATGAAAAACCTTGTTGCCCAAGAGAGTAGGATAGACCAGACGGAAGTGCAGCAAAAATAAGTGATTAAAAAAAGGGTAAAAAAGTGTAATGAAGTTACCTAATAAGCACTTCAATTGTGAGAGATCAACAAGATGTACAGATACGGAGCCGGAACCACCATGTGAATCAACTGCCCCAGAATGGCTTATAAGGGCTGGTCCACCACACCCACTAACATCACGTGGGCGTGCACTATGGAGAGTAGGCAACTGCAGCTGAGGAAAACGCCCCCAGACAATTACAGTGACAAAATGTCCCTCCACCTGGCTGCTAGACGTAAAAGGCGATGGAAGGCGGCGGCGCCATGAGCATGGCACGACCATTCCATCGCATCAGGCGTGAGATCGATGCATAGTGGGGGCGGTCCATCAACCCTATATGATAAATGGGGGGGGGGAGCACCCGCAGTACGCATCGCAGCTCCCCAAAGCGATGGAGCAACTGCTCCTATATAATACACATGAGACGTGCAACTGCCAAGGGTATAAGACTACCTGGTATAAGGGTGGGGAGGAGAAACTAGCCCATCCCATGGGGATAACCCGGTGGAAGGAGGGGGAATTCCTGTATTATGTAAAATAAATTATTACTAAATAAATAAGGTATTTATACTATTGTACTATTGTGTGGCAAATTGCTATTGCTGTATGTATATTTACTGAAGGAATTATTGGTTTCTTTGTTCTCATGATTACCCCCATGCAATTTATCATCGATTTCCAATAAATTCAAATGACCTACACCTGCCTGCTTCATTCAAAGTCCCAACCCTTAGTCGTTCATCTTTAAAGTCAGGTGTCAGATGTGTCTCTTGCAGACAGATCAAGGAGAGTTTTAGCCTACAACCCCTGGCAAAAAAATATGGAATCACCACTCTTGGAAAATGCTCATTCAATTGTTTATTTGTGTAGAAAAAAATGAAATTTGTACCATACTTATTGTCATTTTTTTGTTGCCTTCCCAACAATCAGCATCTCCTCCTCAAGAGGAAATGGCTGATGCATCCATTCCTGGGCCGTCCACAAGTGAAACCTCCCACCCGACGGCTGCTTCCTCCTCTAAACATCTGGAGGAGAACGCCATTTCGGGGGACTCCTCTGATGACCTAGATGCCTCAGGTTTTGCTTTCTCCATGGTTCAGCCTTATGTGCAGGAGGTAAAACAAGCAATTGGCTGGGAAGAAACTGACACAGAGGCCAAGATCACATCTTCCTCAAATATGTCGGAACCTTGGGCACTCCCAACATTTTCAGAGCAGGACTCGGGTTCTATCTCTCTCCATGCCGATATCACACTGAAAATGGTCGCTATTGAAAGAATACCTTTATAGTGTGGGGTGGGACTGACAGCAATGATCCACTCAATGGGGTTGGGAATCGGAGGCCCCCTTATTGTTAAAGGGACTTTTAGGTTTCACAAGCCCAGGGTTGTGGGGAAGAGGCCCTTGTCAATCACAACATGGGGACAAGGTGGCTTGTTAAGGTGATTCCCCCCCCCCCCTGGAAAGCTACTCCCGATATTGAGAAAATGTGGCTTATCATGGTTTTGTTTTCACCTATGGTGCTTGTATTGGTCCAGCAGCGCACCAGCACCTTTGCAGCCATTGTGCTACATGCTGGGTGTTTGGTGTGCTCCTGTACCTTTAAGGAGGGGTGGCTCCCCTTCAGTCCACCTGCCCTCATCTAACCATCAGAATGCATGTGCCTCCATTGTGGGGACACTCATAGTTAGTGTAGGACCACAGACTCCAGGGGGCCTTGGCATGGCTCTGTGGCTCACGCATGCGTTTGCAAATGCATGCGGACAAACCCCTGTTTTTAACGCATACTGTTAGACAGGTTATTTGGTTGTCAGGGAGCTGATCGGTAAGTAGGCTTGGTTTTTCCCTGGGCATTCCCCAGGCCTTGTTGTTATCATGGTCCAGGAAGAGGGGGGGGGGGCTGCATGATCACTCTTCTCTTTCCTGGCCAGCATGGCTCCATCTTTGGATGAGGGTCTAATATGGATTTTAGGGGGGGGAAACCTACACTTTTTGTATGGGGTTCCCCGTGAAATACCACAACAAACCTGAAGGACCTGGCATGAAATTTCGTGGGAGGGGGCACATCTTTTTTATGGGGTTGCTGTAAAATCCTGAGGACCTGATACAAATTTTGGGGAGGACCCCGTGCCATTTTTTCACTCTGTCACGCCTGAATGTGGCGATTGGGGGTTGAGTCACTGGTTGTTAGGACATCAATGGGTGCCGGGTCCCCAACAACCAGGAGCTCTGTTTGTCCTGGAAAAAACTGATCTGTGTTACATTGGTATTACAACTAATAGCAAAGTTCTTGTGGAATGTGAAATAACAACCCATTATCACAGTGAAGGTTTTGAAATTTTATTTAGAAGAGAAGAGTTACAAAGTAAAAAGTAAAGATTAGATGAAGGTGTGCGGAGATCCTTAGACATGGCAGGAGGACCAAGGATCTGACCTCTTCATCAAACAGGAGGCTTTTACCCTCCAATCCTGGACAGTTGTCATGGAGGACCGTCCCAAACATCAACGTTTTACATAATAAATCATACACTGAAGAATTTGTACAAGCAGCACATCATTCATTACAAGAGACATTAATTTCTGTTATCTCTGAACATCTTATCAGCTTGTCCCACCTCCAGACTCCCAAATATCTCATTGTAGAAGAAGGAGACCAACTGTCTTCTATGTTCCCCAACCAAACCTTCCAAGGATCCGGAGATCAACAATTTGTTCTAATAATTATTGTATAAAGAGCCCAGTAATAGCATATAAGCACTTATCATTTAATCATTAGTAAAGCATATACGGTAATATTTTTTTTTTACAATTTCAATTATTTTTATTTCTGAAATGAATATGGCTATAGAGTAAATGTAAAAATCATTTGACCTCGTAGGGATCATAGAGAGGCCAGGACTGAAGGAGTTAATGGTGATTCTAATAACAGTCCAATCCATCTCATTGTTCAATCTATATCCAATCACTGATCAATATTCCCATATACAGAGCCGAGGATTTCCTCTTCCTCAGACTGTATAACCCTCCCCCGTCATCTGTCCACACTACCACACTAGAGCTGCAACTAACAATTATTTTTTTTGTCGACTAATCTAGCGATTATTTTTTCGATTAGTCGACTACTCTAACGATGATTTTTATTTTATTTTTTTACTTAATCTAGTGTTCCTTTTTTTGATTATCTAATTAATCCTTTGGATAACTTTACAAAAAATAAGTACATAAAAAAATAAAAAAAGGTAAGATAAAAGAATATAACTACATACATATATAAATTATATATATTGTGACAGCAGGAAGGTAAAGTCACCTGGTTGCATCCAGGGGGGTAGATATATTTCGCCCAGATTCAGGCTTTACGCCGACTTATACAACTAGGTGGAGAGTTGTATAAGCCCAGCTAAGGCTAGTGGGCTCATGGATGACTCATACCTCTAGGGAGAGGGCTGGGCGTCGTGCAGGCAGGGAGTTGATGAGGCCAGCTGAAGCCTGTCAGTTCGTTTAAGGCCTCTATAAAAACTCCCAGATTCATTAGGTGTTAGCTCATGCCTGGACCCAGACCTGTGTGGACTGTCTAGGGAGAGTGAACCCCTGTGCGGTGAGACAAAGCCTGTGTGGCTATTTGCTTGGACATTTAAAACCAGGGACTTAGGGACTAGGACAGCACTAGGCTGATCCCAGTTGTTAGTTAGGAAACCTGTATGTTTAGTCAGAGGTCAAGTTGACCAGGATTTATTTTGTTTATATGTTTCTTTTGGCTTTGCTGTGTTTTGTCACTGTAAATAGAAAATAAACCGCACCTTTTTTTTGATTTTGAAAACCACAACCTCCGTTTGCTGGGCCTGTTTTTGTGTGGGGAGCCCATCCCGGGGGTCACACACACCCGCTGCCGAGCTAACCCCCTCACAGTTGGTGGAGAACCAGTGGCAGTTTTTTTTAAGCCAGCATGGAGGAGATACTGAAGCAGCTGGCTCTAGCAAATGCCAATCAACAGCAGACAAATGCAGGTTTGCAAAAGAGCCTTGCAGCTCAACAACAGAACTTCGCAGCCCAGCAGCAAGCTCATCAACAGAGCCTTGCAGCCCAGCAGCAAGCTCACCAACAGAGTCTGGAAGCTCAGCAACAAGCCCAGCAGCAATCTGAGGCCCGCTTCATAGACCTGTTACAGAAGCAAGAGCAGAGACTACAACAAATGGAAGCAGTAATGCAGCAACGTCCGCAGACCAGTGAGGAAAGCCGTCCCACTAATACCGCGTCCTTTGGGGTGAGTCGTTTATTGACAAAAATGACTGGAGAGGATGATCCAGAGGTATTTTTGACCACATTTGAAAGGACTGCTGAAAGAGAAAAGTGGCCTGAGGAGCAGTGGGCTGGACTGGTGGCTCCTCTGTTAACTGGTGAATCGCAGAAGGCTTACTATGACCTAGAGCCTGACCAAGCAAAAGACTATGTGATGCTAAAAGCTGAGATATTGGCAAGGCTGGGTGTCACCCAGGCTGTCCGGGCTCAGCGTGTGCATAACTGGACTTTCCAGCTTGGAAAACCCCCCAGGTCTCAAATGTATGATCTCATTCACCTGAGCAGAAAGTGGCTACAGCCAGAAACTTTGTCCGCACCAAAGATTGTGGAACGTGTTGTAATGGATCGGTTTTTGAGAGCTCTTCCTACTGCCATCCAAAAGTGGGTAAGCCATGGAGACCCAGAGACGGCCGATGGTCTTGTGGATCGTGTGGAGAAATACTTGGCTACAGAGAACCTGACGGCCTCTTCCAGAGACACTCGGACTTTCCACCCTAAGACCAGACCATCCCCAGGGGCGGATAAGAGGATTCCAAGGGGTGAGGGTGGAGAGAGTGAGAGGGTGGGAGCTCTACCCCAAGTTTGGCGAGAACAGCCTGGGAAATCAGCGGCTCAAGAGGCGGCAAGAAGGATCGTTTGCTACAGCTGCCGGCAAGCGGGACATATTGCAGCCAATTGCCCGGTTGTGGAGGAACCCATGCAGTGTGACTTTCTGACGGGCAGACGTCAGTCGCTGTGTGCGACAGTCCCATGCACTGCCATTCGAGGAATTGAGAAACATTTATGCAAAATGTGTGTTAATGGTAGAAATGTTGTGGTATTGCTGGATTCAGGTAGCCTTGTGACCCTGATAAAGGCTGAGTTAGTTAAAACAGAGGTCTCTGGGAATAGCAAGGTAGCTGTTATTTGTGTGCATGGGGACACCCGAGAGTATCCAGTGACTACAGTGTGTTTCGAGACCCCCAAAGGTACCCTCTCTCATCCAGTGGGCTTAGTATCTCAGTTACCGTATGACGCCATTGTGGGAAGGGATTTTCCGAAGTTCTGGGAACTGTGGGATGATCCTGAGCCCCCCACTGGTGCCCCTATGTACCAGGAATGTGATAGCCAGAACTCCCCTGAGAGTGGTGAGGACTCTCCGGAATTTCCCTTATCAGTATTGGCAGTGGAGACTCAAGAAACTGGAGAGGAGCCCACCTCCTCAGACGAAAACCTACCGTCTGTGGAGTTTTCTGATCTTGAGGTTCACAGGGAAAACTTTGCCACAGAACAGTTGAAAGACCCCGCCCTAATAAAGGCACGCGAAAACGTAGTGAAAATAGATGGCGAGTTAGTGAACCCAGATAATACCTGCACTTACCCATACTTCAGCGTAGAGAAGGACCTACTGTATCGGGTGGCAAAAAGGGCAGAAGAAACCGTTGAGCAGCTTGTGGTGCCCAAACCTTACAGGAAGTTGGTGTTGGAGTTGGCCCATGGGCACATTCTTGGAGGTCATCTGGGGACAGAGAAAACCCGAGAGAGGGTATTACAGAGATTCTATTGGCCGGGGGTGATGAAGGACATAGAAAATTATTGTTCCTCCTGCCCTGTGTGTCAGAGGTCGGCCCCGATGCCACATTTCCGTAGCCCGCTGGTCCCTCTACCCATCATTGAGGTCCCGTTTGAGAGGATCGCCATGGATTTGGTAGGTCCTATAATCAAGTCCGCTAGGGGGCACCAGTACATATTAGTTATAATGGACTATGCCACCCGTTATCCAGAAGCGATCCCTCTCCGAAATACCTCGGCCAAAACCATAGCCAAAGAGCTATCTCTTGTGTTTAGCCGGGTGGGTATTTGTAAAGAACTGCTTACGGACCAAGGTACACCCTTTATGTCCCGGGTTATGAAGGAGCTGTGTAAATTGTTCAAAGTGACGCAATTACGTACATCTGTGTATCACCCCCAAACCGATGGGCTGGTTGAAAGATTCAACAAAACCCTAAAACAAATGTTGAAGAAAGTGGTGGATAGAGATGGAAAGGATTGGGACTGTCTACTTCCTTATCTGATGTTTGCTATTAGGGAGGTGCCCCAATCCTCTACGGGATTCTCCCCCTTTGAGTTACTGTATGGGAGACACCCAAGAGGGCTGTTGGATATTGCCAAGGAAACTTGGGAAAGTGAGAGTTCTCCCCACAGGAGTGTGATTGAGCATGTCGCCCTGATGGAAGACCGAATTGCACAGGTAATGCCCATCGTGAAGGAACATTTGGCCCAAGCGCAGTTAGCACAGCAGAGAGTGTACAACCGTGGAGCCAAGACCCGTACCTTTTCCCCGGGGGATAGGATACTGGTACTTGTCCCTACGGTTGAAAGTAAATTCCTTGCCAAATGGCAAGGCCCCTACGAGATAATGGAAAAAGTGAGCGAAGTGAATTACAAGGTCAGACAACCAGGAAGGCGAAAGCCCGAACAGATCTATCACGTTAATCTGTTGAAAGCCTGGAGGGATAGAGAGTCCCTAGTCGCAGACACTTGGTCACCAGCTCAAACTGGTTGCGTGATTCCTGAGGTTGGAATAGCAGCCACCTTGTCACAACCCCAACAACAGGAGGTTAAGGAGTTTGTGCTTCGCAACAAGGAGGTATTCTCTGAGCTGCCGGGACAAACATTTGGGGTAGAGCATGACATCATTACCCCGCCCGGTGAAAGGGTGAAGTTAAAACCCTATCGGATCCCAGAGGCCCGACGGGAGGCAATACGGGAGGAAGTACAGAAAATGCTGAACTTAGGGGTGATAGAGGAGTCCCAAAGTGATTGGTCTAGTCCCATTGTGTTGGTGCCTAAACCGGATGGGAGCTGGCGATTTTGTAACGATTTTCGTCAGTTGAACAAAGTTACAAAATTTGACACCTACCCCATGCCACGTATAGATGAGTTGATCGACCGGCTGGGAACAGCCCGATACATGACGACTCTTGACCTCACAAAAGGGTATTGGCAAATCCCCCTGGCCAAATTGGCCAAAGAGAAAACCGCATTTGTAACCCCAGACGGGGCGTTCCAATATAAAAGAATGCCGTTCGGGTTACAGAATGCGCCGGCCACATTCCAGCGGAAAATGGACCAGATGCTGAGGCCCCATCGGAAGTATGCTGCGGCTTACCTGGATGACGTAATTGTCCATAGCACAGATTGGGCCTCACATCTGCCAAAAGTGCAAGCAGTCCTGGACTCTGTTCGGGAAGCGGGGTTTACGGCTAACCCCAAGAAGTGTACCATTGGGCAGGAGGAGGCCAAATATCTTGGGTACACCATTGGGAGGGGAGTAATAAAACCCCAACTCAACAAAGTCGAGGCCATCCAGAGTTGGCCACGTCCCAACAGCAAGAAGCAGGTACGAGCCTTTCTGGGAATCGCTGGGTATTATCGGCGATTCATTCCCCACTTTGCTTCTAAGGCTGTGCCCCTAACCAACCTAACGAAGGGGAAAGGGTCGGTCATGATTAAATGGACCCCCGAGGCTGAGGCAGCATTCCAATTCTTGAAACAAGCCTTATGTAGCCAGCCAGTGTTGTACTCACCCGACTTCTCTAAAGACTTTGTCGTACAAAGTGATGCGTCAGATGTGGGGTTAGGAGCAGTATTGTCCCAGGTCTGGAACGGGGAAGAGCACCCAGTCATTTACCTCAGCAGGAAGTTGAAGTCCCATGAGGTAAATTACGCCACCGTTGAAAAGGAGTGTTTAGCGGTGAAGTGGGCTCTAGATTCCCTTCGGTACTACCTGCTAGGTAGGCACTTTGACATGGTTACGGATCACGCTCCGTTAAAGTGGATGGCTCAAAACAAGGAAACAAATAGAAGAGTGAATAGGTGGTTCCTGGCCCTCCAGGAATTCAACTTCACAGTAAAGCATCGCCCTGGCGTTCAAATGGGGAATGTGGATGCTTTGTCTCGAGTACATGAATGCCTGATTGCTGGTGTTCCAACCCCGAGGTTAAAACAAGAGGGGGGGGGGGGTATGTGACAGCAGGAAGGTAAAGTCACCTGGTTGCATCCAGGGGGGTAGATATATTTCGCCCAGATTCAGGCTTTACGCCGACTTATACAACTAGGTGGAGAGTTGTATAAGCCCAGCTAAGGCTAGTGGGCTCATGGATGACTCATACCTCTAGGGAGAGGGCTGGGCGTCGTGCAGGCAGGGAGTTGATGAGGCCAGCTGAAGCCTGTCAGTTCGTTTAAGGCCTCTATAAAAACTCCCAGATTCATTAGGTGTTAGCTCATGCCTGGACCCAGACCTGTGTGGACTGTCTAGGGAGAGTGAACCCCTGTGCGGTGAGACAAAGCCTGTGTGGCTATTTGCTTGGACATTTAAAACCAGGGACTTAGGGACTAGGACAGCACTAGGCTGATCCCAGTTGTTAGTTAGGAAACCTGTATGTTTAGTCAGAGGTCAAGTTGACCAGGATTTATTTTGTTTATGTTTCTTTTGGCTTTGCTGTGTTTTGTCACTGTAAATAGAAAATAAACCGCACCTTTTTTTTGATTTTGAAAACCACAACCTCCGTTTGCTGGGCCTGTTTTTGTGTGGGGAGCCCATCCCGGGGGTCACACACACCCGCTGCCGAGCTAACCCCCTCACAATATATATATATATATATATATATATATATATATTATATATGTATGTAGTTATATTCTTTTATCTTACCTTTTTTTTTATGTTCTGTTTTTATTTTCTGTTTAGAAGTTCATGAATGTTTGTGCTTAGTATACTAATTTGTTGTACTTGTGTTTATTCTGAACTTCGTAATCTACTTTCTCCTTAATAAAACTTACAATGCTTTCTTTTTTTAAGGGGGGGGGGTGGCACATTTTTTATTTATTTTTTATCAGCCCTGTTGGGGGGCTATGGTGAGATATCAGGGGTCTTAACAGACCTCTGACATCTCCCATTTGAGACAGGGAAAGGGACTATGGACACAGATTCCCCAGTCCCTTTCTCAGCAGCCTCAGCTGCACTGATAATGAATGGGGAGAAGACAGCGGCTTCTCTTCATTCATTAGCTGAGACATCGTAATCACAGGAGGTTACAATGTTTCAGTTATGTGAAAGGACAGAGTCAGTGATCACTGACTCTGCCCATTCAGAAAACGAAGGAGCCGGGTTTAATTAAAAAATAAGACAACAGTAAAAGTTAGCCAAATTTTTTTTCTATATTGTGAAAGAAAATGTTATGCCGAGTAAATTGATACCCAACATGTCACGCTTCAAAATTGCGCCCGCTCGTGGAATGGCGACAAACTTTGACCCTTAAAAATCTCCATTGGTGACGTTTAAAAATTTCTACAGGTTATCAGTTTTGAGTTACAGGCTAGAATTATTGCTCTCGCTCTAACGATCATGGCGACACCTCAAATGTGTGGTTTGAGCACCGTTTTCATATGCGGGCGCGACTTACGTATGCGTTCGCTTCTGCGCGCGAGCTCGGAGGGACAGGACGCTTTACATTTTTTCTTTTATTTTTCTCTTACTTTTAAATTTTTTTTTTTTTACACTGTTCTTTTTTTAAAAAAAATTGGGTCACTTTTATTCCTATTACAAGGAATGTACACATCCCTTGTAATAGAAACAAGCATGACAGGTCCTCTTCAATATGAGATTTGGGGGTAAAAAGACCTCACGTCTCATATTTACACTAAAATGCAATAAAAAATAAAATAAATGTAAACATCCCTTGTGACAGTAATAGGTGGTGACAGGTACTCTTTATGGAGGGATCGGGGGTCTAAAAGACCACAAATCCCTCCTTTGCACTTAAAAGTATTCAAAATGCCAAAATCTGCGTTTTTGAATACTTTGGAATTTTTTTAATCGGCACCGTTGGCAGCCGAGCAAACCGTAAGTGACGTTGTGACATCGCTTCCAGGTTTCAACATCAGACACCCGATCAAAGCTGATTCTGGCTTTGTTCAGGGTCTCAGGCCAGCCGGCGGACGTGCCAGCTGGTCACTCTGGTCTCCCGGTGGGACGGGAGACCCAGGCGGAGAGGCAGAAGGGGGGGGGGGGGGGACACACCCGTGCTCGTGATAAGGGCCACATCAGTTTCTAAAACATAAAAGCCGACCGTCCGCTCTAAACAACGGTACCGGGGTGATACCTGTAGCTTCAGGCATCACTCCGGTACAACCACTTCCTTAACCAGTTGACGACCGCCCACTGTACATACACGTCGGCACTTTAAAGATGGATGTCTCGGTAACGGCAGCAGCTGCTACCACAACCAAGATATACATCTTTTCAGTGGGCGGTCGTGTTTACGATAATGGTGGTCTCTGCAGCGGATTCAGCGGGAGAGAGAGAGTCCCCCTCCCGCGCCCTGCGCCGCTTACCGGAGCCGCCGGTAGTGGCGGAGGCGATCAAATCCTTCACATTGCCGGGTATGGAGATGAGTGAGGGGAAGATGGCCCCCATCCGTCTCCATACCATAGCAGGGCGGAAGCGACGTCAAAACATCACTTCCGCCCATAGCTCTTAAAGGACCATTTTTTTTATTGCATTTAAGTCCAAATATGAGATGTGAAGTCTTTTTGACCCCCAGATCTCACATTTAAGAGGACCTGTCATGCTTTTTTCTATTACAAGGGTTTACATTACTTTTAATAGGAATAAAAGTGACACCATTTAATTATTTTTTAAAAACTGTTTTAAAATAAATAAAAGAAAGTTAAATAAATAAAAAAAAAGACAAACTCACACGCAGAAGTGAACGCATACGTGAGCAGCGCCGGTGTCTTGCCGAGAAAGGTCCCCCTGCGGATTATGCCCCCCCCTGTACTGCGCAGGTGCGGCGCTTGCCTCCGAAAATAGCCGAACATTTAGAGCTGAGAGTTATCTCTAGGTGGCGCCTGTGCACACCAAATTGTGCTACACTTCTGACATCCAGGCTATTTCCTTACCATCCCCGTGGACATGGAGGATGTTAAAAAAAAGAGCCAGGAGGCCGAGCGAGCGAAGCGAGGACGTGAGGCCAACTGGCCACTTACAGCGAGGTCCACGCAGGCATGGTCTAGAGCTGACTCTCAGCTCTACATGTTCAGCTATTTTCGGAGGCTCATTCAGGTTTGTTTTGCGCAAGCGCCGCGCCTGTGCAGTACGGGGGGGGGCATAATCCGCCGGGGGTCCTTCCGCGGGAGAACACCGGCATATGAAAACGGTGTTCGAACCACACATGTGAGGTATCGCCGTGATCGTTAGAGTGAGAGCAATAATTCTAGCCCTAGACCTCCTATGTAACTCAAAACATGCAACCTGTAGAATTTTTTAAACATCGCCTATAGAGATTTTTAAGGGTAAAAGTTTGTCGCCATTCCACGAGCGGGTGCAATTTTGAAGCGTGACATGTTGGGTATCAGTTTACTCGGCATAACATTATCTTTCACAATATAAAAAAAAAATTGGGCTAACTTTACTGTTGTCTTATTTTTTAATTTAAAAATGTACGTTTTTGTAAGACCGCTGCGCAAATACGGTGTGACAAAAAGTATTGCAATGACCGCCATTTTATTGTCTAGGGTGTTTTAAAAAAAAATTCTAGCAAAAAAAACATGTTTTTAACTTGTAAACACCGTGTCTGAAAAACAGGCTGGACCCTTAAGTGGTTAAAATGACTTACAGGTGCGTGATATTGTGGGAAGTGGTTCAAGTATGTGTCCAGACAAAACCTATTGTTCTAGTTTTGGATGGAGTGGGGGAGGATTAGAACCCCTGTCAGGGTTGTACCGTTCCTTGGTTCCATTAGAGAGATTTCCCCTCCCTTCCTGTCCTGAAGAAAAATCTACAACAGGTACACAGACAGAAATAAAAATCTGACAGGGGCTCCAGCCTTCCCTCTACTCACTTCCTGTCTGTAGAACAGGAAGTGAGGAATAATCCCTCTTAGGCCCCATTCACACCTGAGCATTTTTTTTTTGTAGCTTGAAGCCTGAAGCTACAAAATGCTGGAGGGGGAAAAAAATACAATTATCCTCTATGGAGACGGTTCACATCTCCAAAAAGCCTGAAGGTCAAGCAAGTTCTGGAACTTTTTTTTTATTTAGGCAGATTTGGGCGTTTTTCTGCTTTTTACATTGGTGACCTTTTGACCTGTACAAAAATCGGTAAAAAAAGTGGCAAAAATTGTGACTTTCTGCCTGAAAATGCTACTCTCAGGTGTGAATGGGGCCTAATGGAGACCCAGATAGCAGGAAAAACGAAATAGGAGTTCTAATCCTTCCCCTCTCTATCTAGGCTTTGACTACAGATACACTTTTAGGAGTGGGCTCCAGGGCTGTCACCCCAATCCTGGCTACACTAGTGTGGTACTGACCCAGAACAAGCATGCAGCCAGTGAAGGCTGACCAATCTGTCCTCCTGCATGCTTGTTCCTGGTCAGTGACACACGAGGTGGTGAAGTGAGGTTTAGGATGAAGGTGACGGCCCCGGAACCTGCAGCTTTATAAATAAATCAGTAATTTTGGTTCTTGTTGCTTTCTCCTGTTGGCTGAGTATTGCACCAATCAGATTCTCCACCCTGTGATGCCATCAGTCTCTGAACGGATTTCTCACTTCTCCAGATATCTTTATATAACCAAACACTACAAATACCACAGCATGGAGGGGCTCGGTGAAGGTGGTGGTGAAGGCGTGGAGGTGTCGGATCGGGTCATACAATTCATAAAAGGAGATCCGCCCGGCCTCATAATCCAGATATATCCTGACTCTCCTACTGGAGACACGGCCGGGTAATGGGATCCTATTACTGTCATGTATCACTGAGTACTGAGTATCCCCCAACCACTCCAAACACCAGGACTTCTTATTACATCCTATCGGTGACTCCTCTCCTCTCCTGTCTATACTGGGGTAACACATCCCGACTCTCCAACACCCTGGCCTCTCGATTTCCACTTCCCAGTAATGTCTCCCTGAGGAGAAACTCTGACTGCTTATCGCCTGAGGACACCAAAATCTCTCTGGTGTTTCTGGGCTATTCTGATCTGATGGTAATGAGGATACAGTTTTCCTGTCATCTGATATATGGAGTTTATTACTGGCTGTCCTCACATCCAGTAATATGTCTGTAACCCCTGGCTGAGCAGACAGGAAATTCTCCACGATGTTACGTAGTGCAGGCCGATCCTGGAACTCTTCTCTGCAATCAGGACAGGAATAACCTCCAGACCACTCCTGTGTATCCAACACACGACCAATACAGTCCCGGCAGAAGTTGTGTCCACATTTCAGGGTCACAGGATTTGTATAAATGTTCAGACAGACGGAACATTCCAGCTCCTTCCTCAGATCAGCAGACGCCATCGCTGAAAGCAGAAGAGAGAAAAGAAAGTAACCAATGTGACCAGTTCTGTACATTCCTACACAGGGAGGGGCTGAGAATTCTCATAGGAATCATTATACAGAGGAACACAGATAATACACGGGAGGATCCCGGACAATAATCTCCCTATCTGGGGGAAAATAGACAACATTTAGTAATCTGTGGAAACATTGTGTCAGGAATATTTCTTCCTCCTTTGTATTATTATATGAACATTTGATAAACGAAGTAAACCCACAGGAAATGGAGTTATCTGAAAGAATACAAGAGATGTTAAAGCGGTTGTGTCATGGACCTTTGAATACTGAAGTATTTCTCCTTTGAATCTGTGACAGACCTAGCCGGGACAGAGGCTTTTGGAGGGGGTGTTACTTTAGATTCAGGTCCATGTCCCCCCAAGACACACAGAATCTGGGGACCCTGGATATGCCATATTAGAGTGACTGATTCATACTGTTGGGACGTTCACACATTCCCTCTAAGGATATGCAAATGCAATCACCTCCAGCCATCTGTCTGTCCTCTGTGCTAATTTGACCCTGCTAAAATGTGTGATGTTTACACTTCGGATAATGTGTATTGTATAGCACTGAGACCGGAGACGGGATGTCTACCCTGAACGGTCATATCTATGAGTCACCTTGGCTGGCTAAAGGATTTAGTTAATTAGCTCATGTTAATTTATGTTCTGGTTACTCCCTCTGTTTCTGTATATAAGACTTGATTTTTGGTTCTAATAAAGTCTCTCTTGGTTGAACTTACATACAGCCTGCCTGGTGTTTGTTCTGACCGACCACAAATGGATTTGAATGGCACATAGCGGTAGTTGGAATCCTGGAGCACCGGATGATCCAATAGAGCAGAGGAGTGTCGAGAGAGGGGAGCCGAGCGAGCAAAGGGGCTCGTTACAGGTTGTATACCGCAAAACTTTTTTTTTTTTTTTAAACCTGCAAGGCAAAGGCATAATGAGCTAGTACGACTAGCATACTAGCTCATTATCAATTACTTACCTTAGATCGAAGCCCCCGCAGCGGTCCTCGGACACGTCCTCCGTCGCCGCCATGATACCCGGAGTGACTTCCGGGTATCGCCGCTCGGGCGCTGTGACTGGCCAGAGCGGAGATGACGTCACTCCCGTGCATGCGCGAGGAACGGCAGTGTCCGGCGGGCTGCCATTCAAGAGCCGCCGCGCTCAGTGTGCATGCGCGCCGTAGATATCAGTTCCGCATTTTTTTGCAAATATCTCAGAGACCGTGTAGGTCTCGGAGATATTGCAAGCACCTACAGGTAAGCCTTAATGTAGGCTTACCTGTAGGTGCAAGTTATATTTGAGGGTATACAACCGCTTTAGGATTAGTGGGTGACACGGACATGATTTGCGTGTTGCCAGTGAGAAGCCAGAAAACATCCCTTCCTGTTCTGAGGGGATGTCCTTTAGTATAGGGGATCAGAACCCGCTCAGTTTTCCTTCCTAAACTCCATTATGTGTTATGGCAATGTAATGACTGGGGCCCTCTGATTCCTCCTGTATTGAATTGTATTATAACTGTACTGTCTGTCCTCATGTTGGTCTCCCCAGGAGCCTGCAGTCACTATTTCTGCTCTTCCCAGGAGCCTGCAGTCACTATGTCTGCTCTTCCCAGGAGCCTGCAGTCACTATGTCCGGTCTTCCCAGGAGCCTGCAGTCACTATATCTGCTCTCCCCAGGAGCCTGCAGTCACTATATCTGCTCTCCCCAGGAGCCTGCAGTCACTATATCTGCCTTCCCAGGACTCTGCATTCACTATATCTGGTCTCCCCAGGAGCCTGCAGTCACTATATCTGCTCTTCCCAGGAGCCTGCAGTCACTATATCTGCCTTCCCAGGACTCTGCATTCACTATATCTGCTCTCCCCAGGAGCCTGCAGTCACTATATCTGCTCTTCCCAGGAGCCTGCAGTCACTATATCTGCCTTCCCAGGACTCTGCAGTCACTATATCTGCCTTCCCAGGACTCTGCATTCACTATATCTGGTCTCCCCAGGATAAAGTGACCAGATTTTTAAAATGAAACCCGGGGACATATTTTTTTTTACTAGTAATGGCGGCAATCAGCGACTCTCTGCCCGTCGCCGCCGCCCGCCTCACAGCCTGTCAAGTCTTACTCTCTGGGCCCCGGCTACTACTGGGTGGGGTGCGGAGGAAGATCACTCTGCCAGGGAAGGCAAGGAGATAAGCAGGCAGGCGGCTTGGCCTGGGACTTGAGCCAAGGCAGAAGATCATGCGAGCGGAGCTGAATGGGCACCCGAAACTGAAGAAATATTCCCTCCGCTCCGACCAGCACATGATCATCAGAAAAGGGCACAGATAATGGAAAAAATACTCCCCCTAAGCTAGTAGGACCGGGGGGGGGGTGTAATTCAGATTTTTTTTTAAATTCTGCACTGACTGTCTTTGAAATTGCCCCAACCCCTGTTCAAATCCAATCCGGGGACAAAACCAGGGACAGACTTGGTCCAGGGACAGTCTCCTCAATCCGGGGACTGTCCCCTGAAACCGGGGATGTCTGGTCACCCTACCCTAGGACCCTACAGTCACTATATCTGGTCTCCCCAGGACCCTACAGTCACTATATCTGCTCTTCCCAGGAGCCTGCATTCACTATATCTACTCTCTCCAGGAGCCTGCAGTCACTATATCTGCTCTTCCCAGGACCCTGCAGTCACTATATCTGCCCTCCCAGGACTCTGCATTCACGATATCTACTCTCTCCAGGAGCCTGCAGTCACTATATTTGCTCTTCCCAGGACCCTGCAGTCACTATATCTGGTTTCCCCAGGAGCCTTCAGTTACTATATCGGATCTCCCCAGGAGCCTGCAGTCACTATATCTGCTCTCCCCAGGAGCCTGCCTTCACTATATCTGGTCTCCCCAGAAGCCTGCAGTCACTATATATGCTCTTCCCAGGAGCCTGCAGTAACTATATATAATCTTCCCAGGAGCCTGCAGTCACTATATCTGAACTCCCCAGGAGCCTGCAGTCACTATATCTGCCCTCCCAAGACTCTGCATTCACTATATCTGGTCTCCCCAGGAGCCTGTAGTTACTATATCTACTCTCTCCAGGAGCCTGCAGTCACTATATCTGGTCTTCCCAGGAGCCTGTATTTATTATATCTGGTCTCCCCAGGAGCCTGCAGTCACTATATCTGAACGCCCCAGGAGCCTGCAGTCACTATATCTGTTCTCCCCAGGAGCCTGCAGTCACTATATCTGTTCTCCCCAGGAGCCTGCAGTCACTATATCTGATCTTCCCAGGAGCCTATAGTCACTATATCTGCTCTTCCCAGGACCCTGCAGTCACTATATCTGCTCTTCCAAGGAGCCTGCAGTCACTATATCTGAACTCCCCAGGAGCCTGCAGTTGCTATATCTGGTCTCCCCAGGAGCCTGCAGTCAATATATCTGCTCTTTCTCAGGACATTGCTTTCACTATATCTGCCCTCCCAAGACTCTGCAGTCACTATATCTGGTCTCCCCAAGAGCCTATAGTCACTATATCCGCTCTTCCCAGGAGCCTGCAGTCACTATATCTGCCCTCCCAAGACACTGCATTCACTATATCTGGTCTCTCCAGGAGCCTGCAGTCACTATATCTGGTCTCCCCAGGAGCCTGCAGTCACTATATCTGAACTCCCCAGGAGCCTGCAGTCACTATATCTGCTCTTCCCAGGAGCCTATAGTCACTATATCTGCCCTCCCAAGACTCTGCAGTCACTATATCTGGT
This sequence comes from Rana muscosa, assembly GCA_029206835.1. Classification (NCBI taxonomy): domain Eukaryota; kingdom Metazoa; phylum Chordata; class Amphibia; order Anura; family Ranidae; genus Rana; species Rana muscosa. The sequence goes on along the minus strand of CM055116.1, from coordinate 1,278,055,257 downwards.
CTCCCCAGGAGCCTGCAGTTACTATATCGACTCTCTCCAGGAGCCTGCAGTCACTATATCTGGTCTCCCCAGGAGCCTGCAGTTACTATATCTACTCTCTCCAGGAGCATACAGTCACTATATCTGGTCTCCCCAGGAGCCTGCAGTTACTATATCTACTCTCTCCAGGAGCCTGCATTCACTATATCTGGTCTCCCCAGGATAATGCAGTCACTAAATCTGCTCTCCCCAGGACCCTGCAGTTACTATATCTACTCTCTCCAGGAGCCTGCAGTAACTATATCAGGTCTCCCCAGGAGCCTGCATTCACTATATCTGCTCCCCCAGGACCCTGCAGTCACTATATTGGGTCTCCTCAGGAGCCTGCATTCACTATATCTGTTTTGGACTTTGTAAATAAATGTGGCCTAAATAAAAGTAAAACTTGAAAACACAACTTCATAGACTACTTCAGAACCCTCAGGACATTTTTTTTCATTTATTGAAGATGGCAGAGAAGACGCCCAACATTTTGTTTCCAGCACTTGGCAGTACGGCACCTTATTATCTATGGAGAATAACACTACAATAATAACTCCAATAGGCATTTCAAAGGAAGTAATCTGGAGAGTTGGAGGTTCCTTTATTTTCTGGGCTCACAAGGGGGTCTTATAGAGGGATTACACTGATAATCTTGGTTTTCCCCAATGAGATTTAGATCTTCTGGAATGGTAGATGGGGAATGTGTTGGGAAAATCTACCTGACCAACTATCTGCACTTTTCTTGGATGTGGCCGATGCCTGATTATCTATCTATCTATCTATCTATCTATCTATCTATCTATCTATCTATCTATCTATCTATCTATCTTTTTGCAATATCTATCTGGGAAAATTAAAGTTCTTGACCTGCTTAAAACAATAAAATCTGATCTGGCCTGCAGTCCCCGTCTATTAGTTTTGTCTTTTCTGAAATGATTCCTCGGCTGAGTACGGGTATCAAAGACAGGCCCTGGTGTAGAAAGAATCAGAAAACAAAAGAATCGGAAAATATTCAGAAAATGGTTTTGTTTCTATAAGGCCCCTTTCACACTGGCACGTTTTTCAGGCGGTTTAGCGCTAATAATAGCGCTGTTATACCGCCTGAAAAAAATCGTGCCCTGTATTCTTCAATGTGAAAGCCCGAGGGCTTTCACACTGAAGCGGCGCGCTAGCAGGACCGCTCCAAAAGTCCTGCTAGCCGCATCTTTACAGCGGTGAAGGAGCGGTGTGTTCACCGCTCCTTTACCGCGGCTGCCCATTGAAATCAATGGGACACCGCGGTAATACCGCCCGCAAACCGCGGCAATAGCTGCGGTTTGTGGGCAGTATTAACCCTTTTTCGGCCGCTAGCGGGGGTTAAATTCACCCCGCTAGCGGCCGCATACCGCGGTGATAATGACGGTATAGCGGCGCTGAAAATCGCGCCGCTATACCGCCACCGCACCTGCCCGCCCCAGTGTGAAAGGGGCCTAATGGTAATTCCTAAAATTACTAGAAGTTTCTGATTTGGGTAATTGTTGAATTCAAAATGCAACCAACATCCACACAACTTATAAATTGGGAAACATACCAAGATAAAAGTCATTGTTTCAAATCTTCCCTTGCCTAAGATCTGGCAAATAAACTTATAAACTGATATTTGTTGTACCGGAAACCTTAAATGTTTTCCACTAACTGAAGACATTGTTGCACTTACACACAAATACAGAGAACTAGTTGGATAAATACTGATGGTTACTATGTATGTAACTATGGAATGTATCCGATCCAGGGGAGTGAAATGATCACAATTGCTTTGTATCTATGGAGTTTGATAGAACTCAGTGTTGTACTTTCCTAGACCTCTCCTAATCTATTATCTGACAACCCGGCTAAGATGTCACCCCTCCCTCCAAGTGGGCGTGAATTGCAAAGCAGGAAATTGTGGCTTATTCAAAATTAAAAAGCAAAAAGCAAAATTAAAAGAATATACTGCAATGAGAATTGTATATACTTTTAAAATGATCACTTAGGCCCATTTCACACTGGGGCGGGCAGGTGCGGTGGCGGTATAGCGGTGCGATTTTCAGCGCCGCTATACCGTCGTTATTACCGCGGTATGCGGCCGCTAGCGGGGGGGTTAAATTCATCCGAAAAGGGTTAATACCGCCCCCGCAAACCGCGGCTATTGCCGCAGTTTGCGGGCGGTATTACCGCGGTGTCCCATTGATTTCACTGCTGTAAAGATGCGGCTAGCAGGACTTTTGGAGCGGTCCTGCTAGCGCACCGCTTCAATGTGAAAGCCCTCAGGCTTTCACACTGAAGATTGCAGGGCACGATTTTTTCAGGAGGTATAACAGCGCTATTATTAGCGCTAAACCGCCTGAAAAACGTGTCAGTGTGAAAGGGGCCTTAACATGTTCAGACCGAACCTTGATCTTATCCCTCGTGATCACCATATTGTGTTATAAATTATGTATTTTCTGTTGTCTGTCTAACTGAAGACTTCTACTTAAGGCCCCTTTCACACTGGGGCGGGAGCGGCATTGGCGCTAAAGCGCTGCTATTTTTAGCGGCGCTTTACCTCTAATTTTGCGGCGATATTCGGCCGCAAGTGGGGCGGTTTAACCCCCCCGCTAGCGGCCGAAAAAGGGTTAAAAACCACTGCAAAGCGCCTCTGCATACCCCACCGGTATGGATATTTGGGGGGGAACCCCACACATTTTTTCTTTAAATTTGCGGCAGGGTTCCCCTTAATATCCATACTAGACCTGAAGGGCATTTTTTTTATTTTTATCAATGACTTTTCTATGTATTGCCGGGTGCCGACAATTCATTATAGCCGCGAGTGAGTTTTAAATAACCTTTTTTCCTTCAGAAATGACATTTTGTGCAGGGACAGTTCTAAGCACGGGAAACAAGCGCCACTTTACATGCATATCATACACACCCCCCAGGTACGAAATTTAAAGGAATATTTCACTTTTATTGTTTCACTTTAAGCATTATTAAAATCACTGCTCCCGAAAAAACGTCAGTTTTTAAAACTTTTTTTTGCATTGATACATGTCCCCTGGGGCAGGACCCGGGTCCCCAAACACTTTTTAGGACAATAACTTGCATATTAGCCTTTATAATTAGCACTTTAGATTTCTCCCATAGACTTTTACAGGTCGTTCCGCAGCTTTTCGAATTTGCCGCGAACACCCCAAATTGTTAGCTGTTCGGCGAACGGGCGAACAGGCAATGTTCGAGTTGAACATGAGTTCGACTTGAACTCGAAGCCCATCCCTATCCACAATCTCAGAAAATTTGAATATTGTGAAAAGGTGCAATATTCTAGGCTCAATGTGCCCCACTCTAATCAGCTAATTAAGCCATTACACCAGCAAAAGTTTACTGAGCCTTTAAATGGTCTCTCAGTCTGGTTCAGTAGGAATCACAATCATGGGAAAGACTGCTGACCTGACAGTTGTGCAGAAAACCATCATTGACACCCTCCATTAGGAGGGAAAGCCTCAAAAGGTAATTGAAAAAGAAGTTGGATGTTCTCAAAGTGCTGTATCAAAGCACATTAATAGAAAGTTATGTGGAAGGGAAAAGTGTGAAAGAAAAAGGTGCACAAGCAGCAGGGATGAGCGCAGCCTGGAGAGGATTGTCAGGAAAAGGCCATTCACAAGTGTTGGGGACTTTCACAAGGAGTGGACTGAGGCTGGAGTCAGTGCATCAAGAGCCACCACACACAGACGGATCCTGGACATGGGCTTCAAATGTCGTATTCCTCTTGTCAAGCCTCTCCTGACCAACAAACATCAGAAGCGTCTTACCTGGGCTAAAGAAAAACACACCTGGCCTGGTGCTCAGTGGTCCAAAGTCCTCTTTTCTGATGATCTCATTTGGAAACCAAGGAGCCGGAGTATGGAGGAAGAATGGAGCGGCACACACTGCAAGATGCTTGAAGTCCAGTGTGAAATTTCCACAGTCTGTGTTGATTTGGGGAGTCATGTCTAGAGTTGAGCGGACACCTGGATGTTCGGGTTCGGCCGAACTTTGGAAAAAAGTTCGGGTTCGAGACCGAACTTGACCCGACCTTGACCCAGAACCCCGAACCCCATTGAAGTCAATGGGGACCCAAACTTCTGAGGACTAAAAAGGCTCTAAAAAAGTAATGGAAAGGGCTAGAGGGCTGCAAATTGCATCAAAATGTTGTTAAGAGCATGGCAAGTGCTCTGCAAACAAATGTGGATAGGGAAATAACATAAAATAACTAGGGATGTCCCGATACCGATACTAGTATCGGTATCGGCACCGATACCGAGCATTTGCCTGAGTACTTGTACTCGGGCAAATGCTCCCGATGCTTCACCCGATACTTGTGATCAGCAGTGATCAGTGCGGTGGGGGAAGTTACCAGCACTGATCACCGCTGTATATATTTAAAAGTAGTTTCTCCGAGTCCACTTCTCTCTCTCTCCCCCCCCCCCCTCGCGCGGGTATCAGCTGCTTTAAAATCAGCGGTGATCGGTGCTTGTAGCTCCCCCACACACGATCACCGCTGATTGTCCCCGTATACTCCTCCAGCCTCCTCCGTTTTGCTGCTGTCCCAATCCGTGTGTCCCTCCGTGCTGCCGTCCCAATCCGTGTCCCCCTCCGTGCTGCCGTCCCAATCCGTGTCCTCCTCCGTGCCGCCGTCCCAATCCGTGTCCTCCTCCGTGCTGCCGTCCCAATACGTGTGTCCCTCCGTGCTGCCGTCCCAATCCGTGTCCCCCTCCGTGCTGCCGTCCCAATCCGTGTCCTCCTCCGTGCTGCCGTCCCAATCCGTGTGTCCCTCCGTGCTGCCGTCCCAATCCGTGTCCTCCTCCGTGCCGCCGTCCCAATCCGTGTCCCCCTCCGTGCTGCCATCCCCCTCTGTTCTCCTCCTCCACCCCCTCCATCTGTCAGGATGGAGAGCGGAGGTAAGAGCTGGTAAATCTGGCTCCTTACTGTTCGGAATGTACAGAGTCAGTGATCACTGACTCTGTCCATTCACATAACTGAAACATCGTAAACTGCGTTTACAATGTTTTAGTTTATGAATGAAGAGAAGCCGCGGTCTCCTCTCCATTCATTTTCAGCGCAGCAGAGGCTGCTGAGAAAGGGACTGGGGAATCTGTCCCTAGTCCCCTTCTCTGTCTCAAAGGGGAGATGTCAGAGGTCTGTTAAGACCCCTGATATCTCACCAAAGCCCCCCAACAGGGCTGATAAAAAAATAAAAAAATTAATAAAAAAATAAATAATAAAGAAATGAATTGTAAAAAATAAATAAAATAAAATAGAAGAAAAAACACACTGACACTGTCCACCCCCCACCCCTTAAAAAAAGAAAACATTATAAAAAATCAATCAATAAATAAATAAAAAAAATTGTAAAAAAAAAAAAAAAAAAATTGTAAAAAAAAAAATTTTTTTTTTTAAAAGAGATAAAAAAAAAAGTATCGGTATTCGGTATCGGCGAGTACTTGGAAAAAAGTATCGGTACTTGTACTCGGTCTTAAAAAAGTGGTATCAGGACAACCCTAAAAATAACTAAAAGAAATAAAAATAATAATATGCTGGAGGCCCCCTTCTCACTAGAAGAGGTACAGGAAGTCATTAAGAACCTCAGAAACTCAACGGCATGATGCCACACATATGGTGGGAATGCCCCAGAATACGCACTTTCTGTAAAAAATTATTCAATTTAATGGCTAAGCTAGTGGGAAAATAAAATACTTTGAAATAAAAATGTAGCGGGGTGCTAAATTTAAGGGAAGTGTTTGAGTGGTAAATAGGCTCAAACACCCTAATTCTGTAGGATTCATGGACCATTTTGTCCTCGGGGGACAGTATTGGTGTGCAGTTCCCTGCGGCCTACAGGTGGCGCTGCCATGGTGGCGCTGTCATCGGTACGGGCTGGTAGTGTGGTGTGCCTTTCTCCCTCCTGCGAGGAGGCAACAACATAAAGGCAGGTAAGGGGGAAAGGATCTGTGCGCTACAAAAAAATAAAATAAAAATTATTATCTTGACCTAGGAGGACGAGGTCCATATGGAGTAGGAGGTTGAGGTGGCGGTGGATGTGGCTGTGTAGGTGGAAGCGGCGGTGGAGGAGGACGAGGTAGCCAACACAGGTTCAAAAATACAACAATGGCTGGGTAAGGGCGGTGATGTGTCGAATTCTGTCCCCCATCGAATAGTGTCCGCCCTGTACTGCGCTTGCTCATTATGTAGGACAAGGGGATTTCGAAAATCTCCCAAGACGAACGGCGCCTGCGCGGTGAGTCCAGGTGAAAGCCACACCATTTGAGGTTCAAGCCGAGCCAAGCGAGGCCGTGCCCGAAGCGTGGCGATCGAAGCAAGCCCGTGAGGGGCCCTGTTACTATGTGCTACCGTATGTCCACTTGGATGGTGGGGCTTGAACCTGCACTCACGGCGCAGGCGCCGTTCATCTTCGGAGATTTTGTGAATCTCCTTGTCCTCTGTACTGCGCAAGCGCTGCGCCTGCGCAGTACGGGCTGGACACAATCCGATGGCCGGACAGTTTTTGTCACAACACCGGTATACATGTCTATTCTGCACAAGGTACGGACAAGTCCTGTGGGATCCATGCCTGGTTCATTTTAATGAACGTGAGCTTGTCCACATTGGCTCTGGACAGGCGGCTGCGCTTGTCTGTGATAACGCCCCCTGCCGTGCTAAATACACGTTCAGATAATACACTGGCTGCAGGGCAGGCCAGCACCTCCAAGGCGTAAAGGGCAACCTCAGGCCATGTGCCCAATTTGGAGACCCAGAAGTTAAAGGGGGCAGACCCGTCATCCAGTACGTGTAGGCCTGTGGACACAAACTGCTCAACCATGTTGGTGAAATGCTGCCTCCTGCTAAGACGTTCCATCTCAGCTGGTGGTGCTGGTTGTTGTGGCGTGCTGACAAAGCTTTTCCACATTTCGACCATGCTAACCCTGCCTTCTGAGGTGCTGGCAGTGCCCGGGCTGCGTTGGCGACCTCTTCCTCCTCCTCTGCCTTCGCCTTGTGCTTCCACCATACGCCCGCTGTCAGGTGGGAATGCCACCAGCAGTGCGTCTACTAGCGTGCGCTTGTACGCGCACATCTTACGATCCCGCTCCAGTGAGGGAATTAAGGACGGTACGTTGTCCTTGTAACGGGGATCCAGCACGGTGGCCACCCAGTAATCAGCACCAGTTAAAATGTGGGCAACTCGGCGGTCATTGCGGAAACACTGCAGCATGTAATCGCTCATGTGTGCCAGGCTGCCCAGAGGCAAAGAAAAGCTGTCCTCTGTGGGAGGTGTATCGTCTGTGTCCTCTGTATCCCCCCAGCCATGCACCAGTGATGGCCATGAGCTGGTCTGGGTGCCACCCTGCTGTGAACATGGTTCCTCCTCCTCCTCCATCTCCTCCTCCACCTCGTCATCCTCCAGAACTGTGCCCTTGCTGCCGGACAATTGTGTACCTGGCGTTTGTTGGTGTCATGGAAACCCTGCCAGGAACAGACGCCTTGGACTTCCTGGTTCCTGTTTGCGTGCGTGCGCACGCATGCGCGCCCCCCGCAGGTGACGCCGGAAGGGCTATTTAAACTCCTCACTTGCAGACAGTCCCTGCTGTCTGCTCTACAGCGTTCACCCCAAGTGACCTGATCTGCTCAATCACCTGTATCTGACTCGGCTTCCTGAGACCTTCCTGCTATCTACCTGTACCCGACCATCGGCCTGTTTCTGACTTCGGTATTGCCTGATCCTTCTGTACCTCGCTGCCCGCCAGTTTACCCGACCCCGGCTTGTCTGTTGATCCTGCCTGATCCAAGCTCTGTTCACCTGCTGCTGTTCAGTGGTTCCAGTCCACCTGCTGTGCCTCCCGGTCCGGGCCACCTGCCGTAGTTCCTGGTTCCTGTTTACTCACCTGCTGTGGTTCCTGGTTCCCGTCTGCTCATCTGCTGGTTCCTGTTCACCTGCTGCTGCTCAGTGGTTCCAGTCTACCTGTTGTGCCTCCCGGTCCGGGTCATCTGCTGTAGTTCCTGGTTCCTGTCTGCTCATCTGCTGTAGTTCCTGGTTCCTGTTTACTCATCTGCTGTAGTTCCTGGTTCCTGCCTACTCATCTGCTGGTTCCTGCTCACCTGCTGCTGCTCAGTGGTTCCAGTCTACCTGCTGTGCCTTCCGGTCCGGGTCATCTGCTGTGGTTCCTGGTTCCTGTCTTTTTACCTGCTGGTTCCTGATCACCTGCGGTTCTTCTTGATCCTGCCAGGCACTCGTACCCCTTCCACCTCCGTGCCTCCTGTTCTACTACCAGGGGCCGCTGGTGGGAGCCGTAAGGGAGGCCTCCCTCTGCTAACCGGGCTCGCCACCGTCAGGTACGTGACAGTAGCAGACAGCCATGTCTGAGCCCGAGCAGGGAGCCTCACCTATGGAGGAACTATGCCGACACCTGGCGGGACTGACCGAGGCCGTCAAGAGCCTCCAGCAAGGCTACACGCACCTGGAAGGACAAGTGCGGGCCCTCACCAACCCAGATGGAGCTCAAGGGGATCCACGCGCTTCCACTTCCTCTGCCGGGGCAGGAGCTGCGCCCACGGTGGTCATGCTTCCCCCTGAACCCAGGGTTCCTACACCCGAAAGATTCTCCGGGGACCGGAGCAAGTTCAGGGCTTTCCGGAACTCTTGTGAGTTGTACTTTGCCTTACAGCCCCGCACCTTTTCCTTAGAAGCTACCAAGGTGGGCTTTGTAATTTCACTACTTTCCGGAGACCCACAGAACTGGGCCCACCGCCTGCTAGAACGCAAGGATGCGTCCTTGGACAGCCTTACACTTTTTTTTGACGCCATGGCCAAATTGTACGAGGACCCTCAGCTCTCGGTCACTGCAGAGAACGCCCTGCGGACAATTTGTAATAGATTGATTCTGGTCCAGTACCAGAAAACTATTCCCTTATTCTGCCGCTGGTTCTAATGTGTGCTGATGTGAATTTGCTTGCATGCTAGCTAGAAGAAATCAGGCTGGGATACATTGATCAGCATGGCTTCTTCACCACAACAACACTTTTATTCTGGCTCTCAGCCCTTTTAAAGACAAAGTAATACAAGCACTCGTCACAAGAAACGTGTACACATGATTGGCTGAGTCCACATATTGTCATCTTCCTCTGTGACGTCCTCTCTCTTCACGTGTCTGCATTCCATTCTCTCTTAGCCATTTTGTTTCACTCGATGGGTTGGGCCGGATGGAGGGACTTAGAGCAACACTCTAGCAGTGTGGGGAGGGGTCGGGAAATCGACTCCAAGCCCAACATCTGTCACGTGGTTACTCAAGGAAAATAATACTTATCGTAATAAGATTTAACCAAACACACACAACATACTAACCTATATTTCCTAGCTAACATACATTCAACCTATACTAAATTTCTGATATGAACACCAACAAGCTTATTATTGTAGGAATATATCTTAATGTGTATTTCTGTCTCTTAGCAGACACATTTCTATGCTATGTTACTCCAAATTCTTGAGGAGGGGCAGCACACTCTCTTTTCACAGACTGAAGAAAATAACATTTTAACCCTTGCTAAACTTCTCAAACTATATTTAAGTAGATACCAGAAAGTTAAGTCATATATAAAAATATTTATTTTATATACTCCATCACAGTCCCCCCTTGAAATCAATATTTTTTATATACTCTCCCTTATATTATAAAACCTTACCTGGCCCTCCTGACATCAGGACCTTTTTTTATATTTCGCATAGAGGTCAGACATGGCTTGCCCAGTGTCTTTACTCGACGAAACGGTCAGGAGAACAGTCAAGTACTATTCTTTCCCTTATCATTTGAGAACGTTGTATGTATTAATAACAGGCCAGGACTGCAATGGAGCATACGGTCCCTCTTCCTCCTCCTTTGTTGGTTCTCTAATATCACCTAGATTCAAAAAGGTAGGAGTCACCTCTTCAGCTACCTTTCCTAACAGCTTTTTTATACAGGGCAGAATACAGCAAACCACTAGTGCAGCTAATGTGAGCAGTATCAAAATTGCTATGCCTATTTGAGTACAAATGCGCTGCCACCCATTCATCCACCCAAAATACTGGTCCCAGGGATCGGTCAGTCCTGAATTTCTTTTTAACTCTTTTGAGAGATCCTCTAATTTCTTAATGGCCAAGGTTACCTTACCATTGGGGCCTGTATTGTCCGGAATGTACGTACAACATGTACTTGTCCCAGGCAACATTTTACACACACCTCCCTTTTCAGCTAAGATCATGTCTAAGGCCATACGATTTTGGAAAGTCATTTGTGAAGTGGCTTCTAGTTGTTCAGCTAAACCTTGGAGTGCATCCCTGGTATAGTTAACAAACCTCTGTTGATTATAGTAGATATAATTAATCCAATCTACATTCTTATTTACAGTAATTATGGGAATCAGGGACTCAAAACCCGCAGCTACTTGGTCTCGTGCTTTAAATTCATCTGGGACCCCCCTTGGGACTCCTATGGCATCTATATATACATGAGGGTCGAAACTACCAGCTGGAGCACCTCTACGCTTCCTGCTGGGTTCAGATGAGTGTTCTCTTCTTACTAACAAGTCACCTCCCGAGAAGATGTGCAGGGGCATTATGACTTTAGCAAGTGCACATTCCCCTTTCCACCTGTCTGGTAATCTAGTCCTAATCTTCATGTCCCCACAAATCCAATACACATCTCCCAAAGACTGAGTCTGATTCTGTACCAGGTCCATGGATACACTACTGTAGGAAGCACAGTATCCCATAGAGAAGTTCCCTAAGGACTTCCCTATTCCCTGGTGGTTCCCATAACATGTGTAATTACCGGGATATATAGTAATACCCTCCCCATGCTTGGATGTCCTAGTTATTATGGGATATTCTCTTTTCCATGTTTCGCACTGGGAGGAATCAGTGGAAGTATTGGTAAACAGGCTCAGAAAGCACTCCTCTTGAGTGGGAGGTATGTTTAATGGCACTGTTCCCAAATGGGGTCTAGCTCCACTACATACATAACAGTTGGACCTGTTATGTTTCCCTACACTATACCTCATCCATTCAAGCCACAGGTTGACATCTGAGAAACCAGTCTCTGTAGCCATCGTGTCTTCAAATGTGGGATCAGCTATGGCCACCATATCTTCTAGGGTGTGCATCTGTACCTGTGGTTTAAGGGGATCACTTGTTAGTTGAAGGGCCTCCCATTCAGATGAATTATACATGTCTTTAATTTGGAACTGTCCACTTGGTCCCCTGTTCTCCCCATCATATCGCACTCCCATAACATATGTGCCTGCATCCGCAGGACTGGGATTTTTTATGGTCAGGGTGAGTTTCATGCCCAGTTTCCTATCATGGCTTGACCATATGCCTTTTTTTATTAAGGTCAGTCTGCTGAGTAATGACTCTCCATATTTGTCTTTCCTATTCAGGGCACTCTGTGGCCTATATCCCCAGTCATCCCCTGTATTCCAACCCACAGATTCCCAGTGGTCACAGTCTGGTGTATCACATATATATATATTTCCGGTGTTGATCTGCGTCCGGAAAATGTTACACTGCCAGTCAATTGTAGGGCGAAGGATTATAGTACAGAAATCAAATGTGAAGGTAGCTACATGTGTGTCTGATGAATTATACCAAAATTGTATTATACCATCCTGTTGTTTAATAGCCACCTCCTGTGCGTGCACAGTTGCTATAAGAAAAAAGATATATAGTTTCATTCTGGTGCGAGTGGTGCACGGTCCTCAGGAACTGGAGCCTTTTTGCAGTGGGAAGCGTGTATCCAAGTGTTTTTTCCGGCCAACTTAACTGAAGTGGCTGTTGTTAACAACACCTGGAATGGACCATCATATCTTGGCTCCAGAGAATGCTTTCGGAGGAACTTCTTAACCATCACCCAATCACCAGGAAGTATGCTGTGAGTACCGGTATCTAGATCAGGGTCTGGAATGGAAGAAAATACTCGTGCATGGATATTGGTTAATTCTTTTGCAAGAGCGGTCACATAATCTATCAAAGTATCAGACTGTAATTGCAACTGTTGTGGGTAATAACAACCTAATCTAGGGGCTGTTCCAAACAAGATTTCAAAAGGGGATAAAGAATGTTTCCCTCTTGGGGAATACCGTACACTGAATAAGGCTATTGGCAGACTTTCTGGCCAGGACATACCTGTGTCCTTGGCCATTTTTAGCATTCGGGTTTTAAGTGTCTGATTCATTCGTTCCACTTTCCCACTACTCTGAGGGTGGTAAGGTGTGTGAAACGCTAATGTGGTACCTAGAGCCGACCATATTTCTTTTGTGACTGTAGCAGTGAACGCAGGACCTTGATCACTCTCTATTACCTCAGGTACCCCATATCTGCAAATTACCTCCAACAGCAATTTCTTAGCCGTGGTTTTCGCTGTCTGATTTGCGACTGGATACGCCTCTGGCCAGCCTGAGAACATGTCTACCACCACCAGAGCATACTCAAATCTACCACTTTTTGGCATTTGTATATGATCAATTTGTATCCTCTGGAAGGGGTAGAGTGGTCTAGCTGAGTGTTTCGGGGGTGGTTTCTCTAGCCTTCCGGGGTTGCATGCTAGGCAAGTGTGGCAGGACTTGCAGTATTGATTAGTCAAAGTAGTTATTCCTGGAGCTACATAATGTTTGTTTATAAGTGAGTTCATCAAAGTCTTTGAGAGATGGGTTGCTCCATGGGCCCATTGCACCACAGCTGGGTATAAAGCTCTGGGGAGACATGGGCGGGTTCCTACAGTCCAAAGATCATCCACCCGTTTTGCTCCCATCTTGTTCCATGTTGCTTTCTCTTGGTCTGTAGCATCTGTTTGAGTTTTTTGTAGTAGAGCTTTGTTTACCGCTTCTGGCTGTGGATGATACATTCCCACAAACTCTGTGTTTTCAGCCCCCAGAGGGGTCATGGCTGCTTGCTTTGCTGTTTCATCGGCCAGGTGGTTTCCTCGGGCTTCTGGTGTAGTTATCTTCCCATGGGCTTTAATTTTGAGAATTGCTACTTGTTCTGGAAGTTGGAGTGCTGTCAGGAGCGCATCTATGGCCCTGCCATGCTTCACTGGAGTACCGGCTGTAGTCAAGAAGCCTCTTGTCTTCCATATTAGTCCAAAGTCATGAGCCACACCCAGTGCATACCGAGAATCGGTGTAGATATTTACTGTCCGTCCTTCCGCAAGCTTGCAGGCTACTGTAAGGGCATAGAGCTCAGCCTCTTGAGCAGACATGAATGCTGGAAGCGATGCGGCTTGCATAACTGTAGTCTCTGTGGTAACAGCATATCCTGTATGGAAATTGCCGGATGAATCCGAGAATCTGGAGCCATCAACATACAAGGTGAGTTGAGGTAATGGGATTGGGGCATCCAGGACAGAAGGTAAATGGGTGGTTTCTGCCTTCATGAGTTCAAAACAATCATGTTCATCCTCATCTAAGGTAGTAGCAGGTAAGTCTGCGTTCTCTTCTTCCTGTTCGTCCAGAGACATGTCATGATACCCCCCTTGGACAAGAGGAAGGAGAGTAGCAGGGTTGAGTTGTTGGCATCGTAGAAGAGTCACATTGTCAGGCATGAGTAGATTGCACTGCAACCGGAGGTGGCGGGCAGAGGATAAATGCTTGGGTTGCACTAGATTCAAAATGGCAGAAATATCATGAGGGGCTAGCAGCCTGAGGGGATGGCCCAGAACAATGTCTGAAGTCTTTTCCAGCAGGGCCTGGGCAGCAAAAACCGCTCTGAGACATGAAGGACCTCCTCTGGCAACGGGATCCAGGCGGGTGGAATAGTAACCAATAGGGCGGTTACGGAGTCCATGAGTTTGTGTCAACACCCCTGCAGCGTGGCCCTGGGTCTCAGAGATGAACAGGCTAAAGGGCTTTCCATAATCAGGGAGTCCAAGTGCAGGAGCAGTGCCAATCGCCTGTTTCAAAAGATAAAAGTCAGTGAGCGCTTCCGCGGACAGCACAAAGGGGACACATGACAGGGAGTTATACAGGGGTTGCATGAGAAGGGAAGCCGCAGGTATCCAGGCTCTGCAGTATGAAATCAGTCCCAAAAAAGCATGTAGGGCCTTAGTATTAGTGGGGGGTGGAATGGCTTGTATAGCTTCAGCTCGTTGTTGCGTAATGTGCTTAGCGCCATGAGATATGCAATGACCCAGGAAGACAACACGGGAAGCACACCACTGTAATTTGTCCTTAGAAGCCTTGCATCCTTGTCGGGCCAGAAACACCAGAAGGCTCACTGATGCTTGTTCCGCTGTGTCCAGAGATGGGGCACACAAGAGTAAGTCATCCACATACTGCAAGACAACAACAAAGTCCGGGTAAGGGTTATCCCAGTTGGAGAGAATCAGGGACATGGCCTTAGTAAACTGGTTAGGCGAGTTCTGTGCCCCTTGGGGCATAACAGTCCAGGTATACTGTTTTGAAGCGTGAGTAAATGCGAACAGGTACTGGCAGGAGGGGTCCATGGGCACACTAAAGAAGGCATTCGCTAAATCTATGACAGTGAAAAACTTTGCAGACGGGGGTACCCCTGACAGGAGAGTGTGCGGATTCGGGACAAGTGGCGCCTCCAAAATGGTGGCCTCGTTCACTGCTCTAAGGTCCTGTACCAGTCGGTATCTATCCGGTTGACCCTTGGGAGTCTTCTTTTTAACTGGAAACAGAGGGGTATTGCACGGGGAAGTACAGGGTATTAAGGCACCATTTTCCAGCAAAACTTTATGAGAACTCGCTGTCTAGCCGGGCATTGTCAAAATGTTTCTCCATGATGGGCCAATAAGAATCACCTGCTTTTATCTCACATAAACTGGCTAAATCCCTCCACGCTGAAGAGTAAGTCTTTTGGATCTGAGCAATCCGACGATAGAAAGGCATAGGCTGCCGCTCAGGGTCAGGGAGGGAAACCACTAAGGTAGATGCTTGTGAGGGGGTAAAGGATGCATACATAAGCGGAGCGTCCGGCAGTGGGTTCCAAGTGATCATGTCCCGCATGTCTGGACCGCTCCAAACTGTACTAGGTGGGTTAGCATAGGAAGGGTGGCTTAAAGATGGCATAGGTATGGCAGCTGCAGGAGTCACCAGTGGGCCAGCCGGGGTAGAGTGACGGGGTATGGACACTGGAGCATGTTGGGCAAGAGCTGCAGATGGTTGGGTAACTGAACCCTGTACTAAGGGCATCACTGGGGCAGCAACCGGTGGGCAGAAAAAACTGCCATCAGCATTCAATACAGGGCACAGAGGATAGAGTGATTGGGATGGACGGGATGAAGAGGCAGCAGGCAGGGCTGTGTGCAGGGAGGGGGGCTCCTTAAGGACTTCCCCCGACTTACAACCACATTCGGAGCAGAGCCCAGGACGGTCAGGGTGTGGGAGTCCGGACCTCCCACATGCCTCACACGCCCACTTGGGGGCCCCATGATAGGGAGGAGGCAGGCTCGTGCCTTTGTGATAAACATACATCAAACCCCCTTTGTTCTGTAGTTCTTGTTCCACCCACCCCTCTTTCAACAATTCCTTAGCTACCCTGAACCATGCGTCTGCTGTTGAGACTAGATTATTATTTATTAATAACCCTTTCTTTTCTATTAATAAAACTCTCCAAAGTTCTGGCTGTAAACGACCACCAGGTTCGCACAGGCCAGCAACTTTCATTAACTTTTTCCACCCTTTCATATGTAAAGCACCTTCACGCTGTAGCACAAGATCACAGGCTAAACTGCCATTATCTGGTCTGGGAATGTTCTGACCCATTCTAACTCCTGTGTACAGCAAACAAACTAAACTAAAAAAAATAAAAAAAATAAAAAAACTAAAAAAACTACTTGAAAGCTGGTAACAAGTAAACAAACCTACCATTTAAACGCAAACACATAGAAGACAGAACAAAGACAACACACACGATCACAACTCCGCTGTCTGTATGGTGGTAAATAAAAAAAAAAAAAAAAAAAATTATGACACCATCTGGGACCCGTATCACAAAACGGCCAGGGATCTGTGTCTCTCACAAATTTCCGTATTAAGACACCATCTGGGACCCGTATCATAAAACGGCCAGGGATCTGTGTCTCTCACAAATTTCCGTACGCCCTCTTAAACCAATGTGTTTTGTACAGGGTCTAAACGAACGACCAGGGATCTGTGTCTCTTATTATGACACCATCTGGGAGGCCCGCGCAAAACACACTGATAAGGAAACCGCGTCACCCCCTACACATACAGACAGTGGTGGAACTGAGCACACATACAAAACATAACATAAATAACAGCCGGCAGAAGAAGTCAAACGGGTTCTTAATAAATTTGTTCTAGACAAGAAGCAACCCGTCTTGGTCGAATTTTCAATAAAGCGGACAGATCGTAAGCAAAAGGAGAGAATTTGAACCGGAACAACACAGGTAAGGAATAAAACCATATTCACTCACCTCGTATTAAAGGGTGATCAGTCCTTCATCCGGAATAAACATCTCCAATTGCCAGCAACCACTCAAGATCAGCTTTAGAGAAATTTGAAGTCCAGAACACCTACGTTGGGCGCCAAATTTGTAATAGATTGATTCTGGTCCAGTACCAGAAAACTATTCCCTTATTCTGCCGCTGGTTCTAATGTGTGCTGATGTGAATTTGCTTGCATGCTAGCTAGAAGAAATCAGGCTGGGATACATTGATCAGCATGGCTTCTTCACCACAACAACACTTTTATTCTGGCTCTCAGCCCTTTTAAAGACAAAGTAATACAAGCACTCGTCACAAGAAACGTGTACACATGATTGGCTGAGTCCACATATTGTCATCTTCCTCTGTGACGTCCTCTCTCTTCACGTGTCTGCATTCCATTCTCTCTTAGCCATTTTGTTTCACTCGATGGGTTGGGCCGGATGGAGGGACTTAGAGCAACACTCTAGCAGTGTGGGGAGGGGTCGGGAAATCGACTCCAAGCCCAACATCTGTCACGTGGTTACTCAAGGAAAATAATACTTATCGTAATAAGATTTAACCAAACACACACAACATACTAACCTATATTTCCTAGCTAACATACATTCAACCTATACTAAATTTCTGATATGAACACCAACAAGCTTATTATTGTAGGAATATATCTTAATGTGTATTTCTGTCTCTTAGCAGACACATTTCTATGCTATGTTACTCCAAATTCTTGAGGAGGGGCAGCACACTCTCTTTTCACAGACTGAAGAAAATAACATTTTAACCCTTGCTAAACTTCTCAAACTATATTTAAGTAGATACCAGAAAGTTAAGTCATATATAAAAATATTTATTTTATATACTCCATCACACCTTCAGCAGGGATGCAGAGCAGCGGAAGATTATGTAGCCGAATTTAGGCGCTGGAGCGCAGACACCAGCTGGAATGACGCTGCCCTCCGTCACCAGTTTCGTATAGGCCTTTCTGACCCCCTGAAGGACGAACTGGCTAGGGTAGGAATACCAGAAAATCTGAACCTGCTGATCGATCTGACAATTCAGATTGACCGATGCCTGAGGGAACGGAGGGCTGAGAGGGCCACGGGCTTTACCCGGCCGACCTGGATGCTTCCCCGGGTCCCCAGTCATCTGCACCCAGCTCCTGCAGCACCCTCGACTCCCTCGTACGATGCTCCTGAACCCATGCAGCTTGGGGTCCTCCGCCCTTCCCTTACTTCGGAGGAACGCCAACGCCGACGCACGCATAACTTGTGCCTGTACTGCGGGGAGCCCGGTCACTTTGTTAGGAACTGTCCCCTGAAGCTCCGTAAGTGCTTGTCAGTATCCCCTGCTGTGATCAACCCTCAGACTAAATTCTCTTCTCACGTTGCTCTTTCTATCTCCCTGCAGCTCCCAGGTAGGACCCTACAAGTAGTCGCAATTATTGACTCTGGGGCCTGTAGTTGCTTCATGGACTCAACTTTTGCCCGTACTCAACTGATTCCTCTACTTCCCAAGACCCATGGCCTACGGGTTCACCTGGCTGATGGGTCCATTATCAAGTCGGGGCCCGTAGTCGAAGAGACGGCTCCCCTACCCGTCACTATCTCCACCTCTACCGGGGAGCACCGAGAATATCTACGGCTGGACATTATCTCCTCTCCACTGTTCCCCATAATTCTCGGTATGCCCTGGCTACAAGCCCATAATCCTACCATCAACTGGGTCACAGGGGTGATCACTTTTCCTTCCTCCTACTGCCAATGGTCCTGCGGCTCACACAAACCCCCTGGGCCTGCCACCTTAATGTGTACCGACACTGAGGCCGGAATACGTCAGGCCATCCCTGACGCTTACCTGGACTTTCTCTATGTGTTTAGTAAACAGGGGGCAGAGACACTACCACCCCACCGAGCCTACGACTGCCCCATTGATCTACTCCCCGGAGCAGCTATTCCTTTCGGTAGGATTTTCCCTTTAACGGAGGTAGAACAGGGGGCCCTGAAGGATTACATCGATGAGAACCTTTTAAAGGGGTTCATTCGCCCCTCTACGTCGCCAGCAGGCGCAGGCATTTTCTTTGTGGAGAAGAAGGATCACACCCTCAGGCCATGTGTGGACTACCGTGAACTAAACAAGGTCACCATTAAAAATCGCTATCCTCTCCCTCTGGTACCAGAGTTATTCCAAAGATTGGGAACTGCCGTCATTTTTACTAAACTCGACCTCCGGGGAGCCTATAACCTGGTTCGAATCAAGGAGGGCGATGAGTGGAAAACTGCCTTCCGCTCCCGGTTCGGACATTTCGAGTATTTAGTGATGCCCTTCGGGCTGTGCAATGCCCCTGCCACCTTCCAGTATTTTATTAATGATGTACTTCGGGACTTTTTAGATCTCTTTGTGATTGCTTATTTAGATGACATACTAATCTTCTCTCCCTCCCTTGACTCCCATCGCAGGCATGTCAGAAGTGTGTTAGACCGGCTTCGACAGCATAGTCTATATGCAAAGGCTGAGAAATGCGAGTTTGAGCGAGAGAGCATAGCATTTCTGGGATTAATCATCTCTGGCGAAGGCATCAGGATGGACCCACAGAAGATCACCGCAATCTTGGACTGGCCAGCGCCAGTGGATAAGAAGGGAATCCAACGGTTCGTTGGATTCGCCAACTTTTACCGTAAATTCATCTGGGGGTTCTCCACCATCATTGCTCCCATTACCCAGCTAACCAAGCAAGGTACCCGTTTCCACTGGTCCCCTGAGGCCCAAAAGGCCTTTGAGGATCCCAAAGGGCTCTTCACCTCTGCATCCATCTTAAAACACCCTGATTCCTCCTTACCATTTGTGCTTGAGGTAGATGCTTCTGAGGTTGCAGTAGGAGCAATATTGTCACAGAGGCAAGGAACCAAGGCTCTGCTTCATCCGGTGGCTTTCTTTTCTCGCAAATTATCTGCGGCAGAAAAGAATTATGACGTGGGAGACCGGGAACTCTTGGCGATCAAGTCCGCCCTGGAGGAATGGAGGTATTTACTTGAAGGTGCTGCTCACCCGATCTTAGTATTCACCGACCATAAGAACTTAGAGTACCTGAAAACTGCAAAAAGACTTAAACCACGACAAGCCAGATGGGCCCTGTTTTTTTCCCGGTTCTCCTTCCATGTGACATACCGCCCCGGTGCCAAGAACACTAAACCTGACGCCTTGTCCCGAATGTTTCATGGATCCAAAGAACTCTCCTCACCCGATACAATCCTCGCTCCTGGGAACTTTCTTCTACTTCAGGAGGACCTACTCACCCGGATCAGACAAGACACCACCAGACAGGAACCCTCTTCTGAACTGGATCTGCAAACCAAGGATGGATTACTCTGGCATCAAGACAGGATATTCGTACCAGAAGAACTAAAGATAACCGTGCTTGAGCTCTGCCACGATCATGCCCTTGCTGGGCACTTTGGCGTGGCTAAGACCACTGAGTTGGTACAACGTACCTTCTGGTGGCCTCGACTACGCGAGGATTGCAGGAGGTTCGTGGAGTCCTGTACTACATGTACCCAGAATAAAGGGTCCAGATCCAAAGCCTGGGGACTACTGAAGCCCTTACCCGTTCCAGATAGACCGTGGAAAATGCTTTCTATCGACTTCATAGTCAAACTGCCCCCGGCTGAGAACCACACCACCATCTTTGTGATTGTGGACCGCCTGTCCAAGATGGCACATTTTGTCCCTATGAGAGGGACCCCCTCGGCCTCGGAAACTGCACAAATGTTCATTAAAGAAGTCGTCAGGCTCCACGGGGTACCCGCTAATATAGTCTCCGATCGGGGGGTACAATTTACCTCCCGGTTCTGGAGGTCCCTCTGCAAGACCCTGGGAATAGAGCTATCATTCTCTTCGGCTTACCACCCTCAAACCAACGGACAGACGGAGAGAACAAATCAGACCCTCGAGCAATATTTGCGTTGTTTTTCCTCCTTTGCTCAGAATGACTGGCTCTCCCTGCTTCCGCTAGCGGAGTTCTCTTACAATAACTCCATCCACTCCGCAACTAACCAGACCCCATTTTTTGCAAACTTCGGGTTTCACCCCACATTTCTGCCCAACTCTCTCCCTGAGTGCTCGGTGCCCGCAGTTCTGGAAAAGGTGAATTTCTTCTCCTCTAACAACCAACTTCTACGCAAAGCCATGGCAAGAACTCAGGAGTATAACAAGATGGTCTACGACAGGAGGAGATGGGGTGAATTAGTGCTGGCACCAGGCGACCAAGTATGGCTTTCTACCATCAATCTAAGATTGGCTTGTCCGTCCAGGAAATTGGGCCCCAAGTTTCTAGGGCCATTTCCTGTCAAAAGGAAAATTAACGAGGTGGCCTACGAGCTGGAGCTCCCCGACTCCCTGAGCGTCCACCCTGTTTTTCATGTTTCTCTGCTGAAACCATCAGTCTCCAACCCATTCCCAGGTCAGACCCCGACTCGCCCTGATCCCGTCATCATAGACGGGGAACAGGAATTCGAGGTAGAAGCTATTCTGGACGCACGAAGAAGAAATAGCCAGAGTCAATTTTTAATAAAATGGAAGGGTTACGGACCAGAGGAGAACTCTTGGGAACCGGAAGAGAACATTCACGCCAAAGACCTGATACAGGCCTTCAGGAGGTCTCACCCCGAGAAGTTTACCCCTAGGGGCATCCGGAGGCTGCCCCTTGGGGGGGCAATGTCATGGAAACCCTGCCAGGAACAGACGCCCTGGACTTCCTGGTTCCCGTTTGCGTGCGCGCGCACGCACGTGCGCGCGCGCCCCCCGCAGGTGACGCCGGAAGGGCTATTTAAACTCCTAACTTGCAGACAGTCCCTGCTGTCT
Organism: Rana muscosa; assembly: GCA_029206835.1. NCBI lineage: Eukaryota > Metazoa > Chordata > Amphibia > Anura > Ranidae > Rana > Rana muscosa. The sequence continues at coordinate 1,278,033,906 of CM055116.1, read as the reverse complement.
GCTCTACAGCGTTCACCCCAAGTGACCTGATCTGCTCAATCACCTGTATTTGACCCGGCTTCCTGAGACCTTCCTGCTATCTACCTGTACCCGACCATCGGCCTGTTTCTGACTTCGGTATTGCCTGATCCTTCTGTACCTCGCTGCCCGCCAGTTTACCCGACCCCGGCTTGTCTGTTGATCCTGCCTGATCCAGGCTCTGTTCACCTGCTGCTGTTCAGTGGTTCCAGTCCACCTGCTGTGCCTCCCGATCCGGGCCACCTGCCGTAGTTCCTGGTTCCTGTTTACTCACCTGCTGTGGTTCCTGGTTCCCGTCTGCTCATCTGCTGGTTCCTGTTCACCTGCTGCTGCTCAGTGGTTCCAGTCTACCTGTTGTGCCTCCCGGTCCGGGTCATCTGCTGTAGTTCCTGGTTCCTGTCTGCTCATCTGCTGTAGTTCCTGGTTCCTGCCTACTCATCTGCTGGTTCCTGCTCACCTGCTGCTGCTCAGTGGTTCCAGTCTACCTGCTGTGCCTTCCGGTCCGGGTCATCTGCTGTGGTTCCTGGTTCCTGTCTTCTCACCTGCTGGTTCCTGATCACCTGCGGTTCTTCTTGATCCTGCCAGGCACTCGTACCCCTTCCACCTCCGTGCCTCCTGTTCTACTACCAGGGGCCGCTGGTGGGAGCCGTAAGGGAGGCCTTCCTCTGCTAACCGGGCTCGACACCGTCAGGTACGTGACTGTTGGTGCAGGAACCCACCCTCGTAGCCACTTGTGTAAGACTGCCCTGAAAGCCTTTGAAATGATCCCGCTTCCTCCTCCTCCTCCTCATCCTCCTGTGCCACATCCTCTTCCATCATCGCCCAAAGCGTTTTTTCAAGGAGGCATAGAACTGGGATAGTAACGCTGAGAACGGCGTCATTGGCACTGGCCATGTTGGTGGAGTACTCAAAACGGCGCAACAAGGCACACAGGTCTCGCATGGAGGCCCAGTTATTGGTGGTGAAGTGGTGCTGTTCTGCAGAGTGACTCACGCGTGATTGCTGCAGCTGGAACTCCACAGCATGTGCAAGGTGGAGTTCCACCTTGTGGGCATGTCACATATGAGGCGGTGAGCGGGAAGACAGAAGTTACGCTGCAGCGCTGACAGGAGAGCAGCAGCAGGGTGAGAACGCCGAAAGTGCGCACAGACGGCCCGCACTTTCTGCAGCAACTCTGGCATAATTTTTAAGGAGCCTCTGGACCACCAAGTTCAGCACATGCGCCAGGCAAGGGATGTGCGTCAAACCGGCTAGGCCCAGAGCTGCTACGAGATTTCGCCCATTATCGCACACCACCAGGCCGGGCTTGAGGCTTACTGCCACCAACCACTCATCGGTCTGTTGTTCCATGTCCCTCCACAACTCCTGCGCGGTGTGGGGTTTTTCCCCCAAACAAGAAAGTTTTAAAACTGCCTGCTGTCGTGCACATTTTTTTTGCCCTAAATGGGTCTTTTTTTTTTGCCCTAAATGGGTCTTTTTGCAAAAGCACAATAAAGTGCCTTTTTTTTTTGTCCTAAATGGGTCTTTTTGCAAGAGTATGGAAACGGTGTATCTCTCAACGTAACATATGCAGTGCTGGTGCACTGAGCTTTTAGATAAGAGTTAGATTTTCTCTGACACTGGGCTCATGGCAGTGTAAAAAGACTGTGCACTGCAAAACAAACAGGTAAACCTATGCAGATCGCTGAGTTATTAGATCTCTGAATCTGGACTCCTATATAAATCTCTCTCCCTGAAAGCACCATCAGGAACCTTCCCCTACACTGTCTCTGTATCTTTTCTCTCAGATTGCAGAATCAGGACTAACTCATGTATTTCAATCTCTCCCTAATAAGCAACAGCAGCCAGGAACCTCTCCCTATCCTGTCTAGCAGAGTGACGTGCTGTGCTGTGTGCCTCTAGCTTATATAGAAGCTGGGTCACATGCTGCACTGAGCTGGGTCACATGCTGCACTGGCCAATCACAGCCATGCCATTAGTAGGCATGGCTATGATGGCTTCTAAGGGCACACCAGCTAAACAAAAGGTGATTGGCTGGCCCCTGAAGCTTTTCTAAATGCGCCATTACATCCCCGAACACCAAACCCGAACCCGAACTTACACGTAATTGTTCCGGTTCGGGTTCCGGTTCGGAAAATGCTAAAGTTCGGTACGAACCCAAACTTTACAGTTCGGGTTCGCTCAACCCTAGTCATGTCATCTGCTGGTGTTGGTCCACTGTGCTTCATTAAGTCCGGGGTCACCGCAGGAGATTTTGGAGCACTTCATGCTTTCTTCCACAGACGAGCTCTATGGGGATGCTGACTTCATTTTCCAGCAGGACTTGACACCTCCCACACTGCCAAAAGCACCAAAACCTGGTTCAATGACCGTGAGATTAATGTGTTTGATTGGCCAGCAAACTCACCTGACCTGAACCCCATAGAGAATCTATGATAGAGAATCTATGGGGCATTGCCAAGAAAAAGATGAGAGACATGAGACAGAACAATGCAGAAGAGCTTAAGGCCACTATTGAAGCATCCTGGTCTTCCATAACACCTCAGCAGTGCCACAGGCTGATCGCTTCCATGTCACGCCACATTGAGGGGCCCAAACCAAGTACTGAGTACATATGCAGGTTCTACTTTTCACAGGTCCGATATTGTTCTATGTACAATCCTTGTTTTATTGATTGCATGTAATATTCTACTTTTCTGAAATTGTGGATTTGGGGGTTTTCATGAGCTGTAAGCCATAATCATCACAATTATGACAAATCACTGCTTGAACTATCTCATATATTAGTTTCACCTTTTAAATTGCATTAGTGAAATAAATGAACTTTTGCACGATATTCAAATTTTTTCGAGTTTCACTTGTATATACATGAGTTTAATGTGATGTATATTGGTATCTATTCCCAGTGAGAGCGCCCTTTTTCATGTACACATAAGACACCCAACATGTCACAGATAGGGATGAGCTTTATGTTTGACTCGAACATTGGCTGTTCGCCTGTTCGGCAAACAGCGAACAATTTGGGGTGTTCGCGGTAAATTCGAAAAGCCGCGGAATACCCTTTAAAAGTTTATGGGAGAAATCTAAAGTGCTAATTATAAAGGCTAATATGCAAGTTATTGTCATAAAAAGTGTTTGGGGACCCGGGTCCTGCCCCAGGGGTCATGTATCAATGCAAAAAAAAAAGTTTTTAAAACTGCTGTTTTTTTCAGGAGCAGTGATTTTAATAATGCTTAAAGTGAAACAATAAAAGTGAAATATTCCTTTAAATTTCGTACCTGGGGGGGGGGGGGGGTGTCTCTAGTATGCCTGTAAAGTAGCGCATATTTCCCGTGTTTAGAACTGTCCCTGCACAAAGTGTAATTTCTAAAGGAAAAAAGGTAATTTAAAACTACTCGCGGCTATTCATGAATTGTCGGGTCCCGGCAATACAGATCAAAGTCATTGAAAAAAACGGCAGGGGTTCCCCCCCAGTCCATTACCAGGCCCTTTGGGTCTGGTATGAATATTAAGGGGAACCCCAAACCAAATGTAGCACACAGATCTTCTTGCCACCGCTTACCTTCACCTGTGGGGGATAAGACACACCATGCCACAAGCCCGTGTCCTCTGTATTAGAGGTCAGGCGGTGTTCACAATTTTGGGTTCTGCAGCGAGTTACCTCTTTCCACCGGTTCTTATCCCCAGAGTGTAGGGAGTAGGGACAAGTCTCTATTTCTCCCCCAAGAAAGTCAATGTCCAGACCACTTCAACTCCACTGAAGAGTTTATTTTATATTTTTGCTTAGTAGACAGGAAGAAGTTGAAGAGAGAAAGGATAGCAAACTTGGGATATTAGGTCCAGGCACAAAACTGATTTGAATCTTCGCCACTCGATCCCGAGTGGGTTTAGCTCACCCAGATAGTCCTCTCTCACAGTCCTAGCAGCCGGAGTGATGCTCAAACATACACTTAAGTTTCCTTGGGATACGATCAGGAGATCCTCTGCCACAGAATCTTTCAGTCCTGAACTTCCCGGCCTAGTAACACTAGAACTGAGGTGCCAATGGGGCACGTTACAAGGCTTTTGATGGAGATGGAATCCTTCCCTCTAATAGGCAACCAGGCCTCTCCCGAGACAGCAACCTCCAGCCACTGTCCCCTTGGGACCGATCCTCCCCTGGCTTCCTCTCCTTCAGAGCGGGTCACCCTCATCTGGGCACCCTGGGACTCCTCTTTTCGGTGTAGGCCTCAGCTAAAGGTGCTGGGCCTACCTGCAGCGATGCAGCCTCGGGCTAAAGGTGCCTGGGACTGAACACACACACCCCTGGCCATGTTGGCCACCGAAGGTGGGGTACGTGCCGAAGAACCACGCGCCCAGGGCCGATCCTAGGGTCACATGCGCCTGGGTGCAGAAATATTTCTGGCGCCCCTATAAGGGCGTGGTCACCTTACTAACTCCTCCCCCTTTACAAATGTTTCTATGGCAAGGGCTCAAACACAGAGATGCTCCCCTAAGGAGTCATTGTTACCCTGGGATCCTCCCACGATCTCCTAACAATAAACAAAATACAGGAAGAGAAGCAGAGTACTCTAATTGGACCTGCAGGGGGTCTCTCTAATGGACACAGAGAGGGCCTCTGTTAGAGAGTTTGTTTAGAAAGAGCCCCCAGACATACTACAGGAGATGGTCAGAGACTGCAGACATACTACAGGAGATGGTCAGAGACTGCAGACATACTACAGGAGATTGTCAGAGACTGCAGACATGGTAAAAGAGATCAATGCAGCCTCACCAGTGTCCATCAAATGCAGCTCATCAGTGCCCACCAATTGCAGCCTACCAGTGCCCACCAAATACAGCCTACCAGTGCCCACCAAATACAGCCTTACTAGTGCCTACAAAATGCAACCTACTAGTGCCCACAAAATGCAGCCTACTAGTGCCCACAAAATGCAGCCTACTAGTGCCCACAAAATGCAGCCTACTAGTGCCCAAAAAATGCAGCCTACTAGTGCCCACAAAATGCAGCCTACCATTGCCCACCAAATGCAGACTCATCAGTTCCCACCAAATGCAGACTCATCAGTGCCCACCAAATGCAGACTCATCAGTGCCCATCAAAATGCAGCCTCACTGTGCCCATCAAAACGCAGCCTCACTGTGCCCATTAATTAGCATCACTGTGCCCATCATAAAGAATCCACTGTGCCTATTAATCAGCATCACTGTGCCCCTCCGAAAGCGTCAGTGTGCCCATAAAAATGCAGCCACTGTGCCCATTAATCAGTGTCACTGTGCCCATTGGAGGAGGAGGAGGAGGGGGAGAGAGGAGGAGGAGGAGAAGAGAAGAGAGGGAGAGGGGGAGAAGAGAAGAGAGGGAGAGGGGGAGAAGAGAAGAGAAGAGAGGGAGAGGAAGAGATAAGAGGGAGAGGGGGAGAAGAGAAGAGAGGGGGAGAAGAGAAGAGAAGAGAGGGGGAGAAGAGAGGGAGAGGGGGAGAAGAGAAGAGAGGGGGAGAAGAGAAGAGAAGAGAGGGGGAGAAGAGAGGGGGAGAAGAGAAGAGAGGGGGAGAAGAGAAGAGAGGGAGAGGGGGAGAAGAGAAGAGAGGGGGCAGGAGGAGGAGAAGGGAAGAGAGGGGGCAGGAGGAGGAGAAGGGAAGAGAGGGGGCAGGAGGAGGAGAAGAGAAGAGAGGGGGCAGGAGGAGGAGAAGAGAAGAGAGGGGGCAGGAGGAGGAGGAGAAGAGAAGAGAGGGGGCGGGAGAAGGAGGAGGAGAAGAGAGGAGGAGGAGGAGGAGAAGAGAGGAGGAGGAGAAGAGAAGAGAGGGGGCGGGAGAAGGAGGAGGAGAAGAGAGGAGGAGGAGGAGGAGAAGAGAGGAGGAGGAGGAGGAGAAGAGAGGAGGAGAAGAGAAGAGAGGAGGATGAGGGGGGAGAGGAGGAGGATGAGGGGGGAGAGGAGGAGGATGAGGGGGGAGAGGAGGATGAGGAGGGGGATGAGGAGGATGAGGAGGGGGATGAGGGGGAGGGGGAGGAGGAGGAGGAGGGGGGAGTGAGGAGGAGGAGGGGGGAGAGAGGAGGAGGAGGGGGGAGGAGGGGGGAGAGAGGAGGAGGGGGGAGTGAGGAGGAGGAGGGGGGAGAGAGGAGGAGGAGGGGGGAGGAGGGGGGAGAGAGGAGGAGGAGGGGGAGGGGGAGAGAGGAGGAGGGGGAGAGAGGAGGAGGAGGGGGGAGGAGGGGGGAGAGAGGAGGGGGAGAGAGGAGGAGGGGGGAGGGGGGAGAGAGGAGGAGGAGGGGGGAGGGGGAGAGAGGAGGAGGAGGGGGGAGAGGAGGAGGGGGAGAGGAGGAGGGGGGAGAGGAGGAGGGGGGGAGAGAGGAGGAGGAGGGGGGAGAGGAGGAGGAGGGGGAGAGGAGGGGGGAGGAGAGGAGGAGGGAGGAGAGGAGGGGGGGAGAGGAGGAGGAGGGGGGAGAGGAGGAGAGGAGGAGGGAGGAGGGGGTGGAGTAGGAGGGGGGAGAGGAGGGGGGAGGAGAGGAGGAGGGAGGAGGGGGGGAGAGGAGGAGGGAGGAGAGGAGGGGGGGAGAGGAGGAGGAGGGGGGAGAGGAGGAGAGGAGGAGGGAGGAGGGGGTGGAGTAGGAGGGGGGAGAGGAGGAGGGAGGAGAGGAGAGGAGGGGGGAGAGGAGGAGGGGGGAGAGGAGAGGAGGAGGGGGGAGAGGAGGAGGGGGGGAGAGGCGGAGGAGGAGGGGGGGAGAGGAGGAGGATGGGGGGAAGAGGAGGAGGGGGGGAGAGAAGAGGAGGAGGGGGGAGAGGAGGATGGGGGGAAGAGGAGGAGGGGGGGAGAGGAGAGGAGGAGGGGGGGAGAGGAGGAGGGGGGAGAGGAGGAGGAGGGGGGGAAGAGGAGGAGGGGGAAAGAGGAGGAGTGAAAGATGGATCAATGTCCCAGGCTGCATAGTGTACAGTGCAGAATCTGAAGTAAAAGGAAGCTCCAGTTGTTCTGCTGAAGTTACTCACTCATGTCCTGTAGTAGTGCTCTCGGTCCCCGACTCCCTGCTCATCCATGTTTGAAGGCTAAGGCTGAGGGCGGGGGAAACATGCGGAGCAGCGGAGTATGTCTTCCTGAATCCTGAGCCACCTCCATGTCAGTGGACACTGACAGATCTCGGTGATAGGAGAGCAGTGCAGCGGTAACGCCAGCATGGTTTAATCATCCCCAGGTGCGGCTCTCTCTCTCTCTGTGTTGACAGCCGCCTCTGGCTGGAGGAGACGGTGTCCAGCGCAGCGTGGTGTCACTGGCATCTTGCTGCTTTGAAATCTCCCGCCCACACCCCTTTCCAGGCACAGATTGGCCGCACAAGGGGTTGTGGGCGGGCACAGGGGGGACATGGGGAGGAGGTGGGGCGGACCTATCTTACCTCCTCTTCCCTCCTTAGTATGGATACAGCGGGCGCTGGGCGGGGGGTGTGGACACTGCTGCCGGCGGGCGGGTCAGTGGGCGGCGGAGGTAGGGGGCAATGAACGAGGAGGTCACGGCGCCCTCGCTGACATGCGCTCGTGACTCGTCTAGGACAAAACACCGGCGCCAGACTAGTTGGCAACACACTCGGGACCAACGATGCTCCTGAAACTTTGGCGCCCCCTCCCCTCTGGCGCCTCGGTGCACTGCACCCCCTGCACCCCGTATCGGATCGGCCCTGCACGCGCCAATGGCGTCTGCCCCTTATGTATCCTCTCCCAGCATGCCCAGCAGGTTGACCACGCCCACTGTGCAGCTGCCGAGAGAGGACATTCTAAGGCGTAGCAATGTTACCCATGGTGCCACCTACAGGCCACAAGGAACTATACACCAGGCAGCATCACATAGGCAGAAGCAAATACCTAACAATCAAAGCGGTCTGAGCCTGACTACCAGCTCAGGCCAACCCCTAAATTTAGGCGTATAGCACCCCTGAAAAGTAAAGGGGCACTACACAAAAAAAAAGCGTGAGGTCCCCCCAAATTCCATATCAGGCCCTTCAGGTCTGGTATGGATATTAAGGGGAACCCCGCTCCAAAATAAAAAAAAATGGCGTGGGGTCCCCCAAAAATCCATACCAGCCCCTTATCCGAGCACGCAACCTGGCAGGCCGCAGGAAAAGAGGGGGGACGAGAGAGCACCCCCCTCCTGAACCATACCAGACCACATGCCCTCATGCCCCACATGCCCTCATGTTGATGGGGACAAGGGCCTCATCCCCACAACCCTTGCCCGGTGGTTTTGGGGGTCTGCGGGCAGGGGGCTTATCGGAATCTGGAAGCCCCCTTTAACAAAGGGGACCCCCAGATTCCAGCCCCCTCTATGTGAATTGGTAACAGGGTACATTGTACCCCTACCAATTCACAAAAGAAAGTGTAAAAAAATTTAAAAAACACACAGACACAGTTGGTCAAAAAATCAAAAATCAAAAAACCATTCCAACGATGTAATCCAGTCTGTCCAGCATTGTAGCATTGTAATCCATTCTCTATGTCCCGCGGTGATCCGATGTCCAGCGATGCTCCAGTCTCCCCTCCACACAAAACCCCCATGACGCGTAAGAGGGGGCGGGGTCAACCCATGACGTTACGGGGCGGGGTCACCCGCCCACGTCATTGAGTAACCCCTGCTTGCCGGAGAAAGTCGAGGCTTACCCAATGATGTGGACGGGAGACCCCGCTCCCTCTTAGGCGTCATGGGGGTTTCGTGTGGAGTGGAGACTGGAGCATTGCTGGACATCGGATCACCGCGGGACATAGAGAATGGATTACAACGCTGGAAAGACTGGATTACATCACTGGAATGTGTTTTTTTTTAATACCCTGTTACTAATTCACATAGGGGGGGCCGGAATCTGGGGGTCCCCTTTGTTAAAGGGGGCTTTCAGATTCCGATAAGCCCCCCGCCCGCAGACCCCCACAACCACCGGGAAAAGGTTGTAGGGAGAGAGGCCCTTGTTCCCATCAACATGGGGACATCCTCCCCATGTTGAGGGCATGTGGCCTAGTACGGTTCAGGAGGGGGGGGCCCTCTCTCGTCCCCCCCTCTTTTCCTGTGGCCTGCCAGGTTGTGTGCTCAGATAAGGGTCTGGTATGGATTTTTGGGGGGACCCCACGCCATTTTTTTATTTTGGTGCTGGGTTCCCCTTAATATCTATACCAGACCTGAAGGGCCTGATATGGAATTTGGGGGGGACCCCCTGCCGTTTTTTTCAATGACTTTGATCTGTATTGCCGGGACCTGACAATTCATGAATAGCCGCGAGTAGTTTTAACCACTAGAGTAGGGATGAGCCGAACACCCCCGGGTTCGGTTCGCACCAGAACCCGCGAACGGACCGAAAGTTCGCACGAACATTAGAACCCTATTAAATACAATGGATGTGAACGTTCGAAATCTAAAGTGCTAATTATAACGACTATTATGCATGTTATTGTCCTAAAAAGGGTTTGGGAACCCGGGTTCTGCACCAGGGGACATGTATCAATGCAAAAAGAGGTTTTAAAAACGGTCGTTTTTCGGGAGCAGTCATTTTAATGATGCATAAAGTGAAAAAAAAAAGTCAAATATTCCTTTAAATATCGTACCTGGGGGGTGTCTAAAGTATGCCTGTGAAGTCCCACGTTTTTCCCGTGTTTAGAACTGTCCCTGCACAAAATGACATTCCTAAAGGAAAAAAAAAGCCATTTAAAACTGCTTGCGGCTTTAATGTAATGTCTTGTCCCGGTAATATGGATGAAAATCTTTAAGAAAAATGGCATAGCTACCCCATCACCCCCCCCTCCCCTACCCCAGCCCATTACCAGCCCCTTTGGGTCTTGTATGGATATTAAGGGGAACCCCGCACACAAAATAAAAAAGGCCCTATATACTCTGAACAGCCGTATACAGGCGGTGTAAACAAGACCGGTGTAAACAAGACAGGGACTGTAGGTTTGTTCTTATGTAGAATCTGTTTGTAATTTGGAACAGGTACATTGTTTAAGTGTAGCTCCAGCCCAAAAAATCTATTTTTAAGCTTTTTGGAAAACATAGGGAAGGGTTATCACCCCTGTAACATTTGTTTTGCTGTCTGTGCCCCTGTTCAGAACATTTCACCTCACTTTCCGTCCCAATGACAAATGTTTTTGAAAAGTGGGGTTTTTATTGAAACAAGGATTGGTGATAAAGCATCAGTAGAGAGGAGACACCTTTTTCCCATATTAACTCTTAAGCCCCATACACACTATCAGTTTTCTTGCAGGTTTTTCTCTTCAGGTTTACCAAAACCATGTAGTGCAAGGGCCTGCCTGATTGCATACGAATTGAAACTCTTAAGGTTTGACCTCATATTAGATGGTTTTGGTAAACCTGAAGAGAAAAACCTGCAAGAAAACTGATAGTGTGTATGGGGCTTAACAGGAGAGAATTTCCCTTCCTAGGGGTAGATTTCTTCTCACTTGCTGTTGTCTCCTTCCGTTTGCAAGTAGGAGTCGTTTGTAAGTTGGATGTTTGAAAGTAGGGGCCTGCCCTATATACTCTGCTGAAATTTGCCCCTTACATGTTGGTGTTGCCACAACACTGTAAGCCCTCACAGTTACTCTTGGTGGGTGCATGAATGGGCCCTGCTGTGAATTATTAGATCAAGAATTGTAATTACATGCCCCTGTTAAACAGGGGCAGAAAAATTGGGCCTTTGGTGGTGGTGGTGTTGACGCAACACTGTAAAGCCTCACAGTTACTCTTGGTGGGCGCAGGAATGGGCCCTGCTGTGAATTATTAGATCAAGAATTGTAATTACATGCCCCTGTTAAACAGGGGCAGAAAAATTGGGCCTTAGGCACTGGTGCCACAACACTGCAACCCCTCACAGATACAGTACTTGGAGCACAGCAATGAGCCCTGTTGCAAAGTATTGCATCAAAAATTGTAATTACACGCCCCTGTTAAACAGGGGCTGAAAAATTGGGCCTTAGGCACTGGTGCTGGTGCCACGACACTGCAACCTCTCCCAGATACTCTAGTTGGAGTGCAGGAATGAGCCCTGCTGCAAAGCATTGCATAAAAAATTGTAATTACATGCCCCTGTTAAACAGGGGCTGAAAAATTGGGCCTTAGGCACTGGTGGCGGCACCCAGAAACAAAAATGTTCTTCCAAGCTATCATCATCAATCGGATCATTGAGGAGGAGGAGGATAGCCAGTCAACATAACAGGACAGTCACTCAGCATCAGCATCAGTCTTGAAGGGATGTGACATTTGAAAATAAATTAGTCTGTTATATCAGCTTCAGGTGTGTGGTAGCTGGTGGTGATCCAAGACAGGTTCATCTTTATGAAAGTCAGTCGATCAACCGAGTCGGTGGACAGGCGCACCCTGTGATCCGTGACAAATCCTCCAGCAGCACTGAATGTGCGTTCTGAAAGAACGCTGGATGCAGGACAGGCCAGTAGCTCAATTGCATACTGTGCAAGCTCTGGCCAGTGATCCATCCTCAAGACCCAGTAAGCCAGGAGATTTTCAGTGGGGAAGGTGTCCAAGTCTGACCTTGCCCCTAGGTATTCCTGCACCATGTATATCAGACGCTGGCGATGGTTGCTGGAACCGATCATACCTTGGGGCTGCGGACTAAAGAATTGTCTGAACGCATCGGTCAGACGGCCACCTTCCCCACCGCTCCTTCTGCTACTGACCGAAGCCTCAGCAACTCGTTGTCCAGGACCAGGAGTTTGTAACCTCCCAGTCTCTGGGAACGCGTTGCACAGACCTTTCTGCAAGGCCTCCCGGAGTTGTCTCATCCTTTGCTCCCTCTGCGACGGTAAGATAAGGTCTGCAACCTTACCCTTGTACCGTGGATCAAGGAGAGTGGCCAGCCAGTAATGGTCCCTCTCCTTGATCCGAAGTATATGAGGATCCTTCCGCAGACTTTGCAGGATCAGGGAGGCCATGCAGCGTAGGTTAGCTGAGGCATTTTGTCAGGGAAATAGCCGAAGAAGGACTGGCAATTCTGCCCAAGACAATCATGGCTGCCATGGTGCACAGCATGACTAAGGTGGGCGGTACTTCCTCCTTGTAACCTGAACAGATCACATGACTAACTTCCTGGTCTATTTAAGCCTGCTGCTGGAGCTGCTCATTGCTGGATTATCTCTTCAGTCTCCGGTGTACCTTGACCTTGTCTCCTGATCCGTGCTTATCCGTTGTGACCCGGCTTGCCTTAACCTCGCTTCCTGTTCTCCTGTGTTTGACCCTCGGCCTGCTTCTGGACTCTGCTTCTGCTTCCTGACCACCCGGCTTGACCCTCGGCTCGTACCTGGACCCTGCACGTGTATGACCCCGGCTCGCCCCTGTATATGCTCTGGACTGATCTCCTGTGTTTGACCCCCGGCCTGGCTTCCGATATCTCTGTTCATCTGAATATAACAAGCTCAGTTCTGCCTGCCTCCGCCATCCCTCAGTGGCTGAGCTCATCAGACTGCAAGCAAGCACCTGGCCAACCGTGCTTCTGTGGGCACCGCGCTCCCTGTTCCCAACTCCAGGGGCGCGCTGCACTCAGCCGCAAGGGGAGCCCTCTTAGCATCTCGATCTCCACACTCGTTCCTGACAGTATAATCCAGCCATGTCAGAGATCGACAGAGGCGCTTCCCCTATAGAGGCTATGTGCCAGCAGATCACCGCACTTACCCAAACAGTGCAAAGACTACAAGACGCCCATGAGCAATTAGAGGGTCACCTGCATCACTTGTCTTCCAATCCTATATCTCCTGATCCAAGACCTACCTCCAGTTGTACTCCCTCTGCTGCAATGTCTCAGGAGGTTACTCTCACCGTGCCGATCCCGCTTCCTGAACCACGTGTGCCGACCCCTGAACGGTTCTCGGGGGACCGAAGAAAGTTTAGGACTTTTAAAAATTCCTGCCTACTATACCTGGCTCTTCAACCAAGAACTTTCTCCTTGGAGAATATTAAAGTTGGTTTCATTATCTCCTTACTCTTGGACGACCCCCAGGTGTGGGCCCACGGGCTACTGGAACAGAAGAGCCCCATTACTGACTCTGTTGACACTTTCTTCACAGCTATGGCCCAGTTGTACGATGATCCCCATCGTATGACTACGGCCGAGAATGCCCTGCACACCCTGCAGCAGGGGCAACTTCCCGCAGAGGATTACACTGTGGACTTCCGCACATGGGCCGCAGACACATGTTGGAATCAAGCTGCCCTGAAGTACCAATATCGTCTGGGCCTATCGGAGTCCCTCAAGGACGAGCTGGCCAGGGTAGCAATCCCGGATACCTTGGAGGGCCTCATCCAGTTAGCCATACAACTGGACAGACGCCTACGTGAACGTCTATTCGAGAAGTCTCAGACTCTCCAATCAGCTCAAGGACTGCCAGAATCCTCTTTTTCTCTCGCCTCCAATCCACCCATACCTGAAGTCAAGCCCAGACAGATGGGCCTGTTTCGGCCTGCTCTATCACCTGAGGAAAGACTCTACCGTCGAAAGGCGAACCTTTGCTTTTACTGTGGAGACAATGGCCATTTCTTACAAAATTGCCACCTCAGGGCGAAGAAACCATTCTTCAAACCCCCAGTACATTGTCAAGTGTCAGGACTTACCTCATCTCACCCTGTCCTCGCTATCTCCCTATCGGTGGCCAGGGAAGAGATCCGTCTTTCAGCCATCATCGACTCTGGGGCCTGTAGCTGCTTCCTAGACATCAACTTGGCCAAAGGACTTGGAATTCCCCTTGTTACCAAGAAGCAGCAGTTAACAGTTCATTTGGCTGATGGATCTCTACCCAGTTCTGGACTGATAACCCATGAGACCCTGCCAATCCCTATGACAACCAGCTCTGGCCACAAGGAACTGGTACGTTTCGATGTTTTGTGCTCTCCTCTGTTTCCGGTCATTCTGGGAGTCCCCTGGTTACGAGCACACAACCCTCACATTGACTGGCTGAAGAATGAAGTGCTGTTTTCATCTGCTTACTGTCAGCAGAATTGTCTGCCCCCTGGCCCTAAGGACTTTACCAGCTGCCTGACCATACAACCTGTTTCTAGTTCCAATCCTCATGTACCCTCTGCCTACCTAGAATTTCTGGATGTATTCGACAAGAAGGGAGCAGACTCCCTTCCACCTCATCGTCCCTATGACTGCCCTATTGACTTGCTCCCAGGCTCCGAAATTCCCTTTGGTCGTATCTTCCCTTTATCAGAGACTGAACTCGAAACATTACGACTCTATGTCGATGAAAACCTGGCAAAGGGATTCATTCGTCCCTCTTCTTCCCCTGCAGGTGCTGGCATATTTTTTGTCGAAAAAAAGGATAAAACGCTTAGGCCTTGTATAGACTACCGAGATCTGAATAGGATCACTATCAAAAATCGCTATCCACTCCCTCTCATGCCGGAACTCTTCCAACGATTCCGTTCTGCTCGAGTTTTCTCCAAACTGGACTTACGAGGTGCTTATAATCTGGTTCGCATTCGAGAGGGGGATGAGTGGAAAACAGCTTTCCGAACTCGTTTCGGACATTTCAAATATTTGGTGATGCCTTTTGGCCTCTGCAATGCTCCAGCCACGTTCCAGCACTTTGTGAACGACATTTTCCGAGACCATCTTGACAACTTCCTCATTGTATACCTGGATGACATCCTTGTCTTCTCGGCCACGCTGGAGATTCATCGAGTGCACATGAAAAAGGTACTAACTATTCTAAGAACGCATGGACTATATGTAAAAGCCGAAAAATGTGACTTTGAGAAAGAATCTATCCAGTTTTTGGGTCTTGTCATATCTACGAAAGGAGTGGCCATGGATCCCCAGAAAGTAAAAGCGATCCTGGAGTGGCCTGTCCCCTCCGACAAGAAGGGTGTTCAAAGGTTTATTGGCTTTTCAAACTTTTACAGACGATTTATTAAGAACTTTTCAGCCATTATATCACCCATTACCCAACTAACCCGTTTGCATTCCAGATTCCAGTGGTCCCCGGAGGCTCAGGCAGCTTTCGACAGACTTAAAACAGTGTTTGTTTCAGCGCCAGTTCTTCAGCATCCTGACCCTGCATTGCCCTACATTTTGGAAGTCGATGCCTCCGAAGTGGCCACAGGAGCTATCCTTTCTCAACGACAGGGCCCCAAATCATTGTTACATCCTGTAGCCTTTTCCTCTCGAAAAATGACACAACCGGAAAGAAATTACGACGTCGGAGATCGGGAGCTTTTGGCCATCAAAACAGCCCTGGAAGAGTGGAGATATTTACTTGAAGGTGCAGCACATCCCATTATGATCTTTACCGATCATAAAAATTTAGAATATCTGAGGACTGCAAAACGTTTGAGACCGCGTCAAGCTCGGTGGGTGTTATTCTTTTCGAGATTCAATTTTCACATCTCGTTTCGTCCCGGATCTAAAAATGGAAAGGCGGATGCTCTGTCTCGGATGTTCCCAGACACCCCTGAAGAAACCACTCCCGGTACAATCCTGTCCACACAAAATTTCCTTCTGATTCAGCCAGACCTAAAAGCATCCATTGTACAAGCCTCTCTTCACTGCCCAGAGTCGGAAATTTCTACCTTAAGGAGTCACGAGGGATTTCTGTGGCATCAGGACAAAATCTTTGTCCCCCAGGAAGTCAGACTGCAGGCCTTGAAAAGATTTCATGATCACCAGCTGGCCGGGCATTTCGGGATCCGGAAGACGATCGACCTTGTCCAACGTTACCTATGGTGGCCTTCCCTAAGATCAGACTGTAAAAAATATGTTGAGTCCTGTTTGGTTTGCCAGCGTAACAAGGGTCCCAAGACCAGGTCTTGGGGTCTATTAAGACCCTTACCAGTTCCGGAGCAGCCTTGGAAAAACATCTCTATGGACTTCATAGTCGATCTCCCTCCATCAGAGAACTTTACAACAATCTTGGTAGTAGTGGACCGACTATCAAAGATGGCCCACTTCCTGCCCATGCTTGGCACCCCCTCCGCCATGGACACTGCAAAAGTTTTCATTAAGGAGATAGTCAGACTTCATGGGTTACCCGACAATATAGTCTCCGATAGAGGGGTTCAATTCACCTCTGGTTTCTGGAAGAATCTTTGTAAGATCTTGTCAATTGACTTATGTCTTTCTTCTGCTTACCACCCTCAAAGTAATGGCCAAACAGAAAGAACGAACCAGACCTTAGAGCAATACCTGCGGTGCTTCTGCTCTTTCTCCCAAGATGACTGGGTCTCCTTGCTACCTTGTGCGGAATTTTCATACAATAATACCATACACACGGCCACCAATCAGTCACCCTTTTGGGCAAACTATGGCTTTCACCCATCCTTTCTTCCCAACACCATTCCTGAATCTCCGGTACCAGCCGTTCAGGATAGGATAAACTTCTTCCAAACCAATTACCGAATCCTTCAGGAGACCATGCGAAAGGCTCAGGAAGACTTCAAGAAACAACATGACAGGAGAAAGAGAGGGAATCCCATCTACAAGGTGGGTGACAAGGTATGGCTGTCCTCTATTAACCTCAGACTTTCTTGTCCTTCCAGGAAGCTTGGTCCAAGGTTTGTGGGTCCATTCGAGATCAAGAAGGAAGTGAACCCTGTGGCTTTTGAACTCGCTTTACCGGCCTCCTACAAGATCCATCCGGTGTTCCACGTCTCCCTTCTGAAACCAGCTGTGCCAAGTCCATTTCCAGGAAGAGAGGAGTTGCCACCTCCACCAGTTATCATAGTTAACGATACCGAATATGAAGTTGAAGCCATCCTAGATTGCCGGAAAAGAGGTAGGCAGACTCAATTTCTTGTTAAATGGAAGGGGTATTCTTCAGAGGAAAATTCTTGGGAACCAATGGATAATTTACATGCTCCAAGACTTTTGCAAAATTTCCGCATAAGGGACCCAGAAAGATGGTCTAGGTTGGGCATCCAGAGGCTGCCCCTCGGGGGGGGGCACTGTCAGGGAAATAGCCGAAGAAGGACTGGCAATTCTGCCCAAGACAATCATGGCTGCCATGGTGCACAGCATGACTAAGGTGGGCGGTACTTCCTCCTTGTAACCTGAACAGATCACATGACTAACTTCCTGGTCTATTTAAGCCTGCTGCTGGAGCTGCTCATTGCTGGATTATCTCTTCAGTCTCCGGTGTACCTTGACCTTGTCTCCTGATCCGTGCTTATCCGTTGTGACCCGGCTTGCCTTAACCTCGCTTCCTGTTCTCCTGTGTTTGACCCTCGGCCTGCTTCTGGACTCTGCTTCTGCTTCCTGACCACCCGGCTTGACCCTCGGCTCGTACCTGGACCCTGCACGTGTATGACCCCGGCTCGCCCCTGTATATGCTCTGGACTGATCTCCTGTGTTTGACCCCCGGCCTGGCTTCCGATATCTCCGTTCATCTGAATATAACAAGCTCAGTTCTGCCTGCCTCCGCCATCCCTCAGTGGCTGAGCTCATCAGACTGCAAGCAAGCACCTGGCCAACCATGCTTCTGTGGGCACCGCGCTCCCTGTTCCCAACTCCAGGGGCGCGCTGCACTCAGCCGCAAGGGGAGCCCTCTTAGCATCTCGATCTCCACACTCGTTCCTGACACATTTGGTCTGGAGTCCTCTTGGTCACTAAGGACGACATGATCCGCAGCCACCTCCTCCCAGACACGTACAAGTCCACGGGTTTCTTGGGACTGTAAATCATCCCTAAAAGACTGCTGCTGATGATGCTGAGTGCCAGGCTCCACCTCCATGCTGACACAATCCTCCTCCTCCTCCTCCTCCTGTGCGATGGGTGAGACAGAAGGAACACTGTCTGGGTAAAGGGGGCCTTGAGAGGCAAGGAAGTCCTCCTCTTCCTGCCTCTGTTCTGCCTCAAGTGCCCTGTCCATTATTCCACGCAGCGTATGTTCCAACAGGTGGACAAGAGGTACAGTGTCACTGATGCATGCACTGTCACTGCTCACCATCCTCGTGGCCTCCTCAAATGGTGCCAGGACACGTGGTGAAAAAAATCAGAGCTCCCCTGACCCTGTCCTGGTGCCGTAGTCGCACAGGTACTCATTGATGGCCCTCTGCAGCGTGTGCAGCCGCTGCAGCATGGCCAACGTTGAGTTCCACCTGGTGGGCATGTCACATATAAGGCGGTTCTTGGGCAGGTTCAACTCCTTTTGCAGCTCAGCCAGGCGAGCACTGGCATTATAAGATCTGCGGAAATGCACACAGACTTTCCTGGCCTGCCTCAGGACATCCTGTAAGCCTGGGTACCTGCCCAAGAACCGCTGCACCACCAGGTTAAGGACGTGAGCCACACAGGGCACATGGGTCAGTTGTCCCTGTCGGAGGGCGGAGAGGAGGTTGGTGCCATTGTTGCAAACCACCATTCCTGGCTTAAGCTGGCGTGGCATCAACCACCTCTCGGCCTGCCCCTGCAGAGCAGACAGGACCTCTGCCCCAGTGTGGCTCCTCTCCCCCAAACACACCAGCGCAAGCACAGCATGGCATCTTTTTGCCTGCGTACTTGCGTAGCCCCTTGAACGCCTACGGAGCACCGCTGGTTCCGAGGACAAAGCACAGGAAGAGGCCATGGAGGAAGAAGAAGAGGAGGGGTGGAGGAGAGAGGTGTGTCACAACCAGTAGTAGCATTTTGGAGGCATGGCGGCGGAACAACCTCCAACACTACTGCACCTTGTCCTGCATCCTTCCCAGCTGCCAAAAAGTGACCCAATGGGCCGTGAAAGAAAGGTAACGTCCCTGTCCATGCCTGCTGGACCATGAGTCAGCGGTAATATGCACCTTACCGCTTACCGCCCTGTCCAGCGAGGCCAAGACATTGCCTTCCACATGCCGGTAGAGAGCCGGAATCGCCTTCCGTGAGAAAAAGTGGCGTTTGGGAACCTGTCACTGAGGAACCGCACATTACACAAACTCACGGAAGGGGGCCGAGTCTACCAACTGAAAAGGCAGCAGTTGAAGCGCTAGCAATTTAGCCAAGCTAGCATTCAACCGCTGGGCATGTGGATGGCTGGGAGTGAACTTCTTTCGACGGTCCAGCAGCTGGGGCAGGGAAATTTGCCTGCTAGAATCGCACGTCTGTGTACTGCTAGCAGAGTGCCCGCAAGTACTTGGCTGTGACACACCTAATTCTACACCTTCATTCCTCTCAGTGCAGGTTTCAGAGAGGACTGAAGGTATAGTGGGGTTGGAGATCCCAGCTGATGCGGTGCAAGGAGAGGTCCGCTTTGTTCTTTGGTGTGGGTCTTTAAGGTAGGCTTGCACACGAGCTGCACGGCAGGTCAACATATGTCTGGTCAAGCATGTGGTGCCCAAGCGGCTGATGTTTTGGCCACGCGATATACGCTTGAGACATATGTTGCAAACAGCAGCTGTGCGATCTGATGCACTCGACTCAAAAAAGGCCCACACCAAAGAACTTTTTGAATAAAGGGCAGAGGCAGCGCCCTGCACAGGCAGAGCTCTGCGGTGTGATTCCGTCGGTGTGCTGCCCTTACGCTGGCCCCCCAAGGGCATCCTGCCTCGTTGGAGATGTGCCTCCTCCTCCTCCTCTCTCCTATTAGGCACCCACGTGGAGTCAGTGACCTCATCATCCCCTCCCTCCTTATCACTGGAGCCAATCTGGCAGTATGCTGCAGCTGCTGGAACATGACTGCCAGATTGGTGTCCTTCTTGAGCATCCCCTCTCTCTGCTCTCACGCTACTGCCTTCCTCTAGCTGGGTATCATCATCAGACCCTTCGAAACGCTGGGCATCCTCCTGGAGCATGTACCCAACACTGTGCTCAAACAATTCGGGGGACTCCTCAGGAGGACATGGTGGGTCTAGGGAAGGAGTGACTGATGATGACATTGATACCAGGGATGGGGACGCTTTGGCAGCTGCTTTGCCAGTACCCTGAGCCTGGGTGAGAGAGGATGAGGAGGATGAGGAGGGCTTGGTCATCCACTCTACCAAGTCTTCGGCATGATGCGGCTCAACACGTCCAGCTGCCGAAAAGAAGGACAAGCGTGTCCCATGGCCACGTGCTGATGGCGATGCACCGCGTCCACGACCAGCACTGTTGTCTCTAGACACAGAGCCTGCTTGCCCTCTTTTATTGGCTCCTGACTGTCTGCCTCTCCTTGTTTGCCTTCCAGACATTCTAATGGCCTGCAGGGAGATGGGAAAACCAGCAATAAGGCCTAGCTTCAGGAGTATATTTTGCAGGAATGACACTACGCCTGCTGTAAGTGCTGCAAATGCCTGTTGGTGTAACACACTAGGAAAACACAGCAATACGGCCTAGCTTCAGGAGTATATTTTGCAGGAATGACACTATGCCTGCTGTAAGTGCTGCAAATGCCTGTTGGTGTAACACACTAGGAAAACACAGCAATACGGGCTCGTTTCAGGAGTATATTTTGCAGGAATGACACTACGCCTGCTGTAAGTGCTGCAAATGCCTGTTGGTGTAACACACTAGGAAAACACAGCAATACGGCCTAGCTTCAGGAGTATACTTTGCAGGAATGACACTACGCCTGCTGTAAGTGCTGCAAATGCCTGTTGGTGTAACACACTAGGAAAACACAGCAATACGGCCTAGCTTCAGGAGTATATTTTGCAGGAATGACACTACGCCTGCTGTAAGTGCTGCAAATGCCTGTTGGTGTAACACACTAGGAAAACACAGCAATACGGCCTAGCTTCAGGAGTATATTTTGCAGGAATGACACTACGCCTGCTGTAAGTGCTGCAAATGCCTGTTGGTGTAACACACTAGGAAAACACAGCAATACGGCCTAGCTTGAGGCCTCGTACACACGGCCGAGATTCTCGTTGAGAAAAACATGTCGTTTTTTTCGACGAGATTCTTGGACAAGAAACTTGTCCCGGCCGAGTGTACACACGCTCGTTTCAAAGAACCCGCGGTTCTTTGAAAGGAGTGTACGCGGTGACGTCATCGACTACGTCGAGCATGCGCTCGTCACATTCGATGCCGTCGCCGCCATCTTGGTATACCCTACGTATGCCTAGGAAGCTACCGCGCATGCGTCAAATTCATTTCGAACATGCGCGGGCTTCCGGGCGGACAGGTAAGTGTACACACACTCACTTTTCTCGTCGAGAAACACGCCGAGGAGAATCTCGACGAGAAAATAGAGAGCAGGTTCTCTATTTTCTCGTCGAGGTTTCTTGTCGGTTTTCTCGACGAGAAACACGCTAGCAGCGTACACACGACCGATTTACTCGGCAAGACCTCTCTGCCAGCAAGTTTCTTGCTGGTTCTTGCCGAGAAAATCGGTCGTGTGTACGAGGCCTCAGGAGTATATTTTGCAGGAATGACACTATGCCTGCTGTAAGTTCTGCAAATGCCTGTTGGTGTAACACACCAGGAAAACACAGCAATACGGCCTAACTTCAGGTGTATAATGTGCAGGAGGCACACTACGTCCGCTGTAAGTGCTGCAAATGCCTGGTAGTGTAACACACCAGGAAAACACAGCAATACGGGCTAGCTTCAGGTGTATAATGTGCAGGAGGCTTAGCAACAATGACACTGACACTGTCCCCTGCCTATCCTTCTCTCTCCCTGCACACAAGGTTTAGCAAAGAATATGACACTGACACTGTCCCCTGCCTATCCTTCTCTCTCCCTACACACAAGGTTTAGCAAAGAATATGACACTGACACTCTCCCTGCCTATCCTTCTCTGTCCCTACACACAAGGTTTAGCAAAGAATAGATATGACACTGTCCCTGCCTATCCTTCTCTTTCCCTGCGCCGGAACACACTACACGAGGCCGCCGCGCTGGCGGCCTTTTATAGTGTGGGGCGTGTACTAAACCCCCTCAGCTATAATGCCCATTATTGCCACCCATCAGTGCCCATCTCTGCCATCCATCAGTGCCCATCACTGCCAGCTATCAGTGCCACCTATCAATGCCACCTATTAGTGCCACTTCTCAGTGCCCACCAGTTCCACCTATCAATGCCCTTCAGTGCCACCCATCAGTGTCACCTCTCAGTGCCCACCAGTGCTGCCTATCAGTGCCCACCAGTGCCGCCTATCATTGCCCACCAGTGCCACCTATTAGTGCCCACCAGTGCCGCCTTATCGGTGCCCACCAGTGCCACCTTATTGGTACCCATAAATTCAGCCCATCGGTGCCCATCAATGAAGCCCATCGGTGCCCATCAGTACAGCCCATCAGTGCCCATCGGTGCAGCCCATCAGTGCCCATCAGTGCAACCTCATCAGCGCACATCAATGAAGGAGAAAAATTGCCTGTTTGCAAAATTTTATAACAAAATATAAAAATATATAATTTTTTTTGTAAAAAATTGGTCTTAATTTTTTTTAACAAAAAATAAGAACCGCAGAGGTGATCAAATACCACCAAAAGAAAGCTCTATTTGTGGGAAAAAATTATAAAAATTAATTTGGGTACAGTGCTGTAAGAACACGCAATTGTCGTTCAAAGTGCATCAGCGCTGAAAGCTGAAAATTGGTCTGGGCAGGAGGGGGGTTTAAGTGCCCAGTAAGCAAGTGGTTAAATTACTTTTTTTCCTTCAGAAATAAAATTTTGTGCAGGGACAGTTCTAAGCACGGGAAACAAGCGCCACATTACATGCATATCATACACACCCCCCAGGTACGAAAGTTAAAGGAATATTTCACTTTTATTGTTTCACTTTAACAATTATTAAAATCACTTCTCCCGAAAAAACTGCAGTTTTTAAAACTTTTTTTTGCATTGATACATGTCCCCTGGGGCAGGACCCCGGTCCCCAAACACTTTTTATGACAATAACTTGCATATTAGCCTTTAAAATGAGCACTTTTGATTTTTCATGTTCGTGTCCCATAGACTTTAACGGTGCTCGCGTGTTCGAACAATTTTTTTTCCTGTTCGCATGTTCTGGTGTGAACCGAACTGGGGGGTGTTCGGCTCATCCCTAGTCACAGATAGTGATGAGCCGAACACCCCCGGGTTCGGTTCGCACCAGAACCCGCGAACGGACCGAAAGTTCGAACGAACATTAGAACCCTATTAAATACAATGGATGCGAACGTTCGAATTCTAAAGTGCTAATTATAACAACTATTATGCATGTTATTGTCATAAATAGGGTTTGGGAACCCGGGTTGTGCACCAGGGGACATGTATCAATGCAAAAAGAAGTTTTAAAAACGGTCGTTTTTCGGGAGCAGTCATTTTAATGATGCATAAAGTGAAAAAAAAAAAGTCAAATATTCCTTTAAATATCGTACCTGGGGGGTGTCTAAAGTATGCCTGTGAAGTGCCACGTGTTTCCCGTGTTTAGAACTGTCCCTGCACAAAATGACACTTCTAAAGGAAAAAAAAGCCATTTAAAACTGCTTGCGGCTTTAATGTAATGTCTGGTCCCGGTAATATGGATGAAATTCTTTAAGAAAAATGGCATAGCTACCCCATGACCCCCCCCCCCTACCCCAGCCCATTACCAGCCCCTTTGGGTCTTGTATGGATATTAAGGGGAACCCCGCACATAAAATAAAAAAGGCCCTATATACTCTGAACAGCCGTATACAGGCGGTGCATACAAGACAGGGACTGTAGGTTTGTTCTTATGTAGAATCTGTTTGTAATTTTGAACAGGTACATTGTTGAAGTGTAGCTCCAGCCCAAAAATCTATTTTTAAACTTTTTGGGAAACATAGGTAAGGGTTATCACCCCTGTAACATTTGTTTTGCTGTCTGTGCCCCTGTTCAGAACATTTCACCTCACTTTCCGTCCCAATGACAACTGTTTTTGAAATGTGGTGTTTTTCTTGAAACAAGGATTGCTGATAAAGCATCAGTACAGATGAGACCCCTTTCTCCCATATTTATTCTTACAGGAGAGAATTTTCCTTTCTAGGGGTAGATTTCCTCTCACTTCCTGTTGTCTTCTTTCGTTTGCAAGTAGGAGTCGTTTGTAAGTTGGATGTTTGAAAGTAGGGACCTGCCGTATATACTCTGCAGAAATAGGCCCCTTAGTTGTTGGTGTTGGCACAACACTGTAAGCACTCAGTTACTCTTGGTTGGTGCTGGAACGCCCTGCTGTCAACTATTATATCAGGAATTTTAATTACATATAATTGTTGAACAGTGGTAGTAAAAATTGGGGCTTTGATGGTGGTGCTGGTGCCACAACACTGTAAGCCCTGACAGTTACTCTTGGTGGGTGCAGCAATGGGCCCTGCTGTGAATTATTAGATCAAGAATTGTAATTACATGCCCCTTTTGAACAGGGGCTGAAAAATTGGGCCTTTCGTGGTGGTGGTGGTGGTGGCGTTGCCACAAGACTGTAAGCCCTCAGAGTTACTCTTGGTGGGTGCAGCAATGGACCCTGCTGTGAATTATTAGATCAAGAATTGTAATTGCATGCCCCTGTTGAACAGGGGCTGAAAAATTGGGCCTTAGGCACTGGTGGCACAACACTACAACCCCTCACAGATACTGTACTTGGAGCACAGCAATGAGCCCTGTTGCAAAGTATTGCTTCAAAAATTGTAATGACACGCCCCTGTTAAACAGGGGCTGAAAAATTGGGCCTTAGGCACTGGTGCCACAACACTCCAACCCCTCACAGATACTGTACTTGGAGCACAGCAATGAGCCCTATGGCAAATTATTGCTAAAAAAATTGTAATTACACGCCCCTGTAAAACAGGGGCTGAAAAATTGGGCCTTAGCCACTGGTGGCGGCACCCATAAACAAAAATGATCTTCCAAGCTATCATCATCAATCGTATCATTGAGGACTCGGAGGAGGAGGATAGCCAGTCAACATAACAGCACAGGCACTCAGCATCAGCATCAGTCTTGAAGGGATGTGACATGTTAAAATCAATTAGTCTGTTATATCAGCATCAGGTGTGTGGTAGCTGGTGGTGATCCAAGACTGGTTCATCTTGATGAAAGTCAGTCGATCAACCGAGTCGGTGGACAGGCGCACCCTGTGATCCGTGACAAATCCTCCAGCAGCACTGAATGTGCGTTCCGAAAGAACGCTGGATGCAGGACAGGCCAGTAGCTCAATTGCATACTGTGCAAGCTCTGGCCAGTGATCCATCCTCAAGACCCAGTAAGCCAGAGGATTTTCGGTGGGGAAGGTGTCCAAGTCTGACCTTGCCCCTAGATATTCCTGCACCATGTTTATCAGACGCTGGCGATGGTTGCTGGAACCGATCATACTTTGGGGCTGCGGACTAAAGAATTGTCTGAACGCATCGGTCAGACGGCCACCTTCCCCACCGCTCCTTCTTTGACTGGCCGAAGCCTCAGCAACTCGTTGTCCAGGACCAGGAGTTTGTAACCTCCCAGTCTCTGGGAACGCGTTGCACAGACCTTTCTGCAAGGCCTCCCGGAGTTGTCTCATCCTCTGCTCCCTCTGCGACGGTAACATAAGGTCCGCAACCTTACCCTTGTATCGTGGATCAAGGAGAGTGGCCAGCCAGTAATGGTCCCTCTCCTTGATCCGAAGAATACGAGGATCCTTCCGCAGACTTTGCAGGATCAGGGAGGCCATGCAGCGTAGGTTTGCTGAGGCATTCGCTCCGGAGTCCTCTGGGTCACTAAGGACGACATGATCCGCAGCCACCTCCTCCCAGCCACGTACAAGTCCACTGGTTTCTTGGGACTGTAAATCATCCCTAAAAGACTGCTGCTGATGATGCTGAGTGCCAGCCTCCACCTCCATGCTGACACAATCCTCCTCCTCCTCCTCCTCCTCTTCCTGTGCGATGGGTGGGACAGAAGGAACACTGTCTGGGTAAAGGGGGCCTTGAGAGGCAAGGAAGTCCTCCTCTTCCTGCCTCTGTTCTGCCTCAAGTGCCCTGTCCATTATTCCACGCAGCGTGTGCTCCAACAGGTGGACAAGAGGTACAGTGTCACTGATGCATGCACTGTCACTGCTCACCATCCTCGTGGCCTCCTCAAATGGTGCCAGGACAGTGCATGCATCCCTGATCATGCCCCACTGGCGTGGAGAAAAAAAACCAAGCTCCCCTGACCCTGTCCTGGTGCCGTAGTCGCACAGGTACTCATTGATGGCCCTCTGCTGCGTGTGCAGCCGCTGCAGCATGGCCAACGTTGAGTTCCACCTGGTGGGCATGTCACATATAAGGCGGTTCTTGGGCAGGTTCAACTCCTTTTGCAGCTCAGCCAGGCGAGCACTGGCATTATAAGATCTGCGGAAATGCACACAGACTTTCCTGGCCTGCCTCAGGACATCCTGTAAGCCCGGGTACCTGCCCAAGAACCGCTGCACCACCAGGTTAAGGACGTGAGCCACACAGGGCACATGGGTCAGTTGTCCCTGTCGGAGGGCGGAGAGGAGGTTGGTGCCATTGTCGCAAACCACCATTCCTGGCTTAAGCTGGCGTGGCGTCAACCACCTCTCGGCCTGGCCCTGCAGAGCAGACAGGACCTCTGCCCCAGTGTGGCTTCTGTCCCCCAAACACACCAGCGCAAGCACGGCATGGCATCTTTTTGCCTGCGTACTTGCGTAGCCCCGTGAACGGCTACGGAGCACCGCTGGTTCATAGGACAAACCACAGGAAGAGGCCATGGAGGAAGAAGAAGAGGAGGGGGTGGAGGAGAGAGGTGTGTCACAACCAGTAGTAGCATTTTGGAGGCGTGGCGGTGGGACAACCTCCAACACTACTGCACCTTGTCCTGCATCCTTCCCAGCTGCCAAAAGAGTGACCCAATGGGCCGTGAAAGAAAGGTAACGTCCCTGTCCATGCCTGCTGGACCATGAGTCAGCGGTAATATGCACCTTACCGCTGACCGCCCTGTCCAGCGAGGCCAAGACATTGCCTTCCACATGCCGGTAGAGAGCCGGAATAGCCTTCCGTGAGAAAAAGTGGCGTTTGGGAACCTGCCACTGAGGAACCGCACATTGCACAAACTCACGGAAGGGGGCCGAGTCTACCAACTGAAAAGGCAGCAGTTGAAGCGCTAGCAATTTAGCCAAGCTAGCATTCAACCGCTGGGCATGTGGATGGCTGGGAGTGAACTTCTTTCGACGGTCCAGCAGCTGGGGCAGGGAAATTTGCCTGCTAGAATCGGACGTCGGTGTACTGCTAGCAGAGTGGCCGCAAGTACTTGGCTGTGACACACCTAATTCTACACCTTCATTCCTCTCAGTGCATGTTTCAGAGAGGACTGAAGTTATAGTGGGGTTGGAGATCCCAGCTGATGCGGTGCAAGGAGAGGTCCGCTTTGTTCTTTGGTGTGGGTCTTTGAGGTAGGCTTGCCAACGAGCTGCATGGCAGGTCAACATATGTCTGGTCAGGCATGTGGTACCCAAGCGGCTGATGTTTTGGCCACGCGATATACGCTTGAGACATATGTTGCAAACAGCAGCTGTGCGATCTGATGCACTAGCCTCAAAAAAGGCCCACACCAAAGAACTTTTTGAATGACGGGCAGAGGCAGCGCCCTGCACAGGCGGAGCTCTGCGGTGTGATTCCGTCGGTGTACTGCCCTTACGCTGGCCACCAAAGAGCATCCTGCCTCGTTGGAGATGTGCCTCCTCCTCATCCTCCTCCTCCTCCTCTCTCCTATTAGGCACCCACGTGGAGTCAGTGACCTCATCATCACCTCCCTCCTCATCACTGGAGGCAATCTGGCAGTATGCTGCAGCTGCTGGAACATGACTGCCAGATTGGTGTCCTTCTTGAGCATCCCCTCTGTCTGCTCTCACGCTACTGCCTTCCTCTAGCTGGGTATCATCATCAGACCCTTCGAAACGCTGGGCATCCTCCTGGAGCATGTACCCAACACTGTGCTGAAACAGTTCGGGGGACTCCTCAGGAGGAGGACATGGTGGGTCTAGGGAAGGAGTGACTGATGATGAGTCTGACATTGATACCAGGGAAGAGGACGCTTTGGCAGCTGCTTTTCCAGTACCCTGAGCCTGGGTGAGAGAGGATGAGGAGGAGGAGGAGGGCTTGGTCATCCACTCTACCAAGTCTTCGGCATGATGTGGCTCAACATGTCCAGCTGCCGAAAAGAAGGACAAGCGTGTCCCATGGCCATGTGCTGATGACAATGCACCGCGTCCACGACCAGCACTGTTGCCCCCAGACACAGAGCCTGCTTGCCCTCTTTTATTGCCTCCTGACTGTCTGCCTCTCCTTGTTTGCCTTCCAGACATTCTAATAGATGGCCTGCAGGGAGATGGGAAAAAAGCAATAAGGGCTACCTTCAGGTGTCCTTCTCTGTCCCTTGAAACAAGGACTTTGACAGTGAAAGAAACTGACACACTCTCCCTACCTACAGTTTTCTGTCCCTAGAAAATTTTTTTTTTTAAAGCACAATTTAGCACAAGGAGAATTACCTCACTGTCCTTCCAGGTCCCTGGAAACAAGGACTTTGACATTGAAAGAAACTGACAC
This sequence comes from Rana muscosa, assembly GCA_029206835.1. Classification (NCBI taxonomy): domain Eukaryota; kingdom Metazoa; phylum Chordata; class Amphibia; order Anura; family Ranidae; genus Rana; species Rana muscosa. The sequence continues at coordinate 1,278,005,515 of CM055116.1, read as the reverse complement.
ACTCTCCCTACCTACAGTTTTCTGTCCCTAGAAAAAATGTTTTTTTTAAGCACAATTTAGCACAAGGAGAATTACCTCACTGTCCTTCCAGGTCCCTGGAAACAAGGACTTTGACAGTGAAAGAAACTGACACACTCTCCCTACCTACAGTTTTCTGTCCCTAGAAAAAATGTTTTTTTTTAAGCACAATTTAGCACAAGGAGAATTACCTCACTGTCCTTCCAGGTCCCTGGAAACAAGGACTTTGACAGTGAAAGAAACTGACACACTCTCCCTACCTACAGTTTTCTGTCCCTAGAAAAAATGTTTTTTTTAAGCACAATTTAGCACAAGGAGAATTACCTCACTGTCCTTCCAGGTCCCTGGAAACAAGGACTTTGACAGTGAAAGAAACTGACACACTCTCCCTACCTACAGTTTTCTGTCCCTAGAAATTTTTTTTTTTTTAAGCACAATTTAGCACAAGGAGAATTACCTCACTGTCCTTCCAGGTCCCTGGAAACAAGGACTTTGACAGTGAAAGAAACTGACACACTCTCCCTGCCTACAGTTTTCTGTCCCTAGAAAAAAATTTTTTTTTAAGCACAATTTAGCACAAGGAGAATTACCTCACTGTCCTTCCAGGTCCCTGGAAACAAGGACTTTGACAGTGAAAGAAACTGACACACTCTCCCTACCTACAGTTTTCTGTCCCTAGAAAAAATGTTTTTTTTTAAGCACAATTTAGCACAAGGAGAATTACCTCACTGTCCTTCCAGGTCCCTGGAAACAAGGACTTTGACAGTGAAAGAAACTGACACACTCTCCCTACCTACAGTTTTCTGTCCCTAGAAAAAATGTTTTTTTTAAGCACAATTTAGCACAAGGAGAATTACCTCACTGTCCTTCCAGGTCCCTGGAAACAAGGACTTTGACAGTGAAAGAAACTGACACACTCTCCCTACCTACAGTTTTCTGTCCCTAGAAAAAATGATTTTTTTAAGCACAATTTAGCACAAGGAGAATTACCTCACTGTCCTTCCAGGTCCCTGGAAACAAGGACTTTGACAGTGAAAGAAACTGACACACTCTCCCTACCTACAGTTTTCTGTCCCTAGAAAAAATGTTTTTTTTTAAGCACAATTTAGCACAAGGAGAATTACCTCACTGTCCTTCCAGGTCCCTGGAAACAAGGACTTTGACAGTGAAAGAAACTGACACACTCTCCCTACCTACAGTTTTCTGTCCCTAGAAAAAATGTTTTTTTTAAGCACAATTTAGCACAAGGAGAATTACCTCACTGTCCTTCCAGGTCCCTGGAAACAAGGACTTTGACAGTGAAAGAAACTGACACACTCTCCCTACCTACAGTTTTCTGTCCCTAGAAAAAATGTTTTTTTTAAGCACAATATAGCACAAGGAGAATTCACTCACTGTCCTTCCAGGTCCCTGGAAACAAGGACTTTGACAGTGAAAGAAACTGACACACTCTCCCTACCTACAGTTTTCTGTCCCTAGAAAAAATGTTTTTTTTAAGCACAATTTAGCACAAGGAGAATTACCTCACTGTCCTTCCAGGTCCCTGGAAACAAGGACTTTGACAGTGAAAGAAACTGACACACTCTCCCTACCTACAGTTTTCTGTCCCTAGAAAAAATGATTTTTTTAAGCACAATTTAGCACAAGGAGAATTACCTCACTGTCCTTCCAGGTCCCTGGAAACAAGGACTTTGACAGTGAAAGAAACTGACACACTCTCCCTACCTACAGTTTTCTGTCCCTAGAAAAAATGTTTTTTTTAAGCACAATTTAGCACAAGGAGAATTACCTCACTGTCCTTCCAGGTCCCTGGAAACAAGGACTTTGACAGTGAAAGAAACTGACACACTCTCCCTACCTACAGTTTTCTGTCCCTAGAAAAAATGTTTTTTTTAAGCACAATTTAGCACAAGGAGAATTACCTCACTGTCCTTCCAGGTCCCTGGAAACAAGGACTTTGACAGTGAAAGAAACTGACACACTCTCCCTACCTACAGTTTTCTGTCCCTAGAAAAAATGTTTTTTTTAAGCACAATTTAGCACAAGGAGAATTACCTCACTGTCCTTCCAGGTCCCTGGAAACAAGGACTTTGACAGTGAAAGAAACTGACACACTCTCCCTACCTACAGTTTTCTGTCCCTAGAAAAAATGTTTTTTTTAAGCACAATTTAGCACAAGGAGAATTACCTCACTGTCCTTCCAGGTCCCTGGAAACAAGGACTTTGACAGTGAAAGAAACTGACACACTCTCCCTACCTACAGTTTTCTGTCCCTAGAAAAAATGTTTTTTTTAAGCACAATTTAGCACAAGGAGAATTACCTCACTGTCCTTCCAGGTCCCTGGAAACAAGGACTTTGACAGTGAAAGAAACTGACACACTCTCCCTACCTACAGTTTTCTGTCCCTAGAAAAAATGTTTTTTTTAAGCACAATTTAGCACAAGGAGAATTACCTCACTGTCCTTCCAGGTCCCTGGAAACAAGGACTTTGACAGTGAAAGAAACTGACACACTCTCCCTACCTACAGTTTTCTGTCCCTAGAAAAAATGTTTTTTTTTAAGCACAATTTAGCACAAGGAGAATTACCTCACTGTCCTTCCAGGTCCCTGGAAACAAGGACTTTGACAGTGAAAGAAACTGACACACTCTCCCTACCTACAGTTTTCTGTCCCTAGAAAAAATGTTTTTTTTAAGCACAATTTAGCACAAGGAGAATTACCTCACTGTCCTTCCAGGTCCCTGGAAACAAGGACTTTGACAGTGAAAGAAACTGACACACTCTCCCTACCTACAGTTTTCTGTCCCTAGAAAAAATGTTTTTTTTAAGCACAATATAGCACAAGGAGAATTCACTCACTGTCCTTCCAGGTCCCTGGAAACAAGGACTTTGACAGTGAAAGAAACTGACACACTCTCCCTACCTACAGTTTTCTGTCCCTAGAAAAAATGTTTTTTTTAAGCACAATTTAGCACAAGGAGAATTACCTCACTGTCCTTCCAGGTCCCTGGAAACAAGGACTTTGACAGTGAAAGAAACTGACACACTCTCCCTACCTACAGTTTTCTGTCCCTAGAAAAAATGTTTTTTTTAAGCACAATTTAGCACAAGGAGAATTACCTCACTGTCCTTCCAGGTCCCTGGAAACAAGGACTTTGACAGTGAAAGAAACTGACACACTCTCCCTACCTACAGTTTTCTGTCCCTAGAAAAAATGTTTTTTTTAAGCACAATTTAGCACAAGGAGAATTACCTCACTGTCCTTCCAGGTCCCTGGAAACAAGGACTTTGACAGTGAAAGAAACTGACACACTCTCCCTACCTACAGTTTTCTGTCCCTAGAAAAAATGTTTTTTTTAAGCACAATTTAGCACAAGGAGAATTACCTCACTGTCCTTCCAGGTCCCTGGAAACAAGGACTTTGACAGTGAAAGAAACTGACACACTCTCCCTACCTACAGTTTTCTGTCCCTAGAAAAAATGTTTTTTTTAAGCACAATTTAGCACAAGGAGAATTACCTCACTGTCCTTCCAGGTCCCTGGAAACAAGGACTTTGACAGTGAAAGAAACTGACACACTCTCCCTACCTACAGTTTTCTGTCCCTAGAAAAAATGTTTTTTTTAAGCACAATTTAGCACAAGGAGAATTACCTCACTGTCCTTCCAGGTCCCTGGAAACAAGGACTTTGACAGTGAAAGAAACTGACACACTCTCCCTACCTACAGTTTTCTGTCCCTAGAAAAAATGTTTTTTTTAAGCACAATTTAGCACAAGGAGAATTACCTCACTGTCCTTCCAGGTCCCTGGAAACAAGGACTTTGACAGTGAAAGAAACTGACACACTCTCCCTACCTACAGTTTTCTGTCCCTAGAAAAAATGTTTTTTTTAAGCACAATTTAGCACAAGGAGAATTACCTCACTGTCCTTCCAGGTCCCTGGAAACAAGGACTTTGACAGTGAAAGAAACTGACACACTCTCCCTACCTACAGTTTTCTGTCCCTAGAAAAAATGTTTTTTTTAAGCACAATTTAGCACAAGGAGAATTACCTCACTGTCCTTCCAGGTCCCTGGAAACAAGGACTTTGACAGTGAAAGAAACTGACACACTCTCCCTACCTACAGTTTTCTGTCCCTAGAAAAAATGTTTTTTTTAAGCACAATTTAGCACAAGGAGAATTACCTCACTGTCCTTCCAGGTCCCTGGAAACAAGGACTTTGACAGTGAAAGAAACTGACACACTCTCCCTACCTACAGTTTTCTGTCCCTAGAAAAAATGTTTTTTTTAAGCACAATTTAGCACAAGGAGAATTACCTCACTGTCCTTCCAGGTCCCTGGAAACAAGGACTTTGACAGTGAAAGAAACTGACACACTCTCCCTACCTACAGTTTTCTGTCCCTAGAAAAAATGTTTTTTTTAAGCACAATTTAGCACAAGGAGAATTACCTCACTGTCCTTCCAGGTCCCTGGAAACAAGGACTTTGACAGTGAAAGAAACTGACACACTCTCCCTACCTACAGTTTTCTGTCCCTAGAAAAAATGTTTTTTTTAAGCACAATTTAGCACAAGGAGAATTACCTCACTGTCCTTCCAGGTCCCTGGAAACAAGGACTTTGACAGTGAAAGAAACTGACACACTCTCCCTACCTACAGTTTTCTGTCCCTAGAAAAAATGTTTTTTTTAAGCACAATTTAGCACAAGGAGAATTACCTCACTGTCCTTCCAGGTCCCTGGAAACAAGGACTTTGACAGTGAAAGAAACTGACACACTCTCCCTACCTACAGTTTTCTGTCCCTAGAAAAAATGTTTTTTTTAAGCACAATATAGCACAAGGAGAATTCACTCACTGTCCTTCCAGGTCCCTGGAAACAAGGA